>JAOTQM010000022.1:5386273-5995807 GCA_026939265.1 Oreonectes daqikongensis
TTCACACTTCAGTATAATTCTTGCTATTAACAAACCATTAACTATGACTTTTCCCCAATAAACTCTTAATTTGTTTCTTATTAATAATTAATAAGGTAGTTGTTAGGTTTAGGTATAGGGATGTACAGTATGGTCATGCAGAATACTTTATGTGCTTTATAAGTACTAATAAACAGCCAATATGCTAATAATAGGCATTATAAAAACAACTATTAATAGTGTAAATTGCCCCCTATACTGAAGTATACTGAATGATTCATACTCTTTTCATTCCTGCTCAACGAAAAGTCGAGCAATAGAATCAAACAAGTAAATTTACTCAGCTATAAGCAAATCTTAGATTCAATAAAGCTCTAGGAGTGCTAAAAGCACCCACATCACTACACAAGGAGACTAGCTAACTTTACCTTGAAGACAACAGCAACTTAATAAGTAGTGAAGCAAGTTTTCCGTTGTTTATGATGGGCATAGTCTCATGTATGATCGCGTTCCAGAAGCGGGTCACATGAGCAGTTGAAACGGCATTGGCTCTCGTGTGTCTTGTGACTGCGTTAGCTTACATTATGAATAGGCATTGGCTGTCCTGCTCCGATTGAGTCACACACAAGTTTGACTGTATATGTTGGAAAGATCCGCAACTGTATGCATTCCTGGAGCGCGATCGTCAGAGATTAAACACAGCGGTATCGTACGGCTTTAGAAGACTCGGAATGCAACGCGACCTGTTTGTAATCTTTTATACTGTTTTTGGTCAATGTTTGCAATAAATACCCGTGACTGACTTCTTTTTGCTTGTTGCATGTTTTATATTGTTTTAGGTTTAGGTTAGGGTGGGTTTAGGTTTTGAATACTCGATTCTGATTGGCTGGAAGGTGTGCATTAAAACCGTTTAATGCATGAGTAGTTCCAGTCAGTTTGATCATCATTTAAAATGAACTGTTAATTTTTTTATTTTCATTTTAACCTGTCTGATTTTACACTGTAAACATCAATAACAGCTTTAATTTGGCAATTAAATTTAGGATTTTAATGCACTTTGCGGAGGCAACCGTTCGTGAGCTCCACGTCGTGCGTTAAAATCCTTTACTGCATGGCTAGCTGTGGATTATCCCTTACTTAAAGTACAAAAACACCGTATTTATAAAATCGTTTCATTTGCACGTATTTGCTGTCCATAGACGTTAACGGGAAGGATTGGTGGATCACATGCACGCGAAAACGTAAGTGTTCTAAAAGAGTGACATCAAAACGTAAATTTTATGCAGAAATTTGCCTTAAAATATACCATTTTAGTTTCAAAGCTTAACACAAATGCAAACAGTTTAATGTTACAGTAAAAAGAGCAACAAAATATGAAAAAAGCAAACTTATGGATAGCGCTGCCTACCTAATAATTCTATATTGTCAAAAATAAAGTTATGAACGTTATCTAAAGCTAAAAAGAGCCATAAAAGCACATTGCCAATATATTAAATTATACAATCTCTGAGAGCTGATATCTGTCAGGCACACATTGGAAACACATCTGCACTTGTCAAACATATATCAGGCACCTCATCAAAGCAAACTAACAGGTGGCCGCTGTGGCTATAACCTTACACCCACATCAGCGCTTACCAGACCCAAGAGTGTCGACGGTACGAGAAGGAACCCGGACTCAGGCAGGGCTTCACAGAGCTCTTATTCTCTAGCAGATTGAACGCCGTCATATTTAACTTCCCAACGGATTATCCAACGGCAGCTTTATGAACTCTAAACTCATCCTTTCACCAGTCTAAACCACCGGCGGGACTCTGGAGGGTAGTGGAGAGACTGTTATCTGTTAGTGGGAGTCTCTAGTTGCATTGTCAGTCTGTCACGCTTCTACCCTCCTCAGGGGGTCGAGTGTCATAGGGCCGCTCGTACCTGGCAGAGAAACCGTGCCGTTTCCAAGGCTCAAGCATAACGTGGCTTCTTTGCTTTCAGAAATAGGGAGATAGGGCCCCTGCTCATGAGTAAACAGGAAGCGGAGGGGAAATCACTCATTTAGAGAAGTATGTCTGCCTACAATCACACTGAGAGAACGAGGACATATACCTATTATTCTTGCAAAGTTTATAAGATACTTAGATGGATTTCATCAACAAGTAGACGGTAGATATGGTAACAGACTAGAAAATGGAAACCAGACGCCTGGCTGATCTCTGCGCCGATGACAGTCTCAGTGGATTTATGCTTTATCTCAAATCCATTATAGTCTGTTCTTTGTGCACTACAGGACACAGCTTAGCAGATGATCTCTTTATTTCGGTATCTCTCTGGACCTGCTATTTGGGCTCTATATTTGAAAACGTTTTGTTGCACCAAGGCCTAAATATCTAATTTTTTTTAATAATAATTTATAGTCTGAGTTAGCCTTTTTATTACACTGCCCAAAAAATATTCGGATCATTAACTGTTTCTCATTTACTTGGAATGTATGTTCTTTACAATGATTCAGTAGTGATACAGAAACCTAAAATGAAACATTCAAAACATTTATATTTATATTTAGTTTTACGTTTCCATATTTTTCACCTAAAAATTAACCATGCATTTTTTACAGTATCTTTAAGATGTATACAATCTTTGCCTGTAATACATAACAGTGTTAATCTCTTTACAACTGAATCTGGCAAAAAAGTGTAAAAATCCATGTGGGCTGATCAGGGACCTGGTAAATGTAAATCCTAACATTGGAATGGTTTGGAAAACTAAATTGCTGGGAACAGTACATTTTCTAGAACAGCCAATAAACCTAACAGCCAGGAACAGCACAACATTTGGCAGACATTCCCTATATGGTGCTACTATCATTTAATAAGGAAATATTATTATCTTTTGGAATAATAGTATCTATTCTCCCATAAGACAAAAAAGCACAGATAAGATCGCTTTAATATCTCCATTGTTTCTCCCAGAGAGCAGATTAAATGGACGGCAAACGGAAACTTTTGTCCCCTGCGTCCCAGATGTTTGCTCGGAGTAAAAGACCCAGAACGCTCACATGTCTCCAATAAGTTACAATAATATCACAAACTGTACTCAGATTTGACAAGGATGAAATCATAAGTCAATATTACAGTCTCATTTCCATTCCTCCCAAGCAATTAGGAGGATTGTAAACTCCCACTGAAGTGTCCTGAAATGTGCAGTGTGGTGGTGCAATTTCCACTGAAACAGGAAGTGAGAGCAAGAGATATTGTGTGGCTCCTCCCTCTTTCAAAATAACCAATATCACGTATACCTCATAGTCTGGACAACTGAAATGTAGAATGATGTCATAAAAATCGTTTTGAATGCCTATTTCTTCTAAAAGCCAATTTTGTTGATATTATAGATAGCCTTAAGGTTACAAAGGTTATCAACTGTCGTAAAAACTCAATTTTGATTTCACATTAAATCAGGATGCCTGATGACATTTGGAAGAATAATGTAAATAAAACTGTTTTCATAAATATGTAGTCGCTGTGTTTTAGATGTTTACCCAGGTGGAAAACAATTACTGTTAGAGAGATATAATTGCCTTACTAGCCTATTATCCTATTATCATTTAAATAAAAATAATAGCCACATTGTCAATGTGAAGAACAGCTGTGGAAAATAAAGAAAAATGTAAGAAAAGTAATATAAGCATACATTACCCAGTGACAGGAAACAAGAATATAAAGAAAAACATTGAACATGGTTTCCCATACACATACACAAAGTATGATGTTCTCAACAACAGTATTGAAATGAACTATTATATTTCAAATGAATCTAGAAATTATTCACCTGTTAAGCATAAGAGACTGATGAACCCTTTATTAGAAAAATATCATATATATAGGATGCATTATTTTAATTTGAGTCCTTTTCTGTTTATAAGTTTTGATTATAGAATAGCAAACAGCAAAAATTAGTCAATAGTGTTTATATGTATATTTATTTATGCTTATACTGTATACTCATTTTGCATATTCTTTCCCCTTCTTCTCTTTCTATTTTAGTTTACATTTACATTTACATTTATTCATTTGGCAGACGCTTTTATCCAAAGCGACTTACAATTGAGGAAAACAGCAAGCGATTCGTCTAAGTCTCCATCTCAAAGTTTTCAATACTGTCACAAGACAATGTTGTAAAGCAGTACTTTTATTCTGTATACAAGTCTGCTCATGATTCTATTATCACTTCGTCTCCTGCCTGCTGTTATTCTCCTCCATCTCTGTTTAGGCATAATAGTTAAGCACTGTAGAAGTGTCACTCACAACAGATTTGAAGCGGATGGACAAACATGTTTTCTAACAGGGAGAGATCTATTGAGGAACTAACATAGTCATAACTCGATCTATCAAATGGCTTTACTGTATACTTTATCTTCATCAAACATACCATCAATTATGTACTACTGAAAAGCAGGTTGATGGAGCAGAATGCACATGGTGTCAGTTCTGGGAGGCAAATTCGCCGGGTCAGGCTTCTGCAGACGCGCTTGGCCACGGCCTACATCTTCACAAAACCACCTGGGACGACACCTGCCTAAGCCACAGAGAAACCTGTGCTGGAAATTCATCTTAGAGAGGAAGACCTGGCTCTTAACTGACAGGAGCATAAAAACACAGCTGCGGCACATACTGTATGTACTGTAGAGATAGAAAATGAGCACATTTGTTCTTGCCAACAGCTTGTCCTATTGGCCCAGTCTTTGCCATATGCTGCTTGAACTAGAGCTTTTAAATTCATTGCAGTTCATCTGAATTAGATGCGTTGTCAAGGTGACAGTACATTTACTTCAAGCTTACAAATGAACCCCGGCTGCAATTTGTTTGAAGATTATGTGAAGCCACCAAGAATCTATATAACATCTGGACAGAATATTAATGTTAAAGATGTACTTCAATTAACCAAACAACCAATCAATCATCACAAGCTGACATAAACGCATGAACGCCTAAAAGTTGTGCCGTTTAAAAACAACGTCATTCACAGAATTATGCTGTTATGGTCAAATATAAGCACATTGTGATATCTGCAGCTTAACACGTTAGGCCGAATCACAGCCAAAAAATGTTAAACACAATACAGATCTATCATTGTTCTCACATTCTCGCGCACACCAGCATTGTGAATCTAGCCAGTCTGTCAAAGTCCTGTCATTTCAATCGTCATCTGTGGCTTTGTTCAGTAAATAACAGATGATTCACACAGGATTAAGCATCAACCAAGAACTTTGCTGCTCTGGACACAGCAAAATTGCCGGTGTTAAAAAAAGTCAATAAGTGTGAATCATATATACACTGTGAGTGTTAATTTGACCTTTTTTAACACTGCCAATTTTGCGGTAAACCATTATTAAGTACCTTCACGTTCTTCCAGGATGCCATATTCATGCTCACGCTTGTCACGCAGCACATACGGTCGTCGAGGCAACCTTGTTGTTAATCCATTTAATGTCCTGCTTCCTTTGTTTCCGTGGAAACCAGGTTGGTGACTTCCCCCCCTCCCCAAGGTAAAGTTACACCTAGGGAGGCTTTCAAGTGTGGGTGGGTGCTAATATCTGTAACATGTGCATAGCACATACGTCTATAACATTCAGCTAGAGGTTAAATAGCTACAAAGACAGGTAAGTCTTGATTATCATTACGCATCATTTATCTTGCCATATGGCAAAATGTTATGTCAATGCTTCAAGAATGTGACCCAGGTACAGGGGCTGTGTGTGTTTGTGTGTGTATGAATGCAAAGCAGTTGGCCGACCTGACAGAGACAAATGCGAACGGTGTGATGTTGTTGCACTAATTGGCTGGGTTAACAGATTACCGTGAAACAAGGCCAAGAAAGCAGGGCCATTCAACAAACAAGCCTATATAAACAGATGGACACGCGCACATACCCAGACCGACAGTGTTACACCTATAGAAAGCATTTCACAACAATTAAAAAACTGTGTATATAAACTAGTTCTAAATTGAGATATAGCAACACAGAGCCAAGAGAAGATGAAGTGTTTGCTTACTGGCATAATATGTATTACACATATGGATCGATGACTAAGGACCAGATTTACTAAAGGTCTGCATGTTTGAAAACACATGGAGACAAGATTGTATAAAAAAACAACTAAATGCTGTGTTTAAAATCTAAGTAAATTAAATCAATAAATATGAAATATGATTATAGGTTCCTCTAAATAAAGAGCAAAAAATAAGCATCAATGGAATAGTTTGGGTAGCACTTGCAAGGATCTCTATGCTACAGACATGGTAAATGTATGTAGAATGCAACTCAAAGAGACAAACGTTACTGCGCGCACAGTTTTTTGGCTCAAACTTAACTTAATCTTTTCTGCCACAATAACATTATTTCTTTAAAATATTTATTCAGGGTTTATTTCTTGGTGATTACAGATACATAATTGATAACAACGATAAATAAGCTAAAAGTATAAGCTGTGTGTACAAGATAAAAGTATAGCTCATTTGGTCAAGCATTGCTCTACCAAGGTTGTGGTTTTATTCCGAGGTAACACATACACCGATAAAACGTATACACTCTTAATGCACTGGCGCTTTGGATAAAAAGTCTCCCAAGTGCGTAAATGTAAAAAATGTGGGTCACCCCACTAAAAGTGAAGCGTGCACTCAGGACCACTCAACTCAGCATAATGTATCTTCAGAGCAATGATAACAGAAGAAATGATGCCCCTCCAAACGCTTCTCGTGTTGGCATTAAACCACTACAGATATTAACACGAGTGCAAGCTTTCCCTTTAGAGCTCATCTAAAACATGATAACATTTAATATTGACATAACAAACACACAAATCTGTCATTATTTAAACACCCTTTCTTTGCAAAAAGTGCATTTTTAAAGAATGTATTTATATTACAGTCTTCTTTTTAAACAACATTATAATGTGACTTCAGAAGACTTATAGTGTATGCTTGCAGTTGCAGTTATGCATTTTACAAAAAAATTTTTATTCAAAGCAACAGTGCATTACAAGATATAGGTTGCACTAGAGCAAAAGGACTTTTTGTGTTCTTTGGAACAACTGAGGTATTATAAAAGAAGTTGTTAGAAACAATATCATAGTGAGCAAATGAAAACGTAATTACATTTTTGGGTGAACTGTTCCTTTAACTATAAAGTACGTTGGCTGAAAAAGCTGTGACAAAATATCCCACCCTCATCTGTGCCAGCAGGAAAGCTCTCAGCGAGGCAATGACATCATCTGTGACGTTGGTTTCTTTGTGGAGAGAGTGTGTATAAAAGGCTCCTTTTTCCTAATGCCATTGTCACCGGGCACCGGCTGATACCCCAAGGTGACCAGCGTAACACCCCCCCACCCCACCCCAACAGTACACAGCAGATGTGTCTGGCTAGAAACAGGACCCCATGGATCAAATCACAACCCCATAGAATCTATATATAATGTGCTCACAAGATATCTCATTTAGTATTTTTTTTAAAGTTCTTAAAATGTAAAAGATCCGCAAGCAATGCACTTTCCTTTATTCGACAATCTTTCATGCCATTCATTTAATACAAAATCGAGAGCAATCACCATTATGGAATCAAACATTTGAGTGGCGCTCAGCAAAACAATAGAAGTCAGAAGTTTTTTGTTAGTAAGCTGACATGCCAACAGTGCACTTATGGAAAGTGTGAGTAGAAGAACATATTAAGTTTAGACATACACAGTGTACGTGACTATAAATGCTAATGCCTGAAAGGAACAGTTCACCCAAAAAATTGATTGATGAGAATTTTGTCATCATTTACTCAAACCCCTATAACTTAGTGTCTTCTGTGTAACACAAAATAAGTTTCCTTTAATAATGTTCAAGATAATTTTTTCTTACAATGACAGTGAATGGAGACAGTTGTCAAGTCAAGATTTTGTTAGTGTATAACAACTTTCATTCTAATCCTCACACAAAGCTATCCTATGGCTTTAAAAGACATATAGTCCAAAACTATAGTGCATTTGTTATGCTTCTTTTAGTGCTTATTTGTTGTTTTAGAGATTGATATCTCTAGTCACCATCCACTTTCACTGTATAAAAGACAAAGTAGATATTCTGCTAAATTTCACCTTTGAACTTCACATAGGTTTGCAATAACATTCAATACCTTATTAGGCATAAGAATCTTTACTAATCGTACAAGCCACAGAATTCAAAATAATGCCCATATTGCCATTTCCAGTATTGACATTAGAAAATTAACCCCCGGGTGAACAATCAATCTAGTTCAAGGACACAAATGCCATGGAGCTTGTTTCCAGGGTAACCCTTTCGCCAATCCTTAGTGCCACTTTCCGCTACCTCTACCAGCCATACAATATTGATCACTGGCAAGAAATGGCCTTAGCTTTCTTGAACCTGCAAAGTGTGATTTGATTTGTTTGCACCTCTGCAGCCACACTGTTTACTTTCTCCTCCCCAATGGGCATTTTGCTACAAAAGGCCCTGACACTGTTATCTGAAAACAGAGGTGTTCAATTAGATTAGTTGTGGCAAATGAAATGGAAGGCATTAAATAAAGGCCACAGAACTGGAACACGGGGGAAGAATGCAATTAAACTCGACGAAAAACCCTACGTCTAAAAATAACTCTCACTGAGACGCACATTCAGTATCTGCAATAGGGAACAGGTGAACGCCAAGTTGGCTTTGTGAGGTTGTGATCAGATTGTGGGAAATTTGACTTTTTTAAAAATCAGTCTCTACAGTCTCAAAATAAGATATCTGTGCTAGAATTACAGATCATTTATTGCATAGTCAAAAGCAATGTAAAGAGATTTATTCGCACATATAAATGGTCTTTTGATTTCAGTAATGAAATACATTTTTTGCTGTATAATGCAGAAAAGCTTGGAATCTGGCAAATGTTGTATTTCTTAACCAAAACGTAGCACCAAACAGCAAATAAAATACAAACTGCGCTATGAATAACGTCAGGTGTGGTTTAAGTATGTAATCTGCTTGTTCTATGTGTCTCTAAATAAAAGAGTGACGAAGTTGTCAGCATCTGCTTCACACATATCAGCATCTCCAGAGCTAAGAGTCAAAATAAAAGTGCGGTAAACTTGAACATTTTATGACACCCCCTCACATGAATAAAATCTATTATAGACAATTTCAAAGCAACAACATAAACAAACGTGGCCCAAACGTAACTTCCACTTCACATTCACAAACAATAGAGTCCCTACAGATTATTTCTGATAACAAGCAAAAGAAACAAGTAAATTACATTAGCTAACAATTAAAAGTATTATTTTGGGTTACCAGTAGAAGAACTGTTACTTGGCTAAACCTAAATGTGACACGACCCATTCAATAACTGTTTATTTAATCAAATTAATATACAATACAATTTAACAAATCGTTTATTTAATACAATTCATATACAATAAATGACTATAGTTTATGTGGGCAAAAATATATTTATATTACAAACACAAAAATAAAAATACACATGAACTACTATTGTGTAGTAAAAACTGAAAAATATAGAATCCAGAAAATAAAAAAATGGAACTTGGGAAAAATAAAACAGATTTCATAGGGCCCTATTAATAACATTAGAGCAAGGTTTCACAAAATAATGAAAAGCAGAACCACTTTGCTGTGATACTGAACAGGGGCAGGAAAAGCCACAATTCATTTACACCATGGTGACGGTCTAAAATCTGAGTGACCCCCCAAAGAAGCTTGTGCAACCAAAGGAGATTTCTGGAAATTGTACTTTGACAGCAGCAAGGAAATAGATTCTGAAGTAATAGCAGCCTTACCACCAATGTCTCACTGAAGTTATTACAGCGTGATATATGCACCGGAGGTATAACTCCCATCTCATTAACTTCATCTCCTCTTATGTAACAGTTGGATCTCACTTTTGTAGTAGTTCAAAGAGAGTGAGAGAGAGAGTGTTATTAATCAGAGACAGTACTCACCTAAACCCAAGTCACGTAAGCACGAAGGAAAAAAGATATAGAACCCATTACTACAATGAAAATCTAATTATTTATTAAACATATGTATGAACACGGCGCATACATAAATGGACAAACAGACTGACTGACTCTGAAAAATCTTAGGGGTGCAATTATCATCATCATCATCATCCAGACGATTCCCTGCTGTAATTTCCATCACTACATCCATCACCACATGTGCCGTCAATGGGTCTGTGATGCGACTGTTCATCTTTCTGCCAAACGCCCCCGGTCCCTCCTGCCTCCCTCTTTCTCTCTCTGTCCGGGAACACGGCAAATGTGGTGGCACAGATGGCAGCAGTTGGTCGAGCTGGTGCCGTCTGTGGAGGGAGTTCAGCAACTTTACCCGCCTGCGCTGAACATTGGGGACGAGAGGGGCACGGAATGACCTACCCAGATATTTATGGAAACATAAATACTTTTCTATTCAACCTGTTCCACCTGCTTCTCTACAAGGGCATGGAATCTGCTTCTTTTTGCCTGGAACTAAACACTGTGTTATGTATTTTAAATATCGACACATTCAAAAACAGCTCTACCTAATAGAAACTAAGCTATGATGAGCAAATTTTCTAAAAATAGTTTTGCTTACTATTAGTTTTACTACAGACAGTTTCCGGTAACATTATTTTCATTGTAACCAACGACCATTTTAATAATATTAAGACATAAGCTGAGCACTTAATGTAATGAGACCGTCATCATGTATTTATGATTTATGAGCAAGGGTAAAGCTAAAAGGTCATAAGCAGTGATGTAACAGAAATATTATGTCATAATACACAAAATAGGAGGAGTGTGTATGTAAATGTGTGTAAGTGTCGAAGGCCGCTGTGTGTGACTGTTACCGGCAATTGAAAACCACAATCTAATCTCATGTTTACCACAACACAGTCACCCAGAGCTGCATACACCCACACACACACTGTACACAGACACACAAGCCAAACAACAACAAGCCAGGAACAAATATTTTTCTGTTTATGTGTTTGTCTAATCAGACTTGGTTTAGGGAAGCTTGTTGCAGGACGTGCACAAGCTTCAGCAACAAAATCGATGACACAAAGGGATTCAGTCTGAGCGACCTGCACTAATGGGATCGACCGTCTCCTTCGCATTCCTGCGTCAGGAAAACCTTTGCTACAGAGACGCTACGATGAAAACAGGTTTATAGGGGTGCGGTTACTGAGCGGAGAGGAGAAATGATGGTAAAGTGGACAGATGCCAGCGGTCAACCAGATACACAAACCGCTGTAATTTCGAACCCATGGCGAGCTGGTGGGCCTGTCCCCATAGCAACATGCTGCGTATGTGAGGTGAATAAATGTGTGTGTGCATGTGTAAACGGAAGCCCATATCAAAGTGACCTGTCTTGAAGAGTGGATATTTGATGTGACATGATTTATTAAATATGTGGACTGGGTCTCAAACATCAATAAATATTTGCTTATATTTTAAGAGGGAGTATCACTAAACAACGACAGTACCCATTGACTTGCACTGGTTTTGTGTCCATACAATAGAAGTGAATTGTTCGGTTACCAACATTCTTCAAAATATCTTCTTTTGTGTTAATACAGGTTTGAAATGACAAGGGAAAATTGTCATTTTTGGACAATGAAGAGTGTAGTGGTCTCCTTAAAGATTTCTATTCCTAAACATGTTGTAAAGTCTATTTTTTGATGCCTTCATGCAAGTTTGTGCTTGTCAAAAATGAAAATAATGATGATCTGAAAAATGTTTTTGTTATACAGTCTAAAAAGAAACGAACATGGGCCATTTGAATGTATTTGTTTTAACCTCTCTCTCTCTCTCTCTCTCTCTCTCTCTCTCTCTCTCTCTCTCTCTCTCTCTCTCTCTCTCTCTCTCTCTCTCTCTCTCTCTACATTTTTCTGTATCTGCTCTTCTCCCCTCATTGTTCTCACCTTCTGTGGCCCCCGAGGAGCTAAATCATATTTAAGCCGGATAACAGGTTAAAGTGAGGCTGCGTGACACAGCGGCTGCTGCTATCGACTGATTCTCAATTGTATTCATTTCGAACGTGACAGGGCCAATAAATCAACCTGCTAAAAGCAGCCTCTCAATACAGCTACTTTTTACATTAGTTAGCAACCCTGTGAACAGGCCAGCACACACTCCATCTCTCTCACACACAGAATAGAAAAGCCAGCAAAGCACCTTATTTACCCTGACCATCCACAAACACACGCAGAGCATAATGAGCCAAATATAAAACTACGAGGACATCTTTTTTTAGAAAAATTGTCAAAAATGCAATCATTTATTCACCTTTATGTCATTCCAAACCTGTTCACGTATGACTTAGTTTCTTCTGTGGAACAGTTATTTTGAGTCTCAGTATTGTGTCCATACAGTGGAAGTCAATGGGGGTCAATGTTGTTTGGTTACCAACATTCTTCAAAATATCTGTTTTTGTGTTCTGCTTAATGAAGTAAGTCATACAAGTTTGGAATGACATGAGAGTAAAAAAAGTGCAATCATTTAAAAAAATGGTAAACTTACTCCTTTATTTCATTGTAACCATTACTTTCTCCTAGTTTGTGTTCACAAGAAACACTAAAATGAAGGAATATGAGAAATGACAGTTTGTCACGTTTTAGTAACAGGTGCCAGTTTTGTCGAGAGATGGAGACTGACTCATCTCATTATCATTCATATGATGCTGCGAGTGAATGACACGGTTCAGTGTTTGTCACCAATATTCAAAGAACAGCTAAATTATTCAATTGTCATTTGAATTATGACATGGACAAAAGTATAAAACATACAGTTCACGGTCAGTAAGAAATGCCTATTGCTTCTTTGGTTAAAATATACCTGCAATAAACAAACTGTGCACTCATATGTCTGATAAAAAACACCCAGTACTTGTTCAAAACAAACCCACTAAAGGTTTGAATTAATACCACATGGTTTCTTTAAACCTGAATATTATTTTTCCTATTATTGGAAATCGCACAAAAATCCCTTGATTTGAACACAAAAGAGGCCCTGAGGGAGATTTTGCATAAGAAGCTACAGAGATGAGAAGTGATCTGGGACAAAGTTATCTAAACACACTTCAGTATGTTCCCACAGCTGTCTCTACAATACTAATGCCATGTCACACGAAACAGTTCAACTCAAAGCACACAGGCACTTTAACATCTTCACTTACAATTTGAACAAAATGTAGCAATAAAAGATACCAACTGGTACCACTGTGAATTTGTCGACACTGTGTCATGTTAATACCACTGTTTCTAGACGTTAAAGTACGCTGGAGTGCCATGCACATGCATATGGTAGTCATACCGAAATATACTGTATGTCAAAGACCACAATGTCCACAGCTCTATAGTGCAGACATAGTGCTATTCTAGTACTCCATTGAAATTGTGTAGCACTACTTGAATGTAGCATCACCTGCTAAATGATCAAATTTGAATATGTGAAGTGTGAACATTCACCTGGATTACAGCGTACTACTCAAATTTGCATTTCTACTTCAGAAGATATAGGTCATCCATAATAATAAATTATGTTATAAACAACATAAATTATGAATCCAAAACCTAAACATATTTAGAAAAGCATAACTTGTTAGTTTTGTCTCTCTCTCTCTGTCTGGTGAGCAGGGCTTAAATAGTAGAGCTGTAATAAAACGGTTATCGCTTCATTAGAGAGAGAGAGAGAGAGAGAGAGAGAGAGAGAGAGAGAGAGAGAGAGAGAGAGAGAGAGAGAGAGAGAGAGAGAGAGAGAGAGAGAGAGAGAGAGAGAGAGAGAGAGAGAGAGAGAGAGAGAGAGAGAGAGAGAGAGAGAGAGAGAGCACTCGTCCTTACATTAACCTCTCTAAATGCTCTCATATTCTCATTAAATCAGATGCTGGACCCAGCAGATCAGCCGCATGAGGAAGCATGTAAACACATTCCTGAAATCTGTTCACTCTATGACTCACTGTCTCATCTGTGTGTGTGTGTGTGTGTGTGTTTGTTTATTCGGATTTATGGCAAATATTCAAAATGAAAGGCTAGTCCACTGTGTAATCTAATTAGGGATGAAAACTCGATGTTCTCTTGTTTCTAATATCAGCATATATTGTAGACAAATATTACTATTGTAAACAGTATCTTACTAATATTTCATAAAACAGATCAAAATTAGTACTGAACAAATTTCAATAGCAATAATTTATCTTGTACTTAACTGACATTATTTTATTCCATTTCCTGTTCTGTAATATTTGCGTCAAAAATGCAAATGCAACATTTTCTGAGGAGGCTTACATGTAAATTAAAATTGATCATTAGCTATAACAAAACAATGTTAGACTTGGGTATTCACGGTGGTTATTTTTAAATATGCTCTTGTACGTGAATAAAAAATATAGACGTTATACCTACACCACTGTTTTTTCCCTTGTAAGTTTTTCTTAGAAAGGAAAACCTACACCCATTGTAAATCAGTCAGAAAGACTTGATGATGTGAAACGATGACCTTCAAAATGGTGTGTGTGTGCCAATGAAGAAAAGGTTATCATTCAAAAGCTTTAGCTACAGTGTGAGACAGAGACTTAATACATTTCAGTTCAGGAATTAAAGGGCCAGTTCACCCAAAATAAAAATTCAGTCATCATTTACTCACCCTTGAGTTGTTCTAAATCTGTATACATTTCTTTGTTCTGATGAACAATACCAAAGATAGAAAGCTTGTAACTGAACAGTTCTTGGCCACCAATTAGGAAAAATTACAATGATAGTCAAAAGTTTTTGCTTTCCTACATTCTTCAAAATATCTTCTTTTGTGTTTATTGCTGAACAGAAATTTACACTGAAATGTTTCCTACTATGGTAGTCAATGGTGGCCAATAACTGTTTGATTACAAGCATTCTTCCAAATATCTTTCTTTGTGTTCATTAGAAGAAAGAAATGTTTACAGATTTCGAACAACTGAATTTTCATTTTCATGCTCCTTTAATACATTTAGATGTCATAAACTGTCAAAAAACACATATCTGAACTACTAAAAACAACAAGTAGGAGTAATACAAATCTCTGCTGTAGTCATTTCTACATACTAAGCTTGCATTGAAACAAGAATACATATGATGTAAATCCTTCTCCTCCACACAACACAATGGATATGTAAATATGTATTCCCAACTCAAGGATAATGATGTTTTGAAAGCAATAAATAGACTTAATTGAGTAAAGGAGGCTTAGACTTTCAGATTCATGGCCAAACAAAACACATGGGAAATAAATTTTTAGTGTGTGTGTGTGTGTGTGTGTGTGTGTGTGTGTGTGTGTGTGTGTGTGTGTGTGTGTGTGTGTGTCAACATCCAACACCCTTTGAAAAGAGCAACGTGGCACGCATTCTGTATGTGCCATCATATGTTAACATGGGCAGTTGTAATTGAGATACAGTAATAAGCTATTTTTTGCTACAAGCTGAGTTACAAAATTGAGTTTAGCATTTATTATTATAGACGTAACCACAACTTGCTGCTGTAAGCTGAATTTGCATATTTCCGTCTATGAATTAGGTGCTAAAACCACACAGATGCATGCGATACACTAAACCAAAAATACAGCATGAATCATGCACTATGTTCTACAGCACAAAGTCAAAGTTGTGCATGATGAACATTGGATGGAATTTGTTGCTGTTCACTGATAATCTTCCCCTCCAGTGATCTGAAACTCACTGTGATTGAGACGCTGAGTTAAACCCAAAAATCGGGTCAGCCTGACTGGCGAATAAAAACTGGGTTGGAATCAACTGATTCATTAAAAAGATCTGACTCAAAAATATGACTCACCATTTATCTCATGAACTTTCATGAAACACTAAGCAGGAGCTAGGGCGGATGTCAACAGGTTTGTTCTTCAAATGCAACTCTCCTAAACGGCTTCAAAAGACTTGAAATATAGCGCAAGAGTCCTATGAACAACTTTTATGATACATTTGGTCCTTTTTGAAAGCCTCAATCCACATTCATGTGGAAAGAGCAACAAGAACAATTTGACAAAATCAGTCCTTTGTGCTTGGACAGCATTTTCATTTAAGGATGATTTCTTACATTAAAGGTTCAATGTGTAATATTTCGGAGGATCTATTGACAGAAATGCAATATAATATACATAACTATGTCTTCAGAGGTGTATAAAGACCATACATAATGAACCGTTATGTTTTTATTACCATAGAATGAGCCATTTCTATCTACATAGAGAAGTGAAAACGTCACAATATTTTTGTCTTGTGTCAGCTACCGTAGTGCTTTGAAAGGGAGGGGTGGGCGGTGGACTGAGCCGTTGGTTGGTTGCAATTCACAAGCTCACCACTAGATATCACCGCTAAAATCTCCAAATTGCTCCTTTAAGAGAAACATAAAAATCGTACATTAGTGCTCAACTTAATACAGGCGTAAGCTGATAAAATTTAACAATGAGAGAAATCTGCAGAGTCATTGCATTATGCTCTTCTAGACTCTCTGTGGGTTTGTGAGGAACAAAGTGTGTTCAGAAAACAACTGGATGGGCACATTAAAAACACTTAAAAACAGGTCTCACTATAAATCAGAGCATCATTAGGTTTACTACTCGATCTGTTGTTTCTCAAATGCAGGAAAAATGCCCATGAGTCTACTGCATCACAGATATCCGCATGTCTGCGCTGTGCCAAAAATAATATAAAAGATGAAACCGAATGGAGCTCGCTGCTCTAATTATAGTTGTGATTTGGGAATACAGCATTTGAAAGAAAGAGTGGTCACCTGTTGTGTGTGTATGTTCAATAGATACTTCATAATGAATGGGCTGTTAATGAGCACTAAGAGTTTCTTGAGAGAGTGGGTGGACTTTTCAAAGAAACAAAATTGGATCTTGTAGGCAATAATGAGAAAGGCAAGCCGCACCGGACCGTGTAACATCACTCTGTAATGATTAAAAAAGGACACATATTGAATTCACGTTCATATCTGGAGACTGCTTTTGAACTGAACACCCCACAAAGCCCCTGATAAATCTCTTGGCATTCGGATTGACAATCTGGAGAGCATGAAAAACGTATCTGGTGTTACAGCTGACATCCAATGACTCAAAGTCCACCTGCCACTCTGGGAATGCATGCACACATATCAATGCAACATACTGTCCATTTAATCTCCTTTTTTAAAGAAATGGTTTCATTTGTCTTTTGTAAGGCTGGTGGTTATTAGATTTTCATTTCCAAAACCTATTATTGAATCGCTTACAAAAATTAACCGTGGCTATACAGTAGCAAACCAATAGGTTTTTGGTTTTATTTACAGAGCTGTCAAGTTGAGTTATTGATTCCTAAATAAATGTTTGTGTTTAAATAATAAACGTTTGTGTGCCGTGTATATTTATATGTGAAAATGCACACACATACATGCATATATATATAACAAATATTTACATAACTATATTGTGTATAAATACATATTACACATATTTCTTGAAATATATACATGTGTTTGTGTATTACCCATGGTTTAAAAAAAAAAAAACATGGTTTTACTATAGTTAAAACTAAAAAAACATGGTTACTGTAGTAAAACCATGGTTAGGCAAGGGAGCTCAAAATTTGTAGCAATAAAATTCACACTTGAGCTTTAAAGTAGAAACAATAAATCGTGCTGTGATGTCTCAAGTATGCTTTAAATTACAGCACACCATTAGTTAATGTGCCCTGCTGGTACACAAATGCATACAGTAACACAGTAAGTCCTTTAAAGCTCCTCAACAGACGACAGACTCAAACAAGAGAAACACTAAGAGCAGGAAGTGCGTTGGGCTTTTGCTTTATTCATGACAAAACAACTGCTATAGAAGCATCAGCAATGGAGCACAGGAGAAGCCCTCTACGGGGTTGCTGTCGTGGTGGGAATGTCGGATGAGTAAACTGTCTTTTTCAGAGACTAACACATTTAGACCACATACCGAGGGCAGTTCACCAAACGGTTGCATCACGGTTGCACTCAAAAACATGAGTTTTATACAACAACCAAATGTGATGCAGCTGATAAGGTGTTAACCACGGAAGAAGCTGATGGATCATAATTTTTTCATCATCTTGCTAACTTTTCACACATTTATATTTTGTAAATTTGCTTGGCAAAACTGGTATAGAGAATTAAGAAAAATAATCCTTTTATAAGTTACAGCTTACAAATAGATAAGGAAAAGAAAGAGAGCAATGGAGAGAGTATTTTCTGAAGGTCAACTCACAGCTGTTCGGAAGGATGTGGTGTATTTTGCGGGTGGTATAATTTTTTTAAAACTGCTTCTCTGTGATCTATTTTATCTCAGAATTCCACCTCACACAATTCATCTTAAATAAAGCTTTTATACAAAGGACAGTACAGTAGTTGTAGTTAAGTATGTGTGCCCAGCCAGTGGCCTTGTGAAAGTAATAATTATGGCGTTGAGGTGATGTTAGCCATAAATCCAGTGGACAGAGTTTGCTTCCAGCAGACCCACTGTGTTCCAGATACCTCAGCCCTGGAGACTGATTAACTCTCAGCAAAGAGTCAGTCCACCAGCCTGGAAACGTCTGAGAGATGGAGAATGAGTGCATTAACAACAACCAAGTAAAAAGGTCATCTGGCTATTCTTACAATGTTGGCAAAGCTTTCTTGCCTCTGAAGAGACGAGATTGTACAGAATTCATACAGTACAGAGTACAGTGGGGGTGTGAACATCTGAAATCTGTTATTATAAATGTATAATTTTTTTGCTGGGATGATAGAGACGGGTACAAGAGCACCACGAGCCAGAATTCGAACTCGGATCGCCCGCAACACTTTCTGGCCATTGGACCACCAACGCCAACTCCAAGAATGTTCTGATATGAAATGTAAATGAATTTAAAAAATTTGGGTTACCAATCCAATTGGAAAATCTATAACATTGACTGCGTTTAAGCCTTTCATCAAAATGTCAGATTTACTTTGTATTGAGGCATACAATTTGTTCTATACAATTTGTTCACTAACCATCTTAAGATGATAGTTCACCCAAAATGAAAATTCTGTCATCATTTACTCACCCTCTTGTCATGTCATACCTTTATGACTTTATTTCTTCCGCAAAACACGAAAAAAGCTACTACAAAGTTGGTAACCGAGCAGCAGCGGCACCCATTCACTTCTATTGTATGGAAACAAAACCATTGCAAGTCAATGGGTGCCAGTTAACAACAATCCTCAAAATATTATATTCTTTTTGAGGATTTAATGGCGATAAAGCGTGAGGCCGAAAATCACTATGGGAGATGTGCTGAATACATGCACTTATAACTGCACTTCAAAATCAATTGCCATGTGACCCGCTGTGAATGTGCTTCTGTACTTCTGTTTCCTGTTACTCAGCACATTGATAACAGATCAACCACCTTCTTATTTTGTGTGCCAGTTGATTTTGAGCTTAGACCAACCATACTGCTTTTCTCACAGCATAATATTAATGCTCTTACAGCGCCCAAATAAATACATTCAACAAATCAAGTGCATCAAAAAATCTGCATTCAAAAGTCTTCTTAGCTAGTCATGAAATTTCGATTCGTGTTCATGGACACGAATTTCCCCCATATTTTTCATGTCACCCAGCACGACCATCAAAATGTATTTTATTGTTGCTTTGCCACTTCGTAAAATACGTTCGTTTTGGCAAAATAACACGAAAAAGGTTGTGCTGACTGAAACAATAAAGGGGGAATTCGTATCCATGAACACGAATCAATAGAATCTAAATTTTGTGACCTCACGAACTGCCGTGAGACTGGGTTGCAAACCGAGATGAAAATATAGAGCAAAAGTTGTATTGCAACTTTAATATATTGTGCAGTATAGCGTAGCAACATTATAACATCAAACAAACAAATGCAAGTGTGTTGTCTGGATATGCTGTCAACAAGCATTTAAAATTGTTATCTTAGAATGGTTTTGGAACAGAGCCATTGTGCTTGGCTTAACACGAGTGCCTTAAAGGTATGGTTCACTAAAAAATAAATATTCTGTCATCTATTATTCAACATCATGTCATTCAAATGCTGTTTATGACTCTTTTTTCTGTGGAACACAAATAAAGATAAATGACCCAGTGGTTTTGTGTCCATAGTAAATGGAGGCAATATTGTTTGGTTACCAATATCTTTTAAAATATCTTCTTTTGTGTTCTGTAGAAGGAAGTCATACAGGTTTGGAATGACATGAAAGTTAGTAAAACTTTCATTTTTGGGTGAACTATCCCTTTAACACACACCCACACTAGTAAGGCTCAACTTCTTGAAATGCGACAAGAACTGGGACACTAATCCATCTAATTCAGGCCTGTCATATTTAAAAAAGCACATGTTTGTGGCATAAATATCTCTTCTTCTACAAAAGATCTGATTATAACACATTCCAGTCCAATGTCCTAAAGAATCCAACAGACTTGAATCAAACAGAATTGTGCATGCATACCAACACGTGGTACAATACAACACAAAGTGAACAAACACTTTCAGACTGACTGGAAACAGGAAGAGCCACATCACAAAATACAAGATACACCAACATCTCCTTACACTACATTTAATATAACTCTTCCATTGATTTGTCCAAATAAAGCATCTCATGTACCACAGTAGGTTTAAAATCTAAATTTCTCAAGCAAAAACTTGTGTGTGGATACTGTAAAAAATTCTGTGAATAAATGTCTTTCACACTTGGTTTTGCACTAAACCCACATTAACGGAAACCGAGTATCGGAATGGAGTTGTTTGCACAACTTTTAATAGAGCGTGCCAAACTTTTTTAGGATACTTGGGATGTTTATGTATGCTAATGTAGTATAATGCCTCCCGGAGAGAGAGGGAACGGCTCCAAATATTAGGCCCCGGGGATGCAGAATAAAAGAATATCTCATTAGATGAAAGCTGATTAGTATGAAAAACAACAGCAGCATGTTGGTTTTCCCTTTTTTTAGATACAGCTGAGGGGAACAGTGAGAGTTGTATCGATTTCTGAATGTTACTCCACTTCCAAAGGCACCGTTGGTAACAAAAATCTTTCAGCTTTAACTTCACAACAGCTAATGGAGAAACCACAACAAAAACAGACACCAAGAATCTAAAAACGTTCCTGCTGCTTGCCGTAGTCTTGAATGCCCTTACAAAAAAGATGTTTATTCAAGTATGCTATTAGCAGTATACTTAAAGTATACTTCTATAAATAAAAAAGTACTTTCTGTCATGTCATTTCTGTTTTTTGTACTTTTACTTTGTGCATACATGGCTTGTAAATGTGTTGCATGCAATAGTTTTGGTAAGAAATAGCACACAAACAAGTATACTAGCACAATTATATTAGTATATTTACTACAGTGCATAAAGTACATTTAAAATATACTTCACCTTTACTTAAGTTTACTAATATCTTGTAAGACATAAACTAGTTTACTGGTTGGGATCCTACTCTTTTCATGTAACCAAACATTCACTGGTTTCTAAAGCCTTCGAATAAACATTAGAGATTACCCCTCTTCTGTCCTTGAGCATCATTTAATATGAAGTGATGAGTCTCTTCAACTGTTTCCACATCACTGCACTTGTATTTTCTCCACCTCTGTGTTCATGCATCACCTCACTCCCTTAAGACAGCCCTGCTCCCTTCATCCATTCCTGGTGTGTCAGCTAATACTGCAAGGACCAAATCACACTCAACTGTGGCACTGTGTGATACTCCAGTTCCACAAGTTGTAAATACACATGAAAGGCCAGTTGCACAATGCACATCTGCAATAAAATGTTCAATGAGCTGCAAATGTTCACCTGTTTACACAAATGCACCTGGTATTTTTACATCATCTGAAAAAATACGCTTTCTATTGATATATGGTTTGTTAGGATAGGACAATATTTGGCCGATATATAACTATTTAAAACTCTAGAATCCGAGGGTGCAAAAAATCACAACATTGAGAAAATGGCCTTTAAAGTTGTTCATCAGAGGCACTGTAGCAGGCCACTACTAGGAAGAAACAGGTTTGTTTTAACGCTCTCTTTTGGCTTACCGCTGTAAGGACGTTGTGGAGAATAGATGAATAGCTGAAATTCTAAGCTTTACATAGATACCAAACTTGAGTGGGCAACTCCCAAACAGCGGCAGCAGCGAGTGAAGTTTGTAGATGTGTTTCTGGGCATTTTTGTTTAATATTTTGCTACATTCACTCACAAAAATAAAGTTTTGATCGAAACATCTGGCAACGGAAAACACAATAATCCTATTAAAATAACATTCATTCATCAATTCATTATTCATGTCCAAAGTAAAATCCTAAACTAACTGAGAATAACTGATCTTAACACAGGTTTGATAAGATCCTTGCACAGGAAGATAGATGGAATGACGCCCATAATTTAGGGCTGTATGGCTCCTTTAAGCTATGCTATGACATTTCAGATCACTCTTCTGCTATTTCAATCTCAATTCATGAATGGTTGAAATCAACTACGTTTCCATCGACAGCGTTCACGGCACTAAAACTCTTCGTCGCTGTAATCCGACAAATCACTATATAAAGAAAGCTCTTACTGCCGTGTGCCCCATTAAACTCTCTCCTAACTGTTTCTAATGGTTGTCTGGGTGAGTAATGCACAGGTGCTGGTGTCTGTGAATGCTAACAGAGTAATCCAGTCGCACCGTGCATTATATCTGACACATTAAACATGCATTGCCTAGCTAAGCAGAAGGGACACCTTTTCTAGAAAATAATGACTCAGACTTGTACATGCGCGGCAAAACATCCCAGACTGAATTGACAAAAAAACGGTAATCCTGCCCCCTCATTATGCTCAATTTAATGTAAACTCATGTAACCATTTACCACTGCATCCTGCCACAAAACAATATAACATACTGTGTCAATGTTTTGCAATGGAACAATAAGGTGTCTTATAAAGCAGCTCAATGCTTCATTGTTGAGCAAAATGACTGTAGCAAGAGTCTAGACAGATGAAAAACGTTGTATTTGCCAAAGGATAAATATCCTTTTGTGTCACATCATATCCTGCCCACATCCTCCCAAGTCTGATCCAAATCTCTTCAATACACAGGAAACACCACCACACAAAGCTTTCATTTTCTTACAGCGAACGATATGTGGGTATGACTCTTACTACGTTATTATTTTGAGTGACGCAAAGCCCTTCCTGTGGTGCTGCCGGTACAAGAATAACGCGAGCAGAATTCATTTTCAGCAGATCGTGTCGCCTATAATGACCATGAATTCTTCATGCTTTTGGTTTATTCTATCAAATGTATACATTCATAACTGTTACATTTTGTAATGAGATTCGTATCTGTCATTTTTGTGTAAATTGCTAGTTTTGACAGAAAGGGTCAAGGGTTCGACTTCTTACTGAAAGGAGATGGAGACAGCAGTCCGCATACCACACAACATTCCCTAATTTTTTGTCATTTAAAACATTTTGTGGTCATAGTATCACATTTGCACTGACATCACATCCTACTTACCTATAACAACAACATTCACACCAATTCAGTGTCATTCATAGAAACTATTCCTCCCCTGTCCCTTCAAAAGTACATAACAACATGCAACATGCTTAAATCCGCCTCTCCACGTTGGACCTTGCGGATACGCTTACCAGGTGTGCGCGACGGTGAACCGGCGTCTGTGTCGGCTGCCCTTGTTGACCATGAGCTTGCGAAAGAGGCGCGGGGAGCTGCGGGGGGATATTTTGGGCGATGTGATGCGCTTGTTGCCTGTGCCCAGTCTCGGCGGCTCCAGCTCCAGATGCATGTGCTCCTTAAAGGTGCGAATGCAGGGGTCCGATTCCGTAGCGCTCAGCTCATTGGAGGACATGATGATGCCGCGGGTGGAACGGCCCTATTTCGCCCCTTTTGAGTCACGCTGCCAACTATTCCCTCCTGTTCTCACAGTCCACTGGGGGTTTTGCCATGCAAGCTGATGTTTTGTGGAATATCTGTGGGAGCTTGGGCTGTGTTATTCTCTCTCTCTCTCTCTCTCTCTCTCTCTCTCTCTCTCTCTCTGTCAGCTTAGGCTTTCGGCAATGCAGTAGAATAATCCTCTCTCGTTCAGTTCCACTGACACACTGAGAACAGTCTCTCTCAGCGCAGTCACACCTCCTTCCTGTGAGAGCAAGAAAAAAAACACTCACCAACCATTAACCACACCTCTCTCATTTTAGGTGCAGCTCTCTCTATCTTGCTCTCTCTCTTATGTGTTGTATATACACACACAAGTAACTCCTTTAAGAATCCAGGATGTCCTGTCTTCTTGATATGACTCACACTTTTATTAATTTAGATGCATGTCTTCCACTCACTCCTCACCGTTTTCACTGCTCCACAGATGCTCTCTCACTTTATTCAGGAAACTCCATCTTAAATTATTCAACAGTAGGCATAAGCAGGTCTCCTCTCCCATCAGCAGCTCCTTTTTTTCAGGAGCCTCCCAATGATGCGGAGGAAACCGGATGAAGGACTGATCGTACCTACTCGCCGCCTCAGGTGGTTCCTTCATTGAAAAGAATCGGAACAGCTTTGAGAGCCCTGGATGTAGAAAAAAGGCCACGATAAAATGTGCATAGTGACGGTGAAGGCTCCGCCCACCCTTGCAGCCGATTGGCCGGCGGTTTGTTTGCATGACGGGGGACTCTGGATGAATTCTGATGAGGGCTTCTGCCCTTTCACAGCTCAGTTGCATAGAAGACACCGATAAAAGAAAAATCCCAAAAGCAATTTAAGCTCAGGATTAGCAGCGCAAAATAAATATAGCTCAGAGTTAAACGAAGGTTTGGATGCTAAGGAAGCTGGTTTGAAGAGAAAATCATGGCAATGAAAAATTCTTTTAATGATGCAAATGCAAAGTTTAATGAAATAAACAATAGCAGATTATTACAAAACAAGTGTTTGTGCTTCTTATGTACTTTCATTATGCACAAAGCAAATTCAATGCCTGATATATTTTATATCTTTAATTCACAATTCATGTTAACTACAACCTAAAAAATCCCTGGATCCTTAAAAGTAATAAAGAATCTAGACTAAAAGAAACACTTCCAGTCATTTCTGTAGGTGCTGAAATTCCTTAAGAACACGCATGATGGTGAAACAGCACACTGCTCGCCCTGTGTGACAGCGGCACAGCGGGATTATCTCTGGCTCTCATAGAGAAATACTGAAGAATAGAAACACATTAGCCAGCTATCAACCTGCCAGTCAACAACTGCCGGCAACCAGGGCTTCACCATGGAGACCAGAGGAAAGTCATGAGGAAAAACATGATGAATGAGAGCATAAACAAAACACTGGAACAGATGGTGAAATATTTTCTGTGTTGTTTTGACTTTGATGTTGAAACGCAGAGGATTCGTGATAGATGACTGTAATTTCTTAAATTCAGCTTAGATTAAACTTAACCTCATTTAAAAACATTACTTTGATTCAAAATTGTAAATGTGTTACATGCATAACTGCAGCTAAAAAAAGCTATAAAAAAAACCAAAAATTTAGAATAATGAAAAATGAGAGTATCATGTAAACATGCTTACTGTGATTTACTATTTTCAGGATATGGGTTATGAGCCTACAGTCGATCTTCAAAAATTCAGCTGTTATCACAAATTCTCTGTAGGATCTTTACACCATTGCAAAACCCAAACATATTTATAGTTTATACGTTTATAGCATTGCTGTGGAAACTGGGTTCAATAACCAGGAATGTGAATGTTCTCAAGTCACTCTGACTGACCTTTCTGAGTTGGAAGCCTATTCAGTGAATGAGCCTCTGAGGAGAGGTCTTACATAACTGAACGTCTTACATAAAGCCGTTTCCTTACTGCTGACTGCTGCGGTGAGGTAAGTCTTATGTCTCACAAGGACCATTACACTAGTTTACAGAAGCAAGAGGACGAAAGATGGACTCCAAAGGGATACAAAAACATCCAGCCAAGCGAAACGAGATTAAAACCGGAGAGGAGCCATCACCTAATCTATTGACGTCACCTGTCATCTGTAGCATTATGTCATCTGAACAGCGTATCATGGAAGATCCGTTTTACCCTAAACCTAGACTATTAACATGGGCTGTCAACTTTATGTACATCTGTTGTGGTTTCTAGCCACAATAGTAAATATTGCATTAACAAGATTAAGATCTTTTTTATAACCATTAGAAAGCCATCATACAGAGACCTGCTGGTTTCTAGTGCTGAATGTTAGTGGTGTTTGCATAGGCAAACATCACCATTACATTTCTGTATTATATTACATTCATCCTGAAATGTTTTTGCTAATAACACGATACCGCCACTCATATACTGAAGTTATTAAAGACGGAGTTCACTTTAAAATAAAATTAGCTTTACCCAGCCTTAGGCCATCCTAGATGTAGGTGACATTGTTACTTCCGAACAGTGAAGTCGTTTCAAAGTACAGAAACCTGCAGATTTATGTTTTATAAATCACCAAAGACCATGATATCAGCTAAAAATCTTTTCCTTTCTATTCTACTGAAGAAACAATGTCACCTACATCTTGGATGTCCTGAGGGTGAGTAAATTAACAGCAAATTTTCATCAACACTTTAAGGAACGATGCGTATGATAAAAACTGATGGAAAAAATACCCTACACTAGCGCTTTTGAAAGTTCGGGTCGCGGTTCATGGGCCTTTCCGTGTATGATTTCTTGTCATCTTTCAACTGTCCTACACAATAAAAGATTTTAAGAAACGTCCAGGCAAAAACCAAGAACAGCCTAGCAATCTGGCATCTGACTTTTGCTCAAATACTGTAATTAACCAAATTTTTCTTTAAAAATAGAAAAAACCAAGTTGCTAATACACAACTGTATTTACTGTACACCCTGTCTAAGGCTTTGAAAGCCATTGCATTACTGTTCCTGTATGTCATTTATGGATACTGTATGTGCGACAGGCTGTCTGAGCTTTTAGTAAATTGCCTGAAATGATGAGAATGAGTTCTCCACTCACTGCAGAAAACATTGCAGTTGACAATGTGCGGAAATGCAGGTCAGGTTGACTTGTAAGGAAGGTGATTACTGTCGGCCCTCTCAATCCCCAAACAATCTCCATTACTGGGGCTCTGAAGCACAAATCAAGCCCAGAAAGTCAAAGTCATTCAACAAAATTGTTTGCACACACACACACACACACACACACACACACACACACACACACACACACACACACACACACACACACACACACACACACACACACACACACACTGTACCATAACTCTGATTTTATATGCTCTTCAAATATATATAGAGCACATTTTAAAGACTCGTTGAAATCATGTTTTCCTTTAAAGATGCTGTGTGTAATATGTAGGAGAATATATTGACAGAAATGCAATATAATATACATAACTATGTCTTCAGAGGTGTATAAAGAACTTACATAATGAACCGTTATGTTTTTATTATCTTAGAATGAGCTATATCTACATACACCGCAGGTCCTTACATATAATTTCTATGTGCCGTATGTGTTTGTTTGTCCAAGTTTTACTTTACATTCTAGCAGTGTCCATTGATTTGTTTATGGGTTGGATATATGTTTGAGACACAAAATGTCATGAGACTAATGATAAAACAATGTCCTTATTACTGTGTCTGTGCGTATCCCAGGCAGCCTCTATAATCTTTCATTTGATGGCTCCTGTGGCACTTCCAGGTGAAAGGTCATATGAAAGGACATGTCTCAAACTATCCAACTAAGAGCTCTGAAGGACACCATCAATAGAAAAACGAAAAGCCTTTCAGACAGACGATTCTAATCTTCCTCAGAAAAGGGCACCAAGTAATGAGAAAATAACACAGACTGGAAAAGATCACACACACATACAATACACACACAGAAAGAAAAAGTCCAGAAACTTGGAGGCCAAATAATACATTGGATCACACGTGAATAAAGAATTTAATAAGATTTCATGAAAGTAATTCATACCCTCTTAAAAGGAAACAATCCAGCAATCACATTTTGTGCTCAGAATTGATACGCCTCCCCTTTAAGAGCCAAAAAAAAGGCTAAACGTCACATAGGCAGACCTGTTCTTACATCATTCAGCCTATTATAATACAGAAGGAAAGAGATTAAAACTGAACAGACCTACACACAAAAGCATGAAGGAGATCTATGCCCTTGAGGTTTGAGTAAAAGCATTTCTGAATGAAACTGTCTCTACAACTCGTATTGTTTGTGTGACAGCGTGACATCATCGAAATCTCTCTCTCTCTCTCTCTCTCTCTCTCTCTCTCTCTCTCTCTCTCTCTCTCTAATAAACATGTATGCACAAAAGACAAGAGCCGCAAAACTCCACACTTAACATCATTTCCATACACAGACAGCTCTCCATCCAGAGAAAGTGGGTAAAGTCACGGATGAATTGGTTTGGCAGACAGCTCAGTGACCTGTAGTGTCTGTCCTCCAGCATCATTTCTTATGCCTGGCCCATAAAGCTATCCCACAATCCACCTGGGAGCCCCCAAATCAATCTGTAAAGGAGTCACGTCAGCAGGAAAATAATTGTGCAGCAGAAATAGCACTTTCCCCAAACCGTGTCTCCTGATTCTCCTGACACGCACATCAAACAGACAGCTTTAACAAGAGCAGAACTGCAAGCGTGTGAGCTCAAGGGCAGATAATGAATGTTTAGAGTCTCTGTATATTGTGCTATACATTAGTGTGTCTGTGTGCAGAGTTAATAAGCATGTAGGCACATGAAAAGATGAAAAAAGTGCAAAAAGATATATTTGTGTGGTTGTGTATTTTCACATTATATACCCTCATGAAACACAAAAAATGAAGAATCTTTATGGAGATCTTCTTTCGTTCACAGTGACCACAGCTGTCAAGCACCAAAACTGACGAAACACTGCATGTGACACATTTTAGCTTGTTACTCTCTCAAAGCTCTTATCTTTTCAGATGAATTGAGTGAACGTTGTATAATCTCCTTTCATGATAACTTTGTTGTCTTGATCCTTTTTGGAGTATGACACATTTTAGTGTACTGTCATTGTATGACAAAGAAATATGTTATGATTCTTTTAATCAAGTGCCACATTAAAATGTAACCTGGCAAATTTAAGACAAAAAATATTTTGCATTTCTTAAAGAAAAAACATTTTTATTTTTTTAACCTATCATAAGGTTTATTGTGCACACTATTGAGTCACAATAGTTTTTGTTCCAGATGAAAAGTTTTATGGGCAGTTAACAGTGATAGAGACTACTGTTTTCATTTATTTATTTTTTTCTTCTGTAGTACATTTGATTTCTAAGAAAAAATGAGATTTTCTTAAGAAAATAAGTGGAAAAACTTGTAAGAAACTTTCAAGACCTACATTTTTTACTGCCTGAACATTTTTACTAACTTGTTATATATTATCTTAAGAGCGTTCTTATTCTTAATCTTCAGAACTGTTTTTGTTAATCTGGTCCAATCCATAAAAATGACGTAAATAATTGACTAAACATTTATTGTCGCTGTCAGACTAAAATCTTGTATCCTCATTTTTCATGATTCTTATTTATCATCATTTATTTTATTTATTTAACATAAATCATCACTATTGGTCACTCTACAGGTTTGTCTTTGAGTTTTGCACATATTTAACCAATAAAAAGTATTGAACAGAGGTTGTCAGCTTTGACAACAATGAGAGAATTCAATGTGGATGCTTATTATGAAATATATGGAAAGTATATTACAGTATTAATGCACAGACGACACACACACACACACACACACACACACACACACACACACACACACACACACACACACACACACACACACACACACACACACACACACACACACACACACAACAAACAACATTGAGAATACTGAAGGTCTCTAGGAAGGGTCTGTTTTACTCTAAATGCTGCCCTCCACTGGCACAAAACAAAACAGCAACAACTACAGCTCTATCAATGGCATTCAATGGAAATTGATCACATAAACCAAACATTTACATTGATATATTTTGTCAGATGCTTTTTTTTTGCAATGGTCTTTTCACATTTGATAAAGACCCACAGAGCACAAGACATTAAAACACCGATGTCACTTAACATCGTTGTGACAGACTAATTGAATGATAAATGAAAACCAGCTGTTGCAACCGCAACCAGATTCCTCTCATCTCTAGGCAACAACAAAACTGAGCATCTGGAGCTTTAATCATCAGAGCTGTAAGCAAAGTGCAGAAATCCTGATTTCTGTCATTTTAGGCGACGTATGCTTAGACATGCAAGCATATAAATGCTACATGTCGTGGACACTTTATATGTAAACTAAACTCACCAATCTGAGTCCACGGGTGTGATATCAATGCGAGGGGTGATGAAGGGCAGGGTGGTCGGTCTCATTATGATCTCTTCATCTGGACTGCGTGATCTCTCCATCTGCCTCCATGACAAAGGAGGCAACTGCAGGTTACCAGACAAACGGCGGCACCTCCGGCGCAGGTCAACCCCTAATGTACATCCTGATGATGTAAAAGATTCACTTAGTCTGCAATCTGGAGGCTCCTTGCTGTCCTAAAACAAGCAGGAGAGAGAAAAGGATTATGAATTCTTAGTGTACTGAATATTTTTAATCACATGATATTAACAGATCAGGTGATTGCACATGCAGACATATGCACACGGCATCCTAGTAAATCTTACTACAAATAATAAGAAGCAATAACGATAAATAAAACATACATAGTTGCTCATGTGATTTTTTACATCAGGATGGCCATGAGATTGTCATGCAGCAGCCAAGCAACTGCCAGTGAGGTGAATGAAAATGCTAAAAATTTAGGGCCAGGTCTAGGGGGGAATTTTCTCCCCAGATTTTTCTTAAGCAACTCTAAAAATGTCCAGCTCACAATTAAAAACATTAAATAATTCTTATTTGTATTATCTATTAACTAACAATCTGTCACATTATATGATTATATTTCTAGAAGAATTGTTGCACAAAAAATCTGACAACACTTTATTCATGTTTTTAAAAGATTTAGTTTTATTGACTTATAGAGCTCTTTGAAGTTCAGAGAGAGAGAGAGAGAGAGAGAGAGAGAGAGAGAGAGAGAGAGAGAGAGAGAGATGTATTAGCATTTCATACCACCAGGGGGTGCCAATGCCTTTCCATCAACAAAAAGTCAGCGTACAGTACTTCAGTGTAACTGATTTCAGTATTACAAGAGCAACACTTTTACAATAATTAAAACAAAACAAATTATGGTAGGCTATATAAATATGTAAATAAATGTATAAACACACTAGTATAATATATCCAAACTAGTATAATATATCCAAAAGTATAATATCAAAAATATCAGTTAAGTCTGTGACTGTCTCTGAAATGCTAAAAAATACCACACAAAACATTCATATTACAACTTATATGTAATAAGCATAGAGTGCAGATGTGCTCACGATGACCTGAGTTCAATTCCAGACTCGAGAGTCCTTTGCTGAACCTGCTTCCCCATCTCTGCTCAATGCATTCCTGTCAGCTCTATACTGTCCTATAAATATAACTAACAGTGTTGCTACCAAATGTTATATACTGCTGTAATGTTTTATATACACGCACATATACATACACATATAGGGAGGCAAAGCTAAATAATATATAAAGAAAATACAAAAAATAAGTCTCTGTAGCCTGTGAGTATACACACACTACGGTGCTTTCAAACACAGTGGTAGGTAGTAAGAGTGATATGTGGGCAGCTGAAGGTGTTTGAGGCAACTGATATCACCACTACAGCTTAGAAGAGTTACAGTGCATTTCTGCATCATCTGTCAACAATAACAAGAAACTGAACAGAGCTTCATGTTCTGAAAACAAACCCAGAGGTGGTAAAAAGCTCCTTGAAGAGCTCCTGAGTTCTAGATACTAAGACAAGAAGGCACACCTACACTGTCCTACAGTATATAAACCACATAAACAGGATTTTTCTTCACGGCTCCAATATTCCTTGAATCTTCAACAAGGACAGTCACAAATGAAAGGCAAAAATGTGAACGTGTACTTGGCACTACTTGCTTTGAATGCTGGGAACAATTTGCTACCCTTCGCAACACTTACAGTACAAGATTGGGTGGATGAGTCAGGCTGAAGTCAGAGAAATCATTTACAATATTTCAGAAAACTGACAGGAACAGAGAGTTTTTTTACTGTAAGTTTAGATTTCCATTGTATGGACACAAAACCAAAGAGACATTTCTCAAAATATCTTCTTTTGTGTTCCACAGAAGAAAGAGAATATACACATAGACAGAGTCATATCCGGGTTTTGAACAACATGAGGGTGAATGAATGATTTTTTTAAGATATTTTATTCTTGTGTGAATTTCTATATACTGTTTTCATTCATTTGCCTCTTTATAAAAAAGAAGTACCAAAACACTCTTCAGCTTTCCATGTTCAACAGAATAAAGAACGTCACACGGCTTCAGAATAACATGAATGCTCGTGTTGTTCCTCACAAAACATCTTTGTTGCTGGAGGTGACTAGCAGAAAGATTGATACTACAAAAGATCACCTAAAAAATAAAAAAGCTCTTTTTTTGATTCCAGCCAAGAAACAAAGATGCACAAGATGTCATCTCTGAGTTCATCATGTCTGGCACAAGACAACCGCATCTGCATCCGCCCGATCCAAACATTAGCTCAGAATGAAGGTATCATTTTCGACGGTATCCTCCTAGGTTGTTATCCAGCTCGCCGGCCCAGCCCTGTCTGTGCGTGATGGAGGAATCAACCAGTCGAGGAATGACCGAGGTGACCTCCTGAGATTCCCCGTTCTCCGGTACACTCTGCGGTCAGCTCACTGCCAGCGACTGCAGTCACCCGAGACCGCATTCTTTTTTAATTCATTAGACTAATGCAGCGTCGCTCCGAGCCATAAAACAGTCCTGTGCTTGGCAGACAACCTTTTCTCCTTCAAACTAAAACTAGCCGAAGCACAAGCACTCAGACAAAAACCTTGGACCATATGGTGGCTTGACTGTTTGACTTTGTCACAAATGGCAAATCTGCTAGCACATTTCAATAAAGAGAGGCTGGACGCGAGCCACATTGTATAATCCCTCAGTATAGAAATCATGCAGTACTATATAGGCTATACATGTATATGAAGAGTTTGGTTCCAAAACGCAATAAATCCATTTTTAATTTTTTTCAAAATTCATATTTTTTATTATGTTATCATGTTTATATTGTGTTTTATTGTGTAAGTTAGCTGTATTTTTTTGTTATTATGGCTTAAATCAAAACTAAACAACCGCAGTTTGATATTAATTGGAACGCACAAACAAAAAACATGATTTTTGTAAAAAAGAAAAAAAAAATATATATATATATATATATATATGGTTGTCTGCTGTATTCTAGTGTATATGTTTTGATGTGTAATGTATTTTAGAACACAAGTCATATTCAATAAGTTGGATGAAAAGAACTTTAAGTAAAAGAAACACAAGCCTAAGATGTATGGGTTGGTTAAATAAGTATGATTTTTGGGGTATTTTTATAATAATATTTATTATAATAAAGTATATAATAATGTATTGGTGTTATCTTTTATTAAAACCTTCAGCAATGCAAAGGTCTTTGGAATATTCCCAAGGAACACAACAAATTAAGCAACGCTAAAAAATACCTCCATTGCACTTAAAAGGGATTTGAATGAAACAATGGAACAACAATGAAAATTCTTGGACCACTTATTCACCCTCTTGTCACCTTTAATGTTCTATCTGCTGTGGAACACAAAAGAAGATATTTTGAGAAAAATCTGTCGTTTTGTGTCTAAACATTAATGGCCAATAGGGTCCAATGTCATTTGAGTGCCATTTATATAGATTAGAACCTACATACAGTAAATTTGGCAAGTGGAAAAAGACTGAGCTCCTTTCAGTCAGTTCATCTCTGGCAATAAACATGATACAGGTAATGAGGAAAGTTGCTTAACAATATTTAGTATATTCAACAATAAACAATATTCATTGGTTGTCCTATTATCCCAAAGCTGATAAAGAGAGAGAGAGAGAGAGAGCGAGCGAGAGAGAAAGAGAGAGACTACTGCTGTGCTTAACATTAATGTCACTGTAGTCAGTAGCTGGATCAAATGAGCTCCGACACATGATCACACAAACAGAACACATGCATTTTATCACACATCCTGCTGCGTACATGAGGGATTGTCAAGCACCAGCGTGTGACATTTAATGTCCGGCAGGCAGGGAGAAAAAGCGGGAGCCACAGGAAACATGAGAGCAGGGAGCAGGGCTAAGCACAAAGGTTGAGTAGATCTGGAGTACTTTTTTCTTGATTATGTGCTTTCTTTTACTATACAATAGTACCTACATTATATTTACCTACATGGAAAATAGATATAAACCAGTACCTTACCGGGACATTTTAGTTTTTTGCTTTCGTTTCTAGTCTACTACATTGTTTGTATTATAAAGTGATTTTGCTATCACATTTACTGCAATTTACTAATGTAAATAATATATACATTTGAATAAAATAGCATACTTAGTGCTAGAAATGGCAGAGATTCACTGGGTTTGACTTTAGTAATAACGTTATAGACACAGCACAGCTGTTCAGCGCTGGACAAAAAAAAATCTAAATTTGCTAGATTCCAAGCCATTCTGCATTACACAGAAAAATGTTTTTTATGCCTGGATTCTTTGATTCTCCTGCATCATGGAAATCATAGGAATCTATTTATTTTTTCACTGAGCATATAATACTGCCTTAGAAATGCCAACTGCATACCAAGTGTACTGTTTCTTAATATGCATATTCTGCACACACACTCAAAAACAGTCTTACTGGACCCTGTGGTTTATATTTTATTTTGATCTGTGTGGTGCTTGCGGTTACAAAATAAATCCATTGCGCTTCATGTCTTCATCATGTCAGCCATTGGCAGGAGCTTCTATCAATTTTTAAACAGCTCTATGAGCTCAGTGTAATGAGTCCAAGGCCACAGAACAGGACTGCAGATCATTTTCATCAAAGAAAATGGACAGAAGGAAAACTAAATGTGTAATATATGTGCTACAAAAATCTAGAAAAAACATTATGTTGGGAAGTGTGAGAATAAGAAAGCAGAGTAAAGAAAATCGTGTTAAAGGCACATAGATTACGGATTTTGAGTAAACGACATGTGCGTGTGCAGTTATTATTGATTTGACAATGTATACCAATGCTAAAAATAAACACACTCCCTTAAAGCACATTCATATATAGTACTTTGAACTTGTTATTGTAATTTACTTGTTATTTCTTTTGCTTGTTATCAGAAATTATCTGCAGGGATTCTATTCTTTGTGGATGTGTACCGGAAGTTAAGTTTGGGTCACAAAAGCGTGCATGCGCAGTAATGTTTATGTATGTTGTTTCTTTGAAGCAGTGTATACAGTGCCTAATGAAATGCTGGTATGTTTTTGCTCAGAGACAAACAGGAGCGAGAGAGAAAAACACCAGTGGGCTAACAGTAAGGCAGAGGATACAATTACAAGACCAACCGGCACATCAATAACAAGGTATGTATTGCAACCACAAAGACCAAAGCTGCCCGAACACTACCAGACAAAAAAGAAAAACAGGAGAAAGCCACAGACGATAACAATGGTGCAACCGAGGACTGAAAGAATCAGAGAAATGTAATGGATCTTCACAGTTCATCATATTTAAAGACTCGAGTCTTTCCACAGTCTTCCAATTGTGAGGAACACATTGTACGGTTCGATCACTTATCTGTAAATAACTGACCAATGCTTTTTAAAGTTTTTTTTAACTTTTCCCATTCCTCTTTTCCAAACAGTTGACTATTTGTTCAACAACCAAACCAGCTGAATACAGAAAGTAGCTAAATGCTGCTTGGAAAGTTGCTAAATTTCACTAGATGATGTTACAGTATATTAATGAGGTCATCAAGTCATATTTGCATTCAGCCTTTCACACCTTAGGGTCAACAAACTATGTGCATATTTACAGATGAACTACACTGTAAAATATTTTGCTGTAGTTATGCAGCAGTTTGCCAGCAACTTACTGTAGATTTATATTTATCTAATTTATTGGCAACAGTTTGATCAAATATAAATGAACATTAAACATTAATAAGTCTTTATCTTTACAGAGTAAAATGATAAAATAAGAGCCTCATCAACCTTTTTTTTTGGGTTCCCAGAATGCTTTGCATGAGGCTGGTATTTTTATCAGTTTTTTTCCGTAAAGATAAACGATTACTCATTCATGCAACCCACCATAGTGAATTTTATAAATGTGACTTTACAAATCCCTAGTACTCACCTCATTGGGTGACACAGTTAGAACGCTCCGGCTCTTCCTCATCTTCGGCAAAGTCTTCCTCCACCCGTCCCGCACAGGCCTGCTCCACTGACACTAACAAAAAACAATAACACAAACCCACACTGTCAAACCTCAACTTCACAGAAAAGAGCAAAAATAACATTTGACCTTACTTGCTCGTGAGAGATGCAATGATAAAACAATTCTGTGTGGGGTAACAGAAAGAGAAGCACAGTTTAGCTGCAGTCTTTGAAAAGCCATGTAAATGAATAGTATCAGAGATAGTGACTCTCGAACAAGCAATGAAATATAGCGTGAACAGCTCAGAATGCCACAACAAAAGAAGCGACATCAACAAGCGAGAAAATGTTTCATTGACAATGTGCTGTTGCTGTAAATTGGAGTCGCTCAACCGTCCAAATACAAGAGCTCTCCAGTGCAATTCAACAAAACACTCTATCGAATAAAAAGCAGAAGAAAACTACATAGTCCTGCATTCTGTAAGCCTGACATCATACAAGATCAAATATTTTAAAATAAATGTTTATTAGTTAATAGTCAGGAAAAAATGAAATAAATAAGAATTAAACAGAGATTGTAAATATATGATATGGCGAAACATTTTGAGTCTGCGTCTGTCTGCAACCACTGCCAAAGTTTTCTCTTCAATATCTTTGTATGGCTGTGTTTCAGGCTCCTGTCAAACCATCAGCCCGTTCTGTGACACGAGTCCTGCCTTGAGGGAACAAGAAAGCTTGCAGCTGTCGTTCAGCTCAAGGCAAGAAAGGTGTGACTCCATAACCAGATTCTATTTGACCATCGCCCTCTTAACCTGTCTGTTCCAGGTACTCCAAACAGACTGACATTCAAAATGAGAATTATTTTGTCTATAAAGCCTCAATATGCAGAATGTAGAAGTGCTTATTATGAAAAGGTGAAACGTTAATATTTTATTAGTATAATATTATTATTTTAAAAATGAAAAAGTTATCAATCTATCTTTTTTCTGGCTATGCACATTTTAAATTGAGTTATTATAGTTATATTTTTGGTTTAATTGTTGATTTTAGTTACATGTTTAGCAATTATTTTATGTGATTTTAATATTTTAATTGTTTATTTGTTTCTTTTATTTTTAGTTTAGTTTAAATTTTGGTTCAGTTAAAAATTGTATTGCCTCAATTACTTTTATTTTAGTTTATTGCTGTGGAAACATTTCTAATTTTGTTAATTTACATTTTACAAGTAATATATTTGATTTGATTTAAAAAAACAGAAATGTTAAAAAATGTGGGGGTTTTTGTTAACTAAACCTTGTAAATCTTGTATGGTATTGCAGACCACACACTATAAACAACCTGCAATTGGAAGTTGTTAAAATAAGTACAGTAAGTTAATCTAAAAATATATCATATCAATGTAAAAGAAATCAGAAAAACACAGAAACCTCACACATACTGATACTCCATACTGTTACGATCTAAGTTAAAAATTATATCGCCAATATTAACCTTTTCTTAAATCAATAGTGACATCTTATGACTATGTCTGTCATACACCCAAAAGGATTATAAAAGAAACATTATTTCATTATTTTGAGTTTCTTCTTTTCAATAAACTAGATCCACAAATCGGATTCTCAAGGTTAACTTACAAAATAAATCAGCTTAACAGATGTGGTCACCATATACTGTAGTTGAAAATAGAAGTGCAAAGATGAATTGTCCTTAGTTTTCATCAATAAGAACAGCAAATAGCAACTCACGGGTTTGAACATGATAGTTGCACAATTGTACTAGCAGAAGAAAAATGCATTTATAGCATTATTATAAATATTTTGCTTTCCTTCTAGGTTGGTTTTTTTTTACTTACACTGCTATCTTTAATACAAAAACAGTATTATATGGATCGAGGAGTCTATTCTCATGAGATTCCCATGAATAGTTTATAATATTTAAAGAGGCCTCTGGGCAATAACACAAATCTGGTCCCAGTGCTGTTGTTTTGCCATTCTTCTGTGAAAATCTCAGACATCCAGAAAATAATTACTGAATGCAGACTGGAAATCTGAAATATAATGACATGTACAGAGTGTTTTAGTGGTTAAACCCAATTAGTTACAGTTCATTTGTATTAAGCATAACTACAGAGGACACTGAGATTTTATGTTTTTTAAGAGACAATGGTCTATTTTACTTGATTTTTCTGCATTTGGCAATGATTTTATCCAAAGTGTTTCCTTGGAATCAAACTTATGGGACTTATGGGAATCACACACACGTGTTGCTAGAGCCACGATCTACCAGCTGAGATACAGGCTACAGCATATTTATTCTTACATCACACAAATTCATATTTATATACCATACAAAACATTATTTAGTATTGAAAATGAGTGTGCGTTGTCACTTAAAAATCATATAAAATGTAATTATTTGCATTTGGCACAGCATTCTGATTCAAGACACAAATAACTTCTGAATGATTTTAATAAATGAAAACACATTTTTTATCATTGGAAAAAGTCACGGCTACAAAAACATGGATAAGATATCTTTTATAATGATATAGTGACATTGTGCCATGTCTGGATATCGTTCCTGGTGGGAGCAGGCGAGATATTGATGCTCCTTTTAGGAACCAAAAATGGTTTTAGACAACATAATGGCTTCTCGTCAATTCCAAAAAGCTGAATAAAAATAGCATAGCAAGATTATGTAAGACCACATTAAAGATGAAAATTAAACAGGAGTCATTTTGAGTAGGGCAATGTTATGTTGCATTGGCTGTACAATATTTACTAGTTTCTTTGATGCTTTGTTTTTATTTATTTATTATTTTGATCAAAGAAAACGTTCCCTTGACAATGAGAGAGTAATGCACATCTATCTACACAACCTAAAGACACAACAATTACAGTGGATGAGTCTTTAGTGTTTCATCTGTCCTAATGATCAAAACTCAATGAAAATAATGACATAGTCACTGAGGTGCTCTCAACTCTATGAGGTCATTTAGGTCTCCTGTTTGTATAGCAGGGGATTTCTTCTCCACTACAGCAATAATCCAGGGTGTAAGAGGGGAAATGGTTTACGTGTAACAGGGATTACCAGCATTGCTGTTGAGCTTTACAGCTGAGAGGCAATGCAGGTTGGGAACTGTGGGCATGAGATTGATGTATGGGCAGAAGACATAGATAAAGAAAGTGGGATGTTGGGATCACAACAGATGGGCATCAGCTAGACATCTGTAGACAATAAAACTGAGAAATCTGGTTCAGAAAATGCATAAGAAAGATTGATCAGATGACTAACATGTTAAGGGCTCATAGAGAGCATCAGATTGATATTGATAGTTGCATGGAATTCTTTTGGAATAAAGCAAGCATTTCTTCATTATTGGAGACGAAGGAAAAAGGAAACATACTATGACAATTAATAATGACAGGATAGAAAATAGCTTGAATAGCAGGTGTGGATATCTGACGGGCCGGCTGTAATGAGTTGTTAGTCACACCTTAGTGTGCTATATAGCCCAAGCACCAAGAAAGCAACGAACAATTGTATCTTCACAATATGCTTGGCAGCCAAAACCACAACCTTTGACCTCTCATATATATAAATAAGCATGTAAACATTAGTTAATTGGAATCTACAATACTCCTGTCAGAGCCAAACAGCTGATGAAAAACCATGTTCTCCTAACAAGCCTTAATGCTCCTCCAATAACAGCTATAACAGGGCCAAGGGGCATCACACAGGTTTAACAACATATCATTAGGTTTTATTACAGCTGAGTGCCAGGAACATGTGGCACAGTACACTTGTGTATACACATAGTTGCAAACTTTGGTTTAAGCTGTGTGCTGTAGATTTAATGTAGTTGATACGGCCAGACACCATCTGTAAATGAAGATTACTGGTTCATCAGATTGTTTACCATGGCATTACATTCCTCTATCGAAGCTATTTCATCTGTAGACAGTGTCATTTAGATAATGACATCATTAATAAATAAAATAAGAGCTAGATAGAGAATGCTGAGATTTTTCTGAATGCTGAAGTATCAATGACTTAAAAGGCAAAACTCATATCATTCATTATTGAGACTCCACAGTCAAACAAATTCAATACCTGGATACAGATGGAGTCAGCAACAACACTAAATCCGCACTGAAGCTTGGTAAACACACAAACAACGGCACCGTTGCTCAAGAGAACAAAGACAAAGGTTTGTTAAAGCAATCCCTGAGCAAACCGTACAGGTTATTATATTTTTAAGGTGTCATCATTGGATCCATTAAAACATTAATGAGAAGACTTATTGCACCCAGCGGGTCTTGTGACGGAAGCAGTGGTTCTTAAAAAGTTATTCCCACAGTGCCGAAACTTGTTCCTGAACGTCAGAATAACGCAGGAATGAAGGAGCCATGGAAATTTCCTGTTTGTTGAAGCTGATCTGTTGCGTGCAATGGACTCCCAACTGACAATCTTGCCATGAGAAACCAGTCACACTGGCATTCTGCTGTCAGAAGGGACATGGGTGAATACAAACACCTCTTCCCTTCTGCCATTTCTCAAAACGACAGTTCAGGGTACAGCAGTTCAGTACAGGTATCTGGGGACCAGACACAAAGTACAGCAGAAATTATATTTTGGGTTTAGTTTATTGCTGTCAAATTTTATTTCTAGTTTATTTGCGTGTATATCTGCCATCTGATTGATATTAATTGTAATGCACAATAAAAAAACATGATTTTTGAAAATTTGAACTCTTTCGAACTCTTCATTCATACATAATGTAAATTATATTAAAATATATGAATGACGATTAATCGATTTGACAGCGCTAGTTTAGTTAGATTTGTTTCTTTGAACATAATAAAAACTGCATGATGACCTTTCATATTTAACATTAAAAGCATGATTCATGTTTACTGAATTGAAAAAATGTCAATAACATACAGTTCATAATTATTATCTAAATGTTCCCTATTTGGTTCCCTTTGCATTAATGGGAAATTGCCATGTGTGAGATTTCACATGATAAGCCAAATTTTTGACGAAGCAAAGTTATTAGATTGGAATAAATGAACTGATCATGAAAACGCTGCAGGCTTTTATTTACTGACTTTTACAACTTACAATACAAAACACAACTTTATGTCTTAATGAATAAAATGAAAAAGAGCTTTTTAATCTTTGCAACAAAATTGCACAAGCCATACAAAATTTATTAATTATACATTAATTTATGTATGGTTGTGGCGCACTGCTCTAGGAAGTCTGTCACTTCTATATCATTATTCTGGACTCTAACCTCCTACTTTGGCATAAAATAGAGTAAAGAGTGATGGTTAAGCTAATCTGTAATTAGGTTAATTACCGTTACTGTTGGACGACTCATAAATGTTTTATTTTGTGAGCTTCTGGGAGCTGTTGACGGAAGGGGGGTTGGGGGCATATTAACACTTTACTGAATTAGTTTCTCTCAGTAATGAAACCCTGCATAAGTAAAAGGGTGAACAAAGCTAAGACTCAGAACTGTGACATGCGACTAAATAACACTTCTCTCAACTGTGCAATCAAATGATGCCTCTATATTTACTAAGAACCAATGCCACCGCATGCACAGGCATGAATTTCCTGTTATCTGTGTCTCTGCTTTCTCGCTTTGAAATAAAGAAATTCTGACTAAGAATTGTATCTATTAATTGGAGCCTGTGAAGCACGTCCTTCACAATGAATAGAAAAGTACAAGATAAAGAAAACACCCTTTGAATGCATTTCATCAAAACCTGTTTCTCTTAAAGGAACTCTGTTTTAAGCGTAAATGCAAGATGTTCTGTACTGAATGTTGAATTAAACATGAATCAAATCACAAAAGGTCATTCCGTGATGTACCAAAGCACAGTTAGTGTTATATTTTCTTTCCTGTAGCTCGATTGGAGGGGCATTGTTAGTGCAATGCCAAGGCCATGGATTCAATTCCCGGGACATGAATCTGAAAGTCTGATTGCACTTCAAGTCAGCAACAGCATAATGTACAAAAATTGCAAACACTTTCATAAAAGATATTAAAACACAAAAAACCTTGCAAAATCAAATCCAGATTGAAGTTCTCCCTAACCACCTTCTCAATGTAATGAGAGACACCATCAATTTGACATCTCTTGTGTGAATGGATTTAATGATGTATAGTTGTGAATAGATATTCGTCTGGATAGAGGTGGGCTGAAATGCACACGGTTGTTTTAGTCAGTCTATTCTTAACATTCCATAACAGTCAAGACTTTACCCGCAGATGATTTTTACATTAAATAATTGGTTTTAAAGCACAATTTGAACATAACTCTAAGACCCCAAGATTAAAGTCCCTGTGAACCGGACGTTGCGATGTAGGATTACAGTCAACAACATGAATCAAATTATTCAAACACTATTAGCGGAAGTACATCATCGCATGTGTGCATATACCCCATTGAAACTAGCAGCAGACAGTTTGAGGGGAGGAGTTAACGGAAAAACTGCACAAACCGACTAACTGACGACATATTTTCAGATTTTGATTAAAGATTATAAGGGCACATGAATTTTAAAAAGAGAATGACCCACACAGATAAGTTATTTATAATAAACCCAGCAATATTCCATGAAAAAATAAACATGTTAATTTTTAATGGCATCGGGACTTTAAAAATCTTAACGGCATGATACCACCTAGCCACATAACACACGTGTTTATTTAGTTTCAGCAATTTTTTGTATGTATCTCATTTACTGTAAATGCATTTAAGTTATCTCGGCCTCTTATCAATGCATCATGCTTTTTAATATCGGTATTGGCCTTTAAAAAATCCACATCGGTCGACCAGAAATAACATTTATATTAGCAAAAAATCTTGTACTAGCTCAATCGGTAGTGTAAGCAGTTCACGTGTTAGATTTCCAAGAAACACACATACAGATAAAATATATAGTTTGAATGTAAGTTTTTGATAAAAGTGTGCAGTAAATGTGAAGAATGAAACCTTGGTGCCAATATGCAAACGTATTATTAAACAAATAAAACTGGTTTGTAAGCTCATGACTAATAACTGTAGAAAATAGTATTTGTAAGGACCGTGCCAAATGTCTCTTGGGCATCAATTTCAGCAAGCCATAGCTAGAAGTTATCACAGCATGATTCTTGGGTAAGATGCCTGAGGTTATTCAGCACTGGCCCATTGACTGATATCAACATCAGTGGATGCCAGCAGGACACGTCATTTGTCCGGAAGCTGTTTGTTCTCTTTGTCTCTGTGAAACCTCTGGAGACAAATTGTAAACTTTAGTTAACACATTTTTTTCTCTCTCCTTTCTAAAAGCCAGAAAAATGCCACCTGATTAGTATTTTTTCTTGATTTAATTGGCACAAATCTCAAAACAGTGTGAATTTCAATACTATATTCAGACAAGAAAACGCATAAATTATGGTTTTTAATACTGCTTTTTGATAAGTTCCAATGTTTTATTTTTAAGTAAAAAATGTGTATATTTAAAAATATTAACACTTTATAGATATATTGAAGAAAAAGTTCCAAAAAATCCACTTAGAAGAGTTAAGAAATTTCCATTTTATTTTGCTATTTTCATGTAAATTCACAGCGGATGCAGCTGAAGCAAAGGCTGATTTCAAAGAACAAAGCTTTAATGTGTTGAAACGGAACCAAGCTGCTAAACTGAATGAAATAATTATGGCTGCTGCCATAAAGCGCTTTCCAAAGACCAGTGCCATCTCATCCCCACCCATCAAAGAACGATTATAAGAGTAATGCATATATTACATAAACTTTCTTGTGCGTACATATTTATATCGATGTGTGGTTGTGTAGGCATGTGTTTGTGGGTGGTTGACAGGGCATGCTGCTTTAAATGTCCAGCATTTTGAGCTGAACATCAAAATGAGCATATGGTGTGACAGATTGCTTTCAGTTTTACATGTAAATAAATCAAATGAAATAAATCCAAATTTAGGTTTAAGATATAATAATCAACACCACATAAACATTCAACAATTTTATCGATAGCAAGAGGAAAACTATTCCACAAGAACAAACTGAATTGAAGAATGAGTAAAGAACATAAAATAACAAGCATTTCTTACCTACTTTGTTAGAGAAAAAATATAATAATACCTTTTCTAGCTTCTTTGCTTTTATTAAGGCTGTCAAACAGCTAGTACTGAAGAGATTAATTGTGTGATATGATGATTAATGAATCAAATTAATTAGGCCTGTTAACACAGAACACACTCTTGTATTAAAACATTGTTTTAATTGATGGTCTTGATGAACAACAAGGTCACTGAATCGCTTACCGTTTACCTTCGCATTCGCACCACATGTTTAAGATGTGTCACATACTCGCACTAAAGCCATGGTTTCAAAACAAACCAAAAATATATTACACTTCTCATGAAACAAAATCTCTACGTTGTTTTATGTGTTATTTAAGCAAAGCGTATTCCATTCACAGTCAACACATACAGGGGCGTCCGTGTTGTTAACTTAACAACTCTATATTTAGCGACTTTTACTACCCCTTTGGCAACTTTTGTTGAAAAAGCACTTAACCTAGCGACTTTCAGATAACCTTAGCTTTTCTTCATTGGTAAATGTCGCCAGTACTGCCCCGCGAGCGCAAGGTCTTGCTTTTCAAGAGTCTGCTCTGTACAGTGAGCGGCAGGTAGAAACAGCACATTCAGTTCATCATGCGTGCGGCCGACACGTGACGAAAAGAAAACAAAGGATATTCGGATATATAAACATGAACATAGTTCATCTATTAAGGTGTCTTTAAGAAGTTTTGTGATTTTGTATTGCTTTTATAAATCAGGACCGACAACAGAAACAGAAAATATGTGCATGAGAACGACTTTATTGGGCTGTAATAAAATACAGAATTTTTATATTTTTAAGAAAGCAAAAGTGAAACCGATCTGACGAGCCAACGCAAATAAGACGCAATGACATCACAAATATGTTCATTAGCGTGTGACATCATCCAGTGCCACAGTCCCACAAAATCCTTTTGTAAACACTGTACACCAAGTATTTGACCTACACTCATGCAAATACGAAACGTGATTGGTTGCTTTACCTGTCAGTCATATGGCCTATTGGGTGGGCCTTGACCAAAGAAAGCGGCCAAAGTTCCCAGACCTTCAGTAACGTGAGACTAGATAGATTGGAAATAACCCAGTATTTTTTTTTTTTTAAATGTACTGTATGGATTGAGAGGCATGAATGTTCATTTGCGTAACTGAATTTATTCGATTTATGAATTTATTGTTTAATCAACACGCCACTTATTCATGATCTACGAGAACATCTATGTACCAGATCACGCAGGTAGCCATCTCAGAAATTCCACAGTGAATTTAGTATGTGGTGTAACAGAAAAAAAACAGCCAGAAGAAATCCCACAGGAGACAATTTCTAGGTTTACATCCCACTGTGCAAACCTATCTGTCAGTGATTCCATTCTTTCATTTTCCAAATCTCCCAACTTCTGACACACACTTCCCGCATACCTTTCGGCAGAAACGCAACTGCCTTTCTTTTTCGTCTGGCCATTTTGTGCGTTCTCTCCCACTTGCTTCCATTGTTTCCAGCACAATTTCCCTCTCTTATCCTCCCACTCTCCCTGTCTCCGTCCGTCTCTTTCTCTCATTATTCACTGAGAATGTGCAGACACGTAAAAGCAGAGGCTCTGCAAACAGTCGGTCCCTGGAGCAACTCTTGTTCCGCAACAAATATTCGGAGATCATTACCATTGAGCCGGCTGCTCCGCCTATTAGAAATCACCAGTGGGGAAGGTCCTTGAAACTTTGCTTTCCAAACAATTACATTGTGAATAGATGGTGTTTGACGAAAATGCTCCCTAGTGTAATTTTCCGTCATCAATCCATTTCACTGTACCCAACATGCTCTTAACACCCACACGTGTATTACCGTTTCTCATCACATGTGCTTTTCTAACCCTGTTTTCTATTAAACATATTGACGTTTCATGTACTCGTGTATAGCAGATGGTGCAAGCCGATTCTTCCATTGTCTGAAACAATCATGAAATATGCAACAGAACAAGACACGATTTCCACAGCGCTCTTAAAATGACACAGAAGGCACACCTGGGGAACAGAATGCCAAGCTGTTGACTCTTGGCAGAAAATGACACAGTGATCTTGTGGAATAGTTGGCAGGGAGGAATTCAACATCTGGCCAGCCTTTCTCTGTTTAAAGGACAATTTCATGGGGAGCATATGCTTAGAGGTCAGACACGCTCACATTCACACACTCGTTCTTAAAATATTAAATAACATAACATTTTAAAACCTGAAAGAACTCTGTGTTTTCAAATTAAAACTAGTGTGCGTAACAAATAAGTTCAGCCAGCGTTCAGTAGGCTGTTTATCAAACTGGCTGTCACAAATTAATAAGCTTGAGGGCCACAGGGGCTTCAACAGTTTTCACTGCAAGTGATGGATTTTAAAAGCACTATTTAATTTGTCGGTTTAGCTTTGAGCTGCTCTGCATAGTTTGCGATTTCATTTCCTAGTTATATATAGGATTGTATGGCCAATTCTCTGTTTCAGCAGATTCTAGGCTGCTATTCAAAGACGGCTAAGCAGAACAGAAAATTATCTATAATATTTTAATATTATAAATGAATGTATATAATGTAATATTTAAATTAGTTTTGTACATTATCAATTAAATACTTTTGTTAAATAACAAGTGCTAACCAATTATTTAATATAAAAATAAGTTACCCACCTTAAAAAGTAAACATATAAAAAACAAGATCATTTGTACAATCTTATTCGTACAATTAAAGAGTACATCAAAATTCTTTCATGCAATGTGTAATGTTACCGGGTTTGAAAGGAAGCAGTCTGCAAAGTTGTAAATCCGAAGGGGAAACTTGGAAAAAAGGGAGTTGACTCTGAATCACTTGAACGAGTCGTGGCCTGTCCGATTCTCTAACCGCCGTGTATCTACGTCACTAGAAATAGTCCCCGCCTGCCAGCGAAAACTTGAACACACGCGCTAAACCAATCACAACAGACTAAACCATCTGACCAATCACAGCACACTAGGCTAGCGGAAAGGCGGGGATTAGACAGATGAATCGCGGAACGAATCATTTGAGAGTCAGTCAAGAAGTAAGGTAATAAAAAAATGGCTTATTACAAAATAATAGTGTTTTTACACCATGTATGTACATAAAGCTGTTGTCAGACACTCCATAAACCATTGTAACCCTTAAAAAAATCACAAGCTATGTACTGTTTAAATACGAGTTGCTTTATTGATGTTAAGTTTAGGTTGGAGGAGGAGCATAGCATTGTTTTTTTACTAATAATCATACAAATTCATATGAATTAGCCACCTAGTAAAATAGTGCCGTGAGATTGTGTTGTTTTTTTAAAACAAACATAATAAACATTTTGAAAAATAGAATGAATATGTTTGTCTTAAGGAAATCTATGAACTAGTGTGATCCAAAACATTCACCCTTAGAAGATATAAGTATTGAAAGCGTACAGTCTCTCACTTCCACCAAAATGGATCAATAATTGTTATGACATCATTCTGCACTTCAGCTACTCGTCAAACTTTTGACCAATCAAAAGCTCTAAAGAATCGAGTGTCTGTCCCCACTAATGACTATTTTAAAGGTAAGGAGCCTCTCTAATTTCCTGTTTCAGAGGAAATGAAATCAAGCAAAGCTGCAGATTTCAAGGCACTACAGCGGGTCCTTAAAAGAGTAACAGTGACCCTGACACAGGCTGACCAGTCACTGAATTTCTACAGATGCCACAATTGGCCAATCAAAACCAAGTATTCCACAGAGCTGTGTAATAATAAAGGCTATAATAACAGAACTAAAGGCAAATAAATGCTCTGAAGGCATCAAACAGAGCAGCTTGGCCAGCCTCAACATGATGTATTAGCTCCTTCCAGACACCCTGTGGAAAAAACAGGTTTCCTCTCTACACACACACACACACGCAGCCACAGACACACATTACAGTACACCTATAACTCACCACAGAGTAAAATATAACACAGCTACCACAGACTACATTATATGGTCTAAGCCCTCCATTTTCTTGATGATCAATAAGCTTGCAGCATGAACTTTGGGTTTTGTTAGTCATCCAAATGATCTGAATGTTTACTGGAATACTGACTGCTACCAACGTCATGCATCTTCTCAAGATCTGATCGATTTAGCAACAGACCCAGCTTAACAACAGAGCATAATAGGCTTTTATCCAATCACGGCTGTGACTTTACCACAAAAAAAACCTTTGCATCTTTGCTTTCAAATTATTTTTAGGCCAATGGATTGTATTTGCATGGAAATGTAATTTCGGCTAAATTACTGCTAAAATTCTGCTAAACCTTGCCTTTCGTGTTTCTCAAAAGAAAGAAAGTCATGTGGATTTGGATTAATATGACAGCATGCTTCCCTCAGCATTTATGATTTTCTAACCAAGATGATTTAAGCTGAACTATAAACCTGGGATTTTATTGTCATTTTTTAAACTGAATAATTGATATCTCAATGCAATCGCTGTGACACCATCATGAAAACTGCTGTCAGACAGACTCGAAACTAAAGTTGATAGTCAAATCTACGTGACGACATCACTAATCTGTTCATTAGCATGTGACATCATCCAGCGCCACGTTTCCACAAACTCCTAGCAGAAACATCGAAATATACCATCAGTACATATAACCTTCAAAAATCCAGAGGATCTGAGCATACATTTAGCATACACAATCAAATACATCAAGCATAGACAACCATCACAAATCACTGCTGAGTTAGAACAGTACTCTGCAATTCAAATCAAATAAAACACACCAGCCAAGGCAAAATATTAAATGAGTTTCATATTTCCCAAAAGGTACAATTACTTAAGGACTCCAGTAAGTCAATTTGTCTCAACTAATGAAAATGCCACTCAAACAGCGGCAAATTTGCCAAATAGTAGTCACAACTCATCTACTTATCTCATCAGATGTGAAAAATACTCCTTTGTTATCATTATGGATTTATTGAACTGTGTTACATAAAACCACAGAGTGGAAGGCTGCCATAATCTGAAACATTTCATCATCTGGCTAATATACAACATTTGATTCTGCACATCTATAAAAAGAGGCAAAAAAAGTGGTGTGACAATGGTCTTTTCTCAAACTAACACCTAGACGCGACAAACTTACCAGTGTTGGACACTTTTACTGCTTTCCTGCTTCTGGTCCCAGTGTAAAGACATCACCAGAACAATTTAGCTTATGTAATCTTTTAACAAAGACAGCCCTTTAAGTCTTCACGATTCAGGAAGAACCTTCAAGCTCAATAGAGAACTTTGTTATCGTGCACAATTAATTGGTCATTGTAATGTTTTGTGCAATTTATTTAAATAAAAGAGTATTTTGTCATCTACAGTTTCAGAAAACATTCAGAACATTCAGTTTGCACTAAAAGCTGCAACCACAACCAGTAACAGTTAATGTCCTCTTCCTTCCCCATTTCACTTGCAAGCTAAACATGTTTTCATGAGAAACTAAAGACATAAACACTTATTTAACCCTTACAAGTGATATATGTCATGGGCTCAAGAGGGAAATTTGTTCTTGTAATGAAAAATAGGAAATGAGTTTCAATTTTCATATTTTATTTAATGTATATTAACATTCATTTATATTAATAGTTTATTGTATAATATTTGTCTTACATAAACAATGTGTTGCGTTTTATTGTATATTAATTTTATTAAGTAAATATTTAAGTTTAGCCAAGTAACGGTTCTTCTACTGGCACCCAAAATAACCCTGGCCAGACATACTTGCTAGCTAATGTCATTTACTTGTTATTTCTTTTGCTTGTTATCAGAAATAATCTGCAGGGACTCTATTCTTTGCGAATGTGTACCGGAAGTTAAGTTTGGGAAACAAAAGTGTGCATACGCAGTATCATTTGTTCATGTTGTTGCTTTGAAACCGTCTATAAAGAAAAAACAAGCTTCAATGCTTCAACCCCTAATAAGCCTACTAGCCTTGGAAAGTAATACTGGGCTGCATGCGTAGATTGTTTTCACAAAAGGCCTGGCATAATTACCACATAAAGGTTACGACCAGTTTGAGCATTATAAAAATCTGCATACTGTACCTTCAAGGCTAGTCTAACCATTATCTTTGTTGTACGATGTAAATTCCTCCCAAGCTGGCCACCGATGGCCTAATTAATTTGAAATGGCCTTTCAGAGCCCCTAATCACAAACCATTAATGTTACATGGCCTCTAAATGTCAGCCGTACATCCAGAAAGGGCCTTAGTGTGCAGAAGCGCATCCTAAACAACAAGTCTTAGGAAGAAATGGTATAGAGACAAAGACTTATAAACAAAATTCATCATTTAATCACAGAGGACTGTCAATATTTTAAACAGCCTGAAGTTGCAACAGTTTATATTAGGCTATATATTATTCTCAATAAAGCTAAGATAAACTGTGCACTCGATGTCCCTTTATGGCAAATTTAGGAACAGAGTCTCATTGCTGCGTCACACATATATAAGCAGACACATAATCAATCACGATAGAGGATGTTCGAACCCACCAAACATCACCCTGACACAACCAGTCTTAACCAGGTGTGATGCAAGAAGATTTCAGCACATGAAATCTGTCTGTCCACAATGAATGCAAAATAGCTGAAAAACATGACAGAATAACAGGCAAACAAGAGATGTTTGATGTTTAGGTAATGTGCAGTTATGATGAGCATATCAAACCAAGTGTAATGGTGGCACACCCACAAATTGATTTTATATGTACACTATATTATAAGTTCAGGCGCCAGGTAGAATTTTGTCTACCAACAAAGAAGAATAGTGTTATTAACACAAGATAACTAAAAGAAAAATATCACCAGCTACACAGGAATAATAACACACAATAGTTTGATCAAACATGAAAGAAACAAACTATTCAAACAGAGGTTGTTGTGGAAAAAAAATGTAATGCATATATTGTTCACATAACAAAAATATTTTCCCACAATTTCATACACGTATCAACAAAGTAACTTTAAACAAAAATCTTTTGACGTTGTGTCAACATCAATAGTTCATAGGATACTATAAAAAATTTGTTTAACAAAATAAAAATATAATAAAAAACACCAAAAAATACATGTAAACGTATGCTTGCTAATTTTTGTGTGTGTGTGTGTGTGTGTGTGTGTGTGTGTGTGTGTGTGTGTAGGTGTAAACGGCTGCGTGGGGCAGATTGTGGGAAAGTCGTAAAGGACGTGGGTTTAGAGAATACATGAATTGTCTTTGCTTTAGATATCAGCATGGCGAAAGACACAAAGAGCTGATAGTGCAGCCGAGTCTCCGTCTTTGTCCTTTTAACGAGGAACATGCCGTGTGTAAGAAATCCCGCATGAGATCCGGCAACGCTGTGCAGGAGGCCTTGGCGTCAAAGTTGTGAGTTAGCCAAACCATTCACCCTCACTGAGCACAGGAAATGGGGATTCTCCGTATAACAACCAGGCCGCGTTCTGCAATCAGCATCAGGAAGGATCCGCCAGTGTCCAAAGTAATTCCTTTGTTTAAGTTAGTAATCCTCTCGTGCATCCGATTCACACATGAACTCACTCAGCGGCAACGCTAAGGTAAGCAGCACAGCTGGCACCAACTTCGCACTGAAACTTTGTTGTGCGCTGGACTGAGGAAAGTTTCTAAGCCAGACGCGATCCTGTTCCTTGAACATGACTTCTCGTCTGTTTTAATTTCTGTAATGTTTGGTAAAGCTTCACTGTCAGTTATGGCAATTAACTTTCTGCAATCGACACAGAATCGCATACTGCCATCTTTCTTGGGCACAAGAACAATGGGAGAAGCCCATCCCGAGCATGATGGTTCCACAATTCCTGTGGTAAGCATCTCTTCAAGTTGCTCTTTTACCAGGCCTTGCTTGACAGGTGATATGCGGTAAGGTCTTTGTTTGATTGGGACTTGTTGATTTGTGTAAATACAATGTTTTAGAACATCGGTACGTCCCAGTTGAAGTGTACAAACTTGGGTGTTTCTTTCCAGAATCTCCTGTAGTTGATGTTTACCATCGGAAGATACGTGAGCATTGTTTACAGCTTTTTCAATCAACAGGTTTAAGTCTTGTTTATCAGAAGATGCCATCAAGAGTGGGGGTTGGGGAGGGGGTACAGCGCTCAGCAAGGACAAACTCTGTGACATTCTCACAGCTTTTTGTTGTTTTGTTCCTTTGTTTAGTGTTTGAGGGTTACTTGTAGGAACAGTGGGATTTCCCGGTTGAAACGTGTTGTACTTTGGGATTTGACTTGAAAGAATATTGACCATCAATCATGTTGATTTGCATGCCACTAAAGTAAATGAAATCCAAACTCAAGACTACTGAATAAGTAGTAATAATAGTAAATGAATGATCATGAAGACACATTTGCTGTTGTATCCAACAGGAACTTCTGTTCCTCCGTTTGCAAGATATAGAGGTCCCACAGTCCAAGGCTGTAGTTTCTCATGTGGGGTAAGTTCTTCCCACAAAGTTTCATGAAGCATGGTATAACTCGCCCCTGTGTCCACAATAGCTTTTCCTGTCCAAGTACTAATCTTGACAGGCACAACTAATTGTGGCAGAACGATTGGATGAGGTGGAGAAAAAAGTGAAAATGATGAAGGTGACTTCTTGGATTTTGTTTGTAGTTTAGGTATACTTGCAGCAGTAACAGCATTGCTGGTAGGTTGACTTCCCTGTTTGGAGGGCGGAAAAGACAGTTTATTTGCAGAAATATGATATGGATTTTCAGACTGGTTTCGATTAGAAGAGTAGTAGGGGCAGTTCCCTGGAGCGTGGTAACTCTTACATCTCTAACACCGTACAGAAAACAATTTGTCGACAGTTCTGTATGTAGGCTTTTGTGGCATATCTAGAAATGACTGTCAATTTACACAAATTCCCAATTGCAGTTGTTGCTCGTAGTCTCTCTCCACCTTATGCCCTAACTTGACAAGGTCTTTCACTGTGTGGACACAACTACGTAACTGACTGGCCAGGTGGGGATTTATGTTTTTTAGAATTAGTTTTACCATTTCAGCTTCTGTTAAGGCTGGGTTCCAACGTTTGCAAAGGGCTCTATATGTGAAAGAAAAATCTCGTATAGATTCTTTCTCTCCTTGGGTTCGGGTTCGAACTCGTTCTGCCAGTTCATTTTGATAATCTTCCGACAGAAATGCAGAAAGAAATGCTGTTCCAAAATCCTCCTAAGTGGTTATGGAAGTTCTGGCGACCTCCCACCAGTCTTGGGTGTCTTGACAACATTCTAAATAGATATCGATAGATCGTGAAGTAGGTATGGTGGGTGAAGTTGTAGATGTTGATACAGCTTTTTATCCAGTGTCTATGTTGACCTTTCTGTAAGCCTTGAAGTTGTTGCTCATTTCCAGTTGAAGTTCAGTTATTAATTTTTCTAGGTCATTAATTTACTTGTTACTTCCAGCAACTTTAGCAGAAGGTTGTTTCTACTCCTTTATCATGAATCGCTGTGTGGTCTTAATGTCCTGTTGAAATTCCTTTTGAAGCTGTTCCACCATAAATCAAAATTCATTACACAAAGTTGATTCAGTCTTCTGTAATTTATCAGTTAACATTGTTTTCATGTACACGCCCCAATCTCTTGACCCCTCCCCCACGTCAAATCAGTGACAAAGCGAGGCGCATAGAAAAGTGAAGCGCAAAGGTAAAACAGTGCTATAAGGGCACGGTTGACTGAAAAGCGAATTTAAAGGAGCGGCGCAAAAGAAATTATGTGTTGCAAAATCATTGCGGCCGAAGTTTTACTTTGCTAAGCTTAATTTTTTCTCTCAGTGCTTTACGTTTCTTTTGCCATTCTTTATTTTTACTCTCAAAAAACTCAATTTTTGCGCAATACTCTATTTTGATTTGCAAAACTTTTTGTTTGCAAACCTTTATTTTGTTTTGCAAATATATGTGGCCCTACTTTGACTCCATAGTCCTAAACCATGAAGTCACCAACCAAATTGTCCAATACACTTTGAACCCACCACAAAAATGTTTTCTAGCAATGCATTGAAGTGCAGTATGGTTGATATTGCCATGTGCTGATGTTGAACTAATAAAGATTGTGAAGCAAAATTTCACATTAAAAATATGCCCCCAACCATAACACAACAATCATCAAACAATGGGAAAATCTCTTTGGTACCCGCTTACAAAGTCAAACTCAACAAGCCAAGTACACAGACATCACACAACACACATGCTGCTGAGTGGGAATGCCACCCCACAAACACACGTGAAAATCCGCACACATTCTTGCAAGCTAGGCGGTGAATGTGTTATCCGTGAATGACATTCATCAAGCAAACCTCTTATCCCTTTTTCACTGAAGGTCCATCTGCTCATCCAAAGTCTGATTGATGGTCTATGAGATGATGGCAGCAAACATGCATGTCTCCACAGGACAAGATTATAAATGGAGGTTAAACATCTGATTTAAATTAAACTTTTGTGCTGTGTAAAACATCAGCGTAAGGACGTTAGGACATAAATAAGACGTATCAATAAGAAACAAAACAAATATTTATGTCTACAAACAGCAGAATGAAAAAATATCAAATGAAATGACATCTTTGCTACAGGTGGACTACCATTTAGTTTGTGCAAAGCCCCAGTCAGCACTGCCCTCATCTGAACCATAGCTTTTTATTGCACTGATGTGTAAAAGCTGTATGTCAGCAGAAGAGATATTATAACTCAATGTGGTTATATATTTGGTTATAAATGTAACATTGACAATACACAGTGCAGATAGAGTTAGACATTAATATAATACGACGAGGGTAGAAAATGAAAATTATTCAAGACACAGACAGTCTAATGTGGTCATTACTGGATCCACACACACAAATTTACCACCGAGAAAACAAATATGGAAGTATAATTTTTGTGTGGCAGTAGATGGGGGTTTTCCCAGAGCTCACTGGTTTGCCAACTCTAAGCAAACACTCCAGTCTGCTGTTGTTGGCTAACAGTGACTACTCCAAACAAATGTCTTTCTTTCTAAAATCATCTTTAATTGTATTTAAAGGAGTAGTTCACCCAAAACCAGTTTTGGAGACAAAACCAATGCAAGTCAATGGGGACCAATGGTTTTTATTTACCAACATTTTTCAAAATACTCTGTTTTTGTGCAGAAGAAATAAATAAAAAAAACTATCCCTTTAAGTAAAACTACAAAAACAGCATAAACACTTGTATGAAATAAAACATTGACCACAACAGCCTCAATCCAGATTAAATGCTAAATCTAACAAATAAATATTTTTGGCACAGATTAATTTCTGTAGGAATAAACATATGGTTGACTTCATACAGAATTTGTGTCATGTTTGGGTTCATTCACCTATTAATGCTATTGTAAAGGGATAGTTCACCCAAAACTAAAAAATCTGTCTTCATTTACTCACCTTTGAGTTGTTCCAAATCTGTATTTCTTTATTCTGATGAACACAGAGAAAGATATTTGGAAGAATGCTTGTAACCAAACATTTCTTTGACCCCATTGACTACCATAGTAGGAAAAATTACTTAATAATTTCTTTGTTCCACTATGGTAGTCAATGGTGGCCAAGAACCGTTTGGTAACAAGCATCCAAATATCTTTCTCTGTGTTTATCAGAACAAAGAAATGTATGCAGGTTTACAACTAGAGAATGCGTAATTCATGACAGAATTTTTTTGGGGTGAACTATCCCTTTAATAACCTTACATTAAAATCCATTAACTAAACTTCTTTTCGTCTTCCATGCGTAAATGTTCACTTTATTCGCATAATAAAACATACAGGGTTACATGATCTGATTTGAAATCGTTTTCTTTTAAAAATGCCATTGTGTTCATTTATTCCTCGCGCAGTCGCTGCTCCATTCAGTAGTAGCCTATATAATTTAACTCTTTTCATTCCGAGCGCTACGATATAAACGGCTGCTAAAGAAACAGAGATAGAAACAAAAGAATATTGGTCAATAAAGTACTCACATCGTCTATGGTACTTCTCCTAATATTAGTTGGTTGTTCAGAAGCCGTTATTCTGACGTTGGTGTCAAATACGGAAGGCAACTTATTCAGACATCTCGGAATAATCCTCATGAAGAGTTCATCATCACTCAGCATCCCGCCTAACGATGGCAGATTGATAACACACACTCCGCTATCACAAAAGCGCGCAGTCACCACATAGGCAACAATGTAAACAATAGAACAAAAGGAGGAAAGAGCATCCCGTTCTCACCTCAAATACGAATCCACTTTCTTCCACGTGGGCGACAAAAAGGCACAAAAAGATCTCCTTTTTTCCAAACTCGTGATCGTTAAGAACACGCGTGTCGTGTCGTTTTAGGTTTGTGTGCACAACCCATAAGGTCAATGAAGAGGAGCCAACATCTCTCTGTCCCGGTGCTCTGCTTCCGTCCGTCAACCCTGCTGCTGCTTTCAGTCTGTGAGAACTGAAAGATGGGATCCGTTCAGAAACCAGCACTCCAACTATATTTCGCAATACGCTTGTGTATGTCTCCCTTTGGCAAGTTGTAGACGATTTAACGCGCTTCCGTTCGCGAGCACTGCACGTTCAATGTGCCTGTCATAGCAGAGGAGGATCTTCGGTACAGAGACCTTATAAAGACACAGACGTGGGATGCGTGCGATTAAGTCACTGGATGGGAGGATGAATGCTCAATTCACTGCGCTTAGTTTATGTCCATCATTTAACCAGATATAAACTACGTGTATAGGGAAGCTGTGAATTTGTCACACTTTCTGGTTAATATTTTTAAGGTGCATTTTTAAAAGTCAATTTCTGTAGACACATACATGAAAATTGGTTACATTAGTTATTAAAGGAGTCAAGTGTTTAAAATGAAATTTATTAAACACACTTTTATTGACATGGCCCAATAGTAGAAAGAGCAATTAGCCTATATCTGTAACCTTAAACCCATTAAAGGCTATATGATGGCTTTTCAGTTAAGTGAAACAATATTGTGCAAAATGAAAAGCAATGGACTAAACAGATTTATAGCTTTTACCTCCATGGTACAGCTGTGGATTTATTTCTCTGGAAGTCCACCAAATCAACAAATACTTGGATTGGTGATGCTGGGTTCTTTCCGATGCTTTCCAAATGGCAATTGGCAACTGTAACAAGAAAGAAAAAAAGGATTTTTGCAGTTGACTTGCGACTCAAAATCTTGTTACTGAGCTCTTTTGACAATGTACCCATGTGACTAATTTCTCTGTAATGCTTATCATTTATTAAAGTTTAAATACACTAACATGCGTGTTGGCATTCAGTCAAAGAGAACACTTACCACATTATGTCTTTGCTTCCTATCCTTGTCACTTCTCTGTGGAAGATACAGATATCTATCAGAGTAAAACCCCTGTAACTTTAAAAAGAAAGAAAAAAGAGCTAACTTAAAGTTTACCCAAAAATAAATATTCTGCCATCATTTATTCACCCCGGTGATGCTCAAAATCTGTTCTGTGACTCAAAAAAAAAAGATATTCTGCAAAATGTCTGTTGTTTTGTGTCTATAAAATGGAAGTCAAAGGGAGCCAATTTTCCCAATATTCTTCAAAATATCTTTTTTTTGTTCTGCAGAAGAAAGTCATATAAGTCACATAATATGTCAATATTTCATTTTTGCTGTGAACTATACAAGACAAGATGCCAAAGAATCTTAAAAAAGTTATATTTTATTATAAGTATTAATTGGATGCTTAGACAATTAATGGCTGAAATGTTACAATTATGGTGAACAAGATGGCCAGGTTGCCCCGGGACAAGGCCAGTGTATATGTTATGAAGGGTGGGTGTGAGGTAGTCAAGCAGAAACTAAAGCTAAAGCCCGGCTGTATTGTTCCACAGAGGATTTAATGCTTAAGCACCCTGACCATGATTAAGAAACAGGACCATCTGCTAGCCTGTGTCAGAGTGACATGAGCTTTTTCACATATTCTCTCTATCTCTCGCAGATTCAAAAATAAATGAACAAATGTAAATAAAATGATGGGAAAATGGCCCACACTGAAATTGCAAAAATTGCCATGGAATGTCAAATGTGTCAAAATCACTCTCATTCATACACAGAGACATTCCAGATGAACTGTTATGCATATAGATGTTTAATATGTGCATGCTCACACCTTCACTCATAAACATGCACAGCCCACAATCACACGTCAGTCAATTCCTGTTGTCACACTTGTGACCCTGGCTCACTTAAGTAGCACAAGAACAATTGTAGTAAGAGCCAAAAATACATTGTATGGGTCAAAATTATAGATTTTTCTTTTATGGCACAAAACATAGGAAGATATTTTGTAAATTTCCTACTGTAAATATAGCAAAACTTTATTTTTGTGAGTGGATCACAGGAGCACGTTCACATAGATAGACGGCATTATCACATTAACTGTAGACCGAGCGGGAGAGGATATCAGGGCCCCTGAGGACACAATTACACACTGTAATACCAACACCGTCTTCTCATTACTTACCAACCAGCAAATTAACCTGGCGATTAATCACCCCCACAGAGGCCTTGTGTACTTTATCAACATGTGTTTTTAAATGTGTTTACATGTTTTGCTGTAACAGCATTACATCATCAAGAATACACTAAAATTGTGTTTAACCTCATTAAAAAGAAAAAAATTGATCATAAAACATTACTTCTATTCATATTTTGGCAAAACTTTTTAACATTTGATCCTTACTCACAGTTGTATTTGTATTAAGCCGTTCTAGTGGTCATTGTCCAAAACGTAGGTAAGTTAAACCACGCCACGGACAATTGATCCAGGCAAAACCTGACCCGCACATGTCCCGGGGTGACCTTTGGTGCTGTCATTTATTAAAGTGTCTTATCTTTAAATGTAAAATCAAAGGACTACATTATAGATGACTGTTTACTTCAGCTGAGCGTCTTGGCATCCACATTTGCGTTCCTGCCGAGCATCAGAACTATTCACTCAGTGAGGTGGTGTTACTCATCTAATGGAACAGCCACCCACCCAAAACAGAGGCCTTCACCGCAACAATCGCACGCACGACCCTGAGGCATGACTCATTGCTCTTACATCATCACGAAACAGTCTCACTTCAGTCTGGCACATAAAATAATTTGCATATTTAAATGTGTCCCGGACAGATGTACGGAGAATTTGCAAGACATCATCAGAGGCAAACAGCACATAAGAAAGTCAAGAAAGTCTTAAATAAAAACAAATTAATAAAAATGAAAAAAGCTGAAGTGACTGGTTTCATCAAAACTATTATTAAAGGAGCATGTGGAGATTTTAGCAGCATCTAGTGGATAGCTTGCAAATTGCAACCAACGGCTTACTCCACTGCTCACTTTTAAAGCACTACGGTGGCTGACACCGTATATATAGGAGATAATATATTTACGAAACACGCTCTAGAGCAGTTTGTCTGTTTAGGGATACTGTAGAAACAACATGCCGAATTCCGTGCAAGGGGACCCACAGTGCATGTAGATAGAAATAACTCATTCTAAGATAATAAAAACATAATGCTTCATTATGTAAGGTCTTTATACACCTCTGAAGACATAGTTATGTATATTATATTGCATTTCTGTCAATAGAACCTCCTGGAAATTATACACAGCACCTTTATAAGTTGCAATCAGTAACGTTTGTCTCTTTATAACCATCTGTGTTTGGAACATAAAATTGCAGGTTACTGTATGTAATTGTCTTTTCATGGGTTACACTGTAATAGTTTTAAAGTCGAGTTGTTGCAATGTAACCAATTTTAATGGTAGGTTGGATGAAGGCAGACTTCCGTGTTGCAAATATACCAGTGGGATGCCTACAGTATACATTTGTACTATATAACATATCATAAGAAATATATTTACGGCTAGGAAATCTCCCTCGCTCTGCGTGCCAAAATATACAAAAATCTCTGTTGGATTAGAGTGCTAATCTGAAATACTGCTGTGATTATTAATGAAAAACCATCCAGTGCGCACACATGTAGAGACAGAAAATAACAATTCTGAAAAAGAAAACATGAAGACGCACGACTTAAAAAAATCATAGCTGGAGGTGGGAATTCTCAGCCTATGTATTAAGCTGATTTATAGAAGTGAGGGAGAAGCAAATCAAACATCAGGATGAGAGTAATTAACAGCGCTTGGTAAACAGAATTCCTTATTAGCGTGGGATGCACCTCGACAAAAAGTGTTTCCCCAGCACTCCCAACCCTTATCAGCTGTCAGCGGCGTGTGTGTGGTTTCAAAATGTAGGAATTATTCCGAAAATTGGGCGAAAAACTAATTGTTTACCATGCATGTCATGGCTCAAAGTGAAGGTATGTAAAAGCATGCGCAAATTATGAATCATAAATCCAATACGAAAGGAGATTGGAGAGAGTGAGACTGAGAAAGTCATCGATATTAAAGCACATGAAACAAATCAATCCGTCAAAACCAAACCCCAACCCGCAGCACCACCCAACCTCCCTACAAACACACAAACAGATAGTTTGACTCTATCAACCCAACATCCTTATTCTGTTTCATTTAACCTTCAGTTTCTCTCGTTTCATATTCTTATTCTTTTTATTCCACATCAGTTCATGTAGAGGAAATAATGGAACGTATTACATCTGTCAATTACCATTCTTTCCATGTCTTTCCCGTACGACTCTCCTCCTCACATCCACATACTGAAAGCTCTCCTGCTTCTCTGCTTTGTCTATACTGTACCACTTATCTCCATTCACTTCCTCTCTTTCCATTTATCTAAAAAGGCAAAGTGTATTCTTTACAATGTTCACATATTCTATACAAAGTCGATTTGAATTGCCATTTGGGCAATTCCATGCAAACGTCAGTGACCGTATCATAAAGAAATAAAGTTTTATACCAAAGGTTTTTTCCTATGCTGATAGCACAGTTGTCAACATTTGGCGGTTGAAATAGCCACGTGAGGTCTTTTCTAACATTTTTAAAGCATTTTTACTACATAATTTCCAAAGTCTGGTAAGTGGTATTTTCAGCATTGTCACATCCATAACGGTATTTATTCCTCATGAAAGCACACACGAAAATCAAAATACAGTTTTCTATTTTCTTTTCCATTTGTTGGGTATTATTGCTTTTGGTATGTCGTCTCTCAAAAATGTCTGTTCTTTTTTTGTCGCATCCATAACACATTTGAATTCCTCTATTTTATAATAGAACTCTCTGATGTTTAGACTCTATCACCAAGGGTTTAGTTAAATAAACAGATGGTTTAGTGTATTGGTAACAAATACACTCTCAGTGTTTATACATCACATCAACGATGCTGGAATTGCTCATTTTCCTTTAGTTATATGACGTTTTTCCAAATGAAAAAAGATATTTAAACACAATATGGCGTTCTATCCAACAAGAAGTTTAGGGCAGGACACAAGATAATTCTGCTATTAAGTTTTGGTGCTGCTACAGTCGCCTTTAAAATCCTCTCATATTATTGTCCTCTTCATCTTTTAGCAAGCGTATTATTTCTCCACACGCACCCAGGAATCATTTATTCATCTCATTTTCTTAATAAGCCACTTTGTCGTTCTTGCCCACCCCCTCCATTTCCTCTCCTCCTTTTCAACTCACCCTCATTTTATTCTTTCCATCATTTATTCTTTCCACAGAGCAGCGTGGTCATCATTAATGAGTCGTTTAGCTGTCTAAACACGGCCATTCAATCACTCGTGCTGATATTATTCACCTCGCCGGCTGAATTTAATGAATATGAATGGAGTAGAGACTCTTCAAAGGATTCAAGCTTCAGCGACCAGTGACACGAGCAGCAAGAAGACTCACTTCAATACTAGAAGACTAATCTGCAGTCCTATCCGAAATGCACTTTGCTTAGACAGGCAGCAGTTTTTTCTGGGTGACTCAAATCCATTTAGACTTTATAGACTGACTGTGAACAGCGCAGGAATATGAAATCTTGTTTTAAGAAACCCAATTTAAATCGCATCCATTCGTTAAAATTCAATTTGTTTTTTAAAGCATCACGGCCTCAATGGTCGGCTAAGATTTCAATGAGCTTTCTCACCATTTGGGAAGGGGTGTAATGCCATACAAAGCATGCAATACCGTCCTGAGTTGTGTTAAAATATAGTCCATCCATTCTTTCCACACAACTACTCAGAGTTGTTGTATGAGAAGCTTCTTGGCTTTGTTCTGGATAAACAAGTGGATCAGATTTCATCATGACTGCAATGTCAGTACATGTCAGTATATAAGTATATCTTCATTTACAAATTTGCATTTGAATGCAGTGTACCAATACAAGTTAACTGGTTTCAACGTATCAAACTTCTAGCTGTAGTCAGAATCTCAAGGTTACTGCTGTATTAGTGTTTCTATTAATATTAAGAATGGAAAAATAGTGTGATGTGACAAAAAGGCACTTTTGCAGAGGAAGCGAAACACTGCCACATGATAATTCATCATGTGAATTGGGCTGTGCAACACCTTTGAAGTGTCTCAGAGAAAAAACATCATCCTTACAATGCTGAAGGGGACAAACCAGCTTCATGCATTATTCAGTGAACATGATTCAGTGCTTTTTTGCTCTTTTCCAATATTAAAGGACAAGAATAATACATTTACTAGCCATCACAGATCTATGTGCACCACAGAGACCATGAAAATCAAATGGCATTTATCCAGTGGCATTATTTTATTTACCATATAAATTCCTATGCTTTACAGTATGTACACTTGAGTGAGCTGACGCTTGCATCCCCTAGTTACATATTTCTATATTTTCAAGTTACGTAACATGTTGCCCAGCCCCCAGCGAAATAACCTTGACCGATCTGTCAACCTTCTCGTCGGTTCCATGATTTATTTCCTTCCGACTTTGCATCTGTTCTTCAAACTCTTTGGCGCATATAAGACAGCTCTCTTGTTCACAAAAACAATGTTGCATCATATTCCCCCTCTGAACAATTTGATAATATGATTTATTATGTTCAAGATGCTGCGTCACGGCTTCACATCAGATGCTAACAATAAGAACACAGGACCCGTATTACACTGCCAGTGAGCATCTGAGTGAAGAGCATCAAATGTAACCTAATGGAAAATCTCACCAGAATTGCCGTTTCCAGCAAGGGTCCAATTCTTGTATCGTTTTCTGGATGAAAGAGCCATTTAGCTGCACTTAACCTGCTAAGATTGTGCTGCACAAGCAGCGCACAATCTGATTCCATTTCCACCCTATACACAGATTTTCCATTGAGCTGTTTAGTGGTTCATATTTGATCGGACTTTGATAGCTTTAGAGTTACTGCACATAAAGGTGCAAAAGATTATTCTTGGGTTCTTGCGGCACATACTGGTGAAGGTTAACACAAAGTTATCTATAGAGTGCCTAAAGCACTTTAAAGACATTATAGCAAGCAGCAAGTCATGATTCATGGTCAAGGATTATGAGAAGGGAAGCAACCCCTAATATGTACCCCCCAAACTTACTGTAGAACAGAAAATGTCAACACATGTAAACTGTGCTCATCCGACGACTTCACGCATCTCAACACTAACTAGCTGTGACATACTTAAATGACTATTTCTGTTACCACTGTGAAGCATCTCCAGGACACATACTAAACAAACATTAGAGCAAACCAAAATGGATCTGACATAAATCTGTAAAATGATTATAGCTAGGCTATTTCTAGCTTAGCACCACCTCAAGGTAAACAATCATGTTATGGAATATAATCACTCTCTTAATAGTTTGTGACAAGCATGTTTTATTTCAAACCTGAAGCATGAGGTTCCTCTACAATTTGATTTATACCAAGAGTCACATTATTGATGGTTAAATGGATGAAAGTTGTGATTGACTATAGCTCATACAATGCCTATATAGTTGCCTATGTCTGCTATTTATACATTTTCATCAATATTTCAATCTGCCCAGCATGAAATAGCCATTTGACCAAATGTAAACAACACTAAAGAGCAGCACGTTAGCAAACACGCTAACTTAGCATACGTCAAGTGAAGGATGAAATTGGCATATTTTTTCCTCTAAAATTACATGTTTTCTCAGTTTTTCTTTTAAATTTACTTTAACTTTTGTGGTTTTGACAGCATTTTCAGAAAAAAATCCTGCAAAAAACTGAAACTTTCAGGCAGCTGGGCCTCCAGAAATAAAAGTAAAATTACGTGGTTTCCCTGTTTTTCTTGTAAATTTGACATATTTTATCCTATTTCATGAAAATCTGTAAAGAAAAAAAGTCAAATTCATTCAAATTACAGTTTTTTTTTACATTATACATGGAAAATCTGTAAAAAATATAACTGAAAAATTCTGTACTTTTTTATCTTTCTAGATTAAAAGAACAATATTTTTACATTCTCAACTGAATTCAATGATGTACACAACAAGTAACCAAGAAAAATTTCTGCCAGAAAATGACATTTTTTTACAGGATTTTTTACAGTGTACTGTATGTATTTATGTCTAATTTTATACTTTACACAACGCCCAAAATATGAGCCTATTACAGTACATCCGCACACTTTATATGTTTAACACTTCATAGGGAGTTGCGTAGATCTCTCACAGCTGTTGGATGATGGTTGCTATTCCCTATATGTAAAGGGTTTTCATTTTTTGCTAGGCCAGATGTGTGTGTGTGTGTGTGTGTGTGTGCGTGCGTGCGTGCGTGCGTGCGTGTGTGTGGCCTAAATAAATAACTTCAGATCAAAGAGCTGACAGTCACAGTGATATAAATGTACATTCTGGACCTGTGTTCACATAGTATTTTACAGTACTAATCTGACTCTGCCCATATTCAGTCTGGCACAAAAGAGTCCAAACCTCTTCTCAAGGATGCTGCTGAATACTAACCCAGATCTGGATCAGATTTAAAGCTGTATGCAAAGCCACAGAGGGATTCTTCAAAGCACTGATGTGTCAGGATGAGCTGGGTATTGGAATGATTGACAGCGTGTCCAATTGACCTGTATCTAATGACATCATTAAAGCTGTCTTGAGTAGATTAGGACAAAGTATCAAACCTGTTGATTAAACCTTTATTGGATTATTGGATTGAGGAAACTTTGGGAAATCGAACGCATTAAAATTAATTTGATTAAAAGAAGGTTTATTAAGGTGAAGCTATTATGCTAACAGCAGATACTTCCTCCAATGCTGATAAAACAAAAACACTCTGGTGCTTGTGAAATAAATATATAAAAACAAACAACATTAACCATTAAAACATTAACCCTTTACATTGACACAGCTATGCCCAGTCATGGCCTGCAAAGACTCACAGTACCATGTACAGGAATGATTTTCCATTTCGCTGTTGGATGTGTGTTGATATTAGTTGTACAGTGCCATCTGTGGGTCAGTATGAAGTACTAAAAGAAAAGAAAACAATGACATTTTTAAGATCACAATTGAATAGAACACATTTTACATGCAGAATGAAAGGAATTCAAATTTAATTCAATTAAATGTATGCATTTTAGCAGACACTTTTCATTGTCAGTATGACTTTAATATATTATTCAAATATACTCTATTAGTATTAATAAGGTTAATAAATTAACTCTTGTCTGGAGCCTCCTTTATCTCACACATCTGAGCCGATAAGATGAATATTATTAGATGGGGAGACATCCAAAAAGAGAAAATCCTGGAACTGTAATAACTACTGGCATAAAACCTATTTTATGCTGTGAATCTTTTGTCATAAAAATGACGATTTTGTGAAATCACATAAAATTACTCTTAAGCCTGGGGTCAGTTGCATAAAATGCTTAGACTAGTCTTACACATTTTTTCCTTCAAGACTGGTCATAACATCTATAAATAATAGATGATGGTCAGATATGTTAAGCTGTTCTGTTAGAATCAAAACATCATTTATAGTTAATGCTTTTTTACACAAATGAGTTAAAAATACCATTGTCAACTAAATCAAACGTTGTCTAAACATGACATTGTCTTTATTTTAAGTAAATTTGACTTATTTTTTTGTGTGAAGTTTTAGCACAACTTTTTTTAAGTACATCTTTTGGTGCAAATTTACACAAAAAATGAAGTAAATCTTACTAGTTGTTTTTACAGTGTTGTCTGTGAAACCAGGCATCAGAGGCCAAGTTCTAGTTCCTGTACAAGGTTGCATAGATACTTTTTTTTCTGAAAATAATACCTAGAAATGTGACAGAAATAAAATAAACAAATTCCAGTTGACTGCAATAAATAGTTTATTTTGCCCAGAAAAATAGACGAAAATACATGTATATATACACACATTCTTCCTCTGTGACATTTACAACCACGTTTACTCACTGACACTTACATTCAAACCTTATTTTATCAGAAAATACCAGACACTGAAAACAGCTGACATATTTAATCCTCAAAATATTTGAGTTTCTGAAGAACAAAAGACCTCGATGAAAAAATATACATTCATGATTAAGCCCAATGTAAAAGCACACATGGGGGGACAACTTTTTCACAAAGCTGACAGAACAATGAATGAATCTTCCTAAAAATCCCCTTTACTTACGATACACTGAGCTTCATACTGCATGTTATGAAGCAACTAAAATGCACTAAATCATGCCTGTGACCAGTGTATGTGATGCCACACTGGGAGACAAAATAAAAGTCCCTTGAACTCCTTTTAGTGAAGCACTTAATTCCAATAAGTGTGGTCTTTTCAAGATGTTATTTTAACCTTCAAACATTTATAAAAGAGTCTATGATGAAGTTGGACAGCAGTGAGTTCCAGCAAACGACTGGCTGATGATAAACCCATCAGCGAGGCATTCAGAGGTTAACTGTGCTTGGAAATCTGAGTGTAAACCTTCAAGGGAGCAAGAGTCATTGGAAACGGGTTTGCAGTGAGAAAATCATGAATGGTTTAGTGTTTAGAAAAAATGCAAAGTTCATGTCAAGGTGGTAGGAGCATCACTTCATAACTTCTCTCCACTCAGAGAAGAAAAACATAATTCCATGTTTTACCACTAGATGGCACTGTTCCCTTCATTATTTCAGGGTGGATTAATACTTTCAGTTTGAAACTGAGGCAGATAAAGAGGAATATTGTGAGATGTTGTATTAGAATCAATGCTTGGATATTTTTTGCCCTCTTGTTGAGGTTTAGTATCCGCCTTTACAACTATTTCCCCTTTGCAAAGCTGGAATTCTTCATTCTGATCCTGTTCATCTCGTGCTCCCTCGCTCTCTGAATCATCTTCCATCTCTTCTTCTTCCTCCTCCTCTTCCTTTTCATTCACCTCGAGGTAGTAGAGGTCTTTAACACCTGTGCTTTCCGAAGCTTCATACTCTGAGGTTTCTGACAGCTCTTCTACAGAATTGTATGAGCTGGAATGGCGATTGGCGCTGTCAGAGCAAACGTGGTTCTCCAGGTCCCAGAGTCCCCCGGGGAAGGAACCGGAAATGTCCGAGTTGTTAGCAGAGAAGTTGCCTTCGTCGCTGGAACTGCTCAGACTCTCCTGCTGCTTTCGAAGGAGGCCCGGCGGATCGGAGAGGAGAATGGTGGAGTACATCACTGAGGACTGGCCTGATGTTTCTGGGATAGCAGCAGTTGAAGCCTCCAGAGATAAAGGTTCTGAAGAGTCTCCCAGCAGAGGAGAGCTGGTCGTTGTGCGTTCGATGTCTGCGGAGTTGAAAAGGAGAACTTTGTTGTCTTTTTCACATTCAAGTGTGAGAGGTTTGTCAATGATCTCAGCTTCACATATACTCTCAGAGACCAGCAGCAGAGGACAGGTGGTGAGACCTTCTGGGTGAGGGAATAGGTTCTCCATGGTTTCAATCTGTAGATAGATGAAGGACAGATATGTTAAGCTGTTCTAACTCTTAGAATTAGCTTTTACACAAATTAGTTTAACAACTAAATTAAACGTTGTCTAAACGTTGCCTAAACATTGCCAAACGGATTCATTAGCAAGGGTCTTATATTTCATGATTCATTGCTGCTTGGAAATGTATACTGTATATGAATCTCTATAGCCTCAAATGACAATACCGTAGGGGCCAAAAGTGATGACTAATGCATGTTGCATTTGTGTGCTTAGAGTATAAAAAATGTAATGAGGCCTTTAAAAAAAAATGACACATGCAAAGACAGAGAATTAAAAACTAATTTTGGTCAAAACTGTTGCTTTATTTTCTCTGAGCTTTTTGTTTTTCTATGCATTTTTTGTATATTCAAATAAAACTCATATTCCCTGATACCCTGTAGTTTGCCTTTATGCCAAATAATTATGTCCAATAAATACCTTATGTTTATTGTTTTGTTCACTGTGTGCCATTCTTTTGTCCACTCAAACCCTAAATTGTTTATGTGCAAATACCTCTGTCACCTGATAGACACAAACCAAATCAGGCTGATGTCAACATTCGCCTGAAAGCCACTCATTCTTATAAAACATTAATGAAACCACACAAATAAAAATAACCCCGGCCCTGTGGCAGACTTCACTGAAAAACATTATTTGTGTTGACCATTGTGAGGTATAGCGAACCAACATGAAATAATTTTGCATTATTTTTAAGCCTATTCAGTTCTTGGTAACATTTAACAATTTTCTGCCACTGAAGCTTATTTTCAGTTCTGGGACATCATTGACTACCATAGTAAAATAAATGTAATCGTAGTCAAGTGTGCCCCAGTACTGTTGTAAATTCTTCAAAATATCTAATTTTGTGTTCAACAGAACAAAAAAGATACACTATTTTTTCCTACTATGGTAGTGGATGATGTCCCAGAACTGAAAATTGCTAACATTCTTATAAATATCTTTCTTTGTGTTTAACACAGCAAAAAAATATATACAGGTTTTAAAAAACCTGAGGGTTAGTAAATGATGACAGAATTTTCATTTTGGGTGAACTATCCATTTAAAGGAGAAGAACACTTTTTTAACTGACCTGTCTAAAATCCATTCCTTTTGCCCACGAACAGTTGTTGGGGTTTGGGATGTCCTTCCACATTAGTTTCTTCATCCTGTAAATTATATAAACCATGAGATTAATAACATTCTTAACAACACACTAAACATATTTTGAACATTATCTTCAAATCAGCATGTTCGCAGTTCATTAAGCTGTTTACAAAGTTCAGATTAATTCATAATATGAACAATATTAAGAATTAATCTTAACTTTGTAAAAAAAATGAAATTACACGTCGTGGACTTTAGGTTCTCCAAACTGGATATATGTAATCATAAAGCATTTGCATAATAGCTTTTATTCCATCACCATGACAGAGAACTTCCTGTTGCACTCATGCATTCGACCAGCCTTTTGTTATCTGCAGCGCTTGACGTAACAAGATTTAAGCAGAATAGATTACACTAAATCAATAAATGAAAATGTTTATATTACCCTGCAATTTAAAAGCAAAGTGAACAAAAGAGCTGCAAAAATACAAATGTACAGCAGCCACTCCTTAATGGGTCACATAGCTAAAGTATTACAAGGTATTCAACGGTACATTACTAGTTAGTACAGGTACATCTTGTGAAATATCTGCCCTTAGGCAAACTTCCTATCTGAGAATTAATGATACCAGTGACTAGCTTTCCAAAATCAGTACATATTGTAAATTTCAACAACTGACTTCTTTACATACTTTGTGATTCACTGAAAAGCCATTAAATTACTCAGTATTGATGTACAACATTTAACTTTGACGTTAAAATGTATTTAGTTAAATTTTAGTTAGAGGAGCACTGAAACATTTAGCATCTTAACTCAATATTACATTTTTATTATATGAATATGTTTTTCCCCCACAAATATGAGGTTGCACACCAACAATAATTGACAAGACCTCTTCAGTACCACTGCGGACCACCTAGGGCAAACCTCTGAGCCTCACAAAGTCCAGTGGATTTTTGCCTGTTCCTGATTTTTTTTCATAAAGGAGACTAGAATCTAGAATTTACGTTCTTCATTATCTCCAACAAAAATGATACTGTCATTTTCTGTCATGTAGTCATGGGTTCAACTAACAGTATAACCAGTAAAATCATACCACTGTGACTGCACTGTAAACACTGTAATATGCTTTGGATAAATGCATCTGGCAAATGCACAATTGTCATGTAACATTGTAGGTCTTACTGGTTTTGGGACATCATAAGAGTGATGAACAGCACTATTGAGAGGAATGCAATGATCATTAGGAGCATGTAGGCAGCAGGGTCTCCTCTGCTAGCTGAATGATAAAAACAAAATGCAAAATTATTAGGATGACATAACATATTGGTTTTAATTTTTTTTAATCACTTCATTTAAATCAATAAATATATTACAGTTTTACAATACACTAATCAAATATAGAGTTTATAATGTAATTTAAGTATTGTACATTTTTGTATTTTTATGTAGCCTTGTGTAAACGTTAAAGTTGACTTCTAATTTCTCTCTGCATCATATTCAAATACAATGGGGATAACACAATGTAAGAATAAATAAATAAATAAAATGCATCCACTTGCAAGGTTATTAAAATTCAGGTTTAATATTGATCTAGTCCATATTGAATTTTCACATTACTGCTATGATATAGTTTCTGTCAAGCCCACCTGTACATTGTACCGACTCCCCCTCACCATCCACAAACACTGGATACAAGGTGAACTTCTCCGAACCATAAAACCGCCCTGTAAGATAAATAAAAACATCACAGATCAGTTAAAATGATATGGTGATTTTAGTCATATTTTATATACAATATGCTAATAGACGTACGGCAAAGAGAGAGATCCCTCGTGTTGGGCTGAACTCTGACCCACTGTATTATCTCTGTTAGGGACCTGTTCTGTTCAGGGTCTTTGTTTAGGTCCAACCATTCAATGACAAATGACTGAGGCAGGGGTTGATCAGATAACAGTGTCCAGGAGAGATGCACACAGCTAGCATTAGCAACTGCGCTGAATGACCGTACAGAACGTCCTATGAGACAAAATTGGGAAAAGATTTATTTTAAACATTCAGAAATCCTGAAAATGCCTCAGGCTAAATGCGAAGGAATTTTGTGTGATGTTACAGGAAGACTGTCAGGCATGTCATCTCACGTTTGGGTTGATGCAACAGAGTGATGTAGCTATTCCATGTAGAGACGCCCAAAGAGTTGCGAGACATGACGGAAACCGTGTGCGTTTCCCGCCTCCACAGGAACGAGTAAAATGGAACCAGAGACGTTTCGTTTGACCTCACGACTCTTCCTGCAGTCTGATGTACGATCACGAGTCCCTCCACACAACTGTTTGGATCTCCGGCCGGGACCGGCTGCAAATGAATGACAAAACCTTTCATGAATTAAACTCAATACTTTTCAGCATATGTTGCTCAGTGGTCTGTCAATCATTTGTGACCACTGTTGGGTGAGAAAGAATATTATCTGTTATACTGTTAACTTTCAAAAATGGCATATCAATCTTTAAAGAATCTTGACCAACCTTAAAGATCAATGTGACGTTTGTCACATTCCTCGCAGGATCCTCTTGAATAATGCGCCAGAAGTCTGGTCCCCTTTCTGGTGCTGAAATAATAAGACAAAAGTCATGAAGTTTTTGAGCTCAACCATATCTTCTGAAAGCTGAATAATTACGCTTTTTATTGATATATGGTTTGTTAGGAGCTGAAATTCTGAGCTTTACATAGATACCAAACTTGTGTGGGTAATTCCCAAAGAGCGGCAGCAGCGAGTGAAGTTTGTAGATGTGTTTCTGGCCATTTTTGTTAGCAATTTTGCTGCATCCACTCACAAAAATAAAGTTTTGATATATTTACGATATCCACTTTTGTAAGAAAAATGGCCAGAAATGTGAAAGCTGCAAATTCCATTTCTAAAGTATTTTTATCTCTAAGCTTGATGCTTGCCACTATTTTATAGAGGTGCACATATTTTCATCTATAAGGATTGCATTCGAATCACAGCAATGATTCTAATGACAAGACAGTTAAAGTGACAACTTCCACACAATGAAACATACAGTTTACAAAGAACATTATCTATAACAGCCAACAATGTCTCTCCAATCCTTCCTCAACCAAGGAAGGTGTGGCCCAACCCTAAAACCACAAACTTACTGTAACAAACAAGAATGACTTTGATAACAGACTATACCCTGTAATACTGACGTCAAACTGCTCTTAACAATTACTTCTGGAAAAAGTCTTCTGTACAAATGGACGCTCAGCTTGAAAGACAATTGTGCACCAATGTGAAGATATTGGAAAGTGTGTCGCAGACATTGATCAGTTCACAATCATTATGTACAGGTTTTGAGATGCTCTGTATATATATATATTATTTTTCAAATAAACATGGGCAGGAAATGTTTACTCTCTCCTATCTGAAGCTGACGTTTTAACTACCTGCCCGCTAGATCCCATCTCCTTAAGGTTATGTCTCCATCAGTTGTCCCTGCTCTCACCAACATTATCAACTCATCTCTCTCCACTGGTACATTTCCCACAGATTTTACACAACTTAATCCTGCAATGTTGGAGAACTACAGACCGTTATGTCTTCTCCCCTTTATTGCCAAGACTCTTGAGCATGTTGTTTTTGCATGTTGCTTTCCTCTTTCTTCATGCAGAATAACCTCCTGGACAGCTACCAGTCTCGCTTTAAGAGTGGCCACTCCACAGAGACTGCTCTCAGTCATTGAAGCCCTAAGGCAGGCAAGGGCAGTCTCTAAATCATCTGTACTTATCCTACTGGACCTATCTGATGCTTTTGACACTGTTAATCACTGTCAACCCTCAAGGCTATGGGTGTCTCTGGAACGGCGCAACTATGGTTCAAGTCTTACCTCTCAGGTAAATCATTTAGATGTATATTGTGGTAGGCTTGCTGAGACCAGTTTTATTGCACTTATGTATTGCTGTCCTTGTGTTGTTCTAATTGCTTTTACTGTTTACCTCATTTGTAAGTCGCTTTGGATAAAAGCGTCTGCTAAATGACTAAATGTAAATGTACATTCTGGGGAAATCTCTGCATATTTCAGTGGAGTTTTCTGGGCATGTATACATATGCACCTGCTTATGATTCACACATACTGTACATATTTTTATTATGAGCACCAAACAATAGCAAGTGTGAGGACTTGCACAGGTGTTGTTTTGTTCATGCTTTCATTGTAAAACTGTTTGTTTTACACTCATATTGAGAAAAAAGATTGTGACAAGATTTAGGTCCCACGCAAAGCCATGAAGTGCAGATCGTACTGCATGTCATATACTGGTAGGCGTCTTTAGTGTACATTCATGTTAGAGATTTAGTACTTGGACATACACTACACTAAATCTCTAAATTAAGTGGCAATTATTTAAAATAAAGTTACAAATAAATTCTAAAACAATTAAAAAACATGTATGTTTTAAAAAATAATAAACATTCTCCTGTGGTTACTCTGCTATGTGTGAACCTGAAGACATACTTTAAATGAACTGTTATTTGGTTAAATGTATTTAAAGGGACACTTCTGCCATCATTTACTCAACATTTTCATGTCCCTTTAAGGTAGAAAATATGTAGAAAATTGTAGTTACTGAAAACGCATATTTTTGAAAACTGGTTTCAAAGTGCAAGTTTCTGAAAACGTTATTGTCTCTGTGTAAACTCTGAGGCGGCGTTTTCCAAAAACGATGACGTCATATGCATGCGTATTATGCATTTGGTCTGTAAGCTTCCCAAAACAACAACGGCGGCCTCCATCCTGCATGACAGGGTATGCGTATGTGCGCAGGCACGTAGTGTTTCTTAGTGTGTTTCTTTACAGCGAATCATTGCCATCCACTGGCATGCATGCTAGAGTGTTTTTATTTGTTTTTCCAGATCTGTGTAAATGCAGATTGTTTTGATAACGCTGTCATGTGTACGTGAGACTTCTAAAAAACGCAAGGGAAAAACTTTTCCATTTTGACAACAGTTGAAATGGTTTAGACTGAAGTGGTGTAGACTGGGTTTCAAAAGGTGTATACCTCTTATCTCAAATAAGAATGGCAGTCTTACCTTTCTTATTATAAACAACCGAAGACTGACTTTTGCTCCAGTTGCTCCAGAATCCAGATCCATTCAGTCTTTTACAGCGAACCTCTACCTTATACTGAATGCATGATTCCTCGAGAAGAATCTCTGCTTGCGGTTCCAAGAAAGGACCGATAACCTGAAAAGGAACACAGCATGCATCAGTAAAGGCCACTGAAAGCAGACGCTACCCCTGCTGAGCACACAACATAACCATTTTTCCTATAAAGGCTTAAAGAGATAATTAAATTGAAATAGAAATGGTAAAAAGCTAAGGGGCATATGAGTGCACAGTTAAAGGAAGATTTAGCTAGAATCAATTTACCTTATAATTTCAATCAGGGACAGAACAGAACTGTGCATGAAACATTTATACACAACATTTTGTTTATTCGTCCTGGTTTCATTGGCCACCTGAGATCCGAGCTTCCAAATTTTTTAGCCTACCTCCCACTGCATATCAGCCATGCCACGCAGAGCAGAGAAGCGCAGCTGGTACTGCATGTCGTATACGGGTAGAGGAGGCTGTCTCCACCTTACATTCAGTGTTTTATTGGGTAGAGTGTGTGCTTCCAAGTCGGAAGGAGGAGATGGTTTAACTGACGGAAAAAATGGAGGAGAATGTTATTTACTGTAGCTCTTGTTGCAAAAAAACATAAACAGCCATCTACTACTAATATTTTATGTAATCTAAGTGACGGTTCACCCACAAAATAACAATTCTTTTATCATGTATTCACCATCATGTCATTCCAAACCTGTATGGCTTTCGTCTGCAAAACACAAAAGATATTTAGAGAAATGTTGCCCCCTATTGACTTCCATTGTACAGACACAAGACCACTGAGACATTTCTCAAAATATCTTCTTTTATGTTCCACAGAAGAAAGAGTCATATACAGGTTTTGAATGACATAAGAATAAAAAAATGACAGCATTTTTATTTAATATAAATATGAACATATTTAATAATGCTTGGAACTCACCATAGTCAATGGGAGCAACATAGACAGGAAATGACTTCACTTTGCCACGCCCTCCTTTCACCTCCAACCAGATTTTGTAGCAGGAGAAAAGGCTTAGGTTGCTTAAAGTGCACTCTCTGTGGTCTCCTGCTCCGTAAGGACATTCCTTAACCAAAGATGAGGATTCTTCACCATCTTCACTGTTGTTCATCTTTAGTACGTCTTCACACATTGATTTATATTGTCTACAAAAATAAAACAGGAATGTCAATGCCACCTAAAAAGCAAACAACCTGACTGGTATAGAAAATGAATGTAGTATAGAAGTGTGCATACCTGTAAAGAAACCTGACCTCAGCCCAAGCGCTCTTATTCCATTCACAGGTCATTGTGTCAACCCTTGAGTTCTTGCTCTGGCAGGTAATATCTGCATTAAACATCCCTGAAAACAAACAGACAAACCTTCATTTTTTTACCTAGTGTTGCAATAATGTTGTCTTAGCTTTCCAAACAAGCAGCAATATTTGATGTACTGCCTGTTTTCCATCAAGCATGGCTCACCTTCTGTGTATATTTTGGCATAGGCGATGGTGCACTTGAATCTCTCTCCCCACGGGTGGCAACACATCAAAGAGTCAAACCCTGGGCTAGTTGCCCGCAGCATGACTGCGCTGACCCGCTCGTTGATGACCCTGTACTGGCTTTCTGGAATCTTCACCTGCCCATTTAACATCCACACGGCTTTGCTGGCGCTCCAGCTGCGGTTGTGGAACACGGCGTACACGGTTACATCTGAGCCAGGTGTCGTGAAGACCTCGGTGGGGATGTAACTCACTTTAAAACAGAGAGAGAAAAACAAAGTGGTTTTGCAGTACACATACAAATGAATGCATCAGAATTCAGAACGGTCTGCATGCAAGTTGGTAAATTTTGACAAACATGTCTGTTTTCAACCTAAAATTAAAAAAGCATTAATAAGAAGTCAGGTTCAAAAACACCAACTTTATATTGTTTGGCAATATTTTCATGACAATTAAACTTAAATGTCATTAAAAGAATAATAATGCCCAAAATTTTAACTCTCAAGGTCTACGTTTTTCCATGTTTTAACAGGTTAGTGAAATTCATCCCACTTCAGTCTTAGTCCGACATCAGAGAGAAAGCTGTTTGTGTTGCTTTGCCCGTGATCAACCTTAAGCCTCCTATTTAGTTGCCATGGTAACTTTTCCTGTGAATTTTCAAAATATGCTACTATCCAAATGGTATATCATCTTAAAAAGCTCACAAGCATGTGCAAAACAACAGGTGTCAATATTGCATTAGCGTGATAAAATTGAGACGGAATGAAGCTAAAACATTATTTAAAATGCAGACACGTCCACTTTAAAGTACAGTAATAACTGGCCGCAATACCTCAATAACATCAAACAGCATTGAAATTCCTTTCAGCTTCTTCTACATTGCTCATGGGCACTGCTGTTGTGTGGGCATTCAAAAGCGAGAAAAGACGATACAATAAAGAAAAGCCCCATATGAACTGTGTTCAGCTAAGCTGATAAAATAAACTCTAGTCCGCCGTGGGAATGTTTTCCACAGAAGCAGGCTGTACTGAAATGACTTTATTCAGGTTACCAAAACACGTACTGATTCTTATCACTGAGTGTGTTTAAAAGACTTTAAAGCTGTCTTTCCCACAGTAATAAAACATACCTTTACATTCAATTTCATTTGACCATGTACATAAAAAAATACGTAGTGTTTGTGACGTCTTGTTACAAATGTCTAAAAATTCTTAAATCTAGATACTGTACATTTACTTGAGAAGCCAAGTAACTCTGGTTAGTCTTTTCTCTGGGGGGAAAAAAGTTAACATATGTCAGTTTATCAAAAACTGACTGTTTAGCATTCCAATTAATTCTGAAAAGTTCAAAGAACCATGAATTATGGATGCATCTTTTTCAGATCCATTTAGAATGCTGTGTTGAGAGCATACAGTAGCAACAAGCCATAATGGCATCCACTTACAAGACAGACATGAATGTAAATCAAACATTTCCTGTTCGATTTCCGGATCTTCCTAAAATGGCCCAGGAAACTAAATATAAAATACAAGCGCTCATTTGCATGAGGTATTCATGTACACTAAAAGCCACAAGCGTTCATATTCTAAATGATGTTATGGTAAATGTGTTGACCTGTACCTTCTATTGTTGAAAACAGGAGATTGTAAATCATGATCAGGCTGAAACATTTTAAGTACCCTTTCATAAATGTCAAAATTTGCATATTTACCCATTTTGCAGCCTTCATCTCTTAGCCAAAATGAGAGGAAGTCATGTAGATTACAGAACATTAATTTACTGATTATAGCTCAGACACATACACATGCACAGCATGAACGGAAGCGTTATTTGAGTTCTTCTATACTACAGAATCCTTACCATCAAGTGTGAAATAGAAAGGTTGACTCCATTCACCCCAGTAGTTTAAGCTGTTTTGGCAACGCACTTGAACCATGTATCTGACCCCAGAACTTAGCTCATTCAGATGCACCCATGAACGACCTCTGACCTTCACCACCTAAAAGAGCAAAAGTTCATAATGATTAACAAAACACAGACACTAGAAAAAACACAGAACTCTATTTTTATTTATAACCTAAAGTGTATAATAAAGATACATTTCAATAAATATTGAGTAATTTTTAGTAAAATATTGCAATGGTGGAGTTACAAAAGATTCTGAAGGTTCAGTGTCGGCTTACATTTACTGCAAAAATGTAATCTTTATCATTTACAATGAAGCAGTTGTTATAGAAAAATAAATCCTGATAGGGTTTTAGGTCCGGTATCACCCAGAGAGGTTTATAACAAAACTCATTTATGCTATATGATCAAACAAGTGAGGCTGACCTCCCATTGATGAAGCGATGAGTTGGATGAGTATCGGACCTCATAGCTGTCACTGTGAAGTTGTGTGCCACTCCATCTTAATATCACTTCACCCTCAGTGGTCACATTGTAATGCAGATTGTCAGGTCGGTCTGGTGTTCCTGTGAAAGACAGAAAATCATCAAATATTATTTGCATCTTAAATTAGACGTATGCAAGCTGGTAATGATGATTAAAAAAACAACAATAAAAATTGCATTCAATACATTTAAATACAAATATTTGATGTATTTATTTAACAGCTTGTCTTAGATTAAAAATAACCATGAATCTCATTCTCATAGTTTAACATAAGCTATATAAAAAAGTCAGGTCGAAAAGTGACATTTCACTTCAGTCAGTACAGTATATAGATATAAGGCAGTATTAAATCCATCCATTATTTCTGCTTGACAACAGCTTGAGATTATTCAGTTGGTTTTCACCACTTCGCTGTCAATGTACCCTGGATAAGAAGTGCCCTGAATTTACAATTTTATACAATCAATAAAACATTAGTAACATACAGTACCTGTGGCATGTTTATATTATGGTTGAATTTTTAAAAAAAATACATTTCAGTAGTGTGGGGAATCAAAAACTGGAATCGATTGGGAAATCGGAATCGAAAGGCTAGGAATCAAATCGGAATGAATAGGAATCGGATACTTAAAATAAAAATTTCCTGTGTGCATGTGCATGTGTTAACTTGTGATAATGCACAGGAACCACAAATTGACCATAGTTTCATTACATTATCTACAGTTTAACCATGATGTAGTTACGCGATGGTAATACAAATTGTAATAAATCAGACAAAACATGGTTGCTATGTGTATTTATAAACAAACGATGCTAAATATATATATATATATATATATATATATATATATATATATATATATATTGCAAACCAGTCAATAAGCAGCCTAAATGACGATACAGGTTGATGGCTAAATATTTTACTTCAACTGTGGAATCGAAACTGGGAAACGATAAGAATCGGAATGATAAGTAAAATCTACATCGGAATCGATAAAATTCAAATGATACCCAACCCTACATATAAAGTATTACTTCCAAACACATTCAGTTCAAGATGTCCTAAACAGCTATTGCATGATATTAAAGCAATGTCATTTCTTTTAATAATAGCATTCCATTAATATTAATCAACAGAAGCAGTCTATATTAAAAGGCATTATCCCTCAAACCTCAATCTCACTGACTCTAACACACTAACAGCTCTGAGTAAATTGCCCCTGCCTCTGCAATTAATACAAACAGCCTTAGCTTTCATTCATTTAATGATCAACTCATTTTCTTCCTTTCCAGCAAGAACTCAATGTATTGAAGAAAAAGATGAAGAAACCAGTGTCAGGACAGCTTGTTCACTTCTAAATAAACCTTTACTGGTAAAATCTACCATCATGCTGCTTTGTTAAGCTCTGGATCTGAATAGTTATTTTACCGTATCACGGTGAAATTTAATTTCACTGCCTGGAAAACCACTTGAGAGAGATGTGTATCCATCTGGGCCAGATTGGCAAACATATTCTTATAAAGCTCATGCTTTTAACACTACAATTGTTCTATCATACAGTCAAAAATAAATATTGTCAGTATTGATTCACATGTAAAGATTCGTATGTAAAACTGTACTCTATCTTACCACAAAAATGATGGTATTAACTTAGGAATTTGATTTTGTCTTTACTTTTCTTATGCTGAACTCATAATGTACACAATGTACACATATAAGGTTACTGTGGTACACAGCACAACTTAAATAACAGCACTCAACAGTCATTTTGTCAAAAGAGAAAAGAGCAGTACACTATCTTTATAGCTTTAAAGTAAACATGCACAGGAATGATAGCTCTAGTACGTGGTGGAAATGAAAAGGCTGCTTTTACTTTGATAACAGCAGATTCAAACCAATTCAACAATATTCCCAGAACTGTGCTCTAATTCATTTCCTCTTCCATGACTAGAAGCTATTTAACACATCACTCAATGATTTACAGAGAATATCACATACAAACAAAGAGATTAGACAGACAGACGAAATTCTTACGTAGATGATATGTGTTGATCTGCATCATTGGTGACAGTGCAGGAGTGCCATTCACAGATAAACTGATAGACAGTGACACAAGTGCATCATTGCCATGAAGAGAAATAGAGCATGTGGCAGTACCTTCCCCAGCACAGTGAGTAGTATGGTTTGTTTCATTTGAGAGCAAACCCATCTCTAATCTACAAGAAAAAAAACGTGGGTTAATAATGAATATGATCTTTGTTAGTATCCATAGCAAGACTTGCAGTTTATCATATACATTAGAGAAAAAAATATTCTTAATTTCATAACAATAAAAATGTGTGTATTTAAACATCTTTTGTGTATTTACTATTTTTTTTATTAAATAGTGAAAAAATAATTGATAAAGGGTAACAATTTAAAATATAGAGCTATTGATAACATGCATAAAATATCTGTGTGAGCATAAAACCGACTCTTAAAGGGAGAGTTCACAAAAATGTGTTCATTATCACCTTTTGCAGAACACAAAAGAAGATATTTGGAAGAATGTTTGTAACCACACAACACTGGCCCCCACTGACTTCCATTGTATGGACTCAAAACCACTGAGACATTTCTCAAAATATCTTCTTTGTCATATAATCTTTATATTGTATTTTTGGGAGAACTATCCTTTTAATTTAAGAGTTGTAAATTCTTGACCTACATTTGCATATTCTATATTCATATTTATATATTTATATGCTGCATGACACAACGAGTTATATTTAGCAGAATATAAGGGACTGACAGCCTCTAGTCACCATTCATTACCATTGTATGGAAAAAGCACTGAAAATAAATGGTGACCAGCACTAGTCTCTACTCATCTGCCTTCTGTCAAGCACACAAGAAAGTATAGAATAGAATAAGTAAAGAATATTTGTCATTATTTTTTTTAAAAATGGGACCAGCAATACAGCAGCTACCATTTAATCTGTAAAGGTGAAAAAAAGGAGACTCACAGTAATTGTTGTGGACTAACCGCTGGGACTCTGTGACTCTTTGCATTACAAATTAAATTTGCCCCTTCACCTTCAAGCAAGCACAAGAGGTCCAAACATCTTTCTGAAGAGACATAACATTCTCCTGTTAGCCCCTTTCTTCACTTTAGCAATTACAAGCTTCTAGGTATTTCATAATCAAATTACTTCTGTCAAAACACAGCCTCATTAAATGGTGTACAAAATTGTGACTCTGCCTGTAAAAACACAGATATTTTGTTATTTACTGTTTTCGACATAAAATCATTCTACAAAATGTTAAAAACATTCTGTAAAAATATAACCTTGATATCTTTCATATTGACTGAGCAAGTCCATGTTAAAACTTTGATGCTTGTTTTTTTACAATTAGATTTTACATCCAATGAATAAAGCAAAACACATAAAACATGAAATAATAGTCTGTGTTAGATCAAAGATTTAAGCATGCACTACCATAGGATTCCAGTCGAATAACTAAGTGAATACTATCATCTCTGATCTAAGAGTTTTATAAATGCGTTGTCATAACTAAGAAAACTAACCTATAAATGCGTTGTCACAACTAAGAAAAATAACCTAACCTAGAATTTGTATCGATTTCTTTACTCTTTTTGAAAAGCCAATTCACACATTAATAGGATCCCAAACACATTTTTTATTTAAAGCAATAAATCTCTCTGTACTCTAACTCTATCTGTAGAGTTAAATTACTGATCTGCGGCCTACAACAGAGAAGGCAAAGTAATGAGAATTGATTTACATACATAATTCATTTACTCTTCCAGACATGAGTTATCCTTTTTTACAATCACCCTCAAGCCTTTTGGATTTTGCCAGTCACTTCTGGTTCAGTTTAAGTTTGTCTGTCCAATTAACAAGATCATTTCTCATATGCACATACAAACAACACAGCCTTGAGTTACATGAACTTCCATTTGTTTTAAGGACTTGTGAATACTGAATATGAAATATTCATGAATATGATGCAAGGCATTGGTAAAAGGGATAATTTCCCTTTTAGACTAAGCTATATTGGTAAAATACAAAGAGCATTGCGATACATTCATGTGTTCCTGTAGCTTGAAGTAGAGCACTGCATTAGTGACGACAAGCTCATGAGTAAAGTACATATACAATAGTGATAAATGTATAGCATAAATGTTGCTTTGCAGTAGGATTATATAATTATCATTAAAAAATCACTCAAATTGAGCAAACAAGTTGAAATGTTTACTTTGACAATTATTGATGAATAATTTTTTGTTATAATACCAGCAAGATTAGTTTACCAGAAAGGACGTGGGATTTACGGGACGATTCTGGTTTTGTATCATTTAGCAGTTGACACTGTCCTGAAAGACCACTGGTGACAGCTAGTTCACTTCCCACTCTCTGATCCGATGGCAGCTGACAGCAAAGCCGAGCCGTCCACTTCAGGTCTTCATAAACCCCACCGCTACCATCACTGGGACTCAAAGTAGCAAGACCTGAAACATATGGGATCACATGGGTTTTAAAACAAATGCCTTGTCTTTAAAACATGAACAAAATCTGAAATGCATTTTATATGAAACTATCATAAATCAGTAAAGAAAATGCCTAGGATATGTATAGCCCTCTCTATAGAAAAACATCTATTGGAAAAGTCTGTTCTGAGAAGTGCAAGGCTTATCTGAGCTGCTTCGCATCAAGCCGGTTGCTTCAAAGTAGACCATTGTTTCCTGATGCCTCCAAACATCTTGTTTTGATCTTGCTGAAAGAGTATAGCCATACTGTATTTAATTTTTAAAATTACAAATAAAATTTTAATTTCCTAAAAATGATGCACTCTAAAAATGCTGTTGCTTCAACCCATGGTTGGGTTTTTCTATATTTACCCAACCAAGAGTTGAAATAACCCGTAATGAATTGAGGATCTTTGTAAATACAGATTTCCCAGAACTCTCCCCCATCTTCCATTAGTTGGACAAATAGCCCACAATCACACCAAACCAACCTACTAAACCACAGTTTCTGTGGGTCAAGACACAGTATTATAGACACAGTATTTACAATCCTTTCTTTAAATCTTTCACTCGTGGAGATCACTACAGAAGACAGCTATCAAAAAGCCATTTCTTGAGTATACATGGATTTTGATGCACATCAACCACTGCATGGGACTCTAGTACATCATCTAATCTATAAAATGACTCACATCGCCATTTGAAACTTTCCCTGCGTTACCCTGTAAGCCCTGTTTCATCCGTACATCTGTGAAGCCGCCGGCTGGTCATTAAAGTTTATGCATCTGGTTCATGTAAAGGGTGTAAGCAGCTCCCTCCTCCCAACTTTAAATCTCCCTCTTGCTCTCTCTCTCTCTCTCTCTCTCTCTCTCTCTCTTTTCCTATCTCTCTGTACATTCATTAGCCTCCTGCTCTTTGTGCACTCAACCATGCGCCTCTCTAATGCATCTGTAAGGTGGGCAGAGGGACTGCTGACAGCTGGTGGGTGTCCAGCCCACTTTTAAGGATTTGCCACAGCAGCAAGTGGGAAATGGAAAACAATGAAAAGGCGCTTGATTGTTGGTCAAGTTATGACTGACTGAAAAACAAAAACAGGAAAACATATTTTTAGTGAAGTTCACATGAAGCAACGACTCACCTTGTGATATGATACTGAAATTCACCAGAAGTGTAAGCGTGATAAACAGAGACCTGGGGGAAAGAGAGAACATCTGTAAAATGGTTCAATGACTCACTATCATCTTCCACAATGGCAATCTGTAAGTTCAAAGAGCGTGATCGTACTCTGCCAGTTTACTCATATATGCTGCAGGCAATCTCATTCAGATGTTTCAAATGCATTTCTGTTTTTTGTAAGAATGCTTTTGGCAAAAACAAAGTCAACTTGATTTTTGTGTGTTATGAGGAAAATGTGAGTTGTGTTTGGTATGATTTAGGTGTGTTTTGGCATCCATCGCATTGCTATGCAATTTATTAAGTTGTTCTTAGTTGTCTTTAGCCATTGTAGTTTCAATGAAATTGCTTGGGCGTTGTTCAAAGGGTCGCTATGGTGTTGCTAGTTGGTTTCTGAGACAGATACTCAAGCCTCAAGTCTCAATAATAAATATTCTTGTGAAATTGAGTCAGATGCAATCCGCTTGTTAAAGGGATTGTTTATCCAAGAATGAAATGCTGTCATCATTTACTCACCCTCTTGTTATTTCAAACCTATATGACATTCTTTCTTCTGCAGAACACAAAAGAAGATATTTTGAAGAATGTTGGTAACCCAACAACGACATTACCCATTGACTTCTATTGTATGGACTCAAAACCAATGCAAGTTAATGACAAAATTTTTTGGTGAACTATTACTAACAGTAACACCATCAAGTCTGATGTCAGGCACCACTGGGTCCAAAACCCTCTTAGATGCCAAAGGCGAAAAAAGAAATTTGCTGAAAAACAGTAAATATGGACATCTGAGGTTTCAGCTACACTCATGAAAAACCATAATCCTAAATAATTGTGCACACCAGGACGATATTTGCGCGCATTTATCACCAACGTTTAATGCCTCGTGACTAAACAAAGGGCGCCAATGTGAAAGGGCACACTGCCACGCAAAACGTCGGGCAAAAAAGCGTAATTAAAAACGTTTTTCAGTCACCGCGTTAAAAACTGACCAATGAGATTGGCATTTTGTTCACGTACCTGGAGCTGCTGAAGTTACAGTAAAACACAACTTAGTGGCACTCAAGCACAAAACGATCTTGCCGAGCACACATTGATGTATAAAATACCTTGTGTATGTATACCTTGTGTACCGGGGTATTTCTGTATCCCATTAAGCGCCATCTAATGTCAGGGAGTGAATTTGCACATTCACTCGGCTCATCGCTAGTGAAAATCGCTTGGGTGTGAACGTTGAAAACGTCTCGAAAAACGCTGACCCCGGTGTGCACAAGACTTAACCTTTATCTACATTACGAAAATAATAAGTAAATTATTACTGAGATTTTGTGAGCCTGGAGACATTTGGTATACATTTTGAGTTTATAAACGTTTACCTTAAATGTGTGATAATAGTGAATATAGTGCTCATAAACGGCTGTTCAAGCATTGCTTAAAACAAGTAGAGCTTTGGACCGAAGATGATATTCCTTACGTCACAAACTAACAAGCGGATCAGTGAAAGCAATGATTGTCTTAGCAAGAACTGCTAATGACTATTGATCGACCAGTATTGATCACCTTATAAGGACAATATTTGTAAAGGAATAATGGGATTTAAAAGATAATTAAAAGAAAGCAATGTGTGACTTTTATCAAGAACAAAAAATTCTTCAACACAATATGTAAGATTGCATTAACAACAGTATTTACACACAACGACTAAACCAAAATGTTAACAGCAAAATGAACAATAAATTAACCACTAAAAAATGGCAAATCAATAATATGTACTGATGTAATGTAATAAAATCAAATAAAAACAATCAGAGATACTTACATCATCTACTTGACTTTGAGCATCATTGCACTTGTTGATAAAGAGATGAAGTAGATCGTCTGTATTGAGCAAGAGGGAAAAGGGCAAAGAGAGAGAGAGAGAAAGAGAGCAAGAAAAGAATGACGATGAGCATACGTGTAGACTAATTTGATCTGAACTAAATACTCTCTAAACGACTATGCTGATGAAAAACATTCACATGGTTTTTCTCTCTGTATAACAGAGCTAAACCCTGACTCACTTAATGGAAAATTCGACATTACAGTGTAGAGATCTTGTGTTTTTTCAGCGCTGGCACAGAAAGCTTCTGGCATTAAACTTATGAGACAGTAACAAGACACCAGTTTCTGAGTTTCTGTTCTCTTAGGAGACAAATCACCTTGTTTAAGTCAATGACAGTCATGACCGCTTCCCTCAATTCACCTTCACATACCGGAAATTAAAACGTCATTATTTTCTCAATGCCTAGATACATACAAAGCTGAGCATTGTTTTATTTGCATGCCTGCATAAACTTGTTATCAGTAGCAACGCCCATGTTTAAGAAGACTTGTTTGTTTAATATTGTTTAATATTTCCTGCTCGATTTCTGTGTCATATTGTAACAGCGAAAACCTGTTTTGGCACAATGATGTGATGTAATGACCAAGTGTGCGAAAGTCAGAATGTCATCTACATAAGATGCATTAGAAGTATATTGAAGACCTGCCTTGCATTTAGCAAGGACAGAAACACTACAACTCCCATAATGCAACGCTTTCCACAAAATTTGTTAATGCCACCTGGAGTAGTGTGAACAAAAGCTGATAAACTAAACATGATATAAGATAATCTGACAAAAAAAACAGATCAACATGAATATGGAGGGAGTCAGGCAAGTGGCCATTCACTCCAGTAAAGCCTTTTTCCAGGAAGGCCCTTGTAATAACATGTTATATATGCATGTAACCTCATATCAAATATCAAAACAACTACAAAGATGTTCCATTTTTGTGTCAATAACACCAAATGCTCAGCAAGATGACTATTAACTACTCTGCATATATGATGTGCCAATTCAGATCAGCTCCAAGTTGAAAAGTTCAATGATTTGTCTGGATTTTAAAATGGAAATCTTGATGCTCTGGGATGTTGTTTTATGTATTATACTGATTCTACAGCTGATAATTAAGTAAATTTAATGCAGAATAGAGAAATTCGGTTTGACCGATATCGCGGTACCACTATTTACTCTAAAGAAATAGTTTTGGTTCTTCATTATCATGTTTATACCTGTGCTGTCTTCACATAATACCAACGTCTATTGAACATAACAAAATAATAAAACAAAATAATAAAATATTCATAAAAACTCATATAAAGTCTCTTATTAATTATTGTATTGATTAGCATACATTTATTTTGATCTGTGGATCCATACTCAATGTGACTTTTTGCCCAAACCCCATGTGAAACCCATGGTATTACATATGGAATACATACTGGCTACTGTATATATGTTGACTAATAGTCAATTAACTCACATTTTATTTGGACTACATTTACAGATCCATATAACAACCTCAAGTCTTTCATATTTCCTCAGAAATATGAAGTAGGCTAAATAAAATCCCATTTCTTGGCAGCGTTCACTTTCACTTCATTCTTTTACTTTGACATCATGGAAACGGAAATCCTGACATTTGCTCGAGCTGGGAAAAGGGAAAGCTGGGAATTATGTTACCTCTGACTGACAACTTTTAAGAAAAAACTAAACATGAAATAGTGCCTATATATGTCTAGATAAACTTCACACATAAACTGACACGTTAAGCCTACAAAGGCCATAATCCTCACCAAATCCTTACAAAAAAGTTCCTGCAGTGTAATGGGTGACACGTTTTGTTAGTATAGCGCAGGTCATACGTTCGAGACCTACACACATGCTGATAAAACGTGTACAGTATAGCCTGCCTCAAATGCGCTGCAAGTTGCTTTTAGCGACTGCGTAAAAAAACCAAAACCCGTTTTTCTCCGTATGGATAAGCGCACACATTTACTTCATACTACAATAAAAAAAGCCCAATCGTTAAAAAAACGATATAAGAAAATGTACAAAGCACTCTTACCGCTATTACCGCTCCCTGAGATCCGCTGTAACTCGCACCCGGTGCGAAATATGTGCAAAATGTCACACCTGTGTTCACAGATTTCTGACTCTCCACAGACTTGATCCAACTACATCAAAGTCAAACGCGTTTAATCCTCCAATAGCAAATGAGGACAAAGCTTCGAATACTAAGAAACTAAAGCTCTTTCTCCTGTAATGGAGACTGTCTGCATGTGGAAGGGATGAGGCGCGGGACTTTTTAATGTTTCCAGAGCTGCTGTGAGGTTTGACGCGGCATCTTCAACTCGAGCGCTGCTGTGCTGACTGAGTTTCCCCCCGGAGGGAGTGGCATCTTCTACTGCGTCACACCATCATCATCTTTATCGTTTCATTTTTTGGCAGGAGAAAGTCTGCTGCGTTTGTAGTGATCGGACATGTTTTTCTTGAAATATATGGGTTTATATGTATATTCTATTCAATGGGAAACAACTTAATGAAATATTACATTTGTATTGCCGTAGCTGCCCATTCTGTTGAACATGTTATTATTTTTCTATTTGAAACGTAGGCTCCAGTAGGCTTGCTTACACAACACTAACACTCATATTTCTAGTTTCTCTTTTGAAAATCAACCGTGATTTAACAAAGTAGCCTAATCGTTTTTTTTATTTGTAGTAAACAGTGTAAACACACATAAGCCATAGTTTAAATATGATCTAGCCAAAAACTACAATTCGCCAATAAATAATCAATTCGCCAAAATATAGTTACTACGATTTATTTTATAGAGTTTAAAAGACAAAAGCTGTTCAACAACAAAAAACATGATAAAGCTCATTGTGATACGTGTAATATTGAAAACAGCGCTATGACTCTCAGTGGTGCAGTTTAGTAACATTACGTCATCCGCATGATCTCATCATGCTGTCATCATCTATTCTAAGTGAGTGCGAGGATACCCCACAAGTGACATGATTCTCTCACACAGCATGATGTTATGTGATCAATGTAATAACTCCTGGGAAGATTAAATGCGATTTCTCCTGATCTCTCTGTAGAGAGTTGTGATCACACAAATGAGGTTTTAACACTACCATGTCTCTCCTATTATAGCTTTTTAATAAGTATAATTATGACAACCAAGCATTTTTATGTCTGTCTTGCCTTTTAGACCTGCGATGAAGTTAAAACCACAAGCTGTTTCTGGCTACTTGCAAACAGTTTGCATCTGAAGCACAATATGCTCCATCCGGATATCAACACCAAAGCAGCACACTCTGAAACATTTGCGCCTCTGAGCATCAGTGTTATCAGCCATTTCCAGCCACATAAACATAATATTACTCACAATCGCCATTTAAATGCACGACATGAACTGTGATGCCCTTCCCATGTGTGATCTAGACCAAGAACCCCTTGCGTCTCATCAGCAGCTCACAGCAGGTTGGACACTGCGAGCAAGATATAAATCAGATGGCGTCCATGCTTATCAAAGCCAGCTTTAAATGCATTACCATAGAAACATATCAGAAAATACAGAGCTTTTTTTGAAAATTCAGGGGACATTATGGAAGATTAGCAGTATAGATGCAGCATATCAGTATGGGGGAATCACAGTCAGTTAAATATTGATATGAATTATTTTCCTTCGAAATGATGTTAAGATATGAATTACTATTCATTTAGTGCAGCACAAATAAATATTTATTTAAAACAAGTAGAAGTTTACAGATATTGCCGCAGTGAACAGTGACTGCAGAGCTGATCTGTTTGTGTAGGTATGTGCTTGCAAGTGGGCAGCCAATGGTTTGCATGACTCTCAGTGTGATGTGGGTGTTTATTGAAAGTACAGGGGCGCTGACGCTCTCCGGGGTCTGATCCTTAAGAATGAGCCTAGTCATGCATAGCATGAGCTGTAGTTAAATTACTGATGCCTGGGAGGTCCTTTAGACAGCATGAATGGTGAGGGCAGAGGAGCATCTTTGGGCAGACTGCAGTTGGAAGATATTTCAAATGAGTCACAGCATGGCAGAGTGATAATGCATTATTACTGCACAGCTACCGCTGCACTGATCGATAATGACTGTTGTAAATTGAAACAATAAAAGAACCGTTTAATCTGTAAACATTTATTCTTCTAACAAATTCCTTTCTTTGAAATGGCAAAGCTGAGGAGACAGTGTTTATATGACAACGATGTAAAAGTTCTTCCTTTGGGTTTTTTAAGTTTCACGTACACATGACAGCATTATCAAAATGACCTGCATTTACACAGATCCGTAAATGAACAGGCAAAACACGTAAACACGTTCCAGTTATTGGCTAAAAACTTTGTCGTATAAACGGCCCCTTAGTCATCAACCTGTAGGCATTGCAGTGCAAATAAACTGATTCAGTGATATCAAAAGACTGAATATATGGCAGTTCTTTGGATGAAAGAACAAGGTTGTATAAGAAAGCACAACATAAGAAATGAAAAATTCTTTCATCATTTATTGAACCTTTTGTCATGCAAAACATTTATGTGACTCTCTCTCTCTTCTGAGAAACACAAAGAAGATATTTTAAAGAATGTCTATGTTTTTGTTTCCATACAATAAAAGTTAATGGGGGCCAATGTTGTTTGGTTACGAACATTTTTCAAAAGATCTTCTTTTGTGTTCTGCAGAAAAAAGAAGTTATACAGGTTTGATATGACAAGAGGTTGAGTAAATGATGAAACAATTTTTATTTGGGGGTATTATCCCTTTAAATTCCATTTAGTTTCAATAGTTTAAAATCTTGATGATGTCATCTCCCACCATCATCCTGGGAGGTTAAAGTTATGACATCATGCACTCACTGTGTCATGTTCTCAAGGGAACTGATGTAGGCAGCACTGATAAAAGTCATCACAAATTTAACTTTAAGATGTTCGTGTGTGGCCGTGATATGTCTGAATATAAAACACAACATGTTTTTAACAGAGAGGCCACTGTCAGAAATGTGTTCCGTATAGAGAATTCAATTAAAACAATTGGTGCAGATTTTACAACATTTAGAGCACAAAAGGAGATTTACAATCCATGACACAAACAATCCTCCTGTTTGGCCATGCAGGCACCTTTCACGCATTGGACAGGGGCTGTTATTTTCTCCAGGGTGAGATATATATTACGAGGGCGACTGTGAGATGAGATTTATGGGTTAGCTAATGAGAAGAATAGCTGCCCTAATAAGACTGCAGACATCATATATTCCAGCTAGTGCATTCAGTGGTGGACAGGGGATGAGCTTCAACATACAACAACATCTCAGCAATATGAAATTTCCTAAGAAAAAAGGTCAAAAATGTGAAACAACTATTGTTACATAATATCAGGCTTTGTTAAACTATATCATAAGAGCAGGGAGGATCATTTGAAAACAGGACAATCACAATAAAGAGAAAATGATGAGGACAATTTGGCCAGGCGAAAGAATTACACAGAAAATGTTGTTTTTCCAATGCTGTATTTTTACTATTTTCAGCAATGCTTGTTAATAAATTATAAAGGTTCTCAAAAACATAATTATATGCACGCATTATCTTCAATTTAAACTCTCACTTTATTCCTAAGACAGTGTGCGATCTGCGAGCCTTGAAAAGGTCAGTCAAAAGATTTAGATGTTTAATTCTGCGTATGAAACTGTTGAAGTGACACATAGTCAAGCTCTAAGTCACAGTTTCAATTAACCCACACTGATGAGCTGACTCACACGGTGGCATCTGGCTTATCACCACACATCAACACCATTCTCAATGTTTATTCATTTTAAATGTTACAGTATGATATTAAAGTAAGCGATTTCTGAAAACTGTTGTTGTTATTTGAAATCGCCAGCAAAACACACTACTATGCAAAAGGAACACGCCCTCAAACGTGCTGTGCAACGCAGGCATGAAATGTTTAGCTTTATCATAGCTCAGACCACACAAATAATAATGCAAATGAATAAAATAAGCGAAGACGACACAAGCACATACTGTACAAGCAGCACATTGGTTCCAGATAAGCAATGATGCTCAAAACAGCTCCGTTACACAGTGTTACTGATCCAAATCTCCTCGGGGGTGATTTTTAGGCGATCTTTCTCTCCATTGTCTCTCTGCTGGAAAGCCTTCACCATAGTATCGTGGGTCCTAACGTGTCTCCGCTGGAAAGTCTTTTTATTATTAACGCGGGTCCTAGCTCCTGCCTGACTTTTATCCTTTTTTTATACTTAAAATCCACAGACCCTTTACTTTTATGTAATAAATAAGACATTGCTCTTTCTACAATCTTTCTAATGCCCACTTGCTCTCTTCCCTCTGTCAACATGATATCACAGCTGTCCCTTTGAAACCTTGAATCTCCATATTTTGTGCTAAAACTTTTTTTTACCAACAATCATTATTATTTGTCACCCTTTACGTTTGTCACTGGGTACTGCAAATATCTATTTTTTTCCAGTTCCTGAAAATCAATGAATTTGGACATCCAAGGTTTCGGAAGGACAGCAACGTTATTTTAAACCTTTAACACTTGTAACACAGATTTACAGCTTGACTGACAATATAAAATTGGCAATTTCAGCGTTATGGATGTTACATAAAAACGCTCAGAGAATTTATTTGTTACCAATATACTGAACCATATGTTTATATTTTACTAAACCCTTGTTGATAGTGTCTAAACATCAGAAAAATATAATAGTCTATACAAAAATAAGGGAAATAAACGATTTATAGATGTGACAAAAAAGGACACTGTTTTTAAGAGATGACAAACCTTTTGAGATTTCTATGAAATCAAGAATACCCAACAAATGGAGAAGGGATGGCTCTTCATAGAACATAAAATAGTTACTATATTTGAATTATCATGTGTCCTTTCATGAGGAATATGTACCGTTATGGATGTGACAATCCTGAAAATTCCACTTACCTGACTAAATTATGCGCTTAAAATAAAATAAATCCTTTAAAAACTTGAAGAGAGACCTCACATGGGTATTTGAATCACCAAATATCTGTGCTATTAATATTGTAAAAACCTTTGGTAAAAACTTTCTTTTTCATGGTAAGGTTGACATTTTCACGGAATTGCCCAAATATTTTGTTTACAGGTAATATTTACCTTGTTTCCTTGTTTTCTTCACACGCCATTTGGTTGATTCTTCATCTCAACCAGGCTTTTCACCAGCTCTGTCATCTTCATGGTTAACCTTTGAAAAAATGTAGCCATGAAAAACAATGGCACAATTGAAGGACATTCAAAATAAGTTTAACATTTTCATACAATACAAAGTGGTTTATGAGCATTGCTCTTGTGTTTGTAAAGTGTAGTAAATGATGAAGTTTTGTCCCTGGGACAAAAAAGAAGACTTTGTGGGAGAATCTCAGCATATGGTGAAATTTAAGGGTTGTTTCCGATTATGTAAATTATATGGGAGAGAAGTGGTGCTGGTAGTTTAATGCCTAAGGATGTAGACTGCAAAGCCTGGTAGTAATTTTTGCAATGTTATTTTCGTGTTCTCAAGCAAGGTACTTAAAACCAGTCTGCCACCGGGGTTCATTCCTTTGCATTTAGTGCTACGAGGGCCACATTTGAAAAACAACTTCAGCCAAAAGATGACTTGCCGAGTTACTCTTCATGTCTACATGGGTGCAAATCACAGACAATTATTTTCTCTCCTAAAATCATACAAGAGAACATTCTACTCTGAAAGGTCTGTCTGGTAGTTTTCCATCCATTTTGTTGCTGGGTCTGTGAAATGTTAAATATGAATGAGTCTCTTTGTGAAGATCGAGACAGTAAACTACTGATTGACCAAAAGCAGCTCCGACCACAGTCCACTGGAAATAGAAAAATAAATAGTGAACGCTTAAATGCTGAAAATATATACCTACAACATGGCTGTCATGTAAAAAGATGCAAACCGTAGTACTGCGTCTGTACTGCCCTGCAGATATAGGAAAAAAAATGCATGTCAACAGATCAATAAGTGAATTTGGTTTGAGGCCATGTAGGAGACAGAATAAGTAATGTCATGTCCTCAACAAAAGGAAATTACCTCTAGCCTAAAGGTTAATCAGACCGTTTACGTCACAATACGCACACGGCTGAAGTCTTATTGCTCTTTGTTAAACGGTGCAGTTGACAGTCTGAACTAATACATTTCCACTATGTAACAGGACCTGATAAATCGCAAAACAGAGCTGCTCCTAGAGCGTGTGTTTATGTAATGATTTTCTGCTGATCTCTCGTTTCAAGGACTTCCAGTTAATCTTGCGTATATTTCGAATTTATTACGTGCGAGCAGAGATGGATCCAATCTGCACGACGTTAAAAGGTTTAACTTCAGGCTGCATAAAATCATACAGTCTGGCTTGTAAAATCACAACACAGGGTTTGAAGATGCTTTCCTGACCATTGTGTGCCAGCTGGCCGACTTCAGTCATAGACATCTATGTTCATTTCCTAGAAGTGAGCAAATCCGAGAGCGCTTTATGCCAAAGCGAAGAAAAACAATTCAGAGTAAGTCATAATAAGAATGTGAAAGTGCTGATGTGGTGATTTTGTCGCTGAAAAACATTTCCGTTTTCATTTTTGGATGAACTACCACTTTAATGTTAATTCATGTCAATACAATTGTTATACAAATGTTAGTTCACTGTGCATTAACTAATGTTAACAGATACGATTCTTGATTTTAAATATGTATCAGTAAATGCTCACATGAACATGAACGGAGATTCATAAAGGCTGTAAAAGTATTGTGAATACAAAACATGCAAAATCAGCAGCTTCAACAGGAAGAGCAGTATTTGACCTCAACCTGAATCTACTGGCCATCTAATTTCGAAATCCTCTGACTAACACGCATATTCACAATACTACACACACTGCGTCAGTCTGCATTATTGTCATTTCTTTGAGGCCTTCAGATGCAGAAACAAACAGGTCTGAATCACCAAAGCCTCTTTTACTCACAGCCAGACAGCACAAGGATGATGGTTAGTGATCAACAAAATAGTGAAAGCAAGAAGTTGCTCAGTGGAGAAGAGACACCAACATATGAGGCATAAGATCCAAGGCACTTACATGAAAGTATGAGTGAGTGAGTGAGTGAGTGAGTGAGTGAGTGAGTGAGTGAGTGAGTGAGTGAGTGAGTGAGTGAATAAAACATATTCAAAATATGTCTAGGATCATCACTATAAAAAGTCAAAAAAGATACAACATGTCTACTGTAAATAAGTGTTCATTTAAGATTTTAATTCTTAATAACACAGAAAATACAACATAATATAATAGCAGGTTATGGATTAAAGCTTCATTACATTGTTGGATTCACTCACATTATGCGTCACATTACGGAATCCTACATTATGCATATAACAGGGGAATGCACATACACCGTTCAATGTCATTTACATTTATAGACTTACATAAGCACCATTCATCCGACAGACAGGGAAATGCAGGGCATGTTGGAGTCATTCATGGACAACACTTTTTTTTTCTGAATGAACACGCAATGGGTAATAGAGGCAAATGACTAAATAAATAAATAAATATGTTTTGGACGGGTCCCTCCGTAGGTGTGAGGAGCGAGTGGGCAATAACTCACAGAATGTGCCTGACAGGATCCCATATATCTTTTCCCCATACTGGAAAAACTGATGAAGTGTAGATGAGTGATGATTTAATCTTTAGGGCAAAAGTAAATGGGTGTGAACATGGCAATATATCAAAATGGCATTTCGGTTTATGTTAGTTAATGAAGCATCTTTATAATGATGAAACAAGAATATATGATGAGAAATATGATCTAGCAAAAGATTTGGCTGCGCAACAGTGATGCAAAGATGTGGTGTCACCAGGTTTGTATGAAACCTATTAAAACCTGGTGCATCATTGGCTCGCCTTGAGGATTCCATGGCTAACAGGGGTTAACAGATAAAAATAAAAATATAAGTTCTTGTGACATGACAACTTTATCTCTCACAAAAGCTCCGCCCCCACCTGGCCTGACAGCTTGTCCCTAATGGCACATTATAATAAAGCCATATACTGGATTATACTGTCATTTAAATGGAAGAAGAGTACGTTGCACTGATTCACTAATGCTAATTGGTCATTAGAATAAGCAGCATGCATGTTCCTGGAACTGCTGAACAAACATTGGATGACCATAACATCTCTACACCCATCACTAACACCCGTTACCCCGTCCACAGCCTTTGTGCTGAAGTCATTAGTGTTAATGCACCAAGATCACCAAGCAGAAATAATCATATGAACCATTCTCATCTGAAACAAGCTGGAAACTAAACAACTGAAAAAGTCAGAATCAAAATAAGAGGAAATGCTTTTTAAGCCAAGAGTCATACACATTGAAATATAGTTTTATCAGCAGTGCATATATATTGGCTGTATTATAACAGTTAACTAGTATGCATGGTTGCGACCCATCATGATTTGCTTGTCACCAGTAGGGCCAGCTTTAACAGTCAGCAAAGCCAAAATGCTCTCTTTTGGCTTACCGCTGTAATAATGTTGTGGAGAATAGATGAACCCGCGGAAAGCTGAAATTTAAGCTTTACATAGATACCAAACTTGAGCGGGTAATTCCCAAAGACCGAACAGCAGTGAGTGAAGTTTGTAGATGTGTTTCCGGACATTTTTGTTAGCGATTTTGCTGCATCCACTCTCAAAAATAAAGTTTTGATATATTTACGGTAGGAAATTTACAAAATATCTTCATGGAACATGATCTTTACTTAATATCCTAAAGATTTTTACTAATGATTTTACTTTATTGCTACTTAAGACACATATTTGGATTACTCATAATCGAATATACAGTCTGTGCATATGCTTTGTAAAATGCAAACACTGAATACATCTACAGTGATGAAATAACAGGCTACAAGAATATTACAATTTATAGACTTCTTTATGCAACAAAGACATCTCTGCCAAAAAGCATATTATTGTAACACTTGCCACTTTAATAACATTATTTAATAATGCTAAGGCTAAAGGACATCCAGTATCATGGGAGCTATACGTTGGAGCCTTGTGGCTGTGTTAGTACAGTATAGGGAAACACTCATCATAGGAGTTGGAAAGCAAGAGCATGAACCCACTGACCAAAACATATGACATAACCTGCTCTCTATGCTTCAGTTTGGCTCAATTAATCTTTTTTATTGACTTGGGCGAAGCAGCAAGGAATATACACAGTAGATAGAGAAACCATATCCAGTAGGATCTGTTAGTCATACGCAAACTGAGTGAAATCCAGAAATGAATTTACCATCTGGATATCATAATGTATATACAATTCAACAGGCCTTTTACACTGCATAGTGTTTGATTCCTACTTGCAAATAAATCCTAAAGCTTTATCGATCTGCATTTGTAGAATTAATAACGTATGTATTTAGGTAGAAATAATACCTACTAACTGAATAAAAAAAAGATTTGGCTAAAAGTTGAGAAACTCACCTGGAGAGTTTATATATGACCTGTGCAGTCGAGAAGTGAAACCGCAGTCAGTGAATGTTTGTGAGAAAGAGAGCTTAGTTTTGTTGCAGTGGATTTGCAGACCCCATCTCTCCCTCTCAGCTGGTCTCCAGGCAAACATGTAGCTATTCTGAGAGGGAGGGACAGAAATACACACCAATCGACTATTAGTGTGTGTGTGTGTGTGTGTGTGTGTGTGTGTGTGTGTGTGTGTGTGTGTGTGTGTGTGTGTGTGTGTGTGTGTGTGTGCCCGCGCGTTTGTGTTATTTATGCATAGACTTTGTTATATTTGCCAGAAAACAAAAACTAGGTAAGTGATCTCTTACTAGATCTTTCACTATGTCTTGCATGTGTTTGAAACTGACCAAAAAATGTGTCGGCCACAATGCGTGTTTGTGGGTTTTACCTACGTTGTGGTCAGCAAATGTGCCCACGGTGATAATAAAACTCGAAATCTTGTCAACAGTCCCCTTGAAAAAACTGCTTTAAATGGTTCAATAAAGAAGAGTTTAGCTGAAAAGCAACAGAAGGCAATGGAAACCCCCCCCCAGATACAATGTTCGTGTGTGCATACAGAATGTTCGCTTAGGTCAACCTGATACTGTAGCTGAAGATAGATCTGCTTCCGTTGGATGACTCTGCATCAAACTGTACAGCAGAGGCACAATAGACTTCAAAGCACCTGTTGGAAAATGTTGAAATATATACACAGTATCAGTTGCTTTATCTTGTTAAAATAAAGTATTTATACATCTTTACCAAATTATTTGAACAGGACTACAACAGGAAGTGACATGATCATAATACAAAATACTTCATTAATACTTTATTAACTCTCATAAAAGTCAGATACATGACGGTTATTCCAGTAAGCATATCAATGACTTGCAATATCCCACAACATTTCAATTCACCGTGTACCCCTGGTGATCTTAAAATACCAGTGCTTTCTATTATTAATGCACAAAATAAAGCCTCGGACAGAGCTACTGTGTAAAATCCGCACACCTGTTATTCTGGCTCAGATGAGATATTTCCCATAAACTTCACCCAAACTATTATTTCTACTATTATAACTAGTTTCCACAACAACAGCTGCAATTTCTGAATGTCGGTAAGACAGGATTTAAGAGCTACTGTATTTTTAGTCGTCCTGGAACAAATTCAGAAGAGTTTTGAAGATCAGTTTCATTCATAAACCGTATGGAAATAATTTGGAGATGCATAGTTGACATATCAGATAGCAGGAGGGTCCTGCAGTGCAACATACTATCTAAACTTAAAAACTCTAAACCAGTGTTATTTGTCTGCAGGTTGTGTGTTGAGATGGGAATCTTCCAAACAGACTATAGTTTTAGTGCTCTCTATGCCGTATGAATAACCCTGTGTCCTCAAATGCTCATCCTGATGATTCCTGGACAAAAGACGAAGTGAGCTGTAACCTTGAGAAAGTTTAGAAAAATGTTTCTTCTTTCTAAACCTGTGAGACGAATTCAAAGCACTAAAATGATGCGTTAGTCACCACAAAGCATAAGGAAATATCACGGTGTCAGCCATGTTGATTTGGAGAAACTAGTGCTTGTGATCGAACAGCTTTTATCATTATGGGCTCTGACTTCGCAAGAACCTCAGAATGACTAAGAATCCAAATCACGATTTAAGGTACTCATCATTTCCATCTGACTCAGTGAGATTGGGTAAAACTCCCCATCTAATGTGCCCATAATGAACCGATAGTTCTGTGGATAGTAGTTATGATTCAAAACCAAAACTCTGGCTTATGAATAATTCTCTTTGATTAATCTACATATCCATTCACAAGGGAACATATCCAAAAACAATATCCAGTGGCTTTGGCTTTACAAGGTTATTACATGTCTTCTTCTTTATAAAATGCATTGAATGTAATGAATGCTAAGTACATTTTTACTGGTGTTTTTAACTTGGCTGTGGTTATTAATCATAATACAAATTGTTTTCTTGTAAATCTCAGAGCTTTCTTTAAATGAAATGTTTTCTACCAAGAAGAGAGAAGAAAGCATCTAAAGGGAAGTCTGACTGAGAACAAAACAATAACATGGCCACAAAATCATTCCTGATTATATCTTTAAAACACAAAATACACAATTCAGAGTTGAACTGAACACAGATATTTTGTTCATGTTATGTACTAATGTTTGTATTAAATAAACACATTAAAGGGATAGTTCACTTAAAAATTATAATTCTTTCATCATTTACGCAGCCACATTTTAGTCCAAAACCTGTGTAACTTTCTTTCATCTGCAGATATTATTATATACCGTTTTTAAACAACATGAGTGAATAAATGATGACAGATATTTTAATTTTTGGGGGAGCTATCCCTTTAACCTTCATCCTCAATACAATAAAAGCAAAGAAGAAAAGATCAGAGGTGAGTGAGAGAAGCAGAGAAAAAGAGAGAGAGATGCAACATGAGGGGCACAACTTTTTAAATATTATTTTCTGTCGCTACTGTCAAAACAAAGGTCCCTGTTTGACATACAACTTTTTTTGAACACAAAATCTTTCTCCATATTCTACTGAGCACTTCATTTCATTGTGGCTCATAAAACTGGCCTGACTCATCACTGGCCTTGTTAAAACTACATCCAGACACTGATGTGGAAGACAATGCCAGCTGAGAGGACAGAATAAAAGCACATGAAAGGCTATATACATGTTCTATGCTGGAATTATGAAGAACCTTCAGGGCCCAGCTGCATTTTTTTACAAAAACACACGAATTGTGTGAAGTATATACACTTTGTCCAAGTGTCAAAAAAAAAAACTTTCTACCTCTCTTTTCCTTTTCTAATGTTCTCCATATACTTGCTTATACTATCTTGAGTTTGTATTTGACTTTGTATTACTAGCACTTCTCGTGAATATTGCTTATTTAGACGAATCGCTTGCTGTTTTCCTCAATTGTAAGTCGCTTTGGATAAAAGCGTCTGCCAAATGAATAAATGTAATGTAAATGTATATGTGATGCAAGAATACAGGTGCATGGCGATAAACATGGAAAACTGAGGAAATACAAAGTGCGATGTGTTCACATTGATTACAGTCAAATCCTTCAGACAGACTGTTGTATGGATTTTGCTATTAGAGTCCTTAAACATGTGTACAGAATATGAGTAAATAAGTGATTTTAAAGTGATAGTTCACCCAAATATTGTCATTTCAAACCTGTTTGACTTTTTTTTCTGCATAACACAAAATATATTTAATTGGCACCCATTCCCATGGTTTTGTGTCCATACAATAGAAGTCAATGGGTGCCACTGCTGTTTGGTTACTAACTTTCTTCAAAATATCTTCTTTTGTGTTTTGTGGAAGAAAGAAAGTCATACAGTTTGAAATGACAAAAGGGTGAATAAATGATGACAGAATGTTCATTTTTGGGTGAACTTTCACTCTACGGAATGACTAAATGTGTGAACCTTTTTTGAAACAAAAACTAGAGCAATGGAATTGCAAGGGGAACATTTGTCCGCTTCATGAAATGTCTGGAAAATTCCAAGGAGTCTAAGAAGATGTAGAAAATTGTGGAAAACTTGCAGACCAAAAAGTCAAGGTTTCTGTGTAACAATTTTGAGGACTGGCATTCCCTTACCAAATACAGTATTGATAAACCTTTAATCTCCAACCACAGGACAAACAAAAAGTAGGACTCGGGATATCATACATTTACACTTTGATTAAAAAAGTGGATCTAAACTATACATGTGTGTTCTCTGGGAATCAAACCCATGACCTTTGCACTACTAACGCAATGCTCTACAAACTGAGTTTATGAAATACTTCTTAGAAGAAATCGCAAATACAAAGATTATCCCAAAACACATTAAGCATATGCAAATACTTAAAAGACAGAAACAAGAACTCATAAAGGCCAAACACTACAGAAGACACAATACACACACTACACCATCGCTGGAGAGACTAAGGACATGTGGGAACTATAAAGATTAACAATGTGGAGACATTATTTCTTCCTGAGCTGCAGATCTTGAATGGAGTTGCAGTCACTTACATGGGTGTGAGTCAGCATTCCCTCATTTAAAGGACGAGTGCTCACACAAGAGTGTCTTTGTTATGGGCCTTTAGTTTAGAATGACTGCACTTCTCAACATGATGCCATGGTGCATGCAACGTTATGATCATTTACATTTACATTACATTCATGCATTTGGCGGACGCTTTTATCCTAAGCGACTTTCATTGCATTATACACTACACATTTGTTTCTGCAATCCCTGGGATCGAACAATGACCTTGGCATTGATAGCTCATTGTCTGAAGACAAAGAAGGTTAAAAAAACGTGCCTGTGTTAATGTATTCCATCACGTTGTTTTGGCATATGGTGAACACTTTCAGCACTCTGACGTGTTTTGCATACGTCTTTTCACCAGATCCTCCTATAGCAATTGATTGCAGTATTCCTGCCATCTAGTGGTATTAAATAATGCGGAATGTACGCATCTTTGTTAATTTTTTTCTTTTTTTCAACAACACATAATAGCGATCCGGTGCCTAACGTGAAATGCAACACAAGCAAAGCAACAAAAAAAACTGTAGGCCTACTGAATAGAAAAGTGATGAACTAAAAACATGCTAGCATGATTGAAAAACATAGTGCAAAATATAGTGATAAGTAGCTGGGCCTATGTATTGTCAGTTAGCCTATATAATATAACAATTTATTTTATATTTAATTTGCGTTAATATTATTAATGGTATTAAATTAAAACTACTCAATATTGATTCGTTGCCGAGGTCTGGAAGTGTGGGCCACATAACGATAGTTTTTGTTGTTGTCGTCGCTGCAACCGTCTAAGGTTTAATATTTAATAAGGTAATTATAAAACATGACCTTATAAAGATAAGAAATGCCTCTGAAAGTCTATTTCTTACCTTGGTAGTAAGGACTAGCCTATGTATTTCATTATTCTTTAACATCAAATTCTACACTTTTCAGCTATTGTTAAGACTACAACTCCTGAGGCAGAGCACTCAGTAATGTTTTACACACACAGCTTAAAGTTCTGCAATCCTGCTGTATGTGTACAGTGCTTACAGTAAGCAAAAATTATTTTTATTTTTGATACATTTGTATTTTTGAAATATATAAAACAGTCTATTTTATCTGGATTAATTTGTCTCTTATCAGATTTACCAATGTGGTAACTTGCACTACACGGCTACCCTAGGACAAGCCCAGTAAAGCAGCCAATAAAATTATGCTGATTAATAAAAGGTTAGTCAGTTGTTTTATTACAGAATATATCGTACTACTTACATGCATTATTACCTTTGATGTAATATACGTCATGCCCCACATGCTTTCACACTTTTGAAGGTTATTTCATGCCGCTACTTTAGCATTAAATCCATGAACTGAAAATGAACGAGAATTTTTTTAATATGTTTCAGATGACGACCCCTTTTATAGTTATCTTAATATATTATCAACGTGAAAAATTCTTGCTTTATAAAGAGATTTCCTTCACCACTTTTTGTTTCCCATTTATTTGTGCAACGCACATCATCATATGTACAGATCCATATGGAGAACAGAAAATAAAAGACAAAAACAAATTCATCTCACAATAATACTGATACAGCGGACAAACACAGAGCTGTATCCGAATCTTATCACTTCCTTACAGAGAACATCATTATTGAGAACACCACACATTCACTACTGTATACAGAGGTTAGCTTTTGAACATCATGATATCCTAGGTTTGTAGATAAACAGCTCAATTCACAAGGGTTGGGGTTCCATTGTGGATACACAGCATCATCAGTTCAAGATAGTTGTCTTTATCCGTCATGTGCACTGGATTGTATGAAGGGATAGGTCATTGACAGTGATCCAAAGCACAAAAAGAAGAAGCCTAAATGAGATGTACAGCAGGTACTGCAAGTTTCGGCACAAGTGTGTGCTGTATTTACCTAATGCCATTCAAGTGCAAATATACTGAGAAGAGAAAGGGCAGATTTGTGGCTGAACACTCTTTGAAACTTCGGCTGGACTATGTGTCGCTTACAGTCAAACATGCAGTACATTGGATACCAAGATAGGTGGAACAGAGATGGATTTTGAAGATCGATTCACTTATGATGTTGCCAAATGTTAATAATGGGTCCATATGGAAAACCAGCTGTTGAAAATATGAATATGGTCCACTCTGAATGATATGTTCAATGGGTTTAAAGACACCTATGGCAATGAAACAATATCATTTTTAAACCATTTTCAATTACATTCTTTAACAGTAGAGAATCTAAAGAATGTAAAAGCAATGCAATGCAAAAAAATCTGTAAACATAAGTCTGTGGAATTCAGACAACAGTACTTGAAAAAACAGTAGTTTCTGTATTTAAATAAATTAAAAACATATTGTTTTAGGAGCATTAATGCACTGTTAAACAGTTAAAAAATATCACACATAAATATGTCGTGCATGTCATTAAGAGTTCATCTTGTATACATGGAAGCCTTGTCGAGTTACTTTAAAGTACATTTCCATAAATCTACTCTGCTTTTTTATCCTCTAGAATAACTATATAAATTAACAATTTATCTTAAGTGTTTATGGTCAAAAATAATAATGCAACATATACAGACAGATCAGTAAATATACTAAGTACATCTGCTGCCTTCAATGTTATTCCAAACGTAGTCTGATAACCGGCAAACACAGGTTTAGAAGGAACAAGATATTATTAGCTGCATGACAAATATTTCTTAGTCTTTCTCATTGTGCTTTTCCCACGAAAAACTGAATGTAGTCTAATGGTTACCACAGCTACTGGTAAATGTCTAACTTCTGAAAGAATAACATTACATAATACAAGGCTTTTGTAAAAGTGTGCATATTTGCCTCTTACATGTGGAGTGGTCATAAAACCTGAGACCCACTTTTTACATATTTCACAGGTGTTTTGAAAAAGGATTCTGTAGTTAGAGAATCTGGATATATTTCCCCTCATTCAAGACTCCTCTGCATTTGTACTTCTTTCTATTAAATTCTGTCAGTTTCTATCAGATGTTCAACAATGACTGCAATCACTTAACAGCTGTTTAAAGACACAACCTTGACTTTATGCAGTGACAAAATGCTCTGAAATAAAGTCGAATGCTACTATTTCAATAGCAGTCTTCTCAAAACATTGGTACGGTTGGCTTCGTACATGATCTGACCTGATTAATAGATAGACAAACACACAACTATACTGGAGGTGGGAGAGAAGATGTGTTTCATGGGCTGTGGTGGGTTGCAGGATGTCTGAGGTGGGCAGGAGATGTTGACTGGTTGCGATCATATTTAATTTGGGGGTCTTCCTTGAAGAGCTTCTGGATTTTAAGTCTCAGTATAGCGCCTTCTGTCCTTGGCTTTCAAATTCTGACCAGGCATCATTAAGTTCCATAAAAATCATCTTGGCATATTGTTCATAGGGCTGTCCAGTAGCCTGAAAAAGAGAGAAAAAGTATTTATGAAATAGCCTCAAATAATTAATATTTTTGCACTTCAGTACAAGTTTGTTTTTGCAAAATACGCATACAAGCTTTACTACATAATATTTTCACAATTTTCCTGTTTTCTACAATATCTTGTTTAAATGCTGTATTTTTCTTACACAGTTAAAATACCCTTTTAATGCACACATTCTGGATAAAACAGATCCATTTCTCACCTTGTCAGGGTGTACCACCAGCACGGCTTTGCGATAGACCTTCTTCACCTGCTCTGGTGTGACAAGATCAGCCATGCCTACAGGTTTCCAGCGTGTCTCTCCCTCCCAAAGCACTGTGTGCATGGTGGACAGCAATGCTCTGATGTTCCTCTCCTTCCCTTCAATCCAGTCAAGGATCTGTAACACATACAAGGGACATGATGACTGAGACTAGAACTAAGCTGGCAAATGTAAGCAAAACCTTGCAATCTTTCATTTTTCACCTTGAGTTTCTCTGGGTCCATCTCTTTCGCCATCTCTTCTTTTCTCATCTCTGCTATGGTTTTTGGACCTTTCTTTTCCTTGCCCCCAGCAAAGCCCTGACCAGAGAGCAGGTCATCGAAATTAGCATTCGAAACCTTTGGCCTGGTTCCTGGAAAGAAATAGGAAATCGCTTTAATCAAGGAACATGCTTTGACCAATGAAGACGCACGCAGGAGATGCCGCTGAAACAAACACATGAAAAGTTTTGTTTACACTGAATAAAAAAATGATACAATACTGCGATCCTTATGAAAGGTTAAAATTGCACCAATGACTTAAACAAATGATTTCACTCTTTTCCATTTATTAAGCCAAGAATTTCATAGATAAAGGTACACACGACTGTAAAAGTATGTGTTGCATACAGATAAAATGCATATCTTCAGATGCTCAGAGGGTGTGTTGTCAGTTACTGACCCATGTTAGGCTGTGCTTTCGCTCCAGTACCCCCGGGTGATGCTCCACCCATGCTGGAGAAGCTGACATTGTAGTTTGGTCTGTTCTGTGGTGAGGTGTGAGGCATGGATGGTCCAGGTGCTTTAGGTGGGGTCTGGTGGTGTGCGCCTTGGTTCTGAGGTTGCCATTGACCTGTACCTCCAGGCTGCCATGAGGGAAAGCCAGTACCGGGATGCCAGCCACCAGAGGCAGTGTGCTGCGGAGAGGGAGCAGGACGCTGGGGGGAGCCCATGGGTGGGAATGCTCCTCCTGTACCAGTGGGCGTGGTGGGTTTGCTGGAGAATCCCGATCCACCTATACATGAGCGGCGTTACCGGTGAATCCATGATGGGTGTACTTACAGAAAAATACTGTATATACAAACTTTTTCTTTACCTCCCAGACTGCTTCCTAAGTTACCCAGATCTGCAAAAGGGTCCAGAGTGTTCGGTTTGGCCTGGTGGGTGGGTGTGCCGTGCACTGAGCTAGTTGGACTGGTGCTTGCGGACTTGCTTCCCATCCCAAACCCTCCACCTTATGGGATAAGATGAATCATAACCAACAATTGAATTCTCTTCATCGGGCACAGATTATTATCATGATAATAAGTAACAATCCCGCTATGTTGAGTTATAAAGCATGATGCCAGCTGTATGGTGTTTTGAAAAACATTAACAGTCTTGAATTATGAGCTCACCATCCCAGTCCAGATGGCAGAGCACGAGGAAATGAGTCATTTTCTGTATTTTGGTGCAATTGCAAAGGACACCACCAGGTGGCCCTGTAAACTATCTTGTATTTCTAACAGAACTTGCCTGCAGGTGCTTGTTTGTTCCATTCCCATGCTCCTGTGGAGCTCTGCTGCTGGATGTTGAAAGTGGGGGTAGTGGGGGGCACAGGTGAACTTCGACCTGTTAAGGAAACATTTTGCTACTTCACTGGATCATTTACAAGTTTCAAAACCAAACAGACTGATATATACTAGCTGTCAAAAGTGTAGGGTCACTTGACTGAGATACTTTTCAGGATGTTTTAATGAAATATCTTTTAATATAAAGCATATACTGATGTCCAAAATTATTTACATAAGAATTCAAATGAGAAAACTACAATCAAATTCTTTTGAAATGTAAGACTCCCTTCAATATTGTTTAAAAGGCATCTCAGGTTGAGACCTCAAGAAGCTGGTTGAAAAAATACACTTTAAAATATCACTGTTGTCTTTCTGAAATTTTTATTTTTGCCATAAATCATTATTATTAGTCACCCTTTATGTTTGTCACTGGATTTTGCTAATATCCAACCAATAATTGGTATTAAAATGTGCTTATTAACTACACAGTATTTAATCATTTTAAAAGTACAATGTTTTATTCCATTTCCTGAAAAACAGCGTATTTGGACATCCGAGGTTTCGGAAAGACAGCTGCAATATTCTAGGCAAAGAATTACTATTTGAAAATGCTAAAATTAAACAGATTTGACTTGTCAGTGACAATAAACTTTTTTGAACAGTTATGTACACATAAACTTATTAAACATAAACATTATTCTATTTCGGCGAGGAAGCAAGAAGCTTGTAAACACAATAAACACAAATGTAAACACCGGCACAGTACATGTCAGCTTCTACTTTAACACACATGGTGAACAATGAAAGAACTATTAACCAAAGAAACATTAAAGAAGTTTCAGAAATCTCTTTGGCAACAATAAAGATTTTTTTGTTGCAGTTTTGTTCAGTATGTTTCAAAATACTACAGAAAACGATAATGTAACATTTATCTTCCTCAGATTCAGCAAATTATTTCTAGCATCAAAATGTATAATAAAAGGTAAATATATTTATGAATTTCTTTGAGGGCATTGCAAGTCAAAGCAACCACTACTGTTTAAATAAAAACACAACACTTTTTCCAAAGGCATGCACACTATCACAAACACTAAACATACTGCACTACGTTCATGTTGCTTCTGTAAACAAACCAGACCTTTAAGGGGCCTTAATGCACATGACAGGATTATCTCTTACTAAGACGTGATTTAAAGTTCACCCAAAAAAATTCAAAAAAAAAGTTCAAACACAAAAAAAGATATTTGAAAGAATGCTTTTAACCAAACAGTTCTAGGAAGAAAAACTACTGTGGTAGTCAATGGTGCCCCAGAACATTTTCCAGCATCAACTAAATTCAATTTTATTGGTGAACTAACTAAGTCCAAAACCTCACGTATTCCCAGATACATAATACCGGTTTCACTTCTCTTTCACAGAGCACATGCTGCTTCCATCCACACACGCTGTACTCAAAACAAATGATCAAGCTCAAATAACAGTAACAAAAGCCAAACCAACTCCACACTCTCTAAAAACACCATCCATTAGCACATAACAATGTCTTGTTTCTAGAGGACTGTTTAACACATGTACATATGCAAGTTTATCTTGCTGTTTGTTTCTGGAGGATTGAACACAAAAGAAGTTGCTGGTTGTTATGGTGACATTGCCCGCACACTGGCAGCACTGAGTGGCAGAGGCGCATGCCTTACCCATGCCCATGTTCTGCATTGTAAGAGATGGAGATCGTGCAGCATGCAGGAAGTGGTCTTGAGGCGGTAGGTCATTCAAGACATTTGTAGCTGACAAGATGCGCTACCTCTCGTTCTACATCATTTATTGAGGCGGTAGGTCATTCTGATAAGACATTTGTAACTGACACGTCATAGGAGAACTGGCCCTCCCGACTGAGACTGGTTTCTCCCAAGGTTTTTTCTCCATATATTTATCATTTTGGGTTCCTCGCTACAGGGCCGTGTCGGCTTGCTCACCGGGAGACTGCTTTTATTTCTCCTGTAAAGCTGCTTTGCAACAATGCTCATTGTGAAAAGCGCTATATAAATAAAATTGAATTTAAAAAAATTAAAAAAAATTGCTGCCCCATATTACCTGGACCGAGAAACGCCCCCATGAAGTCTTGCGGCTTAGGGGAGGGAGCTGTCCCGGACCCGAACAGGTCAAAAGCTAAAGAGTGAAATAAAAGATTTATTTTAATTTGTTAAAGTTTATTATACATTTATATGTATTTCAATATATTTACATTTTTCTGTACTGGGATGAAGAATGCAGGAAAGCAAACTGTTTTGGGACACCATTGACTAGCAATTGTATTTTTTCTACTATGGTGGTCAATGGTGGCCAAGAACTGTTTGGTTACAAGCATTCATCCAAATATATTTCTATGTGTTCAACCAAACAACAAAATGTATGCAGATTTGGAATAACTCAAAGGTGAGTAAATGATTAAAGAATATTTTTGGGTGAACTGACCCTTTAAACTACAACTAACATGAAAACATGAAAATATAAGCTAACTCAAAATATTAATAAAACTACAACAAAACTATAATTGATAAAAACCTGATACATGGCTGTATATATTTTTCAGAAGCTTATATACTGGGTTTTTAGTATGTTGTTTACAGAAATATATGTGTCATATGAATATAGTACATTATAGTAGTATCTAAATTTACAGTTTTCAAAATAATATAGACATATATGGTATATATGAAATATTGTGTACAAATGTATTATATGTGTTGAGCATGTATGTCTGTGCTAAAAGAAATCATGTTTTTACTCGATGGCAGCTTACTGTCTCCAGATCTGGGTGACGGGCAGGGTGAAGAAGAGGGTGCGGATCTCCGAGGAGTCGACTGAGCCGAGTTTGGGCCGCTGGCCGGCTGTGGTGTGGGCGCAGTTCCAAACAGATCTCCCAGCAGGTCGGTGGTGGTGCTGGTAGTGGGAGGCTGTGGGGAAGACTGAGGAGGCTGAGCCGCGTCTAGCCCTAGCAGATCTACTTCTTCAGCAGGTGGAGGAAGAGCCGCCGCAGGCTGGGGCTCTGGTTTCTTGCCCGCTTTTGTTTTGTCGTTGCTCGTATTGCTCTGCTGGCTGGATATGGAGAGCATCTCATCATCCGAGGGTTCGCTTTCCTCATTCGGCCCTACTCTGCCTCCGCAACCTCCGTGGCCCGTGGCTGGATCTAAAATAGGAGAAATGGGGAACTGGGATGTGAGGAAGCTTAATAGTTAAATCCTAAAGAGTCAAATGGCTTTAAAGGGTTAGTTCACCCAAAAATTCTGTCATCATTTACCCACCCTCGTCATTTCAAACTTGTATGAATTTCTTTCTTTCGCAAAACACAGTAGAAGATATTTTGAAGAATGACGGTACCCATTCACTTCTATTGTATGGACACAAAACCAAGTAAATGGGTATACCACTGTTATTCGGTTACCAACATTCTTCAAAATATCTATATTGCAATTTTATTTTTGGGTGAACTGTTTAATAACGACTGTCTACAGCAAATAATTATTTATTCCATTATAAAACATCTATTCCACTAAAATCATCTAGACTTCATCTGTGCATTAACTGGTCTAAGTCCTCTAGCCACCGCAAATCTATTAATCCACTATTTAGTGTGCGCTCTCACAGGCCTCCTACACTACGTCTTACCTTCCAAGTCCAAGCCTTCCATTTCATCTTTTCAGCCAAGAATGAAAAGTACATTAAACAGATGGTGTTTAGTTTAATGGGGCACAGAATCTCTACAGAATGCCAGGGAGTGACTGATGACTGTTGACTTACACTTTAAAGGCTTACTCAGACACAAATTACTGAGCTTATACACCCACAGCTTAAACTAAGCCTACTAATGATATATAGTATTTTGATATATATTATATATATTATTTTGGGTTACCAGTAGAAGAACCGTTACTTGCTACACCTAAATGCAACAAAGTTACATGACCTATTGTTTATTTATTAAAATTAATATACAACAAAATTCAACAAATTGTTTATTTAATATACTTATCATACAATAACATGTTAATATACATTAATATTAATATCAATGAAATAAAATATAAATAGTATTAGTATTATTAGCCACTAGCCAGACCATCAACAAACACAGACAGGAAGTTAACTTCGGGCCAGGCGTATGCGTCTGATGAAACGGTCTATAGGATTTGTGCATGTTACCTGCGATAGCCAGTGCGTCCTGATGTTCTTGATGACAGGAGAAAAGCACATTGGGGTTCAGGTCTTTGGTGGGGAACTGCTCCCATGGAGGGGTGAGATCTTTCTGTTTCTCTGCGCTTTCCACCTCAATGTCTAACATTACATGAAACAGCTGGGGATATTTCTCTGGAGAATCACAAGCATCCAGCTCTGTTCTGAACACAAAAACAGACTTCAGTGAACATAAAACAATGGAGACATCAAATATTAAGGTTCAAATTTACATGAACTCTGTTAATCTTATTTGCTTTTTTCTAAATTAATATGAGATATAATAACTGCATACATAACAATAAGACGAGAATTATAATAAATTTACATTTACATTTATTCATTAATACAAAAGAATTTAAAACACTGTTGTGTAAAGTAGTATTACACTTAAATGACTTATTTAGTCGCTTTGTTTTTACTTCTGCTGAGCTGTGCTGGGTATCCCCGCTGTGAAATACCATTAGCACAAATTTCAGCTCTGCATGGCTGTTTCATAAATACAAATACTATAGACTCAGACTGGATGTGTTACATCATGTATCAGTGCTGAAAGACAAATCTCATCAAACCTGTTTAAAAAGCAGTTTAAATAACATTTCATGTCAACTATCCAAATCAAGGTCAACCGCTCCAGATGTTACATGTGGTAAATGAGAAGAAACACTTACTTCATAAACTTTAAGACTGTAGAGCCGGGGGCAATGAAACCAGTATGGAACTGAATCTGGAATATCTGGGTGTTTGTTACCTGCAGACACACATTGTACAGCCATTCGGCTCCATGTGAAGTCAATTTGTGCTTCCTGAAGGCCACAAAACGAAATATGTAGTAGTCTCTTACCTTGGCCTGTAGTGCATGAGAGCGCATGTGAAAGACAGAAATTACCACGTCTCCTTGGGCGCTCACTTCTACAGGAAAGACAACTTTGCCCTCCTGAACTCTGTGTTCTCTGAGATCATACAACAGACATGAAGAGAAACTCATGCAAGAAAGTCATACAGGATTGAAATGATATGATTGATTAAACAGTATTTTTAAGAATCAGCAGTGTTTATGTAGAGCGCATTACAGATACAGGGCATTACCTCATTCTCTCGTACTCCTGAGCTGTAGAAAATATCTTGGTCTCGCCGATAAGTACGTCACAAAATGGCCGACAGCCACTGCGCTGTTTGTTGAAGCAAGGAACAGGACTTATGGTGACAGCTTTAATGACTAGCGGTTTAGAATGGGGTACCGTGGGCTTCTCTGAGACGATACTGCATACGTAACCTATGTACCTGTATGAACACATAAACACAGACTGTCACATACTTTGCTCTAAATGGAAAAAATCTATCATGTATGCAAGACTTCATAATAATTATTGCTTAACAATAATACTCTTTGTATTTCATATCATTTTTATATCAAGTTAAAGATTGGCCGTACCTCCTGTGGGAGGGCCACAGGCCAGATCCAGGCCTCTTGGCGCTGAGAAGCTGCATGGCTGGCACCGGGTTGGCAAAGAGGTGGCAGAAGCAGAACATGGCACAGACCAGCACACCCGAAGGAGCTCTTCCATCCTAAAGAAAGACAAAGCAAGCAAGTTTAAGAAAGGGTTTGAATAATAGTATTGAAACTTGTTGTCTAACTTAAGCACCAGAAGAGATTTAAAGGGATAGTTCACCCAAAAATGAAAATTCTGTCATCATTTACTCACCATCTTGTCATTTTAAACATTTTACATTTTAAAAATTATTTGTTTTGCTGAACACAAAGGAAGATATTTGGAAGAATGTCAGTTACCAAACAGAATTTTCATTTTTGAGTGAACTATCCCTTTAAGGACAAATTCATTCAACAATTACAAGGCAAAAACCTGTGTCTTCATTAACCACCAAGACTCCAGTTAAACCAGATTCTAAAATTAAATTAAATAATAATATTATTATAAATCAAATTGTTATTAATATAATTAAATAAATAAAAATATTTTATGCATTAGCACTACTTGACTGACCCAGTTAAAGCCACATTATATAATACAACCTGTGAAACACATTATTGATTGACATATTGATCATGGCAGCACCATTAACAGCTGTTATTAAATGAAGGAGAAGAGCGTTTAAATTGAGCAACTCTGTATTTGCACATTTACGTGTCTGGTTTGAAGGGTGGATTGTTGTTGTACAGTCTCTAACAGCCCCAACAGGCTGAGAACTGTACAGAACTGTTCATCATAAATTGCTTTGATCGAATTTGCATAATTCCAGCCACTGAAACAACACAGACAGCATGTGCAAATACATGTGGTTATACCGGTGGTATACTGGTTTCGTTTTAACTACAAGTCTGAGATCTGAGTTTCTTAAAAGTGTTCCTTTTGCGTAGTAGTATGTTTTGTTGTCATTTTCAAATAAAAACAACAGTTTTCAGAAATCGCTTACCCCACCTTTAAATTTAGAGCAATTTTTAAAGACACTACCTAAACAGTCTAACACAATTTACATAATTTAAATATCTGTTATTAACCATTGTGCTTATGTTTGTGATTCTTTTGTGACAGGTTGAACTCCTGCCCGGTGTTTAGCCTGTTGTAAATTAAACATTTTGACACAATGGGAGTTCATAGATAAGTACATGGAATGCTGTAGTCTACACTTCACAATATTTTATTGTGACAGCAGTACTTGTGCAGCTCTGCTCATTTGAGAACCTAATATGTGAACTTTAAATGTCTTCTTACCGAGCAGGTGATCACACACACATTCTTGGGATTTTGCTTGAGCCAGTTGTACATGTTCTTACACACGGCAAACAGGTTGTGAAGACTTGGGGCTTGCCGGGAAGGCCAATTGCATTCAGACACCTACAGAAGATGAGGAAGGAGAAGAAATTACAAAGATGAAAGATGAAAAAAACAGAGAAAGGGGGTTCAAAAAGGGTCCACAAGCTAAGCAACTTCACAGTCTTCAGGACAAAAATATTTATTTGTAACAAAAATAATGCAAAACACAGCTCTATGGCCAGTAGGAAATAATAATGGCTGATTATTTTATCCATCAATTCAGTCACTATTATCTCAAGGGGCAAACATCTTTTTCATATTTATGAAAATTAGAAAAGAACTTCATTACTAAAAGACAACAAAACTGCAGCACTTAAAAGAATAAAAATTATTTAAAAAAATTATATGAATATTCAAAATGAAAACATATATCCATTATAACTGCAGAAGCAAATAAGCCATGAACTGGAAATAGAGAGTCGCCCAGTGACCACTAGCCTATCATGTCTGGTGGCACTGTATACTGCAGATTGTTTCTTTGATGTTTTAATGAATACGAGTCTTTCATTTTTACACTTTTACTACAGTTTGCAATATGAGCAGAAATATAAAATGAAAGTGATCGTGAAATCCAGAGTGTAACGCTCACCCTGTTGGAGAACTTGGCGCCTCGATAGTTTCTCTGCGACAGGTTAAAAACAGTGTAGTGGTCGGCATGCCGCGAGTCCAGGAAAGAGCGGATATCCTCTGTGTGGTTCCTGTAGCCCATCTCCACTGCTTCAGCAGGATATGACATCACTAGCAAAGTGAGGAAATTGGAAATAAACAATTAGGAGGTGAGCCTGATTGGTTTGTTTGTGGACAGAATAAATATTTCACATAGGCCTACAAAATTTTTTATTAAAATTGTACTACTGAGTACTTAGCACTGTATACCACTAAAGAATGAATGTTAATAATATGTGACCCTGTATCACAAAACCAGTATTAAGTAGCATGAGAACATTTGTAGTAATAGCTAAAAATAAATTGTATGGGGTCAGAATTATGGATTTTTCTTTTATGTCAAAAATCATTAGGATATTAAGTAAAGATCATGTTTCAGGAACATATTTTGTAAATTTCCTACCGCAAATATATCAATTAGTTAATCAGTTATATATCAGCCAAATATTGTCGCCCTATCCTAACAAACCATATATCAATAGAAATCGTATTTATTCAGCTTTCAGGTGATCTAAAAATCTGTTTTTGTTGTATATGATGTATGTGATATATATAATACAGAATGTTTATTTACCAATGATACGCGATGTGATGTAAGCAATGTCCAACTCTCCTTTCGTATACCTGAATTACACACATAAACATTGACAGTCAATTCTGACAGCATTACACACATTCATACCCATACTGAAAATATTATTTTTAGGACTGGGTAAAAAGATTGTCAGATTCGCCATTACTTTCGCTTTACTTAAAAAACTTACTTTACTTTTTAGTGAAATATTGATAACTAATCAACATAAAATCAAATTGAAACCAAAAATATAAATAAGAATAAAATCGCCAAATTTGTTGCAATACCTAGCCCTATAGTTTCCATTACTATTGCGGACACATTAAAATTCATTGGTCATGAGTCATCTAATCCTTAGACATAATGGACAACATTACACAACACTCAAATCACCTGACTGATCTACTGAAGCAAAAAAAATCTCTCTAATGGGATCATATGTAAACAAGCTACTATTCTAAGCTTCTGTGTAATAGGTGAATGAAACACGCTCTCACCAGCATTAGTCTGTGTGTGTGTGTGCGTGCGTGCGAAATAGTTGATGGTTTAATTACAATGTGTGTCTGTCCGTGTGAATATATGTGTTTGTGGAAAAAGGAAAGACTTTTTAAGTCAACTCTCTACTTTTTGTAAATTTAGTGCCTGGTTACCTAACGGAACATTTCTGTTTTTGCCAGAATGAGTAACTTGTGCTCCATAAAACCCTCAAACTTAAGAACAACACATTTTGTTAGCATACTGCTTGACCTGATGGTCACTCTGAGGTAAAATGCTATTACGTAAGTGCTTCACGCTGTGTCTACTCATCAATCTGAATGCTTTCCTTTCAGAACAGAGATAAATGCACATGAATAGTTCAGGACTTCCGGATGCTCGGCTACTGTATGCCACCATCAGAAGAAAGTCCTCGGGATAACCGCACACAACTGTGACCGAGTAAACAAGGGGTTTCCTACTGTACACTGCAAAACATTTTCTTTATAGTTTTCCAGTACTAATATTAATACATGCTTAGAACACAATAGCATAGACACAGTCTTGAATTTAGATTTATTTTTCTAACCCCATTGGCAAATCTTGTCCCATAAGAAAAAAATCACAATCTCTTCAAATCTATTATATAATTTTTTCTCGACATGAATAAGATTAAATGGAGAGCCATAATGGAAGCTTTTAGCTCCTGAAGTCTCCTGTCTCCGATATATCTCTTGGGAAAATATCGTGAAATCTCACAAATGTCTAGAATAAAAAGTCTTGGATAGGTAGAAGCAGCAAACACACACCTGATATATTAATAGTTGTTACATTTGTAACCCAAAACTAGGTCACCCAGGACTTTGGTGATGAAAGACCTTGACTGTGTTTGCTCTAAAGAGCAGCCCTACACATCCACACAATACAAACACACACAGAAAACTCACATGCACAAATAAACCACGAGGACTTACGTGGCCACTTGATTCATAACCTTGGTCGAGGTGTCTTTGATGGTGTCTTTTAGGTTATCCTTGATGTTGCTGAAGAACTTTCCGGCACCTCCTTTAACCATATCCAGAAGTCCACCTCCATAGTTCCCATCCATATTTGGAGATGGAGGGCCTTCAATGATCAGAATTTCATATCTTACAACACACATGCAGGCGGGACACACAAATTTCCCAAGATGGACAGAAATGGACTGAAATATAGGCCAGCTGGATGAATCAGCCAATGTTTGGATTACCTAATGAAAATAAAACGTCCTTCTTCCGTTAAGAAATCCTATGACAATCTTATGAAATGGGTTATGACTAAGTCTGGTCAAATGAATACAATATTATATAAAAAACTAAATTAAGCTTTGATGTTGATGTAGTTACTCTGTTTTGTATTTCTATTGTATACAATATAGAATAAATAAAAGAAATCACAATTTTTAGAGATAATTATATAAATTTGAGATCTCATTTGTTTATAACTTTTTTATGAATATCAGCTTTATATTAGATACCTGATTCAGCATTGGCCTTTTGAAAAACAAAGTCAACTAACAGTCAAAACTCATTTGACATGTTTATGCAATGACTTGGTTAGCATGCGAATGCCACCACATGCGAATAACACCACATGCATCTGTCAAACATGACACATCAATAAGGTAAATATCTAATGCTGCAGTAGTGGCAAGAACCACAAAGCAAATTCAAGGTCAAAACATGCTGATGAACAGTTAGGTTTCCATTGCAAATACCTCTATCCTATACTATACACCAATGATACACACTATACAAGGCAAAACAGGTCCACAACAGGTTATTTTTATACACTCATGAAAAATAGGTGACTCTCTAAATAAGCTCAGTTATCATAAATGTTATAAAGATGCTAAGAAAACCAAATGTGCATTAAATTATTGAGATTAGGTGTGAGATAAAAGAGGCAATGAAACAGTGAAATATTAAAAGGTGTAAATAAAATATGACACCCATCACACTAGACCATACCCAAACTAAATATCTGACTCAGTTGCGTCCCACTCAGCTGCATATTTCACCTTCACCAGAATTTGATAGCAAACAGTACCAAGCTGCCAACCACTGTCATGCACCAACATTCTAATACTGCACATATCCTGAGTCAAAGCAGAGGAGATCAACATAGCGACTGGTTTTAAAATTTATGCTTCACAGTCCCTTCACAATTTTTTTTTGCTATACACAACTTCTTTGTGTTTTCTTGAAAGAAAAGTTAAATTTAGAATGATGTGAGGGTGAGAAAAGAACAGAGGCGAGCTATTTGCGCTTCACAAATTTGTGTGCCCATATAATCTTTAGAGAAAACGAGATACAAACTATTGATGAATATATAGACAAAATACAGGAGGCTGCTTTTATATACTTATAATACTTAAAAGATTAAATGTCTGTATTCCTCCCAAACTTACATTTAGCAACTTGATGCAGATGCAAAAAGTGGTCTGTAAGACCATATATGTGACCCTGAACAACAAAACCAGTCTTATCGGTCAATTTTTCTAAATTTAGATTTTTATTTGGTCGAGATATAATTTTAAAACTCTGTAATCTGAGGGTGCAAAACAAATTTAATATTCAGAAAATGGCCTTTAAAGTTGTTAATCAGAAGCGCTGTAGCATGTCGCTGCTAAGAAGAAACAGGTTTGTTTTAATGCGCTCTTTTGGCTTACCGCTGTAATGATGTTGTGGAAAATAGATGAACCCGACAGCTGAAATTCTGAGCTTTACATAGATACCAAACTTGAGTGGGTAATTTCCAAAGAGTGGCAGCAGCAAGTGAAGTTTGTGTTTCAATTTTGCTGCATCCACTGACAAAAATATATATTTTTTATATTTACGGTAGGAAATTTGCAAAATATGTTCATGGAACATCTTTACTTAAAGGCGCAGTTTGGGATTTTTAGAGGCCACTAGCGTTTCAGTATAGATTTGCAATAAATCTCTCAGTCATTTGCTCATCCCTCCCTTTCGAAGTACGACGGTGGCCGCAACAGTAAAAAAAAACATGTCGCCGACTGAGACAGCGGCTGTGATTCTAGCCACACTGTCATGTTACTTCACGTGAAATTACAATGCAGTTACATTATTTCTACACTTCGTATTTCGTAGGTTATATGCCCATTTGTATCAAATGCTAACGTTACCAAACAACTGGTTTCACTTTCACAAAAGTTAAATTATCTTACCAGCCCAGCAGAAAACAGGCAACTTCGGCGTCACGTTGAAAACATTTGTCTTTCATCTGGTAATAGCTACAGCGATGTTTATCCTGGATTTCTGCCGTCGTTTGTCTCTAATTTGTCACATTTGCGGCTCTTGTGCACAATACGTATGGTCCTCCATTGTATCAAAACTTCTAAAAACAGAACAATCTATGCTTCAGATAGATTACGATTACGATGACGACGACTAGCCTACTCCTCCTTCTCTTCGTACTACGACTGACTAACTTCTTCGTTGTCTTCAACTCAGTGATGACGCAAGCTGCCTCTACAAATTACTAAATGCGCTGCTCTGTGAGCTGTTTGTCCGTTTAGGGCTGCTGTAACCAAACATGGCCGCGCAACATGGAAAACTCCACATATATAGGCACGCGCATATGTAGATAAAACGGGGTTATTCTAAGGTAATAAAAACATAACTGTTCATTACGTGCGGTCTTTATACACCTCTGAAGAAACAGTTTTGTATGTTATATTGCATTTCTTTCAATAAATCATACAAAAAAAATCAAGTATTGTTCCTTTAATATCCTAATGATTTTTGGCATAAAAGAAAAATCTATCATTTCTCACCATAAAATGTATTTTTGGCTATTACTACAAATGTCCTCGTGCTTAAGACTGGTTTTGTGATCCAGGGTCACAAATTTTGACAAATTAAATAATGTAGTTTTGTTTCCTTAATCCCCACTGTTCTCTCTTAACTCATGCAAAACTATAATGGTATGACTTTGATTGGAAAACATTAAGGGACCCCCAAAACAAAAACCATCAGCACTTTTCTCTCTTCCACTTGTTGTTATAGCTAGAAGAGCTGGGTGGCCTGGCATTGCTTTAATAGTGGGCCAGAGAGTGGGCTTCCTGTCAGACTTGCCATTAATGTACAGAGGAGCTCTATTCGGAGTGAGCAAATACACAGGGGGTAGTTGACTTCAAAGTCCAGAGCTGACAGAACACAGACTCCTAACAATGTCCCTTTAATCCTACAAAGAATGACATTCCATGTCATTATTCCATTCCAATTTACTATAATTTTATTTATCTTTACCTTTTTAATTTGAATCTTTATTTATGTTTTAAGCACCTCATTTATGTATGTTTTGGGTTGTACATTTAAGTTTTGGCAGAATAGTAAAATGATTCTTGTGCCAATTAAGCTTCATCTTTAAGATACAAAGTAAGAGAGAAAGAGACAGAGGGCTAACCCGGTCACAAAAGAGTAGATTAGATCAAAAGATGAAAAAAAGGCCTGGGTTCCTAACACATCTTCAACACTTTTCTTTTCTTTTCTTTTCAAGAAAGCCTCGCCTTCTCACAGACAGCAATTGTAATTGTGTGCTTGTGTGTCTTGTTACAAGATCCAACTGGCTTTTCAATTATACATCACCTCCAGGCCAAAACAAAGCTAAAGTTTGTTCCGACTAACAATTGAAAAAAACGAATTTTCTCATAAAATACAGAGTATATATTTATGAGTTGATTTCATTCAATTAAACACTCTTAGCGTGAATGTTATTATACAAGTTATTATTGCTATTTTAGTTATTAGGAGTGAGGGGCAATAGATATGTAGTTTACCTCGGTAAATAGCCTTTAGGAACTATTTGCATTACAAATGGTTAAAAATCGTATATAAAAACATTCTCTCACACACAGACACACATATAGACACTTTACAGACTGGCAGACAACAGCTAGGACTAAAAGACCTGACACTAGCTCTTCCTCATACAAAAGGCCAGCTCTCATTCCAGACCACTGCAGTGAAACAGCAGCAACCCTAGTAAACAATCTCTCTAAACCATTTCTTTCAAATAGCTTAATTCAAGTAATAAGAGTAAAACTGCAGACACTTTTATGAAGTTAAAAAAGGGTCCTTCACAGCGATGCCAAAGTAGAACGTTCTTAAAAGACCCATTCTTTCCTACATTTTAATAGGTTGGAGAACATTTGTCCCTAACAAGAACCTTTAGGTTCTGTTTTATGGACCTTTAAGGTTCTTTACGGAACCAACAAACAATCTTTTTGGAACATTGTTTATACTACGTGCAAGACACTTGCAATCTATGCAGGACAATGCATTGATGCTCCTGCACACCAAATCGATGTAGTTAACAACAATTGACATCTATACACAATGCATTTCATAACACTGATCTCTAAATACTACAGCTGCCGAGGCTTGCTAATATGCGCCCACTCTGACTTTGACAGATTATCATGACACAGCACATATACACACGACGTGCATGACATGCTCCCAACAAACATTGAATTCGCCATCTAACATGCTTAAAATCACAATGATAGACACACACAACAACAACAACTGCCTTTGAGGTTGTTTCATGCATATTAAACGAAGAAGCACTTGGCCTGCGCGCCTTATGCCACCGTCGACACCGTTCGTTTACATACCTGAGCTGTCCATGGTGCTGTAGTCGTCCTGTCGCGCCGGGCCTGTCTTGCCGCTGCCGAGGGTTACCGCCGTCAAAGCACCGCCGCCGCCGCCGGTGCAGAAGTCTCTGCTGCTATCGACCAACTGCAAAGATTCGTAGCCATCGTAACTGCTCTTTTTCTTGTAGCCACCTAGCAGGCTCATTAGCACAACTGGAAATCACATAGACGTGCGACAACGACGATTTTAGATGACTAGAAGAATGCACATGTTCGGAGGGTGGGAATAATGGGGTCTCCAGCAGGCTGCCCGTTGCATACGCCCGCTAGCTGCAGAAGAGAGGGGGGCGGTGTGTCATCGAGCACCGCATTTACTACGCGGCACACACACGGAGCCGGGCAGCCAATCAATGCAGCCGGTTTAGGCCTGACTCTGCAACACACTTCCATGCCTTTAATAAAAGAACTCCCAAATGTTTCAATTGGCCATTTTTTAAAATTATTTGTACTTTATTGATAACAATTACGAACATAATATTGGAATAAGTTATATCATTAGAAATGAATGAGATTAATGTTCATTTTAAAAAATTTAAAGCATACATGCACTATATAAGTTAAGAACCAGGTCATATTTCATCACCAAATGAATATTTTATGGCCAGTATGAATTGTTTTGCATTGTTTTCTAATTGGTTTCTATGTTGTTTCTCATTCCATTTTCATTACCAAAAATAAAAGAATAAATAAATATTAAAAATAATAATAAATATTGGGGCTGCACAATATATGAAATTATATCAAGTTGATGCAGATAGCAGAGCGACTGTGCCTGATGTGTGGAAGATGATCAATAATCAGAAAGAATGTAAAACATGTATTGGTTGTATAATTATCAGTTTTTAGATATATTTTGATATAGTTGTGTAAATTAATTTAACAGACTTAAAGCATTATCGTATCGCATTATTTATCAACTTATCGCATTTTCTTCAATATCGCACAGCCCTGATAAATGTCAATCATGTACAATTTACGTGTTTAGTGTATATGGTTTCAATACTGCACTTGATTGTTAATGTTTAGCTTTGTTTTCTTTTCCCAGCATTGTGCAGACAAATAATCCTCTATTGCTTTACAGTCTATGGGTAACCCTGATATAGTGTTCGGTGCTTTGCCAGTCCCAAACTTCCTCTTTAGAAGAATGATTGATTTCTAATTGAGCTACTTGATGCTTCCCTTCCCAGCCCCACTGTTGGCAGCATATGGGAGTGCATGCTTTCTCATAAGAGAGCTGCATCCTGGGAAACCCTTTGAGAAGAGAGACTGAGAACACAGCAGAAAAGCTCTGGTTGCTGTCTGCCATTAATTACCAACTCCAATTCATCGCTTTACCTTCGCCACTATAAAGACAATCGATAAAATTGACCCTGGGTTGACTGGAGGATATCATTGGACACTTGAAAGACAACTTTTGAAGAGACAATCTGATGATGTTGACTGAATCCACTTGATAAAAGGGCAGCCAAGAGAATGCCAATATAATTTTTTTTTCAGAAAAGCAGCATCTGAGAGAATAGATATATGCACTTGATGTAAAAGCAAACAGCAGCAACAATCATTACCTCGGGTGCGAAAACTATTCTTCTGTGCAACAACTTTTATTAAAAAGCTTAGGGCTTGTCCTGAAGTTAATGTTACACTCGCACAAAGTTGTTATTTAACAAATCTTGTGATCATTGTATGGCCTGCAACTTGAAAATGTCTTCTCACCAACAGCCAACTGTACAAGAGTCTTTACAGACATGTCACTCCATTATATCCTAAATTTCTGGATTCAAATTGATAGAAGCAGATCTTATTTACATATGTATATGCAGTATATTTGTTGTAGAAATATAAAGGCAAACAGTTGGCAGACCAGGAAGCAAAAAACAAACGCATTCTTTTGAATTGGTTGGTTGGTTGTCACACATCTGTGATTCGGTATGAAAGAGATTAAATTGTTATATTGGTTAATATGTTGACTGAATTCGGCTGGGTTTGGATTATCCTACTTGTTAACAATGAATTCTGAGGTTTTAGTAGCTTGCTTTAAATGGGATGACATCACTTGTATTGACAAAGCAATTGACTTTTGTGAACTTATACATCTAACCTGAAAGCTTTTCACACTTGATCATATGCAACTTAAATATTATACTGATTGCAATTCAGCTGCATGACACGCGGCATGATCAGTCACGTGTAACGTTCTAACACCCAAAGATGCTTCCATGGTAACGCGGAGCAGGGATCTCGCCCATCCGCTCAGCTCCATGATGATGCAAGGGATTTCCCTGACCCCTTTCTTAAACTGACCTTGTGCTTAACACAGATAAAAACAAATGAACAGACATGAAAGTATAGTCCTCTCTTTGTCATTGAGCACTGAGTGTTTTAAACGAAACAAGTCTCTTTCTCAAGTAAAAAACGTGTATCAGATGACATTAAATTACTGTATTCATTTCCATTCACCTCCGTATATCAAGACGAATGAAAAGCGTATTTATTATCCGCCACAGTGGATCAAACAAACATTAATGTTGCAACCAAAACAAACGTCATTTCCAATTCGTATTGTTTTTGCCAACGTCTGTAGAAATATAAGCTGATCAGAATCAAAATAATACGTGATGAGAATTGTTGAGCCCAATGACAACATCACAAATGCATCATCCGAATCGCGTCCGATCAGTTGATATGCCCTGTCAAGCCAGTCGTCATGTTAAATTGCCCAAAAGCGATGATCTGCTGCAGTGCTGCTGTCACGACAAACAGCACATCAAAATAGCACTTATGGCACTGCAGACAACGTAATGCTTGTTTAGCGATGCAGATAAAGATGAAACCCAGCCTCCCGATTCACATGACATCACGGCGTTTTATGTAAGAAAACAGTTTCACTACGAAAGCTTGACACGGTCCCGTTTAATGCTGTCGCGTATGACGACAGCTATTCTACATAAATACATTCAAATTATTTAAAAACAGGTATTCCCCCCTACCTTTCGATGCACTGTCTCTCATTCTCCGATGCCCCAGCTGATCTCAGAAATGCTGACCTTTCATTTGTCATTCGCTGCCTGTCAAAGGTCAGATTGGCGCTCGTCCCAGCCGGTCCCAGCGAATCGCGATCCGTCACGAATAAGCGCAGGGAGGAAAGCGAAGCAAGGAGCTACATCACCGTCGAATCAGTGCTTTGATCACAAGCCAAACCCACATCTACTGTTCATTTAATTGACCTAGATCAAGTAAATAGACAAAATAAATGTATTTCTATTCTCATTCTTATTTATAGGCATACTGTACGAAATATCAATGAACCGTAATATATAGGCCTATTTGAAATCATGGCATGGATTCATGGAATGGACTCCTCAAATATTTTTTATTGTAAGCTTATCCTGTGACATTGGAAAAAAAAACACGTATAGTTTTTTCAATGGGTCATCATTTTAGGTGTGTGTGCATGCGTGTCTGTGTGTGACTATACTGCACGGTAGCCTACAGCAATGAATCCGTTGGAGTCCACCTCTGGACTTCCGTGTTGAAGCAAACGGACTACAGCTACAGATGGTGTGCTACTATGGCTAAGGCTAGCTTTTGAATATTAATTAGGTCGTGGTGACGTTTCAGCAGCGTCTTGTCGTGTAATCTCATTAATATTCATTAGCCAAGCATTCATTTTAGTAGGATTCGTAACTGTAGAGCAAGTAGGCTACATCCTTCAGGTTCAGGACAGTCTTCATAATAGCTGGTCAAAACGTGTGATTCAGGGTAATTTAATAAATATCTTCACCTACAGAAAAAGCATTTAAATTGATTTAATTTGAAGCATTGATTTCTTGAAAATTTTCTTAAGAAAATTTAAATGAATGAAAATGAATTAAGGATATACAAAGAGGAAACTAAAGTTTTGCAATACATAACCTAATGTATTTAGCATGGTACATTTAAAGATAACTTCCTAAAGTAATACCTTGCAAACTAATTTCATTTTTGTCTTGGTTGTGGTAAAAAAGTAAAAAAATGACAATATTATATATTACAATAGTAATAGGCCTATCGTTATAGCATATAATCTTTGCTTTTGGTCCTAATAGGCTTTTGCCCAAAATTAACAGTGTAGCTTTATGAAATGTTTTTGAGGACCTAAAATAAAGCCGCCTTCATCCAAGTCACTCCACCCTGTCAAACATAACTAGAGTCACTAAGAAGAAAGAAATGCACTTAAAATTTATGAGAAAATATGTTTATTTTGCTTGTGAAAGAAAAGCTTAAGCTTGTAAATTCCTCTGTTTATTGCACAACAAGAGGGTGTGAAGATATTTAAGAGTCTTTTCTACAACCCTGATTGGTTAATATATGAAGCTGACAGACACTGAAAGATAAAGAGAGAGAAAACAAACTATGCTTAAACATATAAAGTCACATATAACAAACATTCTGAGGTCCTTCATCTTATCTTTGTTTCTGGGACAGTGAACTTAATTCACAGTTAGTATCTGTGTTCTATGATAAATTGCCTAAATTATAAGATAATACTTTTATATAGTGAAACAAAGTCACTGTTTTTAAATTGCAAACAGTCAATCTTCAGTTTCTTTACTGTCCTTTCAGATGTGGTGCCTAAAAATGCAAAGCTGATGTCAAAATGTTCATATTTCTACTTTGGTCACATTATAAAGGCATTTGCTGCTAAACATACACGGTTCGAAATTAACATGGGCTTGGTTATAAACAGCCAAAACAATCCACAACGCTTTACATTACCACATTTCATTTACTAAGAAATAAAAAACCTACAAAACATATGTGGCATATATGTATTGTAGAGCTTGAAAAATACAAGATATTTGTAACATTCTGATGTAAATGGTGTTTCATGGCACTGTAACACTATCATGAAAACAGGGATGGATATAAATAGTCCCTTCCAGGCATATCAACTAAAACTTGCTTGAATCCTTATGGAATGCTTAAACAGTTCAGTGGCTCACACATTAGAAACCATATTCCCTCATCATATATTATTTACACCACGTTCGCATGATTCAGTCACATTTTGACCCATTTAAAAGGATGCATTTGGTACATTAGCTGTGTTTTACCCTGACTAAATCAGTTTCAAATTGATAAAGATCAGTTAAATACTTATATTTTCAGAATCTGTATGAAACAATGAAAGTGTGTGCTATAAAGGATAATACTCTACTACTGACAGACAATCTAAAATCATAAAAATGACAAGTAACCAATCTTTGAAAATCAATGTTGTGAAAAAGTAACTCCTCTGAGACCACGTTGTTCTCTTGGATTATTGGATGAGAGAGCGTCAGGGTGTTCTCAGTGAGTTGAGGCACACCGAGCATCTGACTGGACGACGGGGATCTTTGTGCCAAGTAGTGTGCTGATATTTGGCCAAATTCGATCTGTTTCTGTGTCTGAGAATGTGTACAGGACGCCTTTAGCCCTTCAAAGGAACAAATAAAGGAAATTTGGTTAGTTCATCTTTTCTACAAGTATCATCGAGAATGATCAGAATCGAAAAGAACAAAAAAACCCGGGTGGGTTTCGGTTTGCATTCAAAAAGCTAGGCCATTTGTGTGATCGTGATATGACATTAGTCTTACTTATAGAAGTCTATGACAGGTTTGGCAATATCTTTGTAGTGTCTCAGTCTGGCCACCAGAGCTTCTGGTCTGTCATCCTCCTGTTGAATCAACGGCTCTCCTGTAATGTCATCTAGCCCCTATAAACACAACAGAGAATTAACAGGACTGTTGAGGATTGTGTAACACACCTACATGAAACCTGTTGTTCATGACATGCTATTTATGTGGTGAGAAGCCTAAAAAGCCTAGTATATTCTCTTCTGGTGATGGGTACTCAAACTGATTTCCACATCTCAGACAAACAAGGCAAAAATGATGATAATCACCTGGATTCGGGGGGGATTGAAGTACATGTTGTACACTCTCCCACTGGATGGGTGTGTCCAGCGATGACTCAGCCTTTCTTTAAGTGTTTCCAGAGGGATGTTGAGGTTGATGACTACATCTAGATCACAGATACTGTTCAGGGCATTGGCCTGAGCTAGAGTTCGAGGGAAACCTAGTAAGGATGTAAATATACCAAAATGATACTGATACTGAAATGAACATAGACACATGTTAATGTGTATCTGACCACTAATATTTCAGCTTTATTTTATAGCCCTGCAATACAGGCCATTTGAGAAGCAAGACAAGAGAATATTTAAATATTTTAAAGTTTTGTAGATCATGCCACTTTTCGTTCAGTATTTAATATCCTACTATATTGTTCTATACTGGGAGACTTTGATTTTGTAAGCAAGCAGCTGTTCTTGTGTAATAACAAAATTATTATCTCTGCCTTTGGCTTACTTCCTCAAAAAAAGTAGAAATAAAAGTTTTGCTTTCTATAAATTTAGCAAATAGGGTTGACAATGTTCAATGACCTCTATTTTTCTGACACTTTAACTGGGTTTACCAAACATACTGTACTTTTTAGTTCTAGTAAAGGTTTTGAAACTATAATCTGACTGGCGTGACGGCAGCACATCAAAGCAACCAATCATCCTTGACTAAACAACAGACCTTGTAAATATTTTATGATCCAACAAACCTGTAATGGTAACTCTAATAAAAGTATGAAACATTTGACGAATTAACCAACATACCATCTAACAACCAACTGTATTTGGTCATCTCCTCTAATCTAGGCAGCAGAAGGCGAGTCATGACATGGTCTGGCACAAGCAATCCTTTTTTTATATATGCCTTTGCCAAAACACCAGCTTCTGTAAACACAAAGACGACAAAATGTGAATGCAATGATATAATGAGTCCTATCATTGTGCAAGAAATGTATCTGCATACATGCTACTAAATTCTACTTAAATTCATAACTGAAATCCACACAATATTATTATTCATGATTTCAGCCAGAAACTAGTGTGTTAATTATATAGTATGATAAAGACATGCATGACAACCTCGAGGCTTCAATTTGAACATGAAGTGCTAAAGAATGATTTAATCCATTGTGTTATGCATCTAACAGAAACCCAGATGTGTTTCATAACCAGTGTTACATTGCTTTCAGCCTCACAGTAAAAGAAAAGTACAGTAAATGTTATTGCATAACTTCCTCATACATTTTTCGACATCTATACATGAATACCATCAAATCTTGATAACACTAAATACTTAAAAGGTAACTGTATGGTTAAAGACAGACTGAGTGGCATCCTGCCATCACAGCATTTAAATACCTCACATGAACTCCAGTCCACAGTGACGCCCAAGCTAGGGGAGGAACACATGTTTAAGCTGCAGAAAACATTGTTTGGAAAACTATCTATGAATATTGCTGAGTGTATTCCCATACACACTCGGTTCATATCAAGGTATTGCCGTGTATGGCATATGCAGTCTATCCCCAAAGCTCTTTAAGTTTGTAAATCGTTGCCCATCACGCACCAGTATTAGTAGCGATGTTTTCCCGAACAAAGTCTCCACTGGATAGATGTTTGAGTCCGAAACTGTGCGCAATCCTCTCCGAGATGGTCCCTTTTCCTGAGCCTGGTGGACCCATGATAACAGCCCGGAATAATTTTGACATTTCTTCACTGAGTTGACCTGTTTACAGTAAAAATGGGTCTAGCATTAGACCCGAAGCAACGCACGCACGCACGAATTGTAGCTACGTAGATTGCAATGCAGCGCAGCTTTGCATTAAACTCAGAGATTACAGTTATGTTAGAACAGATCTCTAATGCAGAATGAGGGGTGGGGACTTGTATCGAATTAAACCATCAATGCACCTAACAAATTTAGACGTCGAATGTATTAGGTCAAAAACAATAAACAAACTTACCCAGTCTCCTGTATTATAAAACCGTTATTTACACTGCGCAAAGTGTAAGTTGTTCCAGGGTATTAAAACTGGGAAGCTTTTAGCCTGACGCACCGCCTACTGCTCTTTATGTGGATTTGAGCTTCTCCCTCTCTGCAAATGAATGAAGGAGAAACATAAACGCCCTATTTTAAAACGCCTCTTGTACATCAGCCCACTAAAAATTATGCATTCCGAAGCCTGCCTGTCCCGCATAGGAGCATGGTTGTTGTAGTATTTGTTACAATTGTATCGTAATGTTTTCGTAAATTTTTTTCCACTGTGACGAATAAACTAAAGAAATTTGTATGCGTGGTTGCACTCTCTACTTGTTTTAATGCACAACATGTCACCACACGCTTACTTTTCATGTTTAAACATAAATACTCAGGGCAAATAACACCTGTGGCTATATTGCATAACTGACAAAGCACATATTGTTTTGCATTTAATATTAAAGGGCAAGGCAAAAGTGCACAAATGTTATTAAAAACAAACTTCTCACCTCATGCGTATTGTCATGACTATAGCTAATGTAATATTGCCCCCTGTCTGTTTTTGGACAGGATAGGGTAGCCTACTTGTTGACTGCCACTGAGGTGCAAAATTCCTCAGACACCACTGATTTGTTTACTTTTACGTTGTGTAATTGACACAGCACGTCCACCTTACGTATCACCACAGAGTCGGCTTGCTATAACCCCCCTGTTAAACATTTATTTCCGCGGTACCTTACGGTGGCGTCAGAACATATAGCATACGAACGCACGCAGTTCAGCTCGGGTATGCAATGTCAAAATCAGTCGACTTCTCAAGCCTCGCATGTGAAGAGTATTTGTGCAACACAGAAAGTGGTGAACTTTAAACGTCAGGACCCGGAAGCATGTTTTTATTGTCACATGGCTTGAAGATTTCAATAACAACAAAAAATGGCGACAATCACGTTGTTCGCAGTAGGCTTGCTGCGTCATTAAACATATTCACGTAAACATTGGAGTTCGGCGTTGAAAATGCAAGTAAGTACTTTTATAGTCGATCAAATAATACATATGTCTAACGGGTATTGCGATATTATTTTTATGTTTTGATCGTGGAACGTGGTGTTTGTTTTTGCCATGAGAGGGGTGTGTGCGCGCGTTGTTGGGCGTTAGCGCACATTAATACAGTACAATAGGACGACTTAAAATATATAAGACTATTAAACAAATTGATGTCGCAGTTGCATTACTTAATATTGATTATACTTGTGATGGTATATCACAGAAGATCATTTAATGCGTTTTTGTGCGATAACTTATTTATTTGCAGACCACTGAACTCATGACGTTCTAACGTAGCCTACTTTTTGCACAGGTAGGCTACATGTTTTTTCGGTCAAACATAATATAGTGCTACATTTCTCAGCTGTTAAGACTGTATTTAAACGTGCTGTTTTATCAGACATCTACGTTTTGCCAAGTCGCGTACTGTCACTGCGAATGTGTTTTAAGGTAAATTGTAACATCTTGAAATGTTTTCTTTCTTTTTCCTGAAATAACACGCTTTAGGAATGTTAGGTAGATGTTTTGTCAGATTATTTGGCAGGCGTTTCCACTGTCTTTGATGGCAAACACGACGCGCTGATGGAGTTGTTTACAAGAAGAGATTCGCTCGGAGGGCGGGGATGATGTGGGCGGTGCCTAAAGGACGGCCAAAGACCGCGAGCCAAGCATGGAAGGCGGGGTCAGAGTTACCATAACAAGTCTGACATCACAGGGGTGGTGTTTATAAATAATTAAAACCTAAAAAAATGAAGGTATCGAATCACATGCTGTCAGATAGGGAGTTGCCTGTGTTTGGTTATCTGATACAATATTGGCATAAAGTCAAATCATTATATTATTATACAACTACTAGCCTACTACAATATTTATAGACTACTACATATAAATAAAAGTAGGCTTTTATGAAGGCTGTGTTTGCTATTAATAATATTCATTCTGTGTAACTCCTATAGCTATAGATGCAAATGTAACGTTTATTTAACCCTTGTTAATTCAATCTGAAATAAATGATTTTTCACTCAATGTATCACAAACTTGATAGTTTTACTAATGTTTAAAGGCAAAGTTGTTTTCCCCTAGTAAATGAGAAGATGCAAGGATGCACTACAAGCCTGACTCTGCTTGATGTGACAGGCTGCCCTGGTTCAGTTATCACAGTGCTGATGCTGTCTATCTTAAAGGTACAGTACTGTGATAACTGAAGGATGGCTGCCATCTTGACATCTAGCTACATAAAGCAAGAGAAAATGAAAGAAAAGCAACTACAAGAAACATATATATATAATATATATATTTAAACGATTTACTATATTTTTATTTTTGTCTAATCTTCTAATTCTTTATGTTTGTCAGTTTGTATAGTGGCAATCTGTAATTGTTTAAATAAACATTTTTTAAACTATTGTTTGCCTTTTAATGTTCTATAAATATAATTTTATATAACATGTTTTTCTATAATATGTTCACATGATATTAAAGTGGCAAAATAATTATTTGAAAGTTAATATGTATCTTATGTAGAATATGTTAACTTATAGCCTAGTTAAAAAAAATTATATTTGATTTATATTGCCATTTTTCCCTATGTAATTGTAGAAATTCTCAGATACTGTTTGTAAATTAGACTCCTTATAATACAGTGTTTTATCCTTTTTACCATCCCCTAATAAATTATGACTCATCTGTACATTCTTGAATCATGTAAACAAACTATAATTACATGCTTATGTAATAAAAACGTCTTACATATGTCTGTTATCGACTAAATGACACATTTTCGGTATTTTACGAAACCCGTCATTTGAAAATGCTTCAGCTTTAGTTTTGTGTTTACAAACTTTTCACACCCCATATAGCTTAGCCCGTGACTCATCCAACGACAGGGAATTCCGAATGGACTCTTTGTTTTTTTTTGTTTTTGTTTGCCTCACTAGTCTCACGTAGTTAGGCTATTAATAATCATTGGATCTAAACACATCATAAATTAACGTATTTTGCAAATTAGCCACCAAATGAATATATGTTCAATAATTGCGTCTGGATTTAGCATTTTAATTTGAACACTAAAGGTTCAACAATCTTTTTGCTCTTGTTCGTTTTTCATACAAATACCCGAACCCTTGTTACACTTATTGATCTGCTTACATTCTCTCAGTGTGCTCTACAGCCCTCTTGTGAAACTGCAGCCCACAGTTTCTGGCAACTCATATGATGGCGAGGACGGGAAGTCCCTCCCTTTTTGGAAGGCTCGTACCTCTTGGTCTTAAAGACCTTTTAAATAGCAATGTAATCTGAGACGGCTCTGTGATTTATATATATTTATTTCAAAACATAGAGGTTGTATTAAACAGGAAAAATTGCAACATGTTTGAATTCAATTTAGGATTAATATTATAGACAAACCTAATGATGTATACCTGATGAATGTCAAAAATAAATATTTACAGTTGCATATTTGCTACTTGATCAGATTTTAGTAGCCTAATATTATTTTCATCTATTTACATCAATTGTATATTTAAATGTACGCATACATTATAGGACATATTCATGAATACATTTTTTACATTAAACTACTAGAGTCTGCATTTAATGTGTAATGTCTAAATGACAAATATAAATTATACTTTGCAGTTATTTAAAATATAAATACATTTACAATAATAAGGCTAAAGCAAGCTATTTAGATTGGCTAAACCAACTGAACAGGCATAATTTAACTCAAGCAACTTTTTAAAGCTCCTACAAAGAATAAGGAAATTTAGGGCAAAATAACAACTCTATATTATATAGGCTACTTTATTATACAGCTTTAAGCCTTTTCAAAACAGAAATAAACATACACCCAGATCTAATGTGTATATATAGTAAACAGTCTTAACTATAGCCTACAGCAGAAAGGCACTTCTGTAACGTTAGCCATAACAAAAACCCTGTAGTGTACTCTCCGGGTTAATATCATTGGTACCGCATTTGATTGACAGACGTATGAGCCAATAGTCTGCGTGCGACGAAGCTCGTCGTAACCCTATTTTCGGGAATGTGGTCGACTCGACGCTTGACAGGAAAGGTTAGTTGATCATGAGGACTTAGCTACAGTATGCACCCCATCGAGGTGAAGTTTGTTGCGACATTTTATCACGCGGGATAATTCTAATACTATCAGTGACCGTTTTGGAGTTAATCGAGTGCGATTAAAATCGACGAAACGCCGCGAGGAAGTGTTCAGACATCTGTAATGATCGAAATTGAACGGAAGTAGCGTTGTCTGGCGAGGTAAGGGCGAGGGCCGTAACTATTCATAATATTGAATGTGTGTGATTTTTTTGGGGGGGGGGGTGGACAATTACTTGTATGTGTGTTGCTTTTATGAGCAATAGGGTTGTGAGGCGCTTTACTCAAACTTTGTGTGTTTGCTGGTAAATATGTCGATCACAGTGGACAAGGGGAAACTTGTCGCTAACCAAATCTAACGTTACACGTCTACAACCAAATCAGTCACAATTGGTGTTTTAAACGCAATGAATGTCTTTAAACGTGTAAATGGCATGATCGTGTGTGTTAGTGTATGCTGCCTGTAGCCTACTTTTGTCCACGAAAGTTTAAAAGCACTAACGTTAGGTAGGCTCTTGTGATGTGCTAAAATGATTTCTCTGTTGGTTTTCTTTTATTGTTAATGATACTGTCTTTAGATGTTTATTTGATTTCTTTGTCGTTTTGCACGGTTGTTAAATAGTTAAACTTGTTGCTGCCGCCGTGACTGCAGTTTTGTCAATATAAATGTGACCACCCTGTTCACACAGATAACAACTGGGTAATAAATACATATTTGCAGTTGCAGTTCAAGTTTAGATTAGAAGTATGGATTAAATCCTTTAAACGGCCAGGAACAAATCAATGTGAATGTAATAGGCTTATAATATTTAACTATGAAGTTTATCTTTGATATACCGAGTTCATGAACTCATGCAGAGTATGTGATCAGATCTGTTTGATTGATTAAAAAATGATTTATATAATTATAAGTGGTAGAAGAAAATATATATGTCATAATATTGACAAAATTCTAAAGAAATCTGTTATAAAACAGTACAGCTGAAATGTGAATTCCCCTTTCTTTGCACAACAACACAAATATTTCCAAGTTAAATATCAGAGAATACGTTAAAACCACGACTTGCTGCTTGACATAATGAAATTATTGTTTGATTATGTAAAAATGACCAACTATTCAGTTCCCAAGGAAGATGCTCAATTGGAAAATCCCTGTGAAATTTCTGTGCTGGCCACCAAAAAGTACTGTCAATAATTTCTTTCCTATATCCTGTGAAGATCACTTTCATAGTTTAATATTGATAAACCAGTTAAATATGAGAGATTATTTATGTGCATTGACATCACTTTAGTAGCTCTCATCCCAATGATTGGTTAAATAGTCTCCAAGTTAAGCTTACGTACAATATAATATAGGACCAACAATTTTTAACAGATCTACTCCGACCCCCACCAAAAATGTAAGAAAAAATACAAACAAAATCTTTAGATGGGATTACTCATATTATTATGTCACTGGGTTCCTGACGTGGCCATCAATGTACATTGCGAATGGAATTTCCCTTTAGAATCAAACTTTTGTTTGTTATTCTGAAACACTTCATGTCGTTATGGACCACTAAGCTTTCATGACAAGAAAAACTCCTGAATGGTTTAAAACATCACATATTGAAGTGCCTTAGGCAGATTCTGTATGTAACAGTCAAGTCATTTGCCTCCATATGCCTCAGAACAGGGCAGCAAGATCTTATGTTTCTGTATGTAATACATTAAAATGAAATACTATTGTGTGAAGGGAAGTTTATGGTATTTTTAAACAATTTGCATGTTTTATCATCAGTTTTAATCATGTCATCTCAAATACAGTTCAAGTGTTTCATTAAATGTTGGATGACATATTTGGGACTGTTTGGCACTGTTTATTACTCGGTTGTAGAAGAGAAATTTGCTTGTTTTTTGTTGTTGGCTTAAAGTTTGAAATATTTATATCAACTCAAGGTATCTGTTTATTTTAATCCATAATTCAAGTTAAAGTTTTAATATTTTAGCTTCAGAGTGGCATAATGATACAAACATATTTAGGGATTCATTTCTTAAACTAATGGAATATTACAACATCAACATAAATAATTGTATGTAAACAAAAATGTAATTAAATATGTTATTATCATTACAATATGATCCATCTTGAGCTGTGTAGACCTTTGCTGTTGGTAAGCTAAGCTTTATTCTACACTTGGTCCCATTTGTGTCCAACATAGTTAAAAAGCTTTCATAAATCATACAAAACCATTGCATAGATTTTCAATAGTGCTAAAGTAATTAATTTTGATTTACATGTTAAAATATATGCTTATTAACCTTTGTATTGTAAATATGCATAACAAGAACCACAATGACATAGAATGCTGTCCAATACAAAAAACTATTCATAAAAACTATTCAGTATACTTACCTGTATTTTAGGTTCATTTGCAAAAAAGTTTTGACTTTACTAAAAAAGCTTGCAAACCGTATAAAGCAGTTACAGCAGGTTACCGCACCTACACGCATTCAACATACCCGTGTGATCTATTGGCAGAATAGTTGCAGGGTCTGAAGCGGTGAAGAAACAGAGTTAACCATGACTCTATCAGCGAGCAGCACGTCAGCACTTCAGGAAGTGAGGTCGCCGCTAAGTCAACAGAAGAAGGTGGAGGGATGTATTGACAGCTTGGAGATTGTCACTTGCCCTTAAACTTCATCCTTTCTCAGATTTTCCAAGATGATTTAGGAATGGTTTTGTTTCAATTCATTGGATCATTAAAAGCATATTTTCAAGTCACACACATCTGGGTTGCTTATACAGCCTGTTATAAACTAAGAATGGAGAGATTTGTGACGTTTCTGAGCCTGTAGGTTGTAACAAAAAGGAAGCGATTTCTGACCACTGACAGGAAGTCATGAAACTTCTTGCAAGGCTCCATGAATGCTTATGATAATTGTAGTTTTGTTTGGAATGGATTCTTTTATTTTCCATTCTTAATCTCAGATTTCAAAAGTTTGCTACCAGAGAGACCATCAATCCCTGATACTGACCAGAGCCCTTTAGTACCAGAGTTGCGTCATCTTCATTCACTCCAATGGAACCATTTTTTCACAGCAACGGCAGTTGATGGAGCCGCTCAATAATACTAGTAACGCATGGAGCTGCAGCAAAGCAGACCGATTGTGACGAACTTTTAATCAATTTAAAGACGTTAGTCATGAAAAATAATGATTTTAAGCGCAATTATATCATAGGAAACAAACATTATGGTACGGTTTACGTCATTTTTAATGTTGCTTTTAAATATTTCGTTTAATTGGGATTTTAGCCAGTGATTGTAGAAATATCCATATTCCCATTCACTTCTTGTTTGAATTACATAGCAACTGCCTGGCGGACCAATAGGAGCTCAGGCGGTGCGTTGCAAAGATGGCCGCCGAGTGGCAGGACTTTCCTAAACGGACTTTGCTAATACGGACCTTGGGATGTGTATTCCTATGGAGTGGATTTATGCTAATGCTAGTATTTCATTAAGCTAAATGAAAAGGCAGCTAACTTGTTTCTCCATCTCTAAATTCATTAAAACACATGTTCCCATTATCAGGATTTGATACATTTTTTATAAAATCGCCACCAAATGTATTTGTATTTATGCATCTCCCAAGTCCTTCACAAGTCAGCAGGGATCTTAGCATCCCAACACTTTCTAACCTGCATGTCTAGGCTTATGCGATAAATCTAAAAGGAGATCCACTGAGTAAAAACCATCTGATTCAGATGCGAAAGACGTTCATCTTACCCTCCCTCTTGTTCTTCCTAGGATGGACGAATTAATTAAATTGCTCCATGTGAGAGCACCTGTTGAGAGAACATCAAGTGTTTTACTTCGGTTGTTTCCTATTGTTGAAGTAATGAAGGATTTAGCTTGGGTCAGGGCTTGCCTTTGTCATGGCGTACAGAGGAGATGTGCTCGGAATATTCAAATTGTCATATTGAAATGTAGCCCAGACTGAATTAATGCATGTCAAATAAGAGATTTTAATTTGATGATGTGTTATAGACATTGTTCACAAGAACATGTTTGTTGGCCTGTGATGTCACAACGGTTTAACATTGCATGCAGTTAACTTCCTAAATGCAAAATGCGGGGTGGGTAACTTGCTGTTTGACTGGCTCTGTGGCAAGGTTTATATGCATAAAATGTGAAATTGCATTAAAAAACATTGACAGTGTAAAGCGAAAAGCTGCAGATGCTTTTTGCACCAAAGTGTCCTCTGTAGCTGAAAGTGTTTTTTCTCTTGCATATTAAATATAGACACGCACCTAACCACCAGATCATTTTAACACCTTTCATGGGTCATTTGACATTACATAATTCTCAATAGGATATAATTTCCCAATTCCCAATTGTATGCATCCTTCAGGAATGTTGGTATCAAAAGTGCATTGGATGTTTATATGTTATTTCAAGCAGAGTCTCTGCATTCTCATTACCTCAGGGACTCACAGTGTATCACTAAACCTCTCTGTTCTCTCTGTTTACCCTGCAGTGTCTTGATGCCAGAACTAGCTGTCATGGAGCTGGGCAGGCAACTGTGTGGGAAGATGAAAAAACAGAGGAAGGGGGAGATGACCGTCCCAGCTGTCATGAAAGGACTGGAGATCCACTTCTACCTGCCCGACACACACCAGCTTGAGTACTTCAAAGACTGCCACACTGCAGAGGACCTCTGCATAGAGGCTGCCAAGAGATGCCGTAAGTTAACATCATCGGATGGCTGCGCAAAAATTCCCGTCTAATGTATCCCTCAGCACATACAGTGTGACTGTCATTTCATCATACAAAGCTAATGGGTTAGATTAAAGCAGGATCGGAAATTACCAGAGACCGAAATAGTCCTATGAAAAGTCCTCATAGTGAGTCTCATTTATTATGCTAGGCTTTTTATAGGATTAGTTCCTTTGCAGATGGTGTATTGATTTCTAGGAGTCTGATATCTGTAGTCTGTGTTTGCCCGAGGTGAGTATTAAATGTGTAGCTAATCTAAATATTTAATTTGATTGAAAATTCAAAAAAGTTTCAAGCTCTTAAATAAAGCTCTAAATTTAATGTAGCGACACATACAAATTCTTTTGAAATTTAAAGTTATTGACGTGTCACCATATTTATATGTAGTGTTTGTTTTGGGTGCTATTTGTTTTTCACATTCATGAACTTATAAGTGAGTAGATGTATTGGCTTTTTGGATCTTCAACCTTTCGGGACCCATATATGCAGGGCTCCTGACAAAAAATCAATTAAGGAGCCATTGATAAAAATAAAGCATTTTAAGCAAGATATTCTTCACAGATTCTGTTGTACGTCTTCAATGTGCTATGTGCCATACTAAAGAATGAAGGATTTGTATGATCAGCTTTTTACAGAATGTGAAAGAGGAACTCAAAGGGGTTTTACTGTTGTGTATCATCATGTGATATGGGCGTTGAATGTGAGGGCATTGACCTGAGGCTCTGCATCTAACCAATGTGTCCATTTCCATCCCCTCCTGTCTCGCAGTGGAACAGCATATCTGTCTGTTTGGCTCTCTATCAATACCCAGGCACAAAATGGCTACTGGGTAAAAATGTAATGTACGGAATTTCCTCAGAGTTGCAGCCAAGAACACAAATTGGCCTGGACAGTGAGAGAGGAAAGGGAAGTTTATTAGACAAGAAGGCAGCTGGAGAGGAACATTGTTGGTTTCACACCCAGCAGTTTGCTACTGGAAGTCAGACTTTCTCAAATGTAGAGTATTTAAGGGTTTCTGAAGGCTTGAATGATGAATCAGGACATTCAGATTGGTTTAGTTTATTTAGTCACACTATTTTTCTTTAGTTAGCTACAATTCACAGTTGCTGTAGAATTTTTGAAAAACAAAAGGTTTCTGGTATATAAGGACTATGAGCTTAACAACTGAGCAACTCTATACATCTTTAATGTTTAGTCCATATTTAAATCATGTTTCATTAAAAGCTCAAATAGATTTCTTAAGTGTATTTTACATTCAAAAATAATCTTTTAGCTGTAATCGCTTCCTCTCAGGCACCATGGGGAATGTTTTTGAAACTCAGAAATTAATCAAATGAAAAGCAAAAGAGAAAGTTGTTTAAGTCAGGCACTCATTTTGAAATTCTTTCCCCAGACATCTCGCCTCTGTGTCACAACTTGTTTGCGCTGTATGAAGAGAGCCAGGATCTCTGGTACGCCCCCAACCACGTGTTTAAGATCATGGAGGAGACCAGCATTAAACTTCACTACCGTATGAGGTAAGAGACCACAGTCTGAATACTGCTGCCAAATTGACAGCCGTCAGGATGAATCCAACTGAATGGTGATGTAATTTTGTGGCACCAAATGGAAAAAAAAAATATTGTTATCCTGATCTGATATCACCTTAAACTTATCCCATTGGTTGAGGTAATGGTCACTTGTTGGACTGGTCAGGAATCTCAAACAAACAATTTAATATTTTGGTAGTGTTACAGTGTTTTTCTTTTTCACTGTAGCATCACACAAACCTATTTCAGTACTTTTACAAAAAAAAAACAATTTTTAGTGTAATTTTGCACATTTTCCTCTTAAGGTTTTTGCACATTCAGTCTGAACTTTCGTATGCGTTTTTTCGTATTCATCATTCTAAAATTCATTACGCACAAAAACCTTGCACACTGAGTCCGATGCGTATTAATTAATCCGTTGCGAAATAATGTTTCAAACATTTGCAAATGTCAATTCGAATCCCCTTAACTTCCCCTTTTTGACAGTGAAACTAAAATAAAAGTCAATTACTGTATTTAAAACCAGCGGTGAAACAAAACTGCCGTCTCCCTGTGTAAAACTTTACCTGTTGTGCACACAAACAGGTTACGGTCAACCTTTGTACTCTCTCTCTTCCTCTGTGGCATAGAGCAGTCTTTTCTCACAAATATGACTTCCTGTTTACAATAAGCTCTCGCTCGCGTGGCAGCAGGGTGCTGCAGTTCCGCTTCTCTGGCTGTTGTTGACACATGGTATGGTAATGCGTGTACCCTGTGCACCATATGTTATTTACATTTGCTTTTGTGGTGATCCTCTGTGTTACGTTTGACATTTACCATATCAGCCGCTGTCATCATGTGTTTGTGTATGCAGTTATGATAATGTAAACGTGTTGGCACAAATACACATATTGAAATGTACATGCTCTTTTGCGTTGTTTACCCAGGTTTTATTTCTCAAACTGGCATGGCACCAACGAATCAGAATCTCCGGTTTGGAGACACTCTCTCAGCAAGCAGAAAGGCGGTTTAGCACCCCAGAAGGGCCCAGAGGGGACACCTTTGTTGGATGCTGCATCTCTCGACTACCTGTTTGCGCAGGTGAGTGCAAAACAGACCCGAAGTGTCAGTTCCATGGTTATGCAAGCCATTATTATTGCATCTTTGCAGTAAACAAAGTTAATATAGTCTGTTCTGGCCTGCAGGGGGATTTTGGCTTGATGGTTATTCAAAACACCTCTCGCGTGGTATAATAGGATCTGTTGTTATCATATTTGTTGTTCCCGTTTATAGAATGATATTTGAATGTCTTTATTGGAGCAGTGCAACATATTCAAACAACATTAGGCCAATGTAAACACTCGTGTCTATTAGCTAAGTGTTAAGCTTGCGTGTTGCACGCTGTCATTAAAATTTTATATTTTGCATACAATATGTGGTTTGATCTCTTTTAGGGTCAGTATGATTTCCTGAGGGGACTGGCTCCTCTGCGCAATTCCCAGAACGAGGCGGAAGTTCATGAGATAGAGAACGAGTGTTTGGGAATGGCCGTTTTGGCTATTACCCATCATGCCAAGGGCAATAATCTCCCTCTGTCAGGAGCTGGAGCTGAGAGCAGGTGACCCATACACACAATTTGTAGATTTTATGCTTCATAGTACAGTCGTGCAAAATAGTTTCTAGAAACTATTATCATTATCTATTGTCATGCTCAATAAAAATGACTTAAGTGTCCAAGTGGTTAATGTACTAGGGGATGCATCAGTTGTTGTGCTTGTATACTGACACTGATACCCATAATAAATACTCCAATACCAACATCTCTTATCACGCAACATATGTACGACATCTGTTGCCTAAACACTGCCTCACAAAAGCAATACCAGCAGCAGAATGGAGGTACGTTAAGATTAACAATGTCTATGGTGACAGTTCAATGCATCAATACAAAACAAATTAGTTTGAGTGCATAAGCCAGGCTGTATGGTGATATTGGTGTGAGGAAAGAAATAATTGATAGTGGTGCCCAGCCACCAGTGAATCAGTAAAACACATGGAATCAGTAAATCATTAAAATACATACAATTAAGGAATAATTAAAACACATTAAATCAGTGACTTAGTAAAACACATTGAATCATGTCTAATTAATGGAATCAGTGAATAAACATGGAATTAGGGAATCATGGAATCAGTGAATCCGTACAACACATGGAATCAGTAAAACACATGGAATCAGTGAATCAGTAAAACACCTGTAGTAAGTGAATCAGTAAAACACATGGAATGAGTGAATCAGTAAAACACATGGAATCAGTGAATCAGTAAAACACATGGAATCAGTGAATCAGTAAAACACATGGAATGCGTGAATCAGTAAAACACATGGAATGCGTGAATCAGTAAAACACATGGAATCAGTGAATCAGTAAAACACATGGAATCATTGAATCAGTAAAACACATAGAATCAGTGAATCATTAAAACTGCTGCTCTTCTCATCCACAGCTACAAACGCTTCATTCCAGACAGTCTGAACCGCACCATCAAGCAGCGCAACTTCCTTACGCGCATACGAATCGGCAACGTGTTCAAAAACTTCCTAAATGAGTTTAACAGCAAGACCATCCAGGATAGCAACATCACCCTCTATGACCTAAAGGTGAAGTACCTGTCCACTCTCGAGACACTCACCCAAGGCCTGGGGCGAGAGACCGTAGAGCCCAAAAGCCTCAAAGTGTTGGGAGAGAGCGAGAGCGAGCCTGCCCTCTCTCTTTCCATAGGGGAGGATGGACTGGGCTGTGAGGTGCAAGTATCTGGAACCACTGGGATCTCTTGGAGGAGAAAGCCCTTACCGGTGAGTTTAGGAGTGGTGGAGTTTGGTTAGAGCAACATCTGTGTATTTAAGGTTCTTAAGAAATTATGTATTCATATCTTCACAATTTTACAATCAGAAGGCTTTTTCTTGAAACGCTTCCTTAGAAAACAGTAGTAGGTTTGCGTCACATTTTGTTTGTTTGAGTCATTTTGAAATCTGTTTTTTGTCTTTTTCAAATAGAATCTTTTGATCATAAAAGAGAAAAACAAATCGAAGAAGAACAAAAACGACAGCAAGCAGAGAAACGACCCAAAAAAAGACTGCAACAACGGCTGGACACTTTTCTCAGACTTTTACGAAATCACCCACATTGTCATTAAGGAGTCTTGCGTCACCATTTACAGACAAGACAATAAAACCATGGTAATGTGGTCATTTTGTGCAGGTTTTAACCAGACAAAATCACGTAAAGCTGATGATACATACTCGTATGATGCATTATTCAAATGATAGAAGTAGAGTAGCTTGTAGGAACAGGTTTTAAAATGTGTTCCTGGCATTTTCTCTGCAGGAGATGGATCTGATTTATCGGGATGCGGCTCTGTCTTTTGTTGCACTGGTGGACGGTTACTTCAGACTGACTGTGGATGCCCATCATTACTTGTGCACAGATGTTGCACCTTCATCTGTGGTCCAGAATTTGGAAAATGGCTGTCATGGCCCTATCTGGTATGACCATATTTGATATTGCCAGGTTTAGTTTTTAAGACGATATCTAACATCTAGGTCACTCTTCACTTTTGGGTTCAAGCTACTGTGTAATTGCAAAATTAAAAACTGATTAACTTTCATGTAAATAATCGTTTGATGTAAATGATCTTTGATCTATTTGTATTAGTTCATATCATAACCTGTTTGCTGTAGAGTTATTTTGTGACTAGTGATGTATTTTTCTCTGTACAGCACAGAGTATGCCATTCATAAACTGCGACAGGAAGGGAATGAAGAAGGGACCTACGTCCTGCGCTGGAGTTGCACAGACTACAACTACATAATCATGACTGTTGTCTGCATTGAGGTACACACACACACACACACACACACATACACTGGGTTTCCATGTATAGATGTAATGGTTTTTATACTGTACAAACTGTATATTTTATCCCCTAACCCTAAACCTAAGAATCACATAAAACTTTCTGCTCTTTTAGATTTTCAAATAACATCATTCTGTATGATTTATAGGCTTGTTTTCTCATGGAAACAAAAAAAGAACAACGATTTTGGATATTGCCATATTGCCTCTTTATGGGGATTTTGTCCCCATACCGTAGGGTTTACCAGGACACCAGGCACACGCACACGCACACATTTACATTTATGCATTTTGGCAGACGCTTTTATCCAAAGCGACTTACATTACATTGTACTATACATTTGTACATTTTGTATAGTAAGCAAGTGAGGGTTAGGTGCCTTGCTCAAGGGCACCTCAGCCGTTACCCGCCAGCCCTGAGAATCGAACCAGCAACCTTCTGGTCATGAGTCCAACTCTCTAACCACTGGACCACGACTGCACGCACGCACGCACGCACGCACGCACGCACGCACGCACACGTGAAATAACACAAACTGTCAAGAAGCATGAAAAGAATTGGGGTTCTTTATAGCTTAGAGGTAGTGAAGAGAGGATCGAGTTTTAGGATGGGACATCTGAATTATATATGGTCATGAAGCAATTTTTGTGCAGTGGATCGGTTGGCAACTAAAAACCTGTTTTGCCTGATCAAGACCCATCTTAAATTTCAAGATCCTCTTGCGATGTTCCCTGTAGGAAGTCGGCTTCTAGTTGTTCACTTTCAAGATCATTATTAATATTTTTAATGTGCTCATGTGATATTTAACAAATTGCCTATCATGCACTGATCAGTGTAAACATTTTTGTCAAAATTATTAAAAGAGAAACCATGCGAATGTAAACATTTATAGTCGCCTAAATACAAAGGCAAGTCATGGAGCCACTTTGCCGTGCAAATGTGTATTTTCTCCTTAAGGTCTTGTGTGTCAGCTTTAGTGAGGAAAACATTTACACACACTAAACATAGACTGTTTTGCTTCCACGTTCTTGTTTTATTGGGTGAACTGCTCTTGGTTAAACAATGGATACAAATTTTAGTTAAATCGAGTTGTTACACACTCCTGTCCTGCTACTGTAAAATGACTTTTTGTTTGTTTACTTGTGATAGCCCTGAGCAAATTTGCATATTGCTCTTTATCTCTTTTTTCTCTTTGACATATTCCTTCTCTCTCTTTCAGATGGACCTGTGTGAGTCAAGGCCTGTGCCCCAATATAAAAACTTCCAGATTGAATCAAGTTCTCAGGGCTACAGACTGTTTGGGACAGAGACGTTCAGACCCAATCTGAGGGAACTCCTGGAGCACCTGCAAGGCCAGAACCTGCGCACGGAGAACCTGCATTTCCAGCTGCGCAGATGCTGCCCACCACAGCCCAGAGGTACCGATGCTCAACTCGCTCTCATTCACATTCCACTAGTAATGTAATGGAAGACTTTCTGTGTGTTGCTCAGTGATAGTTCTTGTTCAGTTGTCATTGAAAGAAATAAAGTCCAGCCTGTCAAACTTTTAATTTGATGCGAATGAGCTCTTTGAGTAAGGAGATTTCCATAAAAAAAAAGCTTTTGAATAATTTTTCTGTAGAGCCGTTGTTAGATTACATACAGTCCTAACAAAATGTCAGATTTTTCTGGTGTCTCTTGTAGTGAAACTGGAATTGGAAGCTCTATAGGTTATTTCTTTTTCGAAAGCAGCCAGATGAAATGCCAGGATTTTCCACTGTTCACTGTACAGTGCTTCTCCTGTAATGACACTCTGTTTTCCCTCATGAGAATTTGTTAAGTCCTTGAGCGGTTACTTGAAGTAAGCTGTGTGTAATTTTAGGTGTTGTGTGTCAGATACGCTATTTGAATGGAGACATATTTCATCAGTTTTAAGTAATACATGTTGCTCCTATAAAACAGATATCAGTCAACACCAAAAACCACATATTTTATGATGGCGTGTCACATTGCTTTCGCATAAATATATTAAGCAAATAATGTCTCGGCAAGGCAGTAAACTGCTTTAGCTGGATTATCATAAATGTAATTATCATAATTTGGAAAGACTATACCTTTATTATATGGTTTTAGCTTTTATGTGCAATATAGAATTTCCCTTGAATGTATATTTCCAAGTATAAGTACACATATACGTCAGATGTTTATTGCAATGAGTTAAGTTATAGTGACTCATTAATTTCCATGAACGCAGAAGTACTTGACATCAGTTTGAGTCTTGGTTTTGGTCTGTTAGCTTCTCAACTGTGAACACATGAACATACATTCCTGTGAAGTGACGAGTGTAAAATGTTGTGTAAAACCCTCAATGTAGCGCAAGAAAAGCTTCGCTCTCGGATCAAATTGTGTTAAATTCAAGCAGACACATTTTAAGACTAACTTCTGAATTTCTTCAACTTTAACAGTTTTCATCTCCCTGTAACAGCGAAGATATCATTCATGCCACAGAAACTTGTTAAAGTTTGTTTTTGTAGTAACCATCAAATTGCTCTTTACAATAGTGAGATGTCAAGAGTATGCACAAAAACACACAGACATGTCCTTGCATGTCCCTGGGCAGCTGTTTAACTGGCAACTAATAGTAGTGAATGTGTCGTTGCTCACTTTTAATACATAATTATTACCTATTTAATATTTGCTCATATGATCATTTTGAATAATGTATTAAGAGTAAATTTAGAAAAACTAATAATGGTCTTTGAAATGGTCTCTTTTATTTATAATGATTTTATTATAAATAGGGGAGGTCATAGTGTAACTTGCATTAGAAAACCATTTATCTAAAAACATCTGTTGACAAGTTAACTGTTATAGTTTGATTTCAGACCATTATACCAAGTTGTTTTCTCTCCAAACTCAAGATTACTTAGTGTTTTATACTACATTTATTTAATAAACGTATTTGCTTAACAATTTCGCATGTTGTCAGCAACTCCTGACAGATGCAAAAGATTGATTTGGCTGTGAAAAACGCCCTGTTATTGCACGTTGAGAAGTTATCTGCTGTTGTTTACATGTGTTCATCAGAGTACATGCTGAGGCATCAGTGGCGGGCAGGAAATGTAGTAAATGTGGGTTTCCGTTGTTCACATCTTTTGATCTTTTTGCACTCATAAAAACAGAGCTGCCGAGGTCTGAATCAAGATGATGTCAGTGAGCAGACAGAAGACCAGCTGATCTTGCAGAACGATCATATACATGACCTTATATAAATGCAAACATGCCCGTAAATACATTGAATGTCAAAGCTCACATGGTCTCACACACCACCATTGTTTCTGTTTAGTGCAGTGTTACAAAAAACATGGCGTATGCTGTCTTGCTGCACAACTTCCTTTTCTCTGCTCTTTGTTTATGTGGGGTTAGCTGTCATGTGCACACATAGACACATACGTACTTTGTTTATCTGCTTTTGTCACTCCTGATTAATACTGTTTGGTTAAACATAATTTTGCATAAGCATTGTTCAGATATTTTAACAAATTAAATAGCACTGGAAGATCAAACCAGAAGATATTAAGATTTGTGTTGAAGCTGCACACTTCGATCCTGCAGCCTGCTCTGTGTGTTGCTGACCAATGAGATTGTGTTTCTGCCCTTTAGAAATTTCTAACCTGTTGGTAATGACCACGAACCGAGAGCCCGCCCCCCAGAGACAACCTCAAGTCAGCCAGCTGAGTTTCCATCGCATCCTTAAGGAGGAGATTTTGCAGGTGAGCTCTTTTTTTTTTTTTTTGATTTATGAACTGAAACACACACTCCTATAGACTTAAAAATCAACTGTACTTTTAGAAAGCACATTTAATGTAAGTAAAATGTCTACTTTATTGTTTCAACTAAGTTTGTGGAGAATAAAAGGTAAAAATTTGTTTGAAATAATGTTACATTGTCATTCAGTGTAACACAATATTTATGTACAAATGTATCTTATTCTGACTTGTGCATATTAAAATATATAAAAGAATAAGGGAGCATAGTACATTTTATTGTGCTTTAAATTAGTAAAAAATTCTTATTGACAAATAAAAAAAATTACAACTAATTAGCATTTGGGGTGAAAGTAACTAGTCTTTTAATATGTCATTAATTAATTTTTATGTAAATATGCCTGACAAGATTGTTACACTGAATGACATTTTAGTGGGCGTCTTGTATGATATGTATGAAAAAAAATGCTATTAAATTAAACAGAAATCTTTTTCATTTTATTTTGAACAACAACAATTTAAAGCAGTGTTACACTAATAGTTTTTATGCTTAAATCCTTTTTGTCTTTGACCCAGATATATATATATATATATATGTGTATATGTATATATATATATACATACATACAGCCACAGAAAAAATTAAGAGACCACTCCAACTTTTACTTTCAAACCAGCATTTCTTGATGTATTGTGGTCATTGAATTTTAACAAAATCAAACCTCATGAGTGACAAAGTCATCCAACAGCAAAACTATTTTTATTTTAAATTTGGGAGAAATAGGGTTTGTGGTTCACAGAATGGAACAAGAATGATAATTTTACCTAAACACCTACCCAAATAGTAAATTCAGAAAAACTGAATTAATTATTAAGTCTAATTAAGTCTCTTAATTATTTCTGCGGCTATATATAAATAGGTTTGAATCCCAAATGGTTTGAACCATGACCCATGGGCAATTGTAATCAAGCTACAATTAAATTGCCGCATGTTACAATGTTGTCTGTGTATGTTAATGTCGTGTGACATTTACATCATTGTGGTCTTGTTCAGGGTGAGCATTTTGGTTTGGGCACGAGGACCAACATCTACGCGGGTGTTCTGAAGCTGAAAAGTGAGGATGATGATGAAATGGGAGGATACACACAGGAGGTGAAGGTGGTGTTAAAAGTGCTGGGCTTAGCACACAGAGACATCTCTTTGGTAAGAAAATACACAGAATATGTGGACATATTGACGGGTTTACTCATGATGAGGATTTTTTCCTCCAAAATTCTGTTCTATGTAGTATATCTAACTGACAATAATAAATTAAATGTGGTATGGTCGACAGGTATTTAAAAAAAAAAAACTGAATATTTGTTAAGCTCTACATAAATCGTCACCTTAGAATTATAAGGTTCTATCTGGCATGTTGGTCAAAATTGAGGTATTTACTTATTCTTATTCTGTGACAAAATCGATTTATAATTTGGTTCCGTAAGGTTCTATATGCGAGCCAATCGGCACTTTGAATGCACACAAGAGGACCAATCAGGATCAGCTTTCTTTGTCATGTGTCCGGGCTCTGTGACAGTGAGAAATATCCAAGGTTTAAAGAAACCTCAAGGTTGACTGTTTTATTGATACTCTTGTCAAGGAGTGCATCTCAAACAGCTCAAACTACAGAATTGTTTTGTTTTGTTGAGGAGATAATTATTTTTATATTTATAGACACAACTCTAGCCAGCAGAACTAGCATAATGCGTTTAATGCCTTAAATCGTACAATTCTATAATTTTAACAATGTAATTTCAGCCATACTCATTTCTAGAAAGTAATTTTACCTGTCTCACCTTCTATGGATAAAACATTTAGATACAACAATTAGCACAGCCTTTTATGCTTAACCTGAACAAGAAAAAGCGATCTCTGGGTTTCTGGTTTCAGGCTTCTGAGATCTCAGGGATCACAGTAGACCTGCCCAAAATCTGTGTGCAAGGTTAAGCACACATATTATTACAACTTGAGAAAATATGATTACATATAATACAGTATTATTACCATTTCTAACTTGCACTGGATAAGTGTATACCAAATACATTTTATTTGAACTACAACAAACTTGTAAAGGTTTTCAATTGTGATTTGTCAATATTGTCTGCTATCTACTTGTGTACTTTTTGTTTTTATTTCTCTTATTATGTTCTTTGTTTCCTCAGGCCTTCTTTGAGACAGCCAGCATGATGCGACAGATCTCTCATAAACACATCGTCCTGCTTTATGGAGTGTGTGTTCGCCACCAAGAGAGTAAGCAGCTTACACACTTGTCTATTGTGTGTCCAGCAGGCTTGGTCTTTAACCTTTTCTGAAACTAAACCTACTCTAAATCCCTTCTGTTCTACTTTTGCGTGAGAATTAGGTCATTCCCGATCTGAGTCAATGGTGCAAAATAAATTGATTTCTTTATAAGGAGAATTAAAGCACTTCTGTTTTCCACTTTGCTGTGTAGTTCTGAAACATTGGCAGTGTTATATTCCAGGAGAGAAATAACATGCTTTAATTCTGTTGACATGTTTACTGTTAAGGAATGAAACATTCAAGTTGTACAGAACGGAACAACAAGATCTGATTATGTAACATGTACAGTAAATGTTTTGCATGGGGCAACAAAGCAAAACATTTAGGTAATTGTATTGTTTAATTTCAAACTGCTATTCCTGCTCCATTATATGACTGATGTAAACAGCCAAGGGACAACCATGCGATGGGTGGGTCTTCTAGTTTGCACAAAATAATTTGCATAATTGAGGAGAAACAGCGGTTGTCTGGTGAGAAGAAAGTATATTTGATAACTGTGCTTATTTACATGAGACTTTCTCTGCTTGTAGATATCATGGTGGAGGAGTTTGTTCAGCACGGTCCACTGGATCTGTTCATGCGCATACAGACCACACCTCTCACCACCCAGTGGAAGTTCCAAGTTGCCAAACAGTTGGCCAGTGCCCTCAGCTATCTGGTAAAGACAAACACAAAACAACATGCACACAGTTGCATGTGAAAATGTAAATTTTGTAGTAAAGTCTACAGACAGATTGTAATCTGTGCCGATTAGCTGTTATCATAATTGTAGCAAATAATTTTTATCTTAGCAAATAAAAGGTGTGCCATAATTATGTAATTGTTTGACTGCTGCGTGAGTTCTGTAGGAGGATAAGAAGCTGGTTCATGGATACGTGTGCAGTAAGAACATTCTAGTGGCTCGAGATGGTCTGGATGAAGAGGGAGGGCCCTTTATTAAACTGAGTGACCCTGGCATTCCCATTACGGTTTTGAGCAGACAGGGTGAGTGATTTATAAGATCACCTTATAAAGAGTGTGTTATGACCACCTTATTAGTGCCACAAAACTTCAAAATGAAAATAAAAATACAGAAATAATGACCACCTTATTAACATTATATAAACCATGATAATGCATATTATGACCAAATTAGTAATTCTGCAAGTTTAAATATATGCAATGTGTTCACTTCATTAACATGCTATAAACTAGGGTTGTCACAATACCATAAACATATCTTCAATACTACACCAGCTGAAGTATCACAATGCCAAGTATTATCACGATGCTGTGCCATGTTTATAATTGAAATCTACAAAATTAACCGAAATTTCACAGATACACAGTTAAATAGAAAATGTTTCATCTAGATCTGTGTTATACTGTAAATAAGTGTGGCAATACAGTTAATATATTAATGTACACTACAATATTTAACTTTAGTATATGGATAAATTGTAGCAAGTATTTAGTATGGTATGCTTCAACACTTTTTTTTAGTAAAGTTTACTATAGTGAATACTAAAGTACACTAGAACATGTTTCATGTGGGACCTAAATCAAATGTGTGACAAATTGTATTTATACAGCTATGTTTATATGATATTTGTCTTTGGCATTTGTTATCAATAAAACATAAAAAAGTTAAAAATCTGTCAACACAAACAAAAATAAAAAAACATTCATCCAGGCTTTATTGCCACCATTTAACATGCTTCACACAACATTACAGTCATCTCAGAATGTTGATGATGAACCAGATACAGTGCGACATTTGTAAGAAAAAAAGCTGTCTTGTGTTTGTCCAGTGTAATTAAATTTGTGGCGGTGCTGTGCGTCTGATAGCTGGGGGATCTAGTGCACTGTGAAAATTGACTGCTCGGAAAAGATACCATAACTGACAGGAAATTTGTTGGAAGAGGTCCAGCCCGACTCCCAGAAGGACTTGTGAGACAAGAAAAGCTCTTTGTTTGCAGTGCAGTATGAACTTTTACAGGAAAGACTAGTTGTAGTTTTTTGGGGGTTGTATTAAAGACAGACTGGAATGAGGGAAGCCCAGGAGAGAGATTGAGACGCAAAGAACTTGATAATTGTTTCAGAGGGATCATGTATTAAACAGCATTGCTAGTGAACAGTGTAAACCAGTATTACAACTTCTGTGTGTTGTGTCTGAATAAAAAGATAGTAGTCGAAATCTCCAAAAATAAGTATTAGTCATTCAGAATGCTCAAAGAGGTTTCTCAGGTATTCGTTTCAGGTTACTAAAAAAAAGCCAGTTTGTGTTTAATGAATATACAAAAACGACACAAGGGTGAATGAACGATGAAACAATCGCTTTCGACCGAACCAGCCATTTAAGGTTATACGTTGAAATAAATGCATGACTATATGCAATGTGTGTGTCCACAGAGTGTGTAGAAAGGATTCCATGGATTGCTCCCGAGTGTGTACAGGACACGGCTAATCTAAGTGTGGCAGCGGATAAATGGGGCTTTGGCACGACACTATGGGAGATTTGTTATAATGGAGAGATGCCTCTAAAAGACAAGAAACTCACAGAGGTAACACACACACACACACACACACACACACACACACACACACACACACACACACACTGTTATACATGCATACATCAGTTTGTTTCAATTATTTGCTAATATATTTTTCTTGTCTCTGAGTAGAAGGAGAGGTTTTATACAGCCCAGTGTCAGTTGGCCAGTCCTGACTGTGAGGAACTGGCCAAGCTCATGACCCACTGTATGACCTATGACCCCCGGCAGAGACCCTTCTTCAGAGCCATCGTCAGAGACATTGACATGGTGGAAAAACAGAGTATGTGGAAGTTTAAGCGTCTGTTTCCCTGATTGGGAATTTTTATGTGCACTGTTCTCAATACTGGCCTCTTGTGGTTAATACCAAGAAGTGTTGAAATTGCTGTTGGAAATACAATGGAGTTCCTTTTGTGGCATTTTATTTTGTATTTTAAGTCACAAATGAACATCAAAGAACATATTTAATAACAATATGAATGAAACAAAGATCAATTTTGCTGAAGTTACATTAATAATTTGTGGCCCTGTCCAGGCTAAAGACTCAAAATCAAATTTCTGTATGAGATTAGAAACATCAAAGTAGTAGCTATAAAGTGATGGAAATTGGGAATGTGTGTTTATCTTTGGAGCATATACACTTTCCTTTATAATTCTGAAATGAATGATTTTTTTGCACAAAGTACAGAATGTTAGCATCCTAAACATTGATTCTAATCGTTGAAAAGTCCTTAGTCAATATTAAACACATCAAAGTTATGTTTTCACATGATTTTCTTTACATTATGTTAAATGATTTGGTGTAGATAATAGTAACTCATAAATAATGACTTCAGCTGGGTTTTCACATGCATGGTCACATTTTGGGTGAAGTCCCACATCATCAACGTGTTTATTAATGCATTGATAATTTTTTTTTTCTCCAGACCCCTCCATTCAGCCAGTTCCCAGTCTTGAGGTTGACCCCACTGTATTCGAGAAGAGATTCCTCAAGAAGATCAGAGACCTTGGAGAGGTGTGAACTTGTCTGCGATATTATGATTGTCATTTCACTGTCGACTTCTCCATTGGATTGAGAATAATCTCTTTGTGTTCTCAGGGTCATTTCGGGAAGGTGGAGTTGTGCCGGTATGATCCACGTGGGGATCGGACCGGAGAGCTAGTGGCCGTGAAGTCTCTGAAGCCGGAGAACACAGAAGAGCAAAGCAGTAACCTGTGGTGTGAGATTGACATCCTGAGAGGACTTTACCATGAGAATATTGTCAAATACAAGGGCATTTGTCACGAAGAAGGTAAATCATGAAGATCATGAATGATCGACTGTTGTGGTGTGTGGATTGTAAACAAACCCCTTTTTTTGTTTGTTTGTTTTAAGGCGGCAGATCTATAAAGCTCATTATGGAGTTTTTGCCGGCTGGCAGTCTGAAGGAATACCTGCCCAGAAACAAAGCTCACATTGACCAGAAAACCCTCCTGAGCTATGCGGTGCAGATCTGTCAGGTAAATCTGTCAGGTTTTTCTGATGCCATCCTTTAAAATGTAGAATTCACAGTGTTGTAATATTACCTTAAGACTGCAGTGTAGCACTCTCTCACCCCTGCTGTATTCCGACCTCTTCTTCAGGGCATGGACTACCTTGGTTCTCGAAACTACATCCACAGAGACCTGGCGGCACGTAATGTTCTGGTAGAAAACGAGAGCACGGTGAAGATCGGAGACTTCGGCCTGACCAAAAGCATTAAGGACAATGAGGGTTACTACACGGTGAAAGATGACCTGGACAGTCCTGTGTTCTGGTAAGCCTCAATGACGAAATGCACTTCACTGAGCGGGGATGGAGCGCAGTAAAGTAACTCTATGAAATACAGTACTGAATGTGATGTGTTATTGAATTATATAGAATATTTATTAAATGCTCGTTTCTGTTGCCGGGAAATACGTTTTTTGTAAGACTCGATCTCTCTCTGTTTTGCAGGTACGCTCCAGAGTGCCTGATCCATTGCAAATTCTACAGGGCGTCTGACGTCTGGTCTTTTGGAGTGACCATGTATGAGCTTCTGACGTACTGCGACATCTCATGCAGCCCGATGTCGGTAAGATGACATCATCATGTTTCAGTATCATTAATACTCTGTGTAAACAAACAGTAACATCTTCAGTAAACACAGAAACCCTCTTTGGTTTGTAATGCGAAATCAATGGGGTGTGTTGTCCTGTTATCCATGTTTTCAGTTCAACCAATCAAGTATTAAACTTTGTTTGTATTGTGATATATTGTGCCATGATATAGCATTATTATTTATTATCAGTATTTTCCTGTTAATGGCATTTATAATTCAGTGATTATAAGCAGCCAGGTTAATGCAGATTTGTTAGTGAGCCACACTATGCTATGTTTTACAAAAAGCCCATCTTCATTTCTGCTGTCTAAAAGAAGCCGTTGTGTAACGGGTGCTAGTTCACTCTCTCTGAGAGTGTGGCAGATGGTGCCAGTCTGTGCCCAGAGTGGCAGATGTATAACCCAAAGGCTGCGACAGACGTTTGTAAACCAATCCCCACTTTTCTCACTTTCACCACGATTAAAGAAAACATTTGTCCTAGGATGTGGATTTGAGGGATTCATTAGTTTAACACACTGCAGTTTCACTAGTAAAACATCCCTTCAGCTAGTTAAATAAGTTCTTACTGGATATGGATGAACTTTATTCTGTTCCACCTCCAAATAGGTGTTCCTCAAGATGATTGGTCCAACACACGGTCAGATGACTGTCACCCGATTGGTCAAAGTCCTGGAGGATGGAAAGAGGCTTCCAAAGCCAGATGGCTGCTCTGAGAGGGTAATGCATTGCTTGATGTTAGCAAATAAAATATCGTTAGAAGCTATCGTTGTGAATTGGGGTAAAAATACAGTGTTTTTTTTTTATGCTGAATAACAGGTTTAACCTAAAACTAACTGTAGAATGAGCCAGAATAGTTTTCTGTGATAATTGACAGCATGCAGCCGATGAGAACATACCTGTCACCTGTCAGTAAATATAAATGCGATTTGTTTTTCTTATTTCCATGTAATTTCCATCACTTTCACAAACCTCCTACGCTAATTCCCGGGTTCACGGAGTAAATTCATTCAGCATGTGTTATTAAATAAGGCTTTATTTGATCAAAACTGAATGCTTGTGTCTGGTTGTGCTCATTGTGTTTTGACAGTTGTACAATCTGATGAGGAGATGCTGGGAGGCGACACCTGAAAAAAGGATCGACTTCAAAAGCCTGATCGCTGCCTTTCAGCAGATGATGGAAAATCAGTAACTGCGGAAATAAAATGGGACACAGACTCCGCCTCTTTTGCCAGAGACGCCATGGAAAACCGTAAAAACAAAAGAGTTGTACTTTTACAGATATATCTCCATCTACTCTATCACATTATGACCTCATAGATAATCTGCAGGTCATTTGAATTACAAATGAAATTGCCAGAACCACTGAAGCGTGTATCAAGATGCTGTCCGCATTCTTTCTGAATATGCAAATTATGTAACTGCCAGTCACTTGATCGGCTTGTTTTTCAAATCCATGCACCTGACACGAGTGGACAAAGAAGTTCATGCATCCTGTCCTGCTCTTGACTCTTGCTGCTTTTCGTGCCTCCAGCTTCACAGAGCCTCCACCGTGCTGCATGTATAAATGACCCAATATTTCCCATGATGCATTACAGCATGTGCTGTATGGAAGCCGCCCAAGGCATGTGAATCATCTCTGCGAACCCGTTGAGGTTAAAAGAAGACTTTTCCGCTGAGGACGAGGAATGTGTCAATACGAGATTTACATGCGGGGTCGTGGTTTAGAGCTTTCACAAGGGAACGTCGAGGGGATCGCACCCCTTCTTCTGAGACTGTTGGTGTGCAAAGTATGTGGAACGCTCAAAGATTGTACTTTCGGGTATGTGTGCAAGAGAGAATGCGTCTTCGTTGACTGTCCAGCGGACAGCTGACATCCTTCATGGAACGGGGTTGGAATGTCGGAAAATTCCAGACGTGCCGGATTACTGGACTTGTGTGCACCGTTATGTTCCACATACTGTAATTCTTCTGTGCTTGTCACGTTTGATGAACTGAAGTGAATGATTGTTAGAGCTGCATGTGGAAGAAAATTATATTGATGTGGAGACATTGCTGTAATGAAATGCCTACACTAGGCACTAGGGGACAGTAGAGCTCATGAAATAGCTCCCAAGAAATGTTCAATTGATGGGCATGTTGTGGTGTGGGCTCTGCTAACTTTCATAAACTGAATTAACCATTTGCTTCTATAAAATACTTTAGTATTTTAGTATTTTATCGTTTTTTTTATCAAAATGGAATTAAATGCAAACTATAAGTGATTTAACAAATGTGCCGCATGCTTCTGTACGTGTCTGAAATAAGAGGAAGATTGAGTTTATTGCTTTAAAAGCTGTTATTCATCTATCTGAAGGAAGGCTTTGGTTCTAAGATGTGCTAATTTCCATGTGATTATCAGATTATCGTAAATCCTCATACACTGTTTATGAAGAAAACACATTTTATCATCTAGGTGAAGGTTTAGCACTAACATTGTGAAACGTGCTATGCTGCATAATCTGGATGGATTTAAAAATAGAAACAAAGAATGAAACTTAATGCCAGGTGTAATTCTTCTGTCCTTTAATGTGGAATGCAAAACAAATCCGTCTGTTTAAAATGAATCCCCACACCATTTTCCTCAAAAAGAATAACAGTAAAATAGTATCCAACAGGAAAATGTACATAAATACACATAAAATAAATACAATCATATTTTTTCGTTGTGGTTATTACATACTTAAAAGCATCAAGCGCTGACACATCTACTGAAAAAACATATTTTTTGTTGTATTGCAGAATTATGTGCATGCTCAAGTTCCACCTCCTAAAAATAGCTTATTCACAGTAAAGCAATATCAACAGAGTCTAGATAGAAAATATTGCAAAATGTTAATTCAAGGTGAAAAAACTACAACCTTGTAAACTAAAATCAGGCTGCAATATGTGTACAAAGCACAAGTGTTAATCCCCCTGCATGTTTGAACAGGTGCCTGTACCATCTACATCAAGACACACTTCAGTATTGCAAAGCTTTGAGATACAAGCACACGTACACGTTCATAACATTCAGAGATGGGACGTTCTGATATCGAGGTCTGCTGACTTTGCTGTGCGAAATGGGAATGACGCACAGTCTCGACTTAAAATCAAGGAAAGAAGGTCATAACACGAGTAGGCACAAAAATTTGCCTTCATTTGAGGAACATTAGAGATTATTACAGGAGAGGGAAGACGGAAGGAAAGGTGACATATATGATCCCTGTAGTCTTTTAAAACAAAACCCATTTCTGATGATCTACAAACAAACCCAAACCTGAATGTGAAGGTACATAAACCAAAAGCTGACTTTAATGTTAGGCTTAATATTGTTTTGTTTTTTTAAGCATTCCCTCAAAAAAAAGGCCTCTGTGTTTAGGTGCAGAAAGTGGGTCTCGGAGCCTCGGGTACTGCTATGAATTCGGGATTGTCTTTATAGTAGTCGATAACGCAATAAAGCAAAATAACTAGGACACAATAACATACAGTAGGCTCCTCAAATCTATTGTCTACTGTTCTGAAGGTGAGAGAATGGCTTCTTAGAGAGAGCAGAACTACGACAGTAGCTTCAAAAGAGTAGAAAAACAAGGCACGTAGCCTCAATCAAACATGAATGTGCCAGGCCTGCGTGTGCCGTGCGGTGACAAAACCAAACAAGACAATCTACTGGTAGACCGCATCTAACCAGTAACCAATAAAGCACACAGCAAAAAATTCATAAGTATTCATAAGTAATTTAATAAGTAACTTGTTTTCCAGTAAAAATAATTTTTACTAAACTTGAATGTTTTATCTTGTTTTTATTGACAGATTCGTGTCATCTATTTAAAGCAAACGCCTCTCTATTAAAATGAAAACAATGTGAAAAATCTGCCAACACAAGACAAAACTCACATCTTGAGCAACTGTATTATTTATATACGTCTTATTTAAAATGATTTTTCAATATTAACTGGAAAGCAACAAAGATAAAACTAATGGCACCATTTTCCATTAAAGATTTGCAAAAAGCTAAAACTAGTACTGGCACTATGTATAAGGCTGTCTAACCCATACATAACCCATCTGACCATCACATCACACACATTCTTTACACTTCTTATTACTACTGTGATTATGTATTATTATTATTATGTATAATTACAGTTATTAGACAAAAATCGGGCAGCATTGTAGCGTTAAAAGTTATAGGGAGGTCAAACCACAACCTTGTATTGTATTGTCTGTAAGTATATTGTAGTTTCTCCAGAGAAGATAAGCGATTATTGCCGTAGCCATGTCTGTTGTTTTAAGGCTATTGCAGTATTCAGAATGGCTGATCTTTCCTACAGATACAGCAGTATGTACAGAGACATGTCAAGACACACATAAACGATTAATATTCACGCTTTTGGAAAGCTGATCTCAACATCAATGAACGAGATATTACACCTATGACACGTTAAGCGTAATATTACTAATATATTCGTAATATCTGTACATTGTAAAAAATACACTCATTTCGCAGAATATACAATATACATCAGCTATGCCCTACCCTGTGGAGAAAAAAAATGAGTGTAGCTCTATCTTTATCAGCCCTTAACCATTTACAGTAAAACTCGGACACTGAACGGCCTCCTCTCTCTCTCTTTGGAGTGGAATGGTACGCCTCGCCTGGGAGAGAAGTCGAAATGTAGAACACAGAAAGAGAAATATCAGTAACTAAAGCGTCATACCGTTACATCCGATTCTGCAGACGTCCTGTCTGGTTTAAACAAAGATCAAAACCATGACCACATATATGTAAGGGTTAAAGAAGAGGCGACCTCTTAACACACAATAAAATGTACAATCTCATCATAAATATCAGCTATAGGTGACTATAGAGTTAAGGCTTAGACATGACAACAGCAACAGCACATAGAGGTGTGTGTGTGTGCGTGCGTGCATGCGCGTGTGGATTAGATCCTTTTCTTCTTGAAGAAATCAGCATACTGGCCCCCAAGACCTTGTGAGTGTTGTCCTACATACGGCCCCTCTGATGTCACTTCCTGTGTTGGCAGTGTTGGGTATTCTCGCTTTTGTCCTCTAGCTTGATTCTGAAAGAGAGAGAGAGAGAGAGAGAGAGAGAGAGAGAGAGAGAGAGAGAGAGAGAGAGAGAGAGAGAGAGAGAGAGAGAGAGAGAGAGAGAGAGAGAGAGAGAGAGAGCTTATGATTGAAAATGCTCTTGAAAGCCAAATTGCATCTATTCAGTTTTCACTTTCACAGAGTTTGTGTGTGTGTGTGTGTGTGTGTGTGTGTGTGTGTGTGTGTGTGTGTGTGTGTGTGTGTGTGTGTGTGTGTGTGTGTGTGTGTGTGACATACAGTAAATGACTGACAGGTTTTTTGTGTGATATACAGTAAATGACTGACACTTTCGTTCAACCCACGCACGCACACGTCTGAGACACTTTCTCTGACTCCAGCACTATGATAAAGCGTCTATTGTTAAATGGGTAAGACAGCAGTTAGAGGTGTTTATCTCTGGATGTTTATCGTCTGTCTTCTACAGCCAGCTGAAGAATAAAGTCCCACTGCTGGACACCTGCTGCGTTCCCTCTCAAACAAACACGCGATGATGCATGCTTGAGCACACATGTGATTCTCAGGATACAGTGCCATGTGTTTGAAGATGAACAAGATTCTTTTAAAGTAAAAGTTGATAGATAGATAGATAGATAGATGGACGAACGGACGGACGGACGGACAGACGAACGGATAGATGGATGGATGGATGCATAGATAGATGGATAGATAGACAGATGGATGGATGGATGGATGGATGGACGGATAGATAGATAGATAGATAGATGGATGGATGGATGGATGCATAGATAGATAGATAGATAGATAGATAGATAGATAGATAGATAGATGGACGAATAGATGGATGGATGGATGGATGGATGGATGCATATATAGATGGATAGATAGACAGATGGATGGATGGACGAATAGATGGATGGATTGATGCATAGATAGACAGATGGATGGATGGATGGATGGACGGACGGACAGACAGACAGATATAGATAGATAGATAGATAGATAGATAGATAGATAGATAAACAGATGGACGGACGGATGGACGAACAGATAGATAGATAGATAGATGGATGGATGGATGGATGGATGGATGGATGGACGGTGGATGGATGGATGGATGGATATTTACACACACACTCACATAATAGTACTGATTCCAGTCTGGGGTTGTGGGTGTGGTGTGTGTAACAGGACTTGGCGTGTGTGTTGTTGTGATGAAGCCTGGCATCATGGGAAGGGCACTGTAAGTGGGCAGAAGAGGCTGGGCACTGCCGTTCAGAGCACTGTGCAGAGGAGCACTCTTTACCTCCACCTCCTATAGTGAGACACAGAATGACATCATCAAACATTAATACACACACACACACACACACACACACACACACACACACACACACTGCTCATCGACCCCTCTGTTCAGATTACACACACACACTCATCCAGCTGGTGTACTGAAGACTGATGGAGAGTTTTCAGCAGGATATATCATGTCATGAGTGTTACGCGACTGAGACAGGAACGTAATGTGTGACCTGTAACACAACCTGACATCCCATTTACATAAGCTCATGCACTCGCAAACATGAACGTGTGTACAGAGCAAACAGCCCAGAGATAAACTCCTTAAAAAGGCTTCTGTTTTGCATTTGGTTCGTTTAATACAGTCCATTTGAATGCATGTTATCAGCATAACAATACAATGTACATCCTGTATGTGACTCTATTTTGGTCAGTGGGTTCTGCAGTAAGTCATTGAGTGATCTCCAGCTGTACAGATGAGGTGTCAGCTGGGAGATACTTAGACACAGTGGAGGGCCCGGCTTGACTTTTTTGACATATGTCATCAGAAGAATGACGAGTGGGAAACTTCAGACTCCGGTGTGTGTGTGTGTGTGTGTGTGTGTGTAATATGAGCTGAATGGACAACATGTTGACTATTTACAGTATACAGTAGATTTGATAGTATATATATGTGTAGGCTTGTACAGAACAGTGGTTAATGTAAAGTGTAAAGCAAGCATGACTGTGTTTCAGTATCTGTATTTCTGTGTGTGTGTGTGTGTACCTTGCTGACATCTCGGGGTTGGTATACTTGAGCAGCTGTCTGGCTCATCTGTGTCTGAGAATAGTACTGACTGACAGCATGCATGTAGGAACTGTAGTCTCCGTATGAGGAGGTGACCACCACCTACAACACACACACAGGTTTGTTGTTCTATGATAGGACTTGACTCTCATGTTTATACCTAGAAACACCTAAACTGACATTTTTTTAGGAAAAAAATGTCACAATTTATTAGAAATGATTATTTTACCTCTCTCAATATTAGTTTTTCTGGCCGGCATACACATTCAGATTCACAAGCATACTTTATCTAATGAAATATTTCAGTCAAGTGACCCTACATTTTTGAACAGTAATGTGCATCATGGGCATATTACTATAGTATTGTACCTGATAGCGCGTGTGCTTACCTGAGGTTGCTCTTTTGTGCATTCTGTAACTGCAGTGGTCTCTTGGCTTGTGTTGCCATAGCTCTGTGCTTGGTAATGTTGGTACCACTGCTGCATTGCTTCCTATAACAGAGATGGGAACCAATGGAAAAGCATGAAGATAACATAAAGATCATATGAAGATTTCTTCTGACTTAACATCACTAGGTCCCTGTTTTTAAAATTTTTTCCTATTACATTTTTTCATTTGAATTCTTCTGAATTCCATATTTTTTGTTTGTTTTAGTGAAGTAATGTGTGCGTGTAATATTTACTATACCATACATTTTAGCCCACATGAAAAAATACTTTTGTATACTGTAGTATTTACTCAAACTATAGAAAAAATCATGTGATTTTGAACATTACAGAAAAAAAATCATAATGTACGACCATGTTAATATAAACCAGTATCTTACTGGTTGTTATCGTAGAAATAAGCCCCATGCTGTTCATGTTAGTTAATACATTTACTAATGTTAACAAATATAACCTTATTACCAGTGTTACCATACTTACTATAATGAAAAGATGGCTTGCAATAAATATAAAATCTAATAGAAAACACAGCTGCCTTTGAATGTCTGTCAAAAGAGAGATGCTACCAGATGGTGTAGTTACGCCATGCTGCAAGGCCAAGCTAACCAAGTAAACCGTGACTCTTGGATTCATTCCTAAACAGCGTGACTCTTCTAGGTCCTTTAACGTGTCAATCAAATCATTTCTTCTCTTAGTGGTGAATGATGCACTGAATAAACCGTAAAGCTGACTAGACTTTATTCTGATAGTCACAAGTCTGTCTACAATGACTCAACATTACGTTCCTCAGACTCTCTTAGCGGCCGGCTGTTTCAAACGCTAACTCTTCGCTCTCCAACCCTCTCCACATGGTCACTTCAAACAGCTGCTGCACTCGGCTTCCTCCTCTCCTCCATCTGGCTAACCTCATGGCCTAATCCGTTTGTGCAGCTTTCTCTTCTACCATTTCTTTAACATACCCCCTCTTCCTTCTCATCTCCTTCCCATCAGTCCTTTCACCATTCCCCGCGCTCTCTCTGGACGCCTACAGCGCGAACGCTCGCTGTCTCGTTTCACTAAAGCTGCTGGAGTGTGGGAGTGTGCGACCAGATGGGACAGACAACTCGCAGCCAATCTTCCTCCCCCCTCCCGTTCCCCCCCTGCATCTCTCGCTCCCCTTTCCATTCCTCCAACTCTCACCCACTCCTTCTCGTATTGTCATAGGAACGCCGGCAGTAATGAGAGGGAGACCCACATTTAAGCCATTTAATCCTGCTAAATTTCCTTCCCCTTCGAACGCTCTGCCAAGGCATGAGTAGGGGATCACCCTAAAGACACTGGCGGGGATCTGAGAGACCGTGGGTGGACTGCAACTCCTTTTCATTCCCTTTCAAGTATGTTCTCCTGTGAACCTGCTGAAATCTCTACGTTCCTATTGCTTTTGAATTGTATAGTCTTATTAGATTTATGGTTTTCCAGGGCTTTTAATTAAGTGACAAAGATATATTTGCGTATTTTTATGTCATCTTGCCATTTCAAACCTGTTCTTACTTCTGCAGAACACAAAATAAGATATTAGAATAGAGAATAGAGTCGTACAGGTTTAGGGTGAGTACATAATTTTCTTTTTTTTTTCAACAAATACAATACCACCACCTACTATTCTAAAGTCTCAACCAGATATTAGCACTGAATTATTTACAAATAAGCTCTGATCATATTTGACAGTTTATATACAAGAGCATATTGCAAAACATTTCGCTCTTTCCTCTTTCCTCATTCCTCTTTTATCTTTCTGGCTTTTGCTGTCATGTTTGGGGCTCAGTGGAATTCTGCATTTGTGGGAGGATCTGTGGGAGATCGAAGGGGGAGAGAAAACTGGAGACAGGGAAAGAGATGAGGAGGTGGGGCTATGGGAGAAACCTACTGATTGTTGCGGTAAATGCAGAGTAAATGCAGTGACTTACTGTCAGGCTGACATATAAAGCCATCAACCGTAATACATTTAGTTTTAGCATGCCATTAAGGTTTATCGCAGACAGATTACGCCACAATAATGGACCGGTATGAATACACAGTTCTACTGTGCACAGCTTGTTAAAGGGATAGTTCACCCAAACATAAAAATTCTGTCATGATTTATTTATTATAGAAATTATTTCGTGTCCATACAATTGAAGTCAATGGGGCTCAGTGTTGTTATCAAAAAAATCTTCTTTTGTGTTCTGAAGAAGAAAGAAAGTCAAACAGGTTTGGAATGACATGAGGGTGAGTGAATAGTTTTTTAATACCTATATACCCCTCTACTCATATTAAAATGAACCATAGTATTATTAGAGTAAAAGTGTAGTAAACATGTTTTTTCGACAGATTTGTACTACCGTGGTTAGGTCAAAAATCAATTTTCTCATTTTTTCTAGGTTTATTTAAATCAGCTGTTTGGTTTGTCCCTATTTTAACAACCCAGCATTTTTAGATTGTATGACCATTGTGGTGCAACCATGGTAAAATTGTGGTTACTATGATTTTACTACAAATAACCCCCCCCCAAAAAACATGCTTACGTTCAACTTTAAATGTCTCAGACAGTAAAAAAAGATTACAAAAACGAGTTGCAGATATATCACAGTGCATATTGAACAGCTGTAATATTTACCTGCGTGTATTGCTGAGCGTATTGATGTGTGTATTCAGCAGGTGTGGTCTCTGCACTATATTGAGTGGCAGGGGGCAGGACCGCGCTGTACGTCCCACTGTGAGTCTGAACGGTCTGAGGTTTACTGTTGCAGGGTGCTGTAATGGACACACACGCACAAAGACATGCTGACGTAAATCAAGACCTTGTCAGGGACACCCATTTAGAATATTTCACACATATTATCTTCTCTGCCGGTGTAGGCTGCAGTCTTGCGGTCTAGCTGTGCCCTTGAACAGGAACACAGAGAGACGGTCGTACTGCGAACATTATGGTTGCAAATCGAAAGCTGACATACACAGTCTGCGAGAAGCGAGTCATCTTCTGTTTGTGCCGTTCTAATGTGTGCACTTACCTTGTAATACCACTCCGGGAAGCACACTAGCCAGGTTTAGATACGGGTTGGAAGGCAACTTGACTTCTTTAGGAGGGTCTCCTAATAGAGATGTCTGACAACTGGATTGAGTCTATAAAGATAGAGGTAAAGAATGGTATAGAAAGTCAAAGAGAAGGCATTAAAGGGATAGTTCACATAATAAAAAATCTTTCATAGTTTATTCACCATCATGTCCCTCCAAAACTGTATGACTTTTTTTCATCTGTAGAACACAAAAGAAAATATTCTGAAGAATGTCGGTAACCGAACAACATCGGGCACCGTTGACTTCCATTGTATTGACACAAAACCACTGAGACATTTCTCAAAATATCTTCTTTTGTGTTCCACAGACGAAAGAGTCATATACAGGTTTTGATCAATATGAGAGTGAATAAATTGAAAATATTTTCAAATGAAACAGAACATTTAGCAGGCAATAATATAGGATTGTGTTTTCATTGGATTGTGAACAATGGTTAATACCTTTTTCTCAGACACACAGATTGGGTTAGGGTTGAAACAAAAATACTTTTTCCCTTTATAATAACATGCGCTGATAAATTGTGCAATTTATGCACTTTAATTTAAGTTAAATGTCAGTTCTAATAACGCCGACTTACACAGTCAGCAACCCACGAACAAAAGTTCTATTGAAAGCTTTTAAACATTATCATTTCTTTATTGCGAACTTTATTTATAATTGCCACTTTGATGCAGCGTCTCACCCCACAGACGCCAACTGCAAGTGCTGCATGGGAGATTTTTACTAAATAATTTTCTGTGCTAATGGACAGCGCCATTCGCCACAGTATTGAACCTGGAAAATTCCTATAAAGCATCTTCACGCTTCCACTGGATTCATACAGCGATTCAGAAAAGGGCATGACATGGAAAAGTACTGGCCCAGACAGACTGGCCTTGCGTTCATTTCTAATAGAAGCGGAACAGAAGACAGCTCTCCATTAGCCTGTGTAGGGTAATGCATTGAGTAATCAGAGCCTGCAGGCACCAGCGCTCTGTCATTACGGTCCAGAACTCTGTCAGGAGTCTGTATTGAGTTCTGCTGGCTGACTGAGTGCTGTTTCTCAATACAGACTCCTACAGACAGGAACAATGGCAGCGGCTTTAATGCGCTGCTTACCACCAAATAAGATATGAGTCATTAATTAAGAGAGAACAACAGAAGGACATCACACAAAAACAAGACTGTGTGTGTTTAACAGGTGGATTGAAGCCTCCATGTTTGGTAACTAAGACAACCATGATGAAAGCAGCAACTAACAAATCTCTAAAATATTAAAATATTATCTTCAGGTGAAGAATAGAAAAAAAGCAGAAAAGTAACAATACATTAACAAACACCTTCATTCGAGGAGAAACACCATGATATAAATCAGACAGAACTCAACCAGGCTTACTGTAACAGAAGTACTAGTCTGCGGACTTGTGCTGTGATGGTTGGCTAGGGGTTTGTGCGTCGTGTTCCCCAGCAATGGACCCAGACTGGCTGTGTTCATTCCAGGGAGGAAGCTTTGCAGCTGGCTTTGGGCACTTACAGATCCCCCTGTCGTTCCTGGAGGTGTGGGCTGTTTTTCCAGAGCAATGGATGCTGTCGTGACCCCGTTCTGCTCAGTGGTGGAGTTTCCGTGTGAACGGCCTGGTACGTGCGACACGATTCCAGCACCTAGGCTTCCCCCCTGGGATGAGACTGGAGAAGAGTCCTGGCCCAACTCTATGACAAAGAGAATATCAGTAGTCCTGTACTGTATGTGATCATGTCTTAAACAGATAGTTCACCCTAAAATAAAAATTCTGTGATCATTTACTGTGACTTACTTTCTTCAGCGGAACATAAAGAAGATGTTGTGGTACCCACTGTCTATTCATTAGAATTGAAAGTGTACACTGTCCTAACTAGACGAAGTTTGCCGATTTTCTTTTCATACCAAAATTTACTGGACTAAAGTCATATTCTTAGTACAGATTTAACATCAAACATGGAAAAATAAAGACGCTGAGAAATATCAAATACAGCAATTGCCTAAATTTCAAGATGCCCTCTGGAGAACCCTTAAGAAAGTCCTAAAAACACAGGGTACATGGAGAAGAAAACAGTTTCATCAGCTGTGATATTGTAGCTTTTTTAAATCAGTTTTGCATTCCACGCTGGTTCTCGACTACTGAGACAAAACTGACTACAAAAAGAATTCTCTGAAGAATTCTCTGATGAAGGCTGAATTATTTTGAATTATTTAAGGACTTTATCAGGCCGACGATATTGCTTCGTTTTATAAATTGTCATAACATATCTGATGGTGTTACCAAAAGGTAGGGACATAGCTGTGAAACAGGTACAGTACATTTGGGAAAAAATACTATTCTAAGACCATACAGAATTTTCTGTAAGTTTAAAATATATTTTATTCTTCATAGTACCGAAGATGGGGTGGTTATTTTAGGGGTGAGAAAATGCAAACAAAATTGTAAACTTTTATCAAAAACTAGTGCTGATGTGCTCTGCAATTATAATCTATGTATTCCCATAGATATATATGGGCCGCTATACATAGGTTGTCCACATATTGGAACAGTGCATGCATATACAAGCCTAAAAATCAGTTTGGGCCACTTTTCCGCAGGTTAGGTGGGAGGATAATGGTTAAAGTAATGGTTTGTATTTGGGAAGAGGTCATTGATCTAGTTTTTGGCTAACTTTGATGGCCATTAAGCTGGTATTGTTATGTAGATCTGGCAACTCTGCACAACAGTCCATAAACACTTGAGAGCAATACGACATGAAATTCAAGTTACCTGTAACACCGAATTAATCCATATACACATTATATTATAATACATAATACACATTCACACTTGTGATTATTATTTATCAGGAATTTAAATCTGCATTTTTACAACCAGAGGCTGCAGCGTTGTGGCAACTTCGACTATTCTCACCTCTCAACCGTAACACCTGCATAGCACTGAAATTCAAATAGAAATGACCCTGCACACAAACACACTCTTCAAAGTCTCAGTTGCTTTGATGAAAGCCTATATCACACTTTGCACACACACCGTCTGTATAAGAGCACAAAAGGAAAATAAATACTGATTGAAGCGGCTGCTGCCTCTCGCCGCTTATAATGGAGCGTTCAAACAGTTGGAATATTTGCATTGCAAATGTCTTTCCCCACAGCCCCGACTACGACCTCGCAAGCAGGCTTGACCGCTCAAAGAGAAACTCACCTGTGGGGGAATCTCCCAGCAAACCCTTCCCTAGAGGAACCGGTGCAGGAGCTCGAAGACCCAGAACTTTCTGCAGGAGCAGCCGGGAGGGATCGCCCAACAGACCCTGGACCTGAGAGAGAAATTAAAAAGATAAGATGAGACTTATCAGAAATATACAGTCAGAAAAAAACTGAAGAGATTATGGCTAAGAACACAATACGCATGTGACCCTGGACCAGTCATAAGGGTCAGTTTTTTGGACAATTATAGCTTTATATTTGGTCGAGATTCCGGCCATTTTTATTCACAAAAATAACGTTTTGATACATTTATGGTAGGGAATTTACAAAATATCTTCATGGAACATGATCCTAATATCCTAATGATTTTTGGCATAGAAAAAATGAAATATATCATTTTGACCCATACCATGTATTTTTGGCTATTGCTACAAATATACCCGTTCTACTTGTGACTGGTTTTCTGGTCCAGGGTCACATATGAGAAAAGTTCATTTTTGAGATGGCAATAACAAGTAAACGAAAAAAAAGACCAGCCATAAACATTTCTTATCACGAAACTGTATTTTCATTTTTACAATAATAAAAAAACACTGTTCCTACAATAACTGAATTTTTGAGCTTTTTTCCTTGGCAAATGGTCATATCTGTGACAAACACAGGTTATAATATTGCTGGAAATGAGCCGGTCTCCATCTCTTGTTAAAACTGCACTTGTCAAAAACTGGAAAACATTGTGATTTAGTTTTGCATATTTTTTTTTGGTGGCTTAATGTGAAGAAATATTCTGCATATTTGTTGGAGTTCTAGACGAAAAAAACTTTTGGCATTCAAAATAAACTTCTGTTCATAAAATTCCCATTGTCACTACAAGAAGCGTTAATTGCTTGATTCTTGAACTGACTATTATGTTGCTGTTCCCAACAAAATTACCGTTTCACAAAAACAACGTTGCACGCTCACACACACTGCATGCATACATTAAATGAGAGTTTGTATATCTCATGCTTTCAGTATTATTGCACAAATTCTTCCTCTTCCATTCATTTTCGTGTGTGTATAGCAATATTATTCTCTAACCAAATGTACATTAAAAAGCAGTTGAGATCTATGGTTGTAATACTGCAAAAACAAATAATGCTTTTCTGAACAAAAGCTGTTGTTTTCTTATTTAATGCAAGCCAATAATATCCTCTCAGATGATTACATCCACGGTTGCATAACATGCGTTGTTAGTCATACAGTAAGATGATATGCACACACTGATGTTTTGGTTATGGGCACACAAGTCTGACATGCACAGACACACACACACACCCTCACATTAGAAACATGCTTGTCTTTGATCTGTAAGAGCTGCTGTTGGGCCATCTGCATGTGGAGAAGATTCTGGAGAACAAGACCGTTACCTAGAATGGCACTCTGAAAGAAAGAGAGAAAGAGAGAGATGTGGTCAAAGCAGTACTTAAATGTAGTAGTGTCCACTTAAACAATCTTGACTGTTTACTTTAACTACGCGCATTTTAGACACGTGAACATACAAAATGACAAAGCCCACGGGACATCAAATTGCCCATCTCGACAGAAAAAAATACCTGCTGTGCTTTTCCTAACTGAAGCAGAGCTGCTGTGAGCGGCGGACGCAGGAACGGGAGATTGTGAGGTCTGCCAAACTTTCCTGGTGAGAAACCAGCAGATAAACGAAGACTGAACATGTGATAACAATTCAAAACAAACCCTTAGAAGAAGAGAGGAGGAAGCACAGCGCACAGTGCCCACGATTTCCTCATACCAAAATTCCAACTTCGGCTTGCTCCCAAATAGGTAGAGAAGTTGAATGTTTAATCATGCGCTATATTTAGTGTCGTAATTGTGTGTTCTCTTTAAGCTCCGGCCTCCACTTCTTCCTCAGCTCATTTATTCTTCCACCCAATGAAAAGTTCATTTTAATATATGATTAGGCCTTCATCAAGAGAAAAATCTGTTCGGAGCTGGTGATCACCGCTCCGTAGAACACACACACACATGCATATGCAAACACACAGGGGATATTTCATTTCAACTACAGGACATGTTTTGCTCGGATTGGTTCGGTTTGAAGAAGTACTTTTCCAAAATCGTATTTATGTATATTCAAGAAAGTATTTGCAGTAAAGAGAAGCATTGTGTGTGATCCTGCTATTACGACAGTGTAATGACCAAACGTCTCCACAAAGACAGTAATACCTGGAATTTTTGACCCCTGTGAGGATAAATCAAAACTAAATGAAGCTTATAATACAGTACACAATACAATATACAGTTTGTACAGAATAAAAGTCATCATCTATAGACGGTTTCAAGGCAACAACATAATCAAACGTTACTGCACACGCATGTTTTGTGGCCCAAACTTAACTTCCGGTAAACATCCACAAAGAATAGATTCCCTGCAGATTAGTTCTGATAACAGAAAAAGTAAGTAAACTACATTAGCTAACAAGTTAAAAGTATGTCTAGCCAGTATTATTTTGGGTTGGCAGTAGAAGAAGCGTTACTTGGCTAAACTTAAATGCGACAAAGTTACACGACCCATTCAACAAATTGTTTATTTAATACAATTAATATACAATTATATGTTAATATGAATTAATGAAGTATAAATAGTTATATTATTATCCACTAGCCAGACCGATCAACAAACACAGAGCGGAAGTTATCTTTGAGCCAGGCATGTATGAAACCGTCTATATAAAAATCTCCATTAAACATGGAAACACAATGTGTGTGTGTGTGCGCGTGTTTGAGATACCTCCGCGTTTGCCGGTAGGGTAGGGTCTCATAAGGACCTGGAGAGCAGCAGGATTGGTCATACTATTGAGGAACTGGGCCAGATTGGGTTCAGGCAGCAAACCTTTCTTATTGCTCAACATCTACAAAAGACACACACACACAACCAAGATTAAAAACAGCAATTTGTTATTGAATTACTGCCACATCTACTGTATGAATATCCTAAGCTTTCTTAAGAAGATTATTCTTGCTACCTTTCACGGGCATTAAACAATTTCATTTAGATTTTTCTTGCATATTTAAAAAACATCCTTCATTTTAACAGTAACACAAAAATTGCAAACCTAATCTAAAATGAACAGTAATAAATATAACTTTTATTTTATAGTTTCAGGCTCTGTTTCTTGGCACAAATGAACACATATCCACCAATTACAGTTATCACCACAGACACAGTTTCCTCTTCACAATTTGATGTCCTGTTAAATGTTTTTCTGGGATGTTTATGCCCCGGCTGTGAGTGAGCATGTGTGTGTATCTGCTGGCATTTGGGAGATGCTTGCAGACATGTTAAACTCATTGGATCTCTGATGTCTGCTAGAGGTGTGGATGCATCCTAACCACACTCCATCTCCATCTGCTGACTACTATTCCCCCACCCACACGTACACGCTGTGGTGCTTTCATACCGTAATGGACGAATCCAAGAATGTAACCACCTATTCAGTACTGGTGGCGATAATTTAGTGATCAATCACTGAAAAGCCTGTATCAGTGGAGCGTGAATATGAATAATTACAGCTCTGGGTGAATCAGCAATAGCATAGGGAGAGTGTGTGTTTGAGGATGGCAAAGAGCAGAGCCATCTCCCATCATGCCCCTGCATGAAGCGTCAGAGATGGATTAGCTCAAATTCTGATATGTGCTTTCAAAGATGGATAAGCTGCAACTCAAATGTTTTCTTTTCTCTACTGTAAGCTGAATCTACATTCATTGAAACTATGTGTGGTGGTTTAATGTGTTCTGTACATTTATTAAACTGATACATTGGGTCTTAAATACGGGTGTTACAATACACTATACAATACACAATACTGGGTTTACAATGTGATATTTTGATCAAAATGTAAACAAATTAAACTGAAATTCAAATGAATCCCTATTCATTGTAATGGCAGTGGGGCATCTTGTTAATATTTATTATCTTTGCAGCTCACCCAACAGAATTAACCAGGCATCATATTGTAAACAAAATTGCAATATTGCGATATATTGCGCTTTATCAATACACTCCTGTCATGAACGCAGATTGGTCGGCTATAACCTCTGCCAAGCTACTTTTTGTATGCCTGCAATGGCTCTTATGTTTGTTGCATAGCGATGTTTAATCTTCTAATGGAAAACCGGCTACAAATAACTTCTTAGTAAACATCTGTATCCCTAAATGATTTAATATGTGGTAACCATTGTATAAAAGCAATAAAGCAATCGAAGCTATTCTATAATGTCAATACCGTCACATCTGAAAGAGGCTGTTAAGAGTTTCAGATGCCTTATTGCTTGAATCAAAATGCTGAACAAACGTTATCAATGTTCATTCGATTAAACTGCGACAACAAAGCAAATCCAGTCAGCCTTACTGAATATGACTGCTATAACCAGTAGGCACGTATCCTTGGTGTTACGCATGAGTTCCCAGAGCATTGGCTAGTGAGAAGAGCTAGTGCAGACACCTGCTAGACCCGAAGCAGAACTAAATTTATATGGCTACACTCACATGCAAAGCAAAACCCCGTCAGACTGAAGGGAAAGCTTGTGGCCTCACAGTCTGTCTGTCAGCGGTGCAGTCGTAGAGAATAAAGTGATGCTTGTGGCTCTGAGGGGTGGACTTCCTGACAAATGTCAGATTGCATTTGCTCTATTAGACTGGAGATTTTCTGAGGATAAAAGAGGAAGGAGAGAAGCCTAACGTATCCCTGCTGAAAAGACCAGTTCTTATTGGTTTACGTATACTGGTTAGGGCTGGTAAACCAGTGTCATCCTTAAACTGGTAAACGCTCAATGTGATGCACATGCGTTTCCGTCAGCTGGTTTATGCGGACCTGTCCGGTAAGATGAAAATAGCTCCGTTATTTATTTTCAACCTCGGAACTGCGGCGGAAGTCTGGTGATGTTTGAAACAGCAGGGTTCCTATGAATACTGTAATTAAACTGTCAAAGCCGCAGTTTCACACATGCACGTGTGTGCGCGGTGATGCGGGCACGTTAATGTGTGCCAAACTCTGCTTGCTTGCTGTTTTACGATAAAGAAAATGTTCTGCATCCCCTGTGTGTCACTTACCACGCCCTGAGCAGCAATGAGGGCAGCAAGCGTGCTGCGCCCAGAGGTCCCTGGAGGACAGAGACACAGGCGTATCTCTTGACCCTGGATCAGCTGCCTGTCCATCTCCAGCAGAACAGCTTCAGCCTGCTCCGCCGTCTCATACTCGACGACACCGAAACCCCGTATTGGACTCCCCTCATCCTGAGCCAGCTACAGGACACACAAACAAACAAGAAAATCATTTCTATTAGTGCTGTAAAATCCAAAATAAATGTTTGTTTATATAATATACGTGTGTGGCCTGCATACAATTTTGAGTAATATATATATATATATATTACTTTATTTATATTACTTTATATTATTTATATATATATATATATATATATACACATACATACATATTTATATTTACAACTGTTTATATTTACAATTAGCAGATGCTTTTATAAAAGCATTTGCTAAATGTAAATGTAAATATTTGTTATATATACACATGTATGTATGTAAATTTACATGCCACACATCGGTGCATCGGTGGACTATGCACCGATATTTTATACAAATACAAACATTTATTTTGCTGACAGCACTAATTTTGGCACCGTTTCATTTAAAGTGGCTTGCAGTGCACTGAATGCATTTATTTTGAATCATTATGTGTGTTTTCTAGGATCAAACCCATGACCTTTGTATTGCAATCACAGTGCTTAACCAAGTGAGCTACAGGAACCCAAAATATATCTACAGCTATAGTCTATCACACATCAGCTACTAAAGGAACACATTTATTTCTGTCCTTTGGCTTCGATTTTTAAGACGCCTGCAACCTTTTGGTGTGGTTTAATGATTTTTGAGCAATAAAACCCTATTTGCATACTAATAAGCGCTACTTTGATATTAGAATGGAAATTGAAGTTTAATTATTGAGTATTGTTCCTTGTAAGAACTCTGAATGCTTCCGATTTGCATAGTTGTAATTAAACATGGCTTGTTACTAATTTCATTACCATAACAATAACAACTTGCGTCCAAAATGTAACTGAAAAACTGAGAAACTTGTTTCTGTGTTGCTGTGACTTGTGGCTCTTTTGCTTTTCCATTAAGACAGCGTGTGCTCAAGCTGACACAGATGATCCATGTTATCACAGCATGATTTGAGAATATTCCAAAAAATAGAATTAATCTTCATCTTTTAAGCAAAGAAGTTAAAGGATTGCAAATGTGCTTATTCGATTAGTGACCTAGAAATCATACATTTCCTATTTATTGTAAATCATAATCTTTGTATTATTGGAGATGCAAAACATCTTTTTTTGGTTAAAAAACTATACAAAAATCAATAACTGAGTAAAAACATACTGTCTCTTTACTGTACCTGCAACATACAGTAAGCCTATGGAAATTCAGGTATGATTTCATGTCAGTTTCATATCATTTAACTTATAAAGATAAGTATGTACTATTGAGTTTCAAACAAAGAGGGTGATAGAGAGACAAATGTTATGGATTGCAGCTTTTAAAATGTAATTTAATCATCATTTCAAGATAAATATAATTTATTTACTATACTGTAGTTACAGTATCTAGATCAAACAAGAACTACTATAAACTTTTATCAAGCTAGAGAAATTATTAGATGTTGTGGAGCAAAACAGTTTCCTCTCCTCAGGCACCTGTGTAAACTGTAAACTTGAGAAGAACCTACAATTAACTGAAAGTTAACTTTGTGCATCGTGCTCGTGCGTCTGATGAAACCATCTATAGTGCCGTGACTGCCGTCTTTAACTGTTGTGCTTTTATTTTCGATCTGTGCTTGAAAGCTGTGGATCATTGTTTCATCCGGCACGATCACTGTGTCTAGACTTTATTTTTTCGCCCACACTTATTCTGTTAGGACCGAAGGATCACACAGGTGTGACTCGGGCTCCATTATTATGTTGTGTTGTGTCTGCAGTAAGTGTATTGCCTTTGTTGTTATCTGGTTTGAGCACTGCCTGAAAGAAATAATAATATGTTTACATCATACAAGTATGTCAATAAGGCACCCACCCATGAGGGGGAGACCCACGCAGAATAAAGAAGAATAAAAAAACAATCCTCCATAAAACATTAACGATATTTCTCAGTTGCGTTATTCATTTTTAACTATTGAAACTTTTATAATTAGAAATAAAAATAAAAAAACGCACACAAAGTGATTTCCCATTAAAATTGAACATGCATGCAATCACTACTTGCAAAAATGCTACAAACTCTCTAATGCCCATTACAATTACCAGCCAGCGTTTTTGAATCTCAGTCTTTATGAGAAATCCCACAGGGAATCAGGAACATTCACGCGAACTAAACACACACACACACGCACACACACACACACACACCCCAGATGTGTTTTGAGATGAAGCCTTTCATCTATGTGCGTCAGTTCTTCGAATTGGCCCCTGGAGAGACCAGCGGTGCTTCATCAAAACATCTTCACCAACTGTCAGGGATTGATCACTGGAAAAACTCATCTACCTCTATCTCAACACGTATGTTTGCAAGATGCTGGTGGGTTACTTACCTTCTTGTTACTTCAAACATGTATGACGTTCTTTCTTCTGCAGAACACAAAAGAAGATATTTCGAAGAATGTTGGCCGAACAATGGCGATACCCATTCACTTCTATTATATGTACACAAAGCCAATGCAAGTCAATTAGGAACCTCCATTTTTCAGTTACCAACGATCTTTAAAAATCTTCTTTTGTGTTCTGCAGATTTGAAATGACAAGAGGGTGAGTAAATGATGACACAATTTTTATTCTTAGGAGAACTATTCCTTTAATTAAAAGAAAATCTGTGATTCGCACGATCGATTGAATAAATGATTCAGATAAATGGCTCTTATGTTCTATTCAGATTGATTCACTGATCGGTTCAAATGATTCATTGAAAAGGTATACAGCGCACCAATTGCATCGTGCTTTAAAATGAAGGACGATATTAGCGAAGACAATGCAAGGACAAGGTTGTATTATTTATTTAAGGTCAGTACCTTATTTATCTCACTCACATCATGGAAACAAATATATCTAGACAGAAAGAAAGCAAGAGATCAGGTGAAGACTGAGTCGAGGGTCTTTAAGAAGAAACTGGAAGAAACTAATCAGCTATTAGCACTTATTCCAATGGAAATGAGACCCCTGAGGGAACATAGAGGGAGGAAAAAATGAGGAAGAGAGAGATTGGGCGAGTGCGCGAATGAATGGATAATGTACTGGTGAGAGTGAAATAGAAGGAAGAGTGCACAAGAAGAGGATGCTGAAATAATCTAAGCAGAAGAGATGAGGACAGGCTGATTAAAGGACAGACACGTGAAAAGAATCACTTACACTTTTGAACCCTACTGTACATACACACACAGGGTGAGACTGTAGGAAACTGTAAAATGTGCTACAGTGGCCGGGATATTTCTTTCACACTGTCATACACACACACACACACGCACACGCACGCACGCACGCACACGCACACACACAGCATACGCCCTTGGCAGTAATAAGTGGTGCGGTATGTCTCGGAGGAACCCGGGCTTATCTGTGCCAGTTATAATGCAGTCAGGACAGTGTATGTAAAAGTCTAAATATAGAGAAGGAAAAGCATTTGTCATTTGGATAAGTGTCAAACTGTTGTGCGTGTGTGTGTGTGTTTGAACACTAACCCGCAACAATACACCATTCTCAGTCTACCAACCAAAAGCACATTTTATTGCTCAGCGGTTGATCTTTCATAGCTCAGGAATCTGCACATTTAGGTGTCAATGCTGTCTCAGATGTTTCTCTAATATTCTAGCAAATATATATTATAATATTGAGTTACTGTATATCGGCCAATATATCGTTTATCAGCTTCCAATGTCAAAAAGTATCGGTTATTGTTATCTGCCAAAATTTACATATCAGTGCATCCCTAGTATTAATCTTAAATTAAATCATTAGAATTTGTGACAAGTTTTTATCATGAAAAAAAGCACACAATAAATACATTTCACGACAACTAATTGTAATAACTGTCAAAGACAATTGCCATAAACACAGTTATTTATTAGAATCGGCAGTCAAGTTTCATAATGGTGACACCCCTACAGAATTTATACAAGTTTAGGTTACACTTTATTTTAAGGTCCAATTCTCGCTATTAACAAACCATTAACTATGACTTTTGCCACAATATGCTCCTAATATGTTGCTTATTAATAGTTAGTAAGGTAGTTACTGGGATGTAGAATATGGTCATGCAGAATATGTGCTTTATAAGTACTAATAAACAGCTAATATGCTAATATTAGGCATGCTAATAAGTAACTAGTTAATAGTGTAAATTGGTCCCTATACTGAAGTGTTACCAAATTTTAATATTGGTGTCTGAGCAAATCTAGTCCGAGACATAGTTAAGATCTTTACAGTGGTACATTACTATTCCTACGGCAGAGTCTATTTCTCAGGAGAACAATCTGTGAAGCAGGAGACTAAAGCAAAACCCTCCATTATTGCTCATAAATCACACATGCAAAAACATCTCCAGATGAGAGCAAACCAGTCACATTAACCAGAATTCCATGCTAGTTTGTCTAGTTTATTCTGGTTAGTGTTGGTCTGGTGCTACAACCATCATTCTATACTGGCGACCATCATCCAAAACTCAACATACAATATGCTACAGTGTCTTTTCAACAGGGACCATACCGGCAGACAAGCAAATTCATTCAGGATTCATAAATTAGATAAATGTATTTTCACACAGATATTGTGTGTTTGTGAAATATATAGAGTAATGTATAATGAGGCTTTTATATGACAAATTGTGCATAAAAATTCATTAAACCTGCTGGCTGAACAAATAGTGAACTGCTCTCTCTCTCTCTCTCTCTTTGTATGTGTACTCACTGTACTGCACTGTTCTCTAGCAAAACAGATCACTGCTGTCACAATTGTGCATCCTGCAGGGCACTTGACACAAATCTAATACAATAATGACACTCCACCAGTTTCCTCCATTACACCATTTAATGTACGAAGCATTTTCTAGACAGTCGGGAGAGAGTGGTCAGGCTGTAGGGTGCCAATGTCTGTCTGTTATGCCGCTGTGTATGAATGCAGTCCGACTCCAGAACAAACACCAGCTATTACTAACCTCAAGACAGGAAAATCAATATAGCTACTGCCTCCTTTTAAACACAAACACACAACAGCATACCTGACACAGTAAAGCACTTTATCAAAAGCAAATGTTGTGTCTATAGACATCTATGGCTTGTTCCCTCTGGCTCAGACATATTCTTATTCCTATAGTAAATGGCTGACCTTTGAGGGTGGTACAGAGACCCCAGTGGGATTGTGGGAAGGTGGAGGAGCTGAGCAGTATCAATAAAAGAATAATGTGCATCCATAAATGTCCCTATACAAAACAGTAGCTTTTAGAACCACTTCCATCTCTATTTCCTTTTAAGGGGCCGGTCATACACATAGTCATAGGTAGGTGTAAATGAGAGGTCTTGACTTGTTTCCATAGAGAAAATTAAAATAGTAACTTCATGATCAGTGGGATTTCCGGTGTGAAAAAGTAATGAGGGACTGCACAAATTCTTAGATATATCGTATTGTATTTTTGGCTCACCCATCCTTTGTCATCTATTTGTCAAAGGTTGTAAATGTACTCTTGTAACCATAGTAGGACGTGTCAGGGAAGGCATCGTCTATGCTGAGTCTAGTCATGGTTTTAGATGGTGAAACAGGTGTAAATATTTATCACAAGGCTGTATAGGTAAGCCCTGCATAAGGATAACAACCAACTTTTTCCACAACCAGTCCCTGCTGGTGCCTAGGTTTGGTACCCACATGATACCTTTGTACGTGGCTCCATCAGTAATGATATTCTGGTACATAAATACTGTACAGAATTCCCAAACATTCCTGACATTGACTTGTACACCAATGTCATCTTCCATTGTTTGGAAAAACAGGAAGTCATATGGAAAGTTCTTATAAAAATGTAGTTCTTGTTATCAAAGTTGTCTCAGCAGACTGCACTCTAAACTCGGATGGCAAATTGTATTATACACTTAAGATTTGAAAGTGCCTAGGAAAAACTCATCAACATGGGATAAAGTACACAAACCTAAAAGTAGTGAGATGCAAACATACGTATGCAACACACAAAAGAAAACTCAACATGATGAAAATAATTTGTAAAGTACATGCTGAAAAACAATATTTCACACGTCAAAGCATAAGTTATAAGTACAGTGGTACATTACTATTCCTACGGCAGAGTTATCACTAGTATTTAGTCATTAAAAATGTATTAGATCAATATCAACATTTTCATCTATAATACAAATATGGTTACGTCTTTTAAAAGTTGATATGTTTCTTTAAGTACCATCGTCAAGATGTTTGTTTGTTTTTGTGCTGTGACAGCATTCAAAATCTACAAAGAGTGTCAGATCACAGGTCAGCAGATGAGTTGACCTTCATCTCATACAAAAAAAAAGAGACAGACAGCAGACAATACTGCTTTTGTTTTAGATCTCAAAAGTATCTCTTCATTGCAAACAAAATCATTTGTTAAAATCAAGCTGCCAAATGAGAGGGTCTGAAATCTTCCCCATCTTTACATTTGACCTTATGTCCTTAAAGAGATAGCACCAAAACAAAAACTCATGTCATTCAAAACCTGCATGTAACTTTTTGGTGCTGTGGAACACAATAGAAGATATTTTGAGAAATGTCTCAATGGTTTTGTGTCTATACAATGGAAGTCAATGGGGTCGAGTGTTACTGACATTCAAAATATCTTGAAAAAAATTTCTTGCAGAATAAATAAAGTTATACACAAGTTTTTATACAAGTTTAAAAGGACATGAGGCTGACTTAGTAATGAAAGAATTTTTGGGTGAATTATTCCTTCAAATTACAAGTTAGTCAGGCATGTAATTTTGCCTGGCGTTAAATAGGCACAAGCCAAGTTGTGTAGGCTTCAGGAGGTAACCATAGCAACTGTACACATTTTAACCACATCTATTAGGGTGAATATCACACTGTACATTGACAAAATACTTTTTTTTACAAAAATCATATCGTAATTTATCTATCTCTGCTAGCAGCATCTGAAAAATCCACGTAATTCGCAGGCTGGGTTAATTTCTAACTCCTCGTCCACCTAAATATATGTGGAAGCTTCCAGACTGTGTGTGTCCAGCTGTCAGCATTTGCATCGAGCCCCCTGAACCCCTTGAACGTGCCACAGAAGCCCCGGGTCGGAACATGCCACTCACGAACACGCTGAGTCATCTAATAACATAACTGCTGTCATTCTCAAGAGCGTCTCAAAGGCACATTAGAGTGGGGGGAAGTGGCGAGAGAGATGACGTGGGAGGTGACATGTGGAAAAGAAAGAGGGAGATGCATTTTGGAACACATCAAACGGAGATGACATTTCTTAGCATGCTTAACAGCTGACATTGCCACAAAAATGCAGGAGTTTTGCCATTTTACATTCCACCACAGCGGCTTTGAGAATGCATAGTTGCTCCTAGATGGAAAGTCAAATATGACCTGGTCAACACATTCCATGTCAACTGTAATATTGTACAGTTTTTCACTTTTTTGTTTATAATGTAGGGCTGCAGTGAAAATTCACAGGCCCTTTTCAATGAGGCCCAATGCAGCTAAATATGAAGTCTTAAAAATAAAAAATTCAAATAAATTAATAACATTTTTAATATTTGAAAATATATTTTGGGGATGAACTATACTCTTAAAATTATATTTTTTTTATATGAAACAGAATGACTTGTATAAACCCTGCATCAATTTCTAAAAGGCCACACTGAAGACTGCTAGAAGAACATTACTACACAGTCACTCCTTCCGATCACTATGAAGTACTAAAAGAAGCTTTCAGATCATTAAAACATCCTAAATATTAATGAGACTTTCCTTGTCAGCCCGGGCCGCATTTTGCATCTTCCGGCATCTTTTGCACACAAATGAGCTGAATCACGCACGCAGTCTCTTGACTTATCTCATTTCTGTACAGTACTGGGGGCGGCAATAGAGCTCCAATATTGATTCCTGAAGCAAAGCTTGAGTATTAAAAAGGCCTGAAAGCACAGTGATGCGATTTGAGGTCAAAGTCCTCGGTGCATCTTCAAGACTCCAGCAGATAGTGTGGGTTTGGTGCCACTGCAAAGCATCACGGGATTGAGAGGGTGTACTGTAGAGTATTGATTTCTGTGTTGGTTGGTGTTGGCCCTAACTGCAGATCTAAAGTCAGTGTTGCCCTTTAGCTTTAATGGTTTTGATTAGGATGGAGGTTGAGGAAACCATATCCTGCATCAGCACTTAAAGGCAGTTTTCCTGGGCGGTATTGATTTCTGGAGGCTTGCATGGTTAAAAGCTCTCTCTTATTAACAAGATGGACAGAGAAGGGAGGGCTGGGTAGGATTTTAGCACAAGTCATCACCGCCATGTCTGGCAAAAGACCATCAGCAGTTTTCTAATGGATGGAACTTGTGCAGGTCACGCACAAGCAAACATAAAAAAATCAAGATGCAGCAGGTTGAAGGTCGAGGTTCAGAATTTCAAGTGGTAACAAAAACATTGGAAAAGAGTGGAAAAAAGGTTAATTGCAAATTTCAATAAATGTTACATCAGTAATAATTTAAAGCACTTGCCAGGGCCATGTTAGGTATGTGCTAGCAAAATTGAATCTTCTATCCTCTAAAAAAAAACAGTTTTAGTAAAAATCAGCAGGAATACTTAAAAAAAAAAAAATATATATATATATATATATATATATATAAAATTGTATTATCTCTTTTTCAAACGTTACATTTTGTGTTGTTTTATGACCTGAAAATATTGCAAAATTATGCTATGCTCCAGTCTGCAGCATATTTATTTATTACCAAAAAATAATTTATTGGCCAAAAAAAGAATACAAACGAAACAAAATTAAAAAGGTATTCAACAGACAATATTAAAATAATATTTAAAAAAAATAAATCTCTATACTTATCAGAATGACAAATTATTTTGGCCATGATAACCGTGTAGTAAAAATCTGATATCGTGACAGCCCTAGTTCAAATATTATAACTTTTTTCCTGGACTAGAACATGCCACCACAGAAACAAATTGTTAAAATATTATGTTATTTATTATTATTATTTTTTGTTCTATTAATGCTCTATTAAAAACAATTGGTTTCTATATACAATTTATTGGTTAGTATAGACGGTTTCTTCGGACGCACATGCCTGGCCCAAAGACACTGGACACATTTCAAACTGTTTTTTTAGTAACTAAATTCAATCTTCAGCTTTATAATACCACATACAGTGTTCAAGCAATTATCGTGATATGTACATCAATACTGCCGTGAATGTGAAATACCAAAAACCAATACAAAACACCCCGCTCCACGATCTCACCTGGCAGAAGACAGGTTTGTAGTGCTCTGAAAAAATGTGAGCCAGCTCCTCTGAGTCTTCGAAGTCTAGCGGCAGGCGATCCACGCACAGGCACTTGGAATGAAGGTGGTCAGTAGAGGTCAGCTGGTTGACGTCAGCCCATTGCACCATAAGTGCCCGGTCACCCAACGGCTTCCCCAGGAGTTCTGACCGTGCCCTGGAGGCCGAATCCTTCTTCATGTACTCCACGAAGCCGTAGCCTTTGGAGTGTCCCAAAAGGTCACTGTAAACCAGGAAACAGCGCTCGATGTTGCCATAAGTACGCACCAGTTCCTGAAACTGGGTGGCGGTGATTGTATAGGATAGGTTGGTGACACACAGGAGAGAGTCCGTGGGCTGTAGCTGGACGGTGATGTCACGGCCACGCACTGACGTCTGGTGCAGATTTCGGATGGCATCCTGTGCCTGGTCACCGTTTAGAAGGGTTACGAAGGCTAGTGAGACACACACGTACAAACACACACATTTGGACAAAACATTAAAAAACACTCAAAAGGTAATCAAACTTGTTTTGAGTCACAAACATGAATAGAATAACTCATCAAGAGTAACACTTAACATATTAGCCAAAGAAAAAGCATCTGGGCAATGTTGAATATTCCTATGGGATACCACTGGAGAAAAGTTTATTTTTCTATTTAAGCTGATTCTGTAGTACATTTTTATTATACAAAGATGAAGTGTGTAGTTTCTAATGCACCAAGTGTCTCTGAAAATGATGTGTGTACATATTTAGATTGGACCAATAATAATAAAATAACAAAATCTCAATAGAAGAAAGTTGCGGTAAAAAAGCCATTACGAAATTAATTTCATTAGATTTCTACATTTAACTGTAATCAAACAATTTCTATTTTTAGAAACATAAAAAAAAAATTACATTCTTGAATAACAGAAAAAATCCTTTGGACTGAACAAATTATTATTATTCTACATTCTAAACATCAAGGTCGTTGGGAGATATGAAATATTGCTCTCTTCCTTTCTGTGTACGTGGTGAGGTTCTTCACTTCATTTCAAAACTCCTCGGACTATTTTCTTTTCCAGTATGCTCTCAGATTTACATCTTTTCAAAGGAGACCAATGTAAGAAGTCTATAAAAATGAGCCTTTGACACAGCTTACAGCTTTATGTAATAATTCACAACAATTTTATTTATATACACTGGCAATTCACCATCAATCAAAATAATATATTATTGTAAGAAGTAGTTATGTATTCTTTATATAATTTTTTATCACTTTTAACATATTGCTGCTACAGTATCTCTATATTTCGTGATTTTTATGTTTTGCCATAAATCATTATTTTTAGTCACCCTTTATGCTTGTCGCTCAATTATCTAACCAATAAAAAACCTTAAAAAGTGCTTGTCAATTTAATAACTTTAACACAACAGTGTTTTTGTCATTACCTGATAAACAGCGCATTTGGACATCTGAGGTTTCGAAAGTACTGCGATGATATGCATGTTTTTTAGCTCAGTTCACATTTCTGAAAATGTTGTGGTCCATTTAATTAACAAACATCCAATGATTTTATATGAATAACGGGAGATTAAACAGAACACGTGTCATGATAACTCCAGATTAATACATGTTTCACTGATATCTCTTTGTCATACTGTATCTACTTTGTCAAGAATGATCTGCTATTTTAAGTCATGTCCACATACATGCTAGTTGTTGAAATGAATTCTGCATTTGAATAAAAATAAACTATTAAACACATTTATGCTGTTTATAAACAAAACAGTTGAGTAAAAATAAATGTTTCAGTTAAACAATGTTTAAAATATGCATAAATAATTAGTACAGAATATACTAGTATACAACTACAATAAAGTTTCAACACAGTAGACGTAAACAGGCAAGTCAAAGGTTCTTGATCTTCAGTTTATCGCATTTATCCCACGTAATTTTTGTTTTATTATCTCTCCATTCTAACTAGATGAAATTGAGCTAGCTGGGATTGTTTGTATTTGACAAAAAATTCATAAAAAACAGCTTGAACGAAGAATAGCTAAGACAATAATCTTAGAAATCACAGCCACTTTACTGGTGACAGGTCTTAGACGGACATTTTTAAAACAGGAACCTGATTATAGCCTTTGTATAAATCAGTGACAGTTATTAGCTTTTTTCTATGCTAAGTCGAGGGTGGGGGTGTGTGGTAGGGGACTTTATTGTAGCAGCATAAAGCCTATAATTCTTCTGGCATGAGACATCTAAAATGACTCATTAACATACAGTGCAGTCATTAATAAGTGCTCTATAGGCATTGACATTAAAATGACCAGCATGACGTTGTGCTCATCTGTCATTACAGTCTATGGCAGATGTCTGTATGGCTCCCAGGTGTGCGTTCTGGTCAGTATACTGTAGATTGGTTTCTGGTAAAATCACAAGACAAAGGCACGACGATTACAGCAATTATAAAGTTCAAATCACAACGTTGAGCATCTTCATCCCTTGAGCATTGTCTGTGTTGCGTTTCTCCTTTCTCATTACACTCATTAGACTTTTCTTTAGGACTGAAATGATAATATGCTGGGGAGGAGTAATACTCGCTCAGATACTGTAGTCTGTGACATGAGCCCTACTGACACTGTGAGCTAAATGAGATTCATTAGGGTGTGAAAGATCATAGCGTTTAAAGCTTCCTTCTGTTGCATGTTGTTGCACAAAAGGTTTGAGGCTTTATGCTTTGAGGATTGCAACTTTAAGTTGCTTCTCCAACACGTCTGACAAATGCATATACTTGTAAAAAACAGTGGGTAAGGGACTGTGTATAAAGTTCACACATTATATATAAACGAAGCAAAACTGTCAACTGGATGGTGCTTATGTTTAAAATGTATATAAACATCCAGCGCTGAGTTTAGTGAATAAGGTGAGATATATACACCTAGTTTATATAGAATGGAAGCACGTTCAATTGAATTCAGACACGGTTTCATATGATGCACAACTTTCGCCTGGCCTGAGGTTCCGTCTGTTTTTGTTGATCGCTCTGGCTAGTGTCAAATAATGTACCTATTTATATTTAATTTAATTTATATTAATACTTTAGTGTATAATAATTGTATTAAATAAACAATTTGTGGAATTTTATTGTATATACATATTTTAAAATAAACAATTTTTGTGTAACTTTCTTGCATTTAAGTTTAGCCAAGTAACAGTTCTTCTACTGGTAACCCAAAATAATACTGACTAGACATACTTTTAACTTGCTAGCTAATGTCACTTGTTATTTCTTTTGCTTGTTATAAGAAATAATCTGCAGGGCTCTATTGTTTGCAGATGCACAAACGTATGCATGCGCAGTACCATTGGTTCATATTGTTGCTTTGAAATGGTCTATAACTGCAGAAATGAACAAAGAACCCAATTTCTTGCAAAAGAAAGTGGGCAAATATCAATCCAAACAGATGCACACTGTGAAAACCTGGCTTATACGTTCTTGAGTTCTCAGATAATGCATGTCTGTTGACGGGGCAAACAACAAAATAATACAAGCAACACAGTAACTAACCAAACAATATATTTTTTATGCCATTTTGGTGTATATTTGTTTTGCCAGCAAAATACAGCAAATGGACAGGGGTTGTGTGATGCCCACATCCTCACAAGTACACGGGGTAAAAGAAAACACAACCCATATTTTCCTAAATATTCACAAAAAAGGCAAAATCATAATTTGATTGGCGATATCAATTTCTACACAGTTAATTAAGTATAATCCTAGCGATATTAATGTGCTAATAGAAGGCACAAAACATCATGATAAATCATGATAAAGTCGGCAGATTCTAACAAGCATAACTTGGCTGTAAAGTGTAATAAATATGCTGATGCGAAAATAATAAAAAGTTCTAAATTGACAGAATAATCATGATTATTAATCACTAAAATTAAAATATTGATCATGCTTTCCATGCAGTCCTAGACAAAGGTTAACATAGTAACCACCGACCACACTCACGACCACAATGGAGTCACTGTTGTAAGCCCAATGTAAAATCTGTGTCCTGAAGCATAAGCATTTATGAGCCTCTGCGGTACTGGGACACAATGATAGTAACACAAACACATGCAATCGCTGTGGTTTTCATTTACTGGGTCTGTGCAAAAAGTAGACAACACAGATCTGCCCTAATGCTGTGCTCATTATGGCTTGTTAGGCTCCGATCGGGCTGGGTGTCATTACCAGATGGCTGTAATATCTTAGCAGACACCAAGGCCATCAGCGACAGGCCAAGTTTGGGTCCTTCAGGCTGTGCCTTGACAGAGTGTCCATCCCCCACTGGCTGCTTTCAGTGGCAGAACACAAACAAGCCTTCCCTGCTGCTTTACAGCATGTCAATTATCAAGCGGGCAGGCAGACGCACATATACACATATATCACGAACACGCAGACAGGCGCTGTGATCCAGCCACCTCTTTATGACGTGTCAACTGGCGGGCCAGAGCTATACAAACACACACGCATATCTGCGGTTCCTGGCCGCGACTGTATGAATTCAAGGGTCAGGTGACCTAACACTAAAAAAGAGCTACACGGACACACGTGTGCGTTTTGGTCTCCACCTGCTATCTCTCAGCGTGTCAGTTAGCACTGAAAACACCCAGCAAAGCTGACAGCTGCTATAGATGTGGAATATATGCACTGATGAACATGCAAAAGAACAAATGGATACGCGTCTTTCATCTTTCGTGTTAAAACATGCTCTAGGGACTTTGCATACATGTTCAGTCTGACAGGTGAAGGATAATGTACAACATCCCGACAGAAGTCTGAAGCAAAGCTGAGGGTCTTATCTTGCATGGGGGGAGATTCTAGGATTTCAGTCCTTTGGGGCACAGCCCACTTGAGTATGACATGCTGAGGCTCATAATAAAATAATGCAAGTGGAAGAGGCTGACAGGTTTTTAACAATAAGTACAAATTGCATTACATGTCGCTAGATGCGTATGAGTAATGGTGGTGTACAGTTTTAAGTTTTCAGTGGAAAACTTACAGTGTCTTAATGTGAGGCAGACAAATTATATGCGTGTCTGTGACAGCTTTGTGGGGCAGTGCTTCGGGACTACCAATGGCCAGAAGAAAACATTATGTACAGTACAAACATACATTTTAGAAATAAAAGAGTTAAATAGGTATTGAGCAAGTACATAAAAAGTTAAAAACGATCTCCTTACCTCACCCCATTTGCAAAAGTAAACCTATAATATTTCTGTTAATTATATGTTTCTAACAGAGATGGCAAAAGTTATGGCCTGCAGCTTTAACATACATAAATAAACATACATGCAATATTGATTTGAGTTGAATTTTTTTTATTATGGGGTAGAAAGAGACCATAGAGCACTACAAGTGACATGAAACTAATAAAAGGAAGTTTGTGTGAAAATAACCAACAGTGATTGGTTGTAAACTGTCAAATATACAGTTCGGATACAGAAATACCAAACACTATTGAGTGTCCAGAGAGAGAATGTGTAAAATGTTATATAGGACCATTGCTCGTTTTCATGTAGCATCCTGAAGAAAACGTTCTCACGCATAGAAACAAATCCTAACAAGTTCGGAAAAACCCTTGCATGCACGCCTGAGTGAAAACACCGAAATGTGAACTACATCACAATTCCCAAGCGGCAAACATAATGGAGCAGTTAAACGCTAGCATTACCCAGGCTCGATATTCAAATGCTTTCTGCTCTACAGCAGACACGACTTTGGCCTTTGTCCTCCTGCAAGTGCATGTTTAAGTGCGAGAGTGTGTGTGTTCCTTCTCTAAAGCCGCCTACATTTGCCACCGCATCAATTAATGATGATCTCCTTCTGTTTTACCAGCATCAGTCATCCGGCTGAAGTGGTTGTCGGGCCGAGCAGTAACTCCCACACGCTCCCGTAAAAAGCCCCTCTAAAGCTTCAAGTGAACAACGAGACCCCCGCACCGCCATTGGATCCATTTGCAGCCCCCTCTCTAGATTTGAATCACGTGCATTTAATCATCACCTACATGTACGCTTTTGTTTCTACTATTACCTTAATAAACGGGCAAAACCTATCAAGAACATGTCTGGGTCATATATTACTCCAAAATGCCACAAAAGAAACGTAACAGGTAAAAAATGCTATTTTCCTGATGTCTTGACTTTATCATCAAAGGTTTAGTAAAATAAGAACAGATGGTTCAATATATTGATTATAAATTTAACCTTTAAGAATTCACGTCTTAAATGAAATGTCACTTCCATAAAGCTGGAATGGCCAAATTATTGAAATATCGATTTGAGGATCTACTGAGAATAACTTTGAAGTTCACCTGAACTTTGAAGGAATAGCGTATGACAACTAGTCACATGACACACAACAACCAATGAGAGTCAAAGTTATTGAGTGGTTGGATGTGCTTTAGTTTCAAATATCGCTATATATAATTTATGTGAAATATAAATCATTTTCTCTCAAAAACATTATTTTAAAATATATAAATATTAACCCACTAGAGCAGTTTGGATACTTTTATGATGGATGGATGTACTGTACGTTTTGGAGCTTCAAGTCCCGTTTAAGGAGATTTTTGATATGGATATAATATTTCATAACATTACATTTTATTATAAAATAATTGGAGTTCAGCTAAAGAAAGGGAAGAGCATCTGTGATAGCATGAGGATGAGTAAAATATGAGAGAATTTTCATTTTTGGGTGAACTATTCCTTTAATAGTCCAATTTCCTTTTTTGATTATAGTGTAAATCCTACACATGTTCTCATAATAACATTGACCCAAATGCTTTAGCATCCATTAAGTTTACAAGTGTCAGCACAGAAAAGCATAACTCTCCTCTTCCAATTTATAACTCCCAAATGGACGACCGCAGCCTGACACGTGCGGCCAGTGTGGGCAGCCGCTTCCTGCCTTTCCCCCATTGATCATACACGTCACATGCCGGTAGTTTTTAACGCCTGTGATTTGTCACTGTACGCGCTGATGAACCGTCCGTCGGGAGTACGTGCGAACGCTCACACGGCAATTAATTTCAGCGCTGTAAATCAGTCATTTGGAAACTGGGCATAGCAAACAACGGCGCACATAACAAGAGTTGAGGCGTGAAATGACAGCATGTGGGCTTCTAATGGTGTTCTTCTCCTCCCTTTGGGACTCGAATTCATCTGTTATGTGTGCCGTCTCTCTGCGTGATAAGCCACTGTTGAGAAAGTTCAGTGAAGTGCTGTCAAGGCATGAGAAAGATTTTGAGATGTTGTATTGATGCTGAGTGTTACGCTATTGTCTGCCTAAATGTTTGAAAGATCTGTACAGTACAAGTGTATTCTAAATATGTTACTACTGACAAAGTAGAAAAAAAAGGAGGAGCACGAATGTTCAAAGGATGCAGTTGCCCACTGCGACTTCAGAGAAACTTTTTTGGGCAAGTTTCAAATTTGATAAAAAGCTGATAAAAAAGGAATCAAGCTGTTATTTTCTGCTAGGTGCGCACATTTATTTATGCACATTTTGTTCTCAAATACAGCTGTGGAAAGACTTACGAGACCACTCCAAAATTATTTTCAGTTTTTCTGAATTTTCTATTTATAGGTAGGCTACATTTTTAAGTAAAACAATCATTTTGGTTTTAACATTTCTCTCACATTCCAAATGAAAATATTTTATTTACACTTTATTAAAACAAAATTAAAACAAGACAAACTGTTCTTAAATACCGCAAAGAAAACAAGTTAATATTCACGTTTAAACAACACAATACTAACTGTTTTTTTGCTGTTTATATACCGTATGTATCTAATTTATCGATTTGACATGGTGTCATAGGATCCAGTAATATTCGGTCTGATGTTTATTTACGTGCTATAATAAATGCAGATATTTGGGTCACTCATTATTAATTTCAGCCAAATTTCAGTAATTTCAGAAACCTTTAACCTTCTGATGAGCGATTATTGAAAGATCAACATTAACTGCATGACTTGCAAGCCCTCTAATGGGTCGATGTTTATTCAACGTTAATTCAAATACAAACAAACAAAAAACATTCCCTTCCGAAAACTAGCATTGAAGAGAAAATCATCACCTATGACTTGATATGGTATTATTTATGCTATCATTTATTCTAATTGCATATGTTTCATAGTACTGCTAATGTGTCCCAGTCATTCTACGCTATTAGGCTTTTGCTATTATTGTCTGAGCAGCAGATAAACTAAACATTAGCTTGTCCCATGACCTCATAATCACCATTATGACTATTCATCGGTCACGAGCAGCCCAAACCAACACAAAGAAAACAGGGGTCCAATCACTTTATTAGATATAATAACATAACCATCTCTAATTGCTAGTTTTTAAAATATGCCAGTAGACTTCACAAAAGCCTTATAAAAGGACCGAAATAAACCCCTCTTGATCAGATCCAGTGCCATAGCTCATAAAAGAACATAACTTTGACGGTCTATCAAAAATAATTGGGCACAATGAGCAGGGATGTATGCTAAGCCTTATATATTATGAGCCTGAATGAGGCTAAAAAGGGAACATGATTAAAACCCTGTGAAACCACTCGACAGACTTTTCAACTGCATTAGACAAAAAAAGCTTTATCGATAATAGGTCACGTCTAAATTTCTAAATGTAAAAAATGCAGAAGAACTACAGATGCTGAAAATAATAATAGTAAAACACTTCTCTCTTCCTCTACAGGAACATTTTACAATGTTTTTACACAAGTAATATCATAATGCTAAGTCATGCTATGATATGACTTGTCTAATAAACATCAAGCAAACCATATTCATGTTGTAAACGCTATTTATATACACTCTTGAAAATAAAGGTGCTTAAAAGGTTCTTCACAGCGATGCCATAGAGGAACCGTTTTTAAAGCACCTTTATGTTTAAGAGTGTAAAGCATTACAAGCCTTTACACTGTCAGTGTGCTAAAGTGCTTGACAACCAATCCGATGTTACGGAAGGACAGCTACGTAGTAATAATGACAAAAACATTTAATATGTGAAACATATGTTAGTTGTATAATTTTCAGTGTTTAAATATATTTAAGTACGGCTCAAACTGATTTTACAATCTTTTTATTTTGTATCATATATAGAATATATGTTGCATATAAATATAGGTAACCACACATGTTGACTAGGCGTATCGAGTCGGTCTAGACTAGTCTAGTTAGATCATGTAAGCTTTTTTGATTTGCATTCATCTTCATTACTGGACAGTGCAGTTTGAACAAAAGTCCCATTGTTTAACTTTAATTCCCATGCCCACCGCATCCATTGTCATCCTGCGGCCTGTCCGGAACTCCACACATTCCTTCAGAATTCCATCACGAAATGGATGGCACTATTGAAACAAATGAGCGAAATAAATCTACAGTATAACCGTACTGGATGGGAGGATGCAGGGTGGTTGATGATGCTTTCTAAGTGTTAAATTAACATGCTTTGTTTACAACACGCAGCCATTAACAATCGCATTCAATGTGCAGAGGCAATTTGTTGGACTTACTGAGGTGAATCCTGGGTAAACTTTGCATAGGAGATGGAAGATAAATATTCCTCATTACCTAAGGAGACGAAACAACAGCTCAGAGCAAAATCTCTCTACGAGAGTGTGTGTCTGCTCTCACACAAAACACACACACACACACCCTGTGTTCTGTAATTATGGGAAAGAACTTCTTCGCAAATGACTCTTAAAGCCACCATTAGGAGTGCCGGAATAAGGACAAGCAAAGTGGATTTCATGTGCACAAATGTTACCGGAAACACTGTGCAGTCATATAAACGCGAGGGAGGGGAAGACAAGGGAAAGACTCATTCCTAATGGCCTTTCTAGACCCTGACAATTCAATTAAAGACACTGCTATGTAGGTTCTGTTGGATTACTTCCTCTCGCATATACACTTTTCTCCCACAGATTAAAGATTCAAAGATTCCTGCATGTAGAATCCCCAACAATAATAGCATGCAGGCTAAAAACTATGTTTTTACAGAACAACTATAATCAAAATGTGTACACAATGTGACTCAGTACGCAAACCACTGCTCTATTTGCTTGAGCCACCCAGGGAGCTCTAATGTACCTGAAGAAAGGTTTACGTTACCATTCCTATTTACAACAAAGATTCTGGGAGTGGCGCTACCTTTTTGTTTGATCAAAAGCAACGCGAGATGGCACATATGGCTGTGGCAAGAGTTTGGAAACATTATTTATGTACGCTTGGTGCCAACAGTGTTGCAGAAGTTACAAACTTGACCACACAGTAATAAGGAACCAAATATAAATATTATTTTTATGTTAACATATTTGCTACTGTACATAAAGGCCAGTGGAAAGCCCTTAAATAACACTTCATCAGAAAATACATACCATCACCCATTACCAGATTTTTCCTCTCCAAAGCAAAAAAGTACATTTGAGGTCAGGCATCATCGTTGTTTATTGACATCAGCAACATTCCACTAAGTGAACGGCACCGGTGCAGCTCTGAAGAGTAGCTGCTTTCCTTTCCAGGCAATCCAAACATTTATAAAGCCGGAGGAACTGCATCAGCTAAAAAAGAGAGCTGTCCACCAGCCTTGTTTGGCATTTAAAGATGGGACCCATTTACGAACACATGAATTTCTTCAGCAATAAAAGCATGTGGGATTAGCAAAACAGAGCTGATTTGATGCTTATGTGTAGCGGTGTAGAGAACCTCTATATTGTTTTTATGTAAGAATGGGAATGAGAAAGAACCAACACAAAATATTGATATCTTGGTCACTTTGTAAAAAATATTTTTTGGGTTAACTTTGGTAACCTGGCTGCCTAAAAATGTTGAGTTTATTTGACATAAAATATATAAGTTAACTACTGAATGTCATGCAAACAGTTCTTGGATCCCATTGACTACCATAGTAGGAAAAAATACTTCATAATTTTTTGTTATGTTAAACACAAAATAAGATATTTTGAAGAATGCAGGACACAAGTTCTGGGGCACTTTTGACCACCATTGTCATTTTTCCTACCACAGTAGTCAATGGAGTCCAAGAACTGTTTGGTTACAAGCATTCATCTTAATATCTTTCTCTGCGCTCATCAGGTTTGGAACAACTAGAGGAGTCAGAATTTTCATTATTGGGTGAACTATCCCTTTAAGTTGAATTACTTCAAAATTTGAAGGCAGTCAGGTTACCTATTTTTTTTAAGTTGAACCAACATTTCTTTTTACAGTACATGTCAATAGAAAATATTTGCAATATTTTGCCAATTTTAGCCAAACAGAAATAAAAAAGCATGCATCTATAATGCTACAGAACTCTGTGACTCTGTGACAAAATACTGATTCTTAGTATTAGAATATTGTTTACAGTAAAAAAAATCATTTTAATGGAGTTGTTTAACATTATTGCTCATACATTTCAAGTCTTAGAGTCAAATTAAAAAACCTTAAAAAGATTTAGCCAGCCAAACCCACAAAAACATCACAGCTCTAAGATCAGACTTGCGTGTCTTATAACGTGCATGAAATGAGAGCTTGCCACTATTGTCACTATTTTGGTTTTGGAAGGCAGCTCTTCTCTGGCAGGACTTAAAAGCATATGTTCAGATCATTTATACGCCTAGGAACATTCATAATGCAGAACAATTCAACTATACCATACAGCGAGAGAAGGGGGAGGTGTGTAATTCCCTTACTGTAAGCCTCCAGCATCGGGAATATCAAGAGCATATTTCAGTTCTGGGCTGTACGCCAGGCAAGGCAAGAATCTTTTTTCCTGTAGATTTTTCACTATCATAAAAGCTGTCATTCTTTTCCTCTACAGTCTCTATCAATATTTCCTCGCCTTTCCTCATTTCCTCTCTTGGTAATTCATTATTCTTTTTCACACCCCACGGATCTTTTAGTTAAACTCGACTCCAGTCGAAAGTGCAGTTATACAGTAGCTCCCCGGCAAGTCTGTTAGCGTCGTAAATGGTTCTGTGAACTTTTAAACGCTTTGACAGCGGAATGGATTTCGGCACGGTATTAAAGAGCAGAAGTACACATCAACCTTTCCAGCTAACCTCACGCCGGCACCCTTGACACCAGAGCTTCTGCTAGGGTGCTGGCAGGAGGTGACAAGCCCAGAGCGGCTGGAGGATGAGATCACCGTGGCGTTTCACCTTTATCCCTAGATACTGCTAATTAGAGCATGTGGGAATGCTTGCAATGCTGCCCGGGGTTTTAGACACTGAAGACATTTAGCGGGACCGGATCCCAGCATTACTTTAAGGTGCAGGTTGATAATCAGCTATAGGGTTAGCACTAGACTATACAAAATACCTTTGTGTAAATCTGCAGCTGTATTTTGTGGCAACTGTGCAGTGTGCTACTTTCCAACTACTTTCCAGAAGAGCTTGTTTCATCCGCAATCTAACACCTGCCTGTAATTTTCACGTGAACTTTGATGAAGTATTTTGTTTGTATTTTCGGCAGAACGGTGAGCACCATTCAGGTGAATGTAATTTCATAGAGACATGGATTAATATTATTGTTTGCCCTAGAACAACCTTTCTAATGACCAGTAAGATTTTAGGATTATGGTCTGGATAATGTTTGGGTAAGATTAAGTTGTGGTTAGGGATTTGTACTATGGAGGCACCTGAAATTTTTATATTTTTGCAAGATTGATAGTGTTTGTTCTGTTGTTCCTACTATGGAGGCACCGAAATGAAAATTCGAATTAAAACACTTGTCCGAACACATTTTTTGCATTTCTTCTATTTATTTAGCCGATTTTTTCACTATTGCATAAACTGAATGGTCAAAATTAGCTTTTTTATATTTTGTCTTGCTATTCAATATAATTCAATTTAACTTAAAATATAAAATTGAGCAAAATAAGTAAATAAAAATATTGAGCCCTCTCCCTTATTCAATGGACTAACTGACTGCTGAAAGAATGTAATGTGCTCTGTTCGCCAACAATAATGTAGTTTATTATGAAGTGTCTTTAAACATAAGCCAAAAATACGAAAATGATTTTAAAAAAAACTTCCATGCAAGAAATGCATTCTGAGGCTGACAGACAACCATTTCAGTTCACGTCTATCTAAACTCTGCCCACAAAAGCTGACTGTTCTCTCAGAAGGTGTACTAGTGATGCACAGACATAACTTGACATTCCAAGTTGTTTAGTACAGGGAACTGTGTGCACGGCACCACTGTGCGATGTCAAAGAATGTCGGGAGTGACAGGGCTTCAGACCGCCCCCTCCCATCTGAAGTATACCAAAGTTTTACCGACCGGTAAAGACGCTTTCGACTGGAAATGTACTTCCACGCCGCGGGTGCCTTGTCGTTTCTTTCTCTGACACTTTAAAATGCTTCCACACACTGCCGACACGTTTGCTGCATTAATAAAGCGTGTGCGTCTCTCTCTCTACGTTGGTTGCTGCTTGATCGCATCAGACGTCATGTTCGGTAAAATGTATTCTGCAATATTTCACAACAAGTCCTCCAACTCATGCGACCACATTAGTCGTTTTCAACATTCCTCAAATATGACCCCGTGAAGTGTTTCCTAAAATAATTAATTTAATAATAAAAAAGTTAATAATTTAATGCTTTGAATTGCATACATTTTAGATTACTTTGACAAGCTTAGTTTGTAAAATCAGTCTGTGGTTTCAAATTGTCTGGAAGCTAATAAAAAAATAACAGTTCTTTCGGTAACACTTTACATAAGGTTGTATTTGTTAATATTAGTTAAAGCATTAACTAACAATGAACAATATTTACAACATTTGTTAATCTTAATTTATGTTAATTTCAGCATTTACTAATATATTGTTTAATTTCAAATGTTAATGTAAAATAACTGTTAACATTAGTTAATTCACCATGAACTGACATGAATAATTATATTGACATTAACTAACATTAACACAGATTAATAACTGCTCGTTGTTAGTTTATGTTAGTTGATTCATTTACTAGTGTTACAACCTTATAAATACAACCTTATTGTACAGTATTACCATTCTATTAGATATAAGAACGTTAAGATCATACATATAAGCAATGACATACTTAACTATTGAGTGGCTCAAGATATAATACAGATTCTACCCATATATATATATACATATATATATAAGGACATTTCAGTCACATGATGAAGCAAAGCAATAATCTTTAAGCTTCACTTTACTTCAAAAGTACAGGCAACATGAGGTTGAGACCTTTCGGCAAAATAAAACAATTCTCACTAAGTGCTCATTCACTGCGGCAGGAAATTAACATCTCAGGTGCGGTAAGTAGACAAACGTGTGGTGTTTGTGAAAGAGGTCTGGATTCTGATGGCTCCGAGGGAAGAGAACCATTAGAAACATGAGAGCAGTAGAATGACTGAAGAAGGCCAATTACCTGTTCCTTTGTTCCGGTCCACAAAACAGTATTTGAGCTCGTATTCGCGTAGAATGTCATGGACCTCCTGTGAGGGGTTGAGATAAAGAGAGAGAGAGAGAGAGAGAAATGGGTGAGAAAGTGGCTCTCGAAGCAGCAAAAATGATGAACATGCATATAAAATTTGTTTGGACCCTCATTTAAAGGATTTCAAGAGAAAATTGATTTGCTTGGTTGGTTAATGTCATAGGGAACTCATTTTGCTTGCATACAGTACATGTACAAACATTGTAATTTTCTTAAAACGACATTTTTGGAAAACTCTTTAAAGAACATAAAACTCACAGATGGTGCGTCCATGAAAATGAGGTGCCCATCTGCAGCCACAAACACACTGTCCACTGTTCCAGTATTATCAGATAAACACACACATACGCTGTTTCATAAATCTCTTCCTCTTCCCTTTTATGCACACAGCAGACCCTGCTGTCAGATCTAGCACACGTGTTAAGGGAGATAAACCAGAGGTGCCCACACTGCCTTTGTGTTTTCACTAAAGGAACATCCAAAAGGACACACTTGAATTATGACAAAATGTAGTTCTGCATTCAGCAGGGGACACAACACACTGAACAGTGTGGAACCGCTATAGTGGCTGTGCTGGATTACCCTTCTTTGTGAGATCTACTTTCATGACATTTCAGGGGAAACAAACAGTTCTTTGTGAGACGCTTGTGAGAGGTTAAAGTTATCTGCAAAAACACAACAATACCTGCTGGTTTGGAATAAGCAGGACGATCAGAAATGTGGTGGGACGTCAGTCTTTGTCTAGGGATGCATGATATATCAGTATCTGCCGATAAATGTCATTTTAATGTTATCGGTATCGACCTGATATTTAAATCTGGCCGATATAATAAAGACGATAAATTATAAATCATTTCCTCTGTCCGAATAATTTCTGTCTTAAGACCTGTTAGACGTGAGAACACTTCTCTGGGTTATACTGGAAGAACATCTATAATTTATTTATTAAATATATATCAGTTATTAGCTTCCATTGTTAAAAGATTTACGTATCGGTGCATCCCTAATGATGTCATGACATTTTGTCACACAAAAACCAACTACATTTTTTTATTTACAAACTTAAACACTATCTGTCAAAAACTAGTATTCAATTGAATTCATACTTTTCACTATCAATACTATCAATCTCCTTCAATATGTTCAAAAACCACTTAAACTGAATAGACTAAACATACATGCACCCTAATCTATATACAATATATAAACTACATGTTTAGACAAAGTGCCCTTTCACTTTCTGTGCTATTTCAAAGAGCAACATACTGCCTCCCCTGTCTCCAATAAAAGTCACACAGTAAAGTCTTCCTCAGTTATGGCTTTCTCTTAACACACAGCGCATTACACATCTATTACAATGGTCCATAAATGGGCAGAATGCATTAGGGAGCATCCAGAACCTTTGGATATGGATCAAGATGTCAAGACCAGCATCTGTGTGTGTGCATGTGTACAAACTTCCATTTACATAAATCAGCCTGCTACTAACATCTGGAATATGTGATGGCTAACAGAGATGGAAGGGAAACTGAATTAATGTTTCTGCTCTTGCTCACCGGTGTGTTGTGTGAGCGTGTAGCACAGGTCACGGTGCATGAGGTCAGGTGTACGACTTAATCAAAAGCTTTATGAATAGACTGGCGGTGTTAACAGGGGGAATTGCAAAAAATTGTCATTTTTCACAGTAAGAATATAATTATGTGCACTTGTTAATCATTTGATACAGCTCACGTTTATTAGGAACTCAGAGACGCTCTGTTCTCTCTGACAACACACAGATGAATTATAAAGGTGTTGTACTGAAGGTCTGTGACATTGATAAAAGCTGCTAACAGCACAATTTCACCCTGCTTTGGAGAAAGTCGCAGAACCTTTGACTACACAATAGAGCTGGGCACTATAGCTAAAACATTATTGTTTTAAATACAACATTGTAAAACATTGTTTTGAGTTGTTCTGAATACTGAGTGATGTATTAAATCACTGATGAGATAGACGATGCTGATACCTCTGTTACTTAAGTATAAATAGAGTTGCACCGATACAAAATTTCTCCACCTATAGACAATTATTCCGATACCATTATATTAACTTGCATTAACTAAATTCTTAAGATTAAATGAAAATTTCTTAACTTTCTAAATGTTATTAATTCATTTAATGACTATTAATATTGAACATCAAACTGGTGATGTTTCTTAACATTTTCTATCTAAATGTATAGCATTTTCCTGTCCTCTTTTGATTGACAGGATATATCGGCCCTGATGACAGTTTTTAACTATCGGCCGAATTATAAACTGCTTTTATCGCAAGATACCAATTATTGGCCGATATATCGATGCATCTCTAAGATTAAGGGCACTTTCATACTTGTGAGTCATTACATTTACATTACATTACATTTAAGCATTTGGCAGATGCATTACACATTATATATTTGTTTATGAGTATGTGCAATCCCCTGGGATCGAACCCATGACCTTGTCATGAAAAGGGGAGGATCTCAAAAGACAGTCTTTCATCCTTAAGATATTAATGGCCAAATAAATTATAAATTAAATTAAATTCATATGAAAATTACAAGGTTTATATCTTCAGAAAAATCATGCAATTATGCAAATATTTTGTAAATATATTAGAGCACCAACATGGAGCCCCAGTGCGGAGGGTCCTTTGCCGATCCTGCTTCTCTATGTCCACCCTATGCGTTCCTGTCACCTCCAATCACAAAGGAATTAAAAGGTCCAAAAATATCATTAGAAATATACACAATTTGTAAATACCATCAGCAAAATAACGCAATTATGCAAATATTTTGTACATTATTTTATTCAATGTATCATTCCATGCATCCCTACTGCACCCAAATATGTTCACTGATTAAACAACGTTAAGATTATGGAAAGATTTTTAACATACATTTTGTATAATTTGGTCAGTTACCCTTTGAAGGCAAGACTTCGAAAAGCATGATTTTAAAGCATTTATTCATGGCAAACATGTGATCTGTCATAGCAGCATATCTAAAAAGAGCTTAAGGCTACGCGATGAAAGTGAGGGCTGTGCACACTGAAGAAGACCAGATAGCACATAGTTATAAAGCACACGGAAATGTGAAAAATCCTAGATAAAGAGTTTGACTCAGGTGGTGTCCTGAGTCAACAGCCAAAGAGACGAGAAGACAGAAGTAATCTTCAGACGAAAGGGTAGTGAAAACACTGGGAAAACACGGAAAAATAAAACCTTAATGACAACAATGAAACCGTATTAAACATTTACTTTGAACTAAGGAAAATAAAACCCGTTTGTAATGATTTTTCAGTTTGTTGTTGTCTCTGATTTATTGAAAATCTATACATATTTATATTTTAAAACATGTGACATATTTACCAAAAATATCTCTACGTGCTAATGTTGGGATTACTCAGAAAGTGCATGGACCATTTCAGTGCTCAACATCTGATAGTGACACCCAAACCAACAACACGCTCACAGAAGAGTGGACTGAGTTTATAAGAGGGAGGGGAATGAGAGTGCCCAAAATATGAAGCCTATCAAAAGTCAACTGAGTTCATTTTTCCTTCCCCCTAAATTATTCAGTACCAGGCACTGTATGTATGAATGAATGAGAGAGAGAGCGAGAGAGGGAGGGAGAGAGAGGGAGAGAGATGCTTTGCCCAACATGTGTTCTCAATGATAAGATCACAGTGGTTTGTGCACCTGACACTCTCCACCAAACTGCAACAAAGTGCAGTGCTCTCCGAGTTCATATGTGATTGTAATACAACATGCAATTCCAGTCACATGCCTTACGGGAGACACACAAGAATATTGCACTGTGATTAATCACATCACAAAGCAATCATTACGATATATGCGATATTATTACTGAAATCCTAACCTGTCATAATGCACACACACAACGCGTCATATTTTCAAGAGATCAGATATTGACTTTTCTTGAAAATATTAACTCCCTCGAGGTTCCAGCTAGGTAACTTACGCGACATGTTTACTGACATTAATAATGTGAAAAAACTTTGTAGGAAATGCCACAGGCAGGCAGCGCAGACACCTCGGCTCGTTGAAATGAGAAAATCTCCCACTCGGAGTTCAGCTCACCGCCGCTGTTTTCTCTGACTCAACCTTAAGCCAGATCTCTGTCTAAATTCTTGAGCAAATATGCGTCGAGACAACGCGCAACCACAACTAAACGACCAAAAATCGCGATGTTTTTCTTTTTGACAAGTATTGAGTTAATGCGTGCTCGTCTGCACAAAGTCTATCACTTTATTAACTATTAAATATCTGTCAGACAAAGAAGAAATGACAGTTGGCCGTTTCTATGCACGTTTGAATGACATTTAGAAATATTAACGGAGACGGCGAGAAGCTCATTTGTAGCTCCATCCGAGCTGCGCAAAGCCGTCATAGGTGCTGCTGTGGTGATATATTACTACTACTAAATATTTTACAGTTGTTTGTTTTAGTTTCACTTTACAGGTGCTTGTACGCTACCCTTAGTGTTTTTTTTAAAGCGGATAATGTTTTGCGGTAACGTTAGGTGTCCCAACGTCAAAGTTTAGCGTTGATCCCTCTGCCATGTAAATAATGCATTTGTTTTCTCTCATTATGCCTTTTTCAAACTAACAGTTGTATAGAGTTTACTTTCTAGTAACTTACGGTATTAGGTCGTCGTCTATTTATTTATTTTGGCTGAAATGCATAAACTCTAGCAGTGTTACGTGCGCGTCCTGGCAGGTGAATTGTTTATATACACTGGATTATAACTTACATAAACTAAAAGGCAGTTTACGTGTCTTAAACTATCCCATAAAGAAACATCACCTGGAAAGGTATTCTCTCTTTTCAAAGAAACTAGTGAGCAGTGTAACTTTCACCTGTCACGCTGATATATTCAATTCCTCTAACTTACCTGGTTAGTGGTGTCCTGTGGCAGGTTTTTAATCAGGATCTTCCTCCTGTTGCTCAGCTCTCTGCGAGTTTTCTGCAGTCGTCTTTCGATCTCCTCTGGATCCAGTTCCGGAAGATCTCTGAGGATGTCGATCCCCTCGGATGCTGCGTCCTCATCCTGTCGGCTCGCGGGGCTGTCGGACTCCGGGTAAGGTGAATTTTCCCGCTTTGTTGCGTGCACGCTCGGCGGCTGGATGGATGAAGCGGCCGCCATTTTGCAGCGCTCGGTGGAAAGTGAGTCGGAGAGAGCGGATAGGTGGGCGTCTGTGTGCCTCTAGTCAAACCCATCGACGGCACACTTGAAAGTAGTGAGGATCATCCCCACCACAATACAGCTGGCGACCTCCACCGATAGAAACCTAAACTCATTCTGCATGCAAGTCCTGCATTTAAGGGCTGTAAGCAACAATGTAAGTCATTTCTAAAATAAACGGTTAATTCTGATAAGAGCAACAATATGTTTTATTATTGCAACAATAAAAACATCACTGTAATTCTTTAATGATAGTTTTAAATACTTAATATGACAATTTTTAAATCAGCCTAACATAGACTGCTGATCTTTGCTGGATGGTGGTCCCCAAATCTATAGCTTTAGGTTTAAAGTTAGTCTCAGTCCCAGCTATGTTGTGCACTATACGTGACATTTCTAGTTGTGAGATTGTATATGGCAGAAACGTCTTAAAGCATGTCTGGAGAAATAACGGCAGATCTTTTGATTCGTTTTACTGGATGCGATGTGGCAATGAATGACTTTTGCCGCCTCTCGTGGGTGTGCTAAATGCCATCTTCTGGCAGACTCTATCACAGGAGTCCTTATATTGTCCCTGAATGAATGCTTTCAGTTTGAAGCTACACAACCCACATCAACAATATTTACAGACCATTGCGTCTGCCTCTTTGGGATAGCCCACTGTGAAAACACTCTGCCCTGTTAGATCTAGTTCTGGAGACATGAATTCGAATTAATTTAATATTTATAATAGGAATTGTATTGGTTTAAATGGAAACTATAATGTTATCTGCTGGTACACCGAACGAAGTAATGTTTTAAAATGATTGACAGCTGATGGTTCATAATGGTATTTGTTAAAAATCATTAGAATTTGCGTTTTTTTCTAGGTGTTAAACCTTTAAAAGAAAACTCACACAGGCTACAGGTAGATGTGCGTTCGGCTCAATTACCTGAGCATGAACCCACGCCCGTGTCTAACGCAAGTGATTCAGCGCGTCTCTGAGTGGGATTGAGTGGAGACCAGAATAATTCAATGGCTCAGAAAAGTAGCGCGTGGGCGCGCGCGCGAGTGCCGGAGCCAGCAGATCGCGCATCTGGGACGTGCTTGTGTTTATGTAAAGGGGTGATGGGAACCTTGAACCCCTCGCCGCGAGCAGCGCCGAGTGTGTGTGGGTGGCGGTAGACTATGTATGTGTGTGGTCCCAACCGCTGGCGATTATTCATTTATGCGTAGAGAATCGATTGAATTCGAAACCGATGTACACTTATAAAGGTTCTTTAGATTATATAATTGGTACAAATAGATCTTTTAAGAACCTTTGACTAAAGGGTTTAGGGAACCAAAAATAGTTCCTATAGCTATTAGGCTACTACACCTTTATTGTTAGCAGGGCGTGCGTTATTAAGTAAACGTGACCCGAAACAAAAGCAAAAATGCTAACTGAATAAATCGATCCGCGTTATATCAAATTCCATTTAGCTCTGTTTTTGCTCCGATTCGGATCAAAGAATCTCAACTTGCTCCACTTTTGTGTCATCCACAGTGTCATCGCACCTCTCGTTCCAACCATTCAAGGACCGGTGCTGCACATTTGCTTGAAACATGACAAATGCGTATTTTGTTAGCAATGCTTCTAACATAACACGCGTGCGTAAAATCGCCTGTGCTCATCCTTCACGTCATTTACGATGCCCTAGGGATGCACCTTCACAAATCTCTCCTGTATGTACCTCCCTTATGTCCTTGTGCGCAAATCCTCTGTGATCCAGGCAGTGACAGCACGCGCGGAATGCCCTGCACTTCACACGACCTTATTCGTGTGTGTAGCGACACCAAAACTGTAAATGTAGGTTAGAAATGGGCTGATGATGTCCCAGTGAAGAAGGTTGTTTGAGTTTAGGCTCATTTGTTAATCCTGCCCCATAAATGCCTTTTTTTTTAAGCTATTCCTTTGCATCATTCACTGTTATATCGATGCAATAACCAACTCGAAGCTTGAAACCACAATATTGTGTTTGCAGTGTTAGTGGGAATAGACATATGACACAATATATTAAGTTTGAAAGCAAATGTAAATTGAGCACTATAAAGCAGTTTTCCTATTGTTGTAGTTGAAATTTGCCCATCTTCCGTTTTATAAAACCTTCAAATGAAGCTAATATAGGATCTTTTTATGATGCTGAATGTGAAGACAAACACCAAGTGTAGTGTTATTATTGCTCATGTTGACAGCACTACAAGTAACATTTAATGACCGGATGAATCAGTTGTGTTTAAAAGTTCACATTCATGCTGCAGTAGATCTTAGTTTCCACTTCTTAAAAATAGTTAAATGCTAAAACAGGAATGAATGTGGACACCTTATGACTGTGATTTATAGAATTTAGCATACAGTCAGTTTTACTTGCTTAAAGGAATAGTTCACACAAAAATGAAAATTCTGTCATCGTTTACTCATCCCTCTTGTCATTTCAAAACTTTCGTTGTATGGACACAAAACATCTCAAATGGTCATCTTTTATGTTCAAAGAAAGTCATACAGAATTGGAATCACATGGAATGAATAAAAGACAGAATTAAATTTTTGGGTGAACTATCCCTTTAAAACCTCTAAATTGCCATTGTAAGAGAACTGTGCCTGACATATGTGTTCTGAAAGTGTGCTTTCCTTTAATATCATGTGCTCGGTTATGTTTGGGCACATGACTTAGGCTGACATTACTCCTTTAAGGCATATTACAGATTGATCAAAATCAAAATATGTGATCGTTCATCATCTTGTCAGTTAAGAGCTATTGTAACAACTATAAAAACGCTACAGCCCCCATGAATAAAAACCATGACAAAATAAAACACTTCTGACAAGGATTAAAGGTTTGTAGTGTATGACACATTTATAGCTACTTTGTTAAACTTTAGATGTATATACACGGTATATCATTTCATTCTGAAAACAATAGTCACAGTCCCTCTAAAATCATAAAAGCACATCGTCTGGGCATGGCAGACAGGCAGCTGAATGAAAATTGCACATGGGTTTAGAAGGATTCGAAAAAACATCACGGCATTCCATCAATACTGACTAATGACTTAAAAAAAAAAAAAAAAAAAACATTAATGGAGATAATCCGACTGTACCATCACACATCCGCATCCACACACAAGCACCAACACGCACATTCTGTTCGTCTATCTCTCACATAACGCATGTAAAATAACCGAACAGACAGGAAAAACAACGAGAGCTTATACACACAGTGGTGAGACTGAGGATAGTCTCTCTCCCAGTCATCTTTAAAATATTTCAGATATCTGTAAGTGGGTTTGGAAACTAAACCCATGTGGCCCAGACAACCTTGGTCACGTCACACAGTGTCTGAAGATAAACCTTCTCACACCGTCACAAATGATACACACATGGAACTAGCCAACCAGAGAGTGACAGCTCCTCTGAATAGAACATGTCCAACACTCCAGTCACAGATGGTTGGACTCGCTTTTTCTCTCTTTGATGTGCAGCACGAGCATTCATGTCTATTGTTCCTTGAAATGCTTTGTTTACCCGCAGGAAAAGCTCATGGCACGTGTGTAACTCAAATGTGCCATGAATCGAATCCTTCAAAGCTGCTATGCAGCCTAGTTAAGAAAAAACTAGGACCGCATTCTAATAATGGACTCCGAGGGCCAAGTAGGAAGCTGACAAATGCAGTCAGTCAATATCATTTTTTCCCCCATTCATTAATCTCCATCTCGACTCCAGTTAAATAAATAGTAGAAAAATAATCCTTTAATCTTCATTGTTTCCTTGGAAAAAGATATTTTGAGGAGCTTTGTACGCACCTGCCAAAACCACCCCCTAATTGTCTCTAAAGAGGCCAACTGCTTGCCCCATAGTCACCCAATACCGATTCGACCACCATCCACTACCCATCGGCCCTGAGAGAGGGAGTTCTGGTTCTCTCCTCTCTTCGGAGGATGCAGGGCCTGGAGGGCTGATGCTGTGGGTGATGGATGAAGAGCGAGGGTTGGAAAACAGTGACATCAATGGAAGGTTTGGTGGTCACAGGTGGCGGGATCAGCACTCGGCATCTACGCTGTGCACGGTGACGGCCGCCTGGAGATGGTGCGTGTGCAAGTGAAGGGGGTGGTGTGTGTGGGGGTGCCGATACGGGTGGAACTTGTGGCTGAGAAGAGCAGCTGTCTGTGGAGGTGTATCCAGGTCAAGGTCCTCATCATGATTGCCCACGTCAACGCCCGCAGACAGAGGATCGTTGTTGCACGGCGGGTTCTCGCTGTCCTCTTGAGGGCTCATGGTGCTGTAACCTGTGTATAAATAAACAAGAATTCCAGTCAAGTCGAGAAAACGTACATAACAAGAAAAACTAAGACAAGTTCAAAATCATGCTATGAATTAACTCATAGCATAGAGTCTTTCATGTTTTAATCTAACACCTTTTTATTTCTTCAAGTCAGCAAGATGACTCAAGATAAATCCCTCCTGATCTCAGCATCCACCCATACAATATAAATCCCTTTTTTATAATGAAATAAAACTATATAATAGAACAGTTTAATATTTTTAAATTGTGTAGAAAGTATATGTTAAGTAAATATAAAACCAATAGTGCAGTGCAAACACAAATGTAATTGTATAGCAGCAGTGCAAAAACTGATATTATAAAATTTTTGATTATAATAATTCTAAAGATGTGATTACATCATTTTAAAAAATGTTTAAAAATCAAGTTTTTTATTATGTGATCATGTTTTGTTATTATTACTTAATCAAAACAACCCAACTGCAGTTTGATTGCTATTAATTGTAATACTCAATTAAAAAAACATGATTTTGGAATATTTTTAAGAACGGAGTTATCCGCTTCTCTCACCTTTTAAGGCAACAACACAAAAGACATTAAGAATGAACATGAAATAAATTAAATGAATAATAGATTAGACAGTTATTGTATTTAGTTATTCATTTAATTAATTTCATGTTCACAGCAGAGGAGCTACAAAAAATGTAAAATATTAAGGCTGAACATCATTCATGTTCGTAAACAACGTGAATAAAATGAAGGTACAGTGGAGTGAAGAAAGGTCCTGTCCTGCTGGCAAGAGGCCAAACGTCCATCCGCATGTAACAGGATTTAAAACGGGATGTGAGGTGAAGGAAAGGTCAAAAACCTCTCATGGTTATGACTTTGATCAATGTTTGTATGAGCGGACTCAGAGACTGTATCTGCCAGACAGCTTCAAAGAATACAGTATAAACAAATCCTGATCCTAACATTTGAAATGTTACCTTACACAATCCACATTACATTTTGTCCAAATATATTACACATATGACATAACTAGATAATGTTTGACCCCTGCACTTTTATCATCACAGAAGAGTGAGCCCATTGGAAGTGCCACAGTTGCCTTACGTTTGCTCAACGGGGCCATTAAGTCATTTCTGTCTGCTTTGAAACAATATTTTGAAAATGCCAATCAACTTTAAAATTCTTCTGTGAGTGTGAAATGACTGAAAGTCTGGGAAGCTGGATCAAGATCTATCCCTAAAACATATCAAAGAGCCAAGCTTGCAAACAAGTAGAGCAAGGATCTCAGTTCCTGGCAGAAAACACATCTCTTATTTGGAAAAAAGAATTCTTTAAACCTCAATCTAAAGCTACTCGTATCTTTCAGTTGCTCCAGGCGAAAAACCCTGCGTGTTGGTGGAGCGGCAATGAGTCAGAGCGCACAGGAAACGGCTTCAACGCCGTGTTCCCGCAAACACACACAAGCTCAAAAGCCAAATCGATATTTCTTTAAAACGGCCCCTTAAGCTGGATGACTGAGCAGCCAGTGGGAGGCGACCTTTAACCCAGCCAAATAAAAATACAGCAAAGAAACTTTCGAGAGACTTTTTGTACGAGGTCTCTGCCATCTCTAACTGTTCTAGCTATCTTTCAATCTACCCACTTCTTTGCATTTTTTCCTTCAGTTATCACGTTGCACCTCCTTGTGGAACAGGGCTGCCCTTTCTCCTCTTGCCGGTTACACAATAAATTCTAGAAAGCCTCGTCCCTGAGGGGAAGGCAGATTTAGCATTGCACTGTGGACTTCATGTAACCCAAGCCTTTAGATGCCAATGAAACCGAGGTTAAACACAAGAGTAAACTAAGGTCCCGGGGTAGGCTTTGCTTTATTTCTTTAATAAAGAACTCCTCTGTGAGGCACAATATTTTAGGGGTCCCACCTTTGGGTTTATCAGTGATCCCCATCTCAAATCTTTTCAAACTACAAATATCTTTAGAAAAAATTCTTACCGTGGTCACTTTCTGTCCCTGATCGGCCCCAGTATCTGCGCCTGCGCTCGGGACTGTGCGTGTGCCTTTCAATAACAGCGGCAATGAATCGAGTGTTGCTAACTGCAAAGACAGACAGAGAAACAGCGCCAAATGGTCATATAACAAGAACACGCTCAGGTCGGTAGATGATCGAGGTAGGATGCTGGAGCACAGCAATAATAAAACCAGGTTATAATAGGAATGAACTTCCAGTAAACAGTGAGGAAAAATTCAAAAGATGCCTTGGTCACACTTTCACACACCATGACAGCATTGCTTAAGTTTGAGTTATTTGTTTGTGTCATTTTTCATGTGTTTGTTTCAGGTATGCATTCATTTTTTTTTTTTAAAAGGTTGAATTGAAAAATGAAATACATGATGTAACATTGATTTAATGCTCATGCAGACTTATACTCAGCGGATATGTTTGCATTTCATTTTTCCATATTCATAGTTAAACATTGATAGTCATTCTTTGCTGTAATAGTTCGAGAACTTAAATCAATATTGCTTATTTCTCATGTGATTAGCTATTTGTCCATCAACCAATTTGAAGATGCACATAAATTCTGAAAATGCAATTCAACAATTCGCATATATCGCGATGAAAGCACATTTACCAAATAAAATCGTCAATGCGCATCAAAATAGTCTTTGCCTCGGCAGTGATCACATGACAACAAAATAGGTGTTTTCGACATCGGCTGCGGCTGGATGCAACCGATCGGCGAGAGTATTTAAAAAAAATAAAAATGTAAAATAAAACAAACAGAGAGAATTACCATATCGTTGTACAGATGAGACTCAAACTAACCCATAAATCAGTTTCAGGCAATTATCCAACAAGAATAACACTTTTACTATTGTTAGAGTGAATGTCTGCTCTCTGCTCTAGCAGAATAAAACATCCCATCATACACAGAGACGGGAGGATTATCATCCATTTGAAATCTGATGCATTGAATCAGTGAAAAACAGCATTAACTGTACAAAGTATAATACTGCAGATTTGATGTACTTACACAAGAATAATTACTTCATTCAGTATCATTTCTAATGCTAAATTGGGCTTTAACGGTTCTATGTTTGGTAATCTTACTTATCCCTCTGTCTTCATGACTGTCTTCATCTCTGTCATCTCGCTCATTGTCCAAGTTTGACATCCGCACAGACATCTCTGAGAAGAGAGAGAGGTTTTTAGAAAAATGGATAGCAGTTAAGGTTAACTCAAAATCTGTTGTTATGCATCTACATTGACAATGAAGGTGAATGGGGACTGAAATTTGTTTTAACAACAATCCATTAAAATTTCCCCTAAAACAAATCAATTACACATGAATCAATCACTTTGACTTTGGATGCTTTTATTCACTGAACATTCCTCAAACATAAAAATGCACATAAGTTGAATGGAACATTCCAGTCTACTCAGTAATAAAGCAGATACAGTGCTCCATCTCAGACAGTTATGTAACCTCAAAACAGATGAACGGTAGCACTTCTCATAGACTGATTCAAACTAATTGAAAATGCAACAGACCATCAAGCCATAGCAATTCTTTCTAGTCTTAGGTATGCACATATTGAAGATGAATTTAGTTTGGACATGCAGTAAGGACGCAGCAGCGAGAGAAGCAATTCAGATTTTTAAATTACTTTAATAAAAATATAAAAGTAATTGATCTCTCTTCCCTTTGCCGGTCAACTGTAATTTTCTATTAGCTCAGAAAGTATGAACAATTTTGTTATGCAGCTTTTAGAAAGTGTGTAATTCTATACCACTAGTGTCTAAAAATGTCCCTTGTAACCCCACTTTACAGACTTCTTTAAACATATGTTAATACAAGTCAAGTGTCCAGACTGTTACACACCTTGTGCGGCCAGAGGGGACATGTGCTGATGGCTGCGACGGTGGATCTGATGCCTGTAGGCATACACAGCTAACACCAGGACCATAATGCATCCCATAATGCCTCCTGCCACTGGCCCCACTGGTGCACTCTTGATCATGTTGAGAGATGCTACCTCCTCATCTGCATAGAGATGAAGAAATTAAAAAAATAAAATAATGGTAAGTCATGACAAACTGGAGGAAATAAACACTAATATACGCTATAATATAATATACGCTGTCAAGAAGTCCTCAAGGTAAAATGTGTGACTCATGAAACTACCCATAATTCTGACTCCAGTGTATAAACTAGCATCGAACTTTTACTATGTTTTAGTCTTACAGAGCACACAGGCTAAACTTAATAGCAACAATTTACATAAATACTGCTTTATGAAACAGATAGTTTTGACTCAAAATTCCTGTGCAAAGTCATTTAAAATCACTCTTATTTAATAAAAAACTATTTAATAAAGCTAATTATTTTAAAGCACCACACAGTTTATATGTTAATGCTCCAAGTTGCTACATTTCCACAAACACTCGACAGTAAGCTACAAGCTAAGTAGGCTTCTATGTTAAATACTAGGGTTACATAATATATCAGAATTATCGAAATATCCCAATGGTGTACAATGACTGAAACACATTGAAATTCTCAAAGTTATGTATAGTCCAAGTTTTATCAATAATTAATAAAAAAAGATTCAAAATAATTAGAAAAACATGTATGTTGGTTATTTATTTTGTTAAAATATTTTAATACAGTTTACATTTATTTAAAAAACTTATATATACTATATACACTATATAATTACACTATAATGATTTATTCACATTTATTTAATAAATATAATTACTTGAATACTGGTTGAAAATTGGTGTGTTTTATTACATTACAATGTTAAAACATTGCATTAAAAGAATCTAAAACAACTAACATTTGGTTATTTCTAAAAACAAAAATACATATTTTTAGTAATATTTTATTGTGTAGAAATTGATTTAAATATTGTTGTGGATGGTGGTCCTTTAGCATATGATTTCTTGGATCTAATGGCTTAAATGTTTTTATGTTTATTTCACACAGTACTGCAGTAAAAGAATAACAGATCTCACCTATAAGGCCAAGTCCATCCACATAAGGACTTTTGGCACCCACAATTCCTCCAAAACACTCCTTCTGCAGGGCACAGTAGGGCTTATCCAGATGGGTCTTTCCATCACTGTCTACCATACACCACTCACAATCCAGAACCCCAAAACAGTCACTGAAAGCACACAATTAACACACGACACACACATTCTTGTCACATTGTGTTTCTGTCATACAACAGGTGATATTTCGTTCATCCTTCACGGCCTAAAGCCCACAGTAGTTGTGTTTGCGATTGACATGGGTTGTGAATAAATGATGTGAAATTAGCTGTGTTAAGTGAAAGGCACATCACTACTCTCACACTGTGTACACTGGGTGCGTTGAGCTGCTGTGAGGTCAGTGTTTCCTGTAAGGTCCTGTTAAGAGCAGACTGACACGTAATCGTACCTGCTGGTGAAGCGTTGGCTGCATCTGGTGTTGATACACTGGGGAAGAGTGTCCTGTAGACTGGGCTCAATGACACTGTAAGACAAAGGCTCCTGGTGCACGTCACAGCTCGGGTTTCTGCACACACCCAAAGAGAAACAATCATCTACCCTGTATAGCTCCAGGAACACCTTTAACTTTATTAATATTCAAGAAAACATTTGCTCACTACAGTGAACAGATGGCTCGGTGACAGAGAGACAAATGGCTAGGGACCTCTCGGTTGGGAATAACACGGCAAACTTGAATGCATCTAAATATCTTTTAAGGAACGGTTCGAAGCTAACGGCTAATTGAGGACACAGGTGGCTGGATATCTATTCATTGTGACGAACAAGAACTTGATGAAGTGACAGGCAGATGTATGTGTGACTAAGTGTGATTCATTCCAGTGCATGCTGATGAGAGTCTGGACTCTCTGTGATGCTCTGTCATGAGCCTGTGATTCATCTCAAAATAAAAAACACCAAATACTACAAATGCAGGAGGAACCTTTGCTTCCCAGTACATTGTGTATGCGTGACAGGTTTTTTTTCATATAACAATAGAAGACTTTACCTGTTCTCAGCATTGGTGAGGTTTCCAGTACACTCGTTAACCTCTAGGGGGCACTCACACGGGCACTCACATTCATTCTGCTCCATTCTGAGGATAAATGCAGAAATGAAACTGTTTGCAGGCCAGCAAATAGCAACACTCCATGCAAGATATTTGCTTAACCTGGTTTTATTGGATGACACAACCTATTCATGGCAATAGAAAAATCAGGAACGGTACCGAAGACTCCCAACCCTTTTTGTCAACAGAACCAACATGACCTATTTTTTATTTCTCCTGAGATTTCTAGTGTTGTTCTAATCTTCCAAAAGGTATGATTATTATTATTATTCTAATAATAGCTATAATTGTTCTTTTGTTCAGGGTACAGGGTTTAGTTTTCCAATATAGACTACATTTCAAAACCGACATTTTGGGCATTTCTAGTAAACTATGTTTATATCAAAATATATGACAAGATCTTTCAATTCAATATAAAATGTATGTTACTGGTAGAGGTGTGTATAAGTCAAACTGTACCTGTGGCAGTTTAAACAGAGGCGATCCACAGTACTGCACGCACAGAACGCCAGCGAATCGCACGTCTCATTTACAATGCCGGCAAACGCGTTGGTTCCTGGGATACGAGTGAGTCTGTACTTTGAGCAGTGACTGCCATGCACTAGGTTTGTCAGATCACCCTAAATACATAAAGAAACACATCTAACCAATATATAATGAAACATGATTTACATTCATAAAGCCTCAAAAATAAAGAATTAAACTACATTTAGACACTTGAGAGAAATGCTTCTCATTATTAAAAAACAAAAGGTTGATCTGAAGGTGTTTGCTTAAATGTCTGAAAGTAGTTTAGTAGACAAAAATATAATTTTGCAAACATACATGTATTTTAATGACAAAACTAACATTTTATTTAATAAAACATGTCTTTGAAACGGATGACTTTGACTGAATAATTGAGAAAGAACAACCAATAAGAGCTCAGAACAGATGGAAACTTCTTTAGTATTGTTTAAAAGCATCCCAGGGTAAGACCTCAAGACCTTGCTTGAGAAAACAACAAGTAAACATTTCTGCAAATTCTAGTTAAAAGGTGACTACACTGACCATGATCAAATACAACATGTTTCTAACCTTTATTTTTTCAGTTACAACATAATTCCCATTTTTCCCTTTGTTTGATTTCATAATTTTGATGAGTTTATTATTATTCTAAAATGAGGAAAAATATGAACACATAAGTGAGTAAGTGTCCAAAAACTTTTGACCTGTAGTGTAATATAAAATAAAGTCATTTTGCTTAAAAAAATGAAACTTGAGTTATTCATTTTGAATTAGTTGTACGTGCTACAACCTCCACTAGATGGCGATCTAAAATCATTAATACATCAAGTTAAATATCATTGCCAAGGCACAAATGCCAATTTTACACAGACTAAAGAACACATTACAAATGGCTTATATGCAATAACTCACAATTCAAAAAATATATATCTCCAATAATCCAACATACCACAATGCTGGTGTTGAACTTGTAGAAGCGCTGCACGGTGCGATCGCTGAAACTGTTACACAGGTTCTTCTTCACAAAGTTGGGGTGGTTGAGAATGTCATTGGCCACCAGGGGCTCCTAAAGTCAAACAAAACAGAAGTTAATAAATTCAACCGTTTCATTTTTCAGCTTTATAACCAGATAATGCCACGAAAGAACAATTTTCCTATTCGAGGGCCAGTTTGGTGTCAAATCTACAGTTTCTCACCTTATGGGTAATATGCTGCTGTTCTGCTGGAGCGTGACCCTTTGGATCGATCAGTGTTGGATGGGCCACAAGATACCCTCTGTCCTCCATGATGAAACATCTTCACATAGAGAGAGAAACCAGAAAAACGGTATCAACCAACCAGACTGTGTGTGTATGGGTATGTTTTTAACATTCGAAATCCAATGACCAGCCAAAATGGGTCCCATACCAGGTGTAAACAAGACCTCAGAGGCTGATGTTTAAAGAAAACAGTATGTTAAAATGGTTTCCTGTCTGTTCATAGTGTACCAGCTGCAGTTCACAACACATCACATTATTGTGATGGCGGTGGCACACTGGGACATTCCACCTCACTAATCCCGCTTAATGACCATAGCAGTGAAAACTCAAAGAACTCCACAGCACAGTGAGATAAAGAGACAGAAAAGGCGTGAAGAAAGAGAGAATATAAGCAAGAAACAGAGTTGAGAAAAAAAGGAAAGAGGGGGGGAAACAGGACCACTGGCACCCAACATAACAGGATGCGTCTGGAATGCAGTTCTAATCTGTTTCTGTATCTCTTTATTCCACTTGTACTTTATGTAGTTTTTATTTGTGGGTTTTTATAGTTGATTATACTCAGGGTTGAGAGTCCTTTAAGTATAAAGAATTGGTTCTTAAAGGGACAGTTCACCCCAAAATTATTCTTTCATAATTTACTCATTCTCATGTTATTCCAAACCTCGTGTTATTATGACTTTCTTTTATTTGCGAACACAAAATAGGATGTTTTGAAAAATGTTGGTAACCAAACTGCTCTCTTATCTCCTCTCCATATGTCCACCCCCCCCCCCTCCCTGTTTCTTGATCCCCACCTCAGATCCTTCTCAGTCTATCTCTTTCTATTCTGAAAGAGAGGGCTTAGAGGCATGCAGAGAAGACTAAGTGAATGCCTCTTTTCCAACAGAAGCAAATCTGATTAGTTTCATTTGAAAGGGCCTTAAAGAGCCTCTGTGGGGCATCGACAGCTTCAGGCGCTCCGCCGGACACCACAGCCAGCCAGCGCACTGGGGTCTTGGCAAACTCTAGAGAGTTTGAGAAGAGACAACAAAGTTGGGCAGGGGGGTGGAATTGGGGGTTGGGTTAAAGGGTGGGGTGACCTTACCGGATTTTGTTGCCCTTGTCTTGGTTGCAGATGGGCAGAAGATCCAGCAGAACTTTGTAGAAGTAGCGCAGAGTGAAGTCAATACCCATAACTGCTACCGTGGAACCAGAGGCAATCTGGGAACTGGAAAGGGAAGCAGATAAATAGAAGTACAATGTGCCAAAAATGAAAACTGTGTCAAAGGCTATTTTATTGTTTTTGTTTTAGAGCTTAAAAGCATTGATCACTATAAACTGTTGTTTGAATATGTATTATTGAAATTATAGCATATTTTCAGAACAACATGAAGGTGAGTAAATACTGACAGGATTTTTAGGAGAAATATTCCTGATTGAAATATGTGAAGGCAAAACATATTTTACCTACTCCAGACATTCTGGAATGCCTCCAGTTTCAAAGGGTTTCATCATATCTTTAAACACAACTATACACACGTACCAAGCACAAACCATTTGCAGTGATAACACTATTTCTCTTCATTGATAACATACATTTAGGAATTATTTATAATACACTTTCTTTAGCTGGGCAGCAGAAATAACAAGAATAGACGGTTTCTTCGGACATAAGCACCTAGCTTGTGTCTCGCGAGTGGCTAATATTATAATTATTTATATTTTATTGTATAATAATTGTATTATATAAACAATTTGTTGAATAAATACTTGTCATTTACTTGTTACTTCTTGTAATAATCTGCAGAGACCACACATGCGCAGTAGCGTTTTTTGTAAATACTTCAAGTTTTAATAAATACTTTTTTTTTTACAAAAGAGCCATTTTTGGCACCAACTTACGCACATTCTACATTAAGAAAATATGTAGTGGGTACAAATATAAAAATAATATATCATTAACAGTTCAGTTTCTACATTTTGATGTCACACTATAGGACCCATGTATGGTACATTTGTCAACTACCATTGTAGTCATCTTTTCTTAAACAAGACTTAAAATTAAAATCGACTTTTAACTACTAACCTAGAGGCATGGATAGTGTGACTTATGGTGACCACATAGCCAGCTCCACCCACATCCAGGTATGGTCCAGTAAAAGTGATGAGACCAGGATTTGCGACAGCATGAAGGTACCTGAACAGATAGACGTTCAATGGTTATTATGCAAATGACTGGAATGTTTTATTTATAACCTTCAGATTTGGTCAAAATGAAATGCTGAAAGCCATCTGAAACTGCATCCTTAGTTCGCGTACAGCTGCACACAACACAGAGAGGCTTCTCAAGAATCCTACAGCTTGTTTAGCCAAGTCACTAAACCGATGGATCTGTTCATCTCCATACAACTAAGAGTTTGGAGACCACCGTCTTGAGACTCATATCTTACCATTGCCTCCTGGTGGGGTCGAATGCTTTGTCCATGAGCGAACCGGGGTAAATCCGCAGCACCCCATTGGGCGTTGCTATGTAACGGCGAACAATGTAGCAGTTCAGGCTGCTCATCTCCATAAGATTCATCCATTCATCTGTCACGTGACTGGTGGCCATCACCTCGTTCCTTACAGAAGACTAAAAGACCAAAGGAGGGGGTGTTTAAGAATTTGGCTACGAAATGTAAAGGCTGATTCACTGTACTCACTACGGTTATTTATTTTCTCTAATGAAAAAGCAGAATTAATGGGGAGAGGCGCGTTGCCAACAGGCTGAAGTAATTAAGACAAAACAAACTCTGAGACCACTGACTGTGAGAGATATTGCTAAGCTTATTCATGCAAAGGTCCTGGTAGGCGGGAGCTGTCACTGAGACGGGTGTGTGTGTACCTTCAGGCCCGGGTTGGCTATAAGACGGGTGTTGTCACTCAGGTAAGCCGTGTAGTGCTCAACCATGCGTTTGGTCTCGGGTTGACTCAAGTGCTCATATGGAGAAGAAAAACTGCCGGCGGACAACATCACTGTGGGACTCGCTGAGAAAACAAGAGAGATGTATATGTTTTGTTCTTTAGTAATATGAGCCCGTAACAATTATTAGGTGGTTATCAATCATGGTTATCGTTCATTTACCATGGTATTACCATGATAACACCAATAACGCGACAAAGAAAATAAACTGGTTTGATTCATAACAGATTACATTTTGGCATTAGATGTAATGATTTTTTATAACATGTTCTCACCGACTGTGGCGAGCTGTTTAAAGTGGAGGCAGGAGCTGGGCTGTCCCAGCAGATCCAGCCGGTGGTACAGAAGTTTGCTGCTGGGGGCCGTGTTCAGATTTTTCAGTTGCTTCACTGGGATCTCTGGCTGAACGTACACTATACACAAGATAAAGGATGTGTCCTGAACCTACAAATCAGAGATGAAGTGAGACCAGGAGCATATACAAAATATAAATTATTGAAAGAATACCAAAATCAATAAAGACTATTTTCTCAAATGTCTACGAATATCATACCAGTTTCCAGGCATAGCTGACATTGTAAGCATCTCGACTGGGGTCACGCAGGCGGTTCATGTGCCAGGACAGAGAAGAGTTGACAGGTACAGCAATGACCTGACTCCCCAGAGGCAAACTAGCAGGAAAAACACAACATGAACAAACATGTCATATAACTAAACTGTTATCAGGAAGAAAATGTAAAATCTTTCGAATGTAATAAAGAAACGGATATCGCATGATCCCTCACCTAAGGATGTTTTGACGCACGGCAGCAAAGCCAGGGATGTTCTCATAGTGGATGATGTCTGTATGGAGAGGAGCTTCAGTCATCAGGTAGGGACGAGTTAGTGACGGGTGCATGAGGGTGTAGCCTGCAACGTGTACAAAAGATAGTAACATCTTAACCAAAGGCAAAACTTTATTTCATGAAAATTAGACTGTATAATTGTAAACTGTATACTAAAGGGTCACGTCCCCCTTTTTCCCAGAAGTTTCTGAACACTTGTGTTGATAACAACTGTAAATACTCTATGACCAGTTGGTCATGTGTTCAAATCTGTTTGACATCAGGACATTTTTAATATAACAGCAGACACTTCTGCAGCTTCATTTTAATACATGAAGAAAGTTTTAAAATGTATATAAAAAGGTTCTACAGTGTCCCAAAGAAATTCCTTGTGATATAACTTCTTTAAAGGGAAGTACCCATATGCAGTCAAACCTATACATCTTTCTTCTATAGAACAACATAAGAAGATATTTTGAGAAATGTCTCAGTGGTTTTGTTTCTATACAATGGAAATCAATGGGGGCCAAGGTTTTTTGGTTACCGAGATTCTTTAAAATATTATCTTTTGTGTTCTGCCACACAGGTTTGAAATGACAATTCTTTTCAATTTTCAATACTTGACAGCATAGTTGTGTTAGCTTGTGGATGTCCCCTTGTGGGTTTGAATCTGCACTCACTACACGAGGCTTTCAAAAAATCTATGGCACAAGGAGCAGGAACCCCCCAAAAAAACTGAGATGAGCTTTCAGCCCCATCCCTTCAGTGAACAGCTGGAGACAGCAGGTGCCACTTCATTATCCCTGCCATTAGCCCAGACTCTATACTCTCAGGAACACATAATCCCTATAATGTTATTACATACGTAATAAAACACGCTTTTAGCCCAAAGTGCCAATTTCTGATGGACCTAATTCATTTGTTTAATATGTATTAATTGGAGGTTAACTGTGTCTCTTGTAAATTTAAAGCCACTTTGGCTAGTGGGAGGAAAGTCACAGAATAATTCAAACACTGTGTTAGAGCATCAGTCCATAAAATTCAAAGGCACAAAAAAAGCTCCAACTGTATTCTTTTGTGAATAAGAATATATAACATAAAATATTATATAAAATAATTATAAAATATAGCCTAATATTAAAATGTAAGGTTCATAAGTTAAAATCCAATGTCTCAAAGTTTTTCTGTGCCTGCTCCAAGAAAATAACATGCCATGCTGGCTCTCAGCCGCCGAACGTGGGACAGCTAATTTCCCCTAATGGCCTGTTAAAGGTTAATGGCTTTCCTGTCCAGTGTTTTGAGGCAATGAGAATGGAAAGGCTATGAAAATAAGACCACACAAGTCAAATTTAAGTGGAATTTAAGTGGAACAGTGCAGCAATCCATTGATACACAGGCAGCCATTTTGGCTCAAATCCCAAGATCACCTGCAGCCAGTTGTGGCAACCTCTTAAGACAGCACAGTTCACTCGCACATGTATCTCCATACCTTTATTGTCTATGAGGAAGGTATACGAGGCCAGTGAGTCCTGGTAGTAGGTGACATCCTCCAGTATGTATGCCAGATTCACGTCCACTCCAACTACACCCAGCAACAGATTTCCGAAATAGCACGGCCGACTGACGGTCATAATGAAGCCTAAAGGAAAATATTAGGAAGGCCTTTTTAGGTAAATAATCATATACATGTCCTTTAAAGGTAATTTAATTCTGTACGTTCGTATGAAACTGGTACTCGGTACAAAAAGGAAATCCAAAACTAATCTTGATGCCTTAAGCAGACATGCAGACGTTATCATAAGCGTCTCATAAGCGCAGACGTTACACTTGTGTTTCTTTGGCTCTGCTTATAGTTTAAGTTTACACATTTAATACCATGGAAACTGGCTGGTGTAGTGCTTTGGCCTCAAAGTTGTGTCAGACGAAATATTTCTGCAGCAACAGCGGGATCTTCTCTTACCGTCTCCCATCTGGTCTGCGTAAGGCAGGCTAAAGGAGGCCACATCTATCATTCGATTGGGTAGGTTGATGTAGAAGAGTCCCATGGTGGTCTCCAGGTTACTAAGCTGGTTCAGCACCATCATGCTGCCCTTCACGACGGGCAGCGCGGAACGATCCGGAACGCCGTATTTCACAGAATTCTGCTCGGCCAGATCTCGCAAGAAAGCCAACTCCTTAAGTCCAGTTACTCCCTCTGTGGCAAAAAGAAAGTGTGTGGAAAAAAAACAAAGAGCATAAACTCTAAAGGCTTTATTTCATAACATCTCTATAATTTGTGATTAGCATATTTTTTCATAACTACTACTTGTCATTCTTTATGTTTGTCTGTGGATTTCAACAATTAAATCTAAAATATATTTCTTTAACATTTTAAATCGGTTATAAATATTCTGTTGTTTTTTTTTGTTCCAACGCTTGTGTAACTCAAACTTCTGGGTAGCGCTAAACCTGCGTTGTTTACGTCTATGGTCTATAGTTAAACTGTAGTAACCATAGTAACCGCAGGTTTTTGACTGATTCATTAACATTTGAATTATTAAAACCATGTTTTATTGTGGCTACGATGGTCTTTCTAAGACAGGTTGAAACTAGTCATAATAATCTCACTTGTTATAAAAGACATGAACAGAAAAATATATAAGAGATACCATTGGTTACAAAGCATGTGTGGGTGTCGTTCATAGCCTCACGATAACTGGGCAAAGTAGCCTTACCCTCTTCTACACCCCCATGCTAATCAACCAGAATCATATCTCTGAGTCATCTAATGCAAGAAAAAAGCCCCTGTCACTCTTTCATGTGCGCTGTCTTTGATGTATTGTCCCATTTCTCTTTCTTCTATTCGATGATCCCCGTTTTAATTTTCATGATGCCAAACTAATGCATGCTAATGGCAGGCTAATACATGCAGGGAAACATCTGAGGACAGCTATAATGGGGATGCTTTCTTACAGCAGCCACGCAAACAGGGAAGAAAGACGAAGGGGTGTAAAAACAGCTGAGCACATTTGGAAAAGCACAAACACGCACACAGGTGTTCAAGATGAATGCTCATGCGGGTCACGAGACAAAAGGCAATGAGAAGGTTTATCTTCAGGCGACATCTCACCGTTCATAAGAGCGTAGGTGAGGATCATGACAGAGTTGTTGAGGTGGCGGTTCTCTTGTTTGACGACGCTCAGCGTCGCCCTCTTTTCGTGCTCGGACAAATCTCGCGAGGTGATGCCAGACGACAGGTAGATTATCACCATGTCTGTGTCTGTATGAGGGAAAATTATGATAAAAATCATTCAAATTGGATGTGAATATTGACCTCATGGTGACTTTGAATCAGTCAAACAAATATTGGGGTGTCCAGAGAAATGACTTTTTACTCTGGTAAATATTTGACTGCTCATTTCTGTTTAGCAAATACCAAAACAGTTCACTTAACACAGGTTCATTTTTAAAATGACAATACGAACAGGGCATATTATCACAATATACACAATAATAATTTTTCCGCTAAATTCAGCCGTAATAACCCAAGTCTCTTACTGGTCAGCTGTCTGGTGACGTTACTTGTGTTCCTCAACAACTGAAAGGCTTTCTGAAAGCCCTGTGCATGCTGGGTAGAGCTGTCAGAAGCTTTAACATTGTTGATGAAGGTGCTCATCTTCCTCTTCGTCTCACTAGTAGCAGGTGAGAGGAAGCTCTTGTAGCACTGATCCAGCAAGCACGAACGTACTGTATCTGCTACCGTCAACACAGAGATCTGAGAAAGAGAAATGATACATCCTGATCAGTAAAGCCAAAATCAGTGGACGCCAAATAATGATCATGTTACTTCCTTACTTTATCATGCTCGTCGATGGAGTTGAGGATGATGAGGGCGGCGTCACGGGCGATCTGGAGCTGGGTCTCAGTAACAGAGGCACCGTGGTCTATGATAACTACTATGTGCTTTGACTGTGGCCTTACTGCGGAGACATATACAGGCCTGTGAACATAGAAGCACACAAGAATCGGATAAGGTGCCATTATTACAATGTAAGGGTGGTACAGACGCTGCATGTAAAGTGGCCTTTAGATGTATTTACACAGACATAAGATGTTGTTCAGATGTGGCTGTGAGTGTTATAATGTTATTTACTTTTTTGGAAAAATAAAAAACTGAAACAAAAAGGGACAGAATGATACATAAGAGTCGATAAAATACGCAATATTTTGAACAAAAATGTAAAAGTGAACCTGAAATTTAAATAAGATGAACAATTTTCAATAAAATGTTTGTTGTACATACTTCTTAAATAACTGACAGCATTCAATGTTCATTCTTTTTATAAATTAATAAAAGAATTCTTGAAAAAGTCACTAAAAGTAAACAAGACAAGAATTTAGGTATTAACGCTAAGTTAATACCTAAAAGTATTAACGCTACCCGAGTTACTGAATTACTCACACCTGAATACATTTCTTTATTTGGTTAAACACAGAGAAGATATTTGGAAAAATGCTTGTAACCAAACAGTACTTGGACCAAAGTCAAAAGTGCCCCAGAACTTTTTGCTGTCCTACATTCTTTAAAATATCTCATTTTGTGTTGAAAAGAAGTCTTTTGGTGTTCAATACAAGCATTCCTCCAAATATCTTTCTCTGTTTTCATCAGAACAAAAAATGTTAAAAAGACGCAGTCAATAAACTATATTTGTTGATTTTTTCATATCATGATATAATGTGCCACCCCAATGGAATGCACACAAAACAATTATTATTATGTGTATTGTTTTCTTCTAAGACAAAATGTAATATGCTCCCTCATTTGTAATTCACTTTGGATAAAAGTGTCTGCAAAATGAATAAATACAAATGTTTAAACAGGACAAATGCAGGGAGCTGTGGTACACTAATGCAGTTCTGATGTTTTGTGGCATTGTGGCATTGCGTCATTGCGCTGAATTTTGTGCATGCACAGAGCCGCCTATGTAAAGACACCTTTATTTATGAAATGCAAGAACCACAAAGCTGCTTTTCCTGCACTCTAACGGCAAGACGCCAAGAGCTATACTGGCGTAACTCCTGCTTTCTTCACTACAGTGTTTGTGCAATAAATCCTGCTCTCTATTGTGTTGCTTTTGGAAGCAAATTTCATCAGTTTTCATCTCAAACATTCAGAGAAAGAAGACAAGCGAAGCATTTACAATAAAAGCTATATTTCCCGAATATCCTACTGTGTAACATCCTACAAACAGTGGAGAGTTTCTTGTGTAATCCTTCAGCACGGGCACAAAGTGCCCACAATACTGGGTGGCGGATTCCAGCAGGCTTTAGTAGGCTCGACCCTCAATTCCAGTCAAGGGCATGAGGCTTATTGTAACAGACCTAAAGGACTTTCAGGAATGTAATTTATGCTCCGCCACACAAGACGACAAACCTGGAGGTGCCCGTGACAGACAGATGGAAGGGTGGTCAACTCTGACAGTTTTTTGAGCACTTAGCTGCACTGCTCTTTAGTTAAAAGCTGCAAAAAGAGCTGAAGTGAATTCTTTATTTTGGAAATAGTCCCAAAAGAGTAAAAATTTCAGGCCTGTAAAATACTGCTACAAAAATATTTTCCTAACAAATGAGGACCACTCAAAAAAGGTCAATTTTCACGCAGCTACAGTAAGATAACTAACATGACTTGTTGATAAAACTTTAAATAAAAAATAAGGTAAAGCAGAATTAAGCGCTCAGACAAAAGACGCATAAATAGCTCTTTTCAGATTAGCTCTGCTGAAACAAACATGTACCCAGTTAGTGTGAATTAATGAAATGCTTAAAATTTACAACAAAAACATCCATAATGCCAAGAATGCCCTAAGTACTGTGATAACACTAGTGCATTATGGGACTGAATATCTTGGTCTAGGTTACATCAGCGTGTGTGTGTGTGTTCTGTACCTGCTTCTGTGCTCATATGTGCCCTTGCAATGGAACTTGTGAGCAGGAAACACAGTGAATATCCCCTCCTCTGAGCTGAAGTACTGCCACTTGATCCCTGGATTGGACTTGAGGTTGTCTGCCAAAACTAAAGTCAAGAAGAAACAATTTTCAGAGTTATGCTTTAAACATTACGTCACCCACAACTTGTGAGAAAATATATCAATTGTAAAATGTACATTTACATACGATGAATGTGAAAGGTGACCAGGAGCTCCAAAAATAACCCCATAAATGCTATTGTTGGAACTTGACAACTTACACTATATGGGCAATGCATCAAAAATCATTTAGGTTTGGAGCGACATGAGGGTGAGAATTTTTGATGAACTGTCCCTTTAAATTGGGTTTAAGTTGAACAGGCCTCAGCTGTGTGATGGCCTAAGCCCAGACAGACGCAGACAAGCTGATCCTTTCCAAACACTCGAGAAACACAGTCATGCTCACTCTGCAGCCATCAATTTAAGTGTATATTTATTTAACAAGAGCCGGCAAAAGAGGAACAAAAGTGGGAATGAAAATGAGAAAAGACGAGATGTAGTGGAAGAACGACAGTCAAGAGGGACTACTAACATAAAGCAGAAATTATTGCAGGGGTCAACCGTTAAAACGGTGATCCCACCTGAGCCAGCGGTTATTCTGCCCGATTTTACAGCCGTGAATTTATAGGATTAGAGCTGATGTTAAAAATGGGTGAGAGACTTCGTGCCTACAAATTCCCAAAGTGCATGTGTCTGATTATATCCATTTCAAGGCAAGATTACTTGAATCTTTATAACAACTAATGAAAAATAAGGAATTTGAGTCATAAAGAGAGGATAAATGTCTTTCTGTGGAGTGTTATTTGTTTTAGTGAGCTTAACCAAAAGTGTGGGGTGGGACTAGTTCTGTTCGTCCAAAACGACAGCGTATGAAGGACATGTTTTTCAAAAAATGTTCCCATATACCATTTGGTGTTTTTAATGACACAGAAAGTCCTCTGTTGTTTTTGTGGAACAAGCAAGTAACGCTCATCTACACTACAAGGCCAAAAATATGACATACTAGTGAATTGTGAGCTTCCAAAAGGTTTGCTTATTTTTTCAGCATTATAAGGTCCCTGTTCATCCATAAAGAAATGATTTACCGAGTCTGGTGAAGAAAAACCTCACAGGCCTGGACAAAGCCCAGACCTGAACACCTTTGGGATGAATTGGAACACTGACTGTGAGCCAAACCCCATCTCCCAAAATCAGTGCCTGACCTCATTGATGTTTGTGTCTGAAAGCAAATCCTTAAAGCTGTGTTCCAACATCTACTTAAAAGCCTTCCTAGAAAATGTTTGAGAGGACCAGCCCCTATAATAATGCCATATAGAGAAATATTTAGAGTCTGTCTGTCCACCTATAAGTTGGAAAAATAAAAAAAACATGTGACTGGCTTTGCATTTAAAATAAAAAAAACACACAGAACTGATCAAATGAAACATATTATAAGGATATGGCACTTCTCGTAAATATTGCTTTACTTCTCGCAATTGTAAATCAATTTAGATAAAAGCGTCTGCCAAATGACTAAATGTAAATGTGAGATGGTTTATTAGTGTATATGTTAACATTAAGTCCCACAGAGACACGGGACAGCCATTCCTAATTCAGATCATACTAAACACAGTTAATCAAATTACTGCAAAAACCTGCGGAAAAAGAGAAATTGACGCTAAGCACGAACAGCCTTCCCAACCTCGCATTAGCGCGATACGGTCATCAATCTGCACCCAAAGTATAAACAGGAACTTTGAAGCATGTTGACGGCTTGGAAATCATACACATATGCCGCCCCAGAGTGCCTAATCCAACATCCAGTGTTTAGAGTAGCTGAGAACCACAAGCATGAGGTGAGAGCCCCTCATTTCCTCTAAACTTTCAACCCTTTAAATCTTCACTTGACTATAGCGCTGTCACTTTCCTGGGTTATTTTCAACTCCAATAGGCTCGAAATGTTAAAGCTGCATGAGTCTCCATTTTAAACCTTCTGCCATCCAGCCAATAGGAATGGTTGTGTACTTCCTGGCTGTAAGAGGAATGTAAAACTACACAGACTTGAATATCTTGACAACACTGATAAAGTGAGTGTTGTCTCGACTAGGCTGAAATATGGACGTAAGAATTAGTCATATCATAGTACACTTAAAAGGTAGATTTAAAGCATGGAGGATATAAATCAAAAAGTTATTTAATTCAATTCAATTCAATTCAATTTTATTTATATAGCGCTTTTCACAATGAGTATTGTTGCAAAGCAGCTTTACAGGAGAAAGCAACAGAAAAAACATAAGAAAGGTAAAAATTATTAAACCTTTAAATTAATTTAATAAAATAAAATAACTATAAAAGCAGTCTCCCGGTGAGCAAGCCAACACGGCCCTGTGGCAAGGAACCCAAACTCCAAATGATAAATATATGGAGAGAAAAAAAAATGTATATTAATATTTAAAAAAGGTTGTCAATAAATTAATTTTAAGGTTATAAATTCTCCATTGCTAAAGCTTAAAGGAAACAATTGGGAGAGTTATTGTTTAGAATACATTTAGGATCACTTGACTGAAATGTATTTCTGAAGGCATATACATTTTACAAATATTATATATTTAAAATTATTTTTATATACAAACATATAATTGTGAAAACAATTTTGTGATTAAAACAAACATTTTAAATGAACATTTATAAATCCATAAACTGGAATTCTTTAAATGTTTTCTGGATCTTCTGTGCAAATATGCTTTTATTAGCTCCGCCCAGACCGAAACCTTACAGGTTCAAAATGCAGGTGCTCCTTACTGTACATTAAACATCAAACATTTCCTGATTGTCTGTAATTGCGACACACTTTTACTGGGTTAGTATAGCTTTGACCTGGTTAAGACAATTTGTATAGTTACTGGGACAGTTATGACATTTAGAACAACCCAAAACAATTCTGGTAAATAAAAGACATGGTGTATAAATTAACTATACTCCTTATCTCCATTTCTCACATTCGCACATTCAACAATATAACCCTGTATCTCCTTTACTCCTCTATTCTCCAGGATTTTCCTCTCTCCAGATTGTTTCTTTTCATTTTCCCCTCCCTCCCTCCCTCCCTCCCTCCCTCCCTCCCTCCCTCTTGGCTTTTCATTAATGTTTAGACTAACATGGATCAAATGTAACTGATGACTGCCTGCATGGTTACAGGGGTCAGTATTCAATGACAAATGGAGGGAGAGCGGTAACATGAACTCCCAATGTCTACCTTACAAAAATAAGCATGTGCATGAAGATGAATTGGGATAATCTGTTGTGGAGTGAGAGCGTATGTGCGTGAGGCATTTATTTTTTGAAAGAGACAAAAAATAAATGCATTTAGAGCTAAACCTTAGAAGGGCTCTTATTGAAATATACACTGGAAAACAAGTAGTGTTAACCTTTTTTATTATACTAAATTATAAGTCCAAACCAAAAGTGAACAGAATTACAAAAGGTAAAACTACTGACTTGACTCAAAAAAGGAGAAGCAAAGCTTGTTGAATTTATTAATCCTTATTAAAGGAATATTTTTCCACAAAAAGTGAAAATTCTCTCATAATTTAACTCTTCTTTATGCCATTCCTATCTTCATTTAAACACAAACAAATAATCATATATTTAAATCTTATATGGGCCTTAAAATGCTAAAGCTCCAAAAAGGCAAAACAATCTCACGTCAATTCATAACTATTTTACAAAGTGGCTAATTCGTATAAATTCATATCATACAATTTTATCCGAACATTTTTTGCACCTTTGACTTGAAGGTTTAGGGGTGGGGTTAGGGGAGGGGCTTAGGTTAGGATTTTTTATGATTCATAAAAATTAGCTGAAATATCAGTAAAATAGTTATGAATTCATCATTCAAGTAATCCAAATGTTTCCATTGGGTTAATAAAGGTATTTTGAAGCAAAAAAAAAAACGTTATCAAAACCATAACAAGCGGATCCGAGCACTAAATTCAAATATAGGGATGTGACAATAATATTATTGGTTCTTGTGTGTCTTGCGACTGTCACGAGACACATCCTACAAAAAATGAAAACATGACAGCATTTTAAAATAAAATAAAGTGATTTGTGTTTTCATTGAACTATTTAATAAATGCTGTAGAAGTATTGGTCATTCTTATATCCAGTTTATGTTCTTAGGTAATGTTATCAAATGGAACCTTATTGTACAGGGTTACTATTAAGCCTGGGTTTGGATCAGTGATTATAATCTAATGAACATGAAGAGAGAGTGTTGATACTGGCTCCGATTGGGAAAAAAACACTTCCCGATTGGTGAAGTACAGCAAATTGAAAGGGTATGAAAGCACTGGTAAAATAAAAGAGAGGAAACAAAAACAGATGAGGAGAGAAAATAAAGTAATTCCACATGCAAATGATCAAGGTCAGGCATTTGACAGCCTTGTTCATCTGTCTCGCTCATAAAACTAATAAAAACCTTTGAAGATTTGACGTCATAAAAGCAATATTGTTCTTTGCAAATGGTTGGCATGGCAGCTGGGTAAGTGAAAATTGGCTTTGCTTTTTAGGTTTGTGTGTGAGTGCACCATACACACCAGAGTTAAGGTCTCGTCCTGGGTTGAAAGCTCGGCTACTGACAATTGGGGACAGGCGATCACAGCTGATGGTCTTCGAAACGTTGGCATTAAAATTGCCATCAAATCTGAAATGAGAGAAAACAAAACATTATTTTCTTTTATTCTGGGATAATAAAAAAAAGGCCAGACAAACAGGCCAGAACACAAACTTCCAGAACATTAATGCAGTATTTCTCTGAGGTCTTTTCAAGGCCTCAGTCACGAAGTAAAGCTGATGTGTTTCTCTGGCTTGTAACCACCGTCTAACTGCTTTAACAGTTGTGAGGTAAACCCCCCTGAGGAAGACTGCATCGATATCTATTTCTACCAGCAGCACAGCTCCTTTACTGAAGATGAAAGAGGAAGATGGAGGGATGGGGTCTGAAGGGAGATGAGCTGAGTGGTGGAGAACCGAGCAGAAGGAAGATGGAATCCTTTTTTGTTCATGTTTTCAAACAGTCTCAGACAGCCATAAATAGAGAATTGTTTTTTATATAAAATAATTTTAAATTAGTTTGCATTTGCATAATGCACACAGGTCTCTTATCTAATCAAGAGTTTTACGTACACACTGAATCCTTTACAACGTGACATTCACAGGCAATCAGAATACATTAATGTTAAAATGTACATAATGTGTAATATGTATGCTTTGACGAATAGGATTTTGGACCAACTGCATTTCAATGTAGGCGGGGCTACCCAGTGTGATCAAAACCAAAACACTGACCTGCCACTTATCACTTGGTCAGGACAAAAAAGGGAATATATGAAGATAATATATAAAGACAATATATAATATAACAATATACAAAAACTAGAACAATATTAATCAATTTTTATTAGAATTAACAACTAATATATCAATTAATCATTAATAATATTGATATTAAATATAGTTTTTATTGTAGTTTTATTAATATATGAATTAGCTTTTATTTTCAAATGTGTTTAAATTGTTAATTTTCATGCATGTTTATTTTAAGTAAAATTGTTTGCTATTTTGTTATGTGCTTTTGTCATTCAGTTATTTATTTGTTTATATAGGAGTTTACTTTTATTTCACTACTATAGTTTAGTTTTATTTTCAGTTAATAATGTTAGTGCCTCAAACTTATTTCATGGTTGAGGTAACATTTCACATTTTTTGGTTTGATTAGAATGAACAGTAATGTTTTAATAGTTTAAGAAAACTAACTCTGCATTCACAGTGTCAGTAGGTGAAGAATGATGGTCAACAAGGTCTGTGTGCTTCAATAGAATGACATTTTAATGTGTCATCATACAACCGCTCCAGGTCTGTCTGCACTAATGAAGCACAGATCTGAGCTCAGTCTCCAGAGATCTCACAGCACTGCAACGCTTTCTTTCATCTCATCAACCGCCACCCGACTGTCTTCTGATCTTGCTACCTCACCTTCTTCACATAACACCCAAAATGCACCGCTCTCCCTAAACGTGCCCCGTCTGTCATTTGCTACAAGAACTAGGTATGTTCTGTTCCATCACCCATTACAAATCTAGTGTCTTCTACACAGCCGAGTTCATTTCTCTCTGCCCTATTATCACCGGCACGCTAAGCCAGAGCGAGAGAGAGAGGCTGGCATTTGATTGACGGCTGCTGTGATGTGCAAAGCGCTTTGAACTCCACACATTTAATTCCCATCAGGCCCTAGTCATTAGAATTCTCCTTCAACACACTTTACATGTGGTAGCAAAGCAAATGTGCTAGATAAAAAATAAATTTGCACGCTGCTTTGAATTTCACATCAGAAAAAATGGGGCGAGCAAGTGAGCTAAAGAGGAAAGTGGGGAGAGAGAAAGAGACAGAGCGAGAAAGAAGAGAAAAATATAAGACTAAAGCTTGAAGCATATTTTTCCCTCTTTTCTTTATTTGGGCTCAAGATGCAAATTAGAAGAATGTTGACAAAAACATAAAAAGGAGGGAAGAAAGAAATGGAAAAACAAGCCCTTGGGTAGTTTTCAGCATTACGAATGTGAAACAGCATCTGAACTAAAACAACCAGAACAAGCAGAAACTAACGTAAAACTGCTGTTCACTTCTAATTTATATTTTAATTTCAATGCATACGTTTTACACGTTATTAATTCTATATGGTGCAGAACTATAAATTATGATTTCAACTAAAATCTAAAATATTTTCTTTTTATTTCTATAATATAATAAGAAAATGTTTGATCTGTCAGAAAAAAGACATCCATTGAATAGATTTGTCCTCCTTTCACAGTAATTCCACATCAATCTTTAATCTGTGTCACCACAAACCTATTAATAATCTCTGTATGAATACGCTTTTCCGTCTTTAACTACCCAAACTAAATGAAGAGCTGTCTTCACATGCTCAGATGAACTCTTCATTTAGTGGGCCTTCATGCTTGATAGTGACAGGAACAAATTTCTGTGATTTTGTTCCAAGGCTAATAGAGTGCTAGCAGACGGTTGGCGTCAGCGGCAGGATAAGATGCATGTAAAGGACATGGGAAATTTAGTCCTTTGCAAAATGTGAGCAGACACATGAGCAAAGACTTGAGACTTGACTTAGACTTGGTCTTGAAAGAACCGAGACTTGACTTAGACTCCACCTCAGGGACGTGTGAAAATGTCTGGCACGTACCACTGCGGAATAAGCTCTGACACACACACTTTCTCTCAGTGTGTCTATCAGAGCAGCGCTTCATTAGCACAGCGGTCTCCATGAGTTAAGAGGGAGGCTCAAGGGGGATTATGGGAAAGAGGTTCCCCATTTCCCCGCATATGGACTTAGGAAAGCATGCAGTCCGGCAGAGCAGCATTTAAGACCCCTTTATGGTGACTTAAGCCTTTGCGCTACCTCTTTCTCTCTGCCAATGTCCCTCTCTCTTTCTCACAGTCTTTATAAGCTGAGACTCAGAGCCCGTCCAAACAGTCCGGCTCCAAAAGGATTGTGAGATGGACAGACTGGATTAACAGCAAACAGGGAATGAGAAAATGAGAGAAAGAGGGAGGAAAGATTAAATGAATGTGAAACCTGCTGTAGTTTGTTTATGGTGGTAAAAGCCCCTAATCATGGAACTTAAGCACTGAATCTAAGTGAAGAAATATGGATATGACTAGTTTATAAACAACATAAAGCAAAGGAAACAGAGACACTCATTCTGCTGCATTGAAAGGAAGCAAATGCAGTGAGTGTAATGTTATTTAAAGCTAAATGTGTCATTTTTGCAATGTCAAAAAAATACTTTAATTTCAAGTTTAATAAGCAGAGACAACTAAAAGCAAGCCATTTGCAGTTTGATTCTATATAAACACGGTCAAGCCTTTTAAATAAAGCTCTGTTTGAGCGCTTCAACCTGCTTGACAACACCCTAAATTAAGAAATAAAACCAGAAAACCATGGTATCTACAGTTGAACCACGGTAACCATAAAAAAATAGTTTAGCTAAAGTAAAAATAAATGAACCATGGTATTTGAAGTCAAATTGTGGTAATATAAATATACATTTTCATAACAGCATGGGCACAAACAAAGGCATGAGCTTGGGGGCGGGGCTGTTTTCTGATCAATGACATACTTCAGCTTTCAGTTATTTATTTATTACTGCGAGGACAGCAGTGAAGGTCGACTAAAACTAAATCACGCAGCATTTGAAAACTTCAAAATCTCCTTGTTTTTCAACTCCAGGAAAGAAACCAGAGGATTTACAAAAACTGCATTGCACTTCCTAACTGATATTAAAAGATGAAATTGGCGATTTAGATTTTAGTCACCTCTATCAAGTTTGCAGGTTTGTTTATTGTGTTCAGGATTATAATATGAGGTGTACAGCACAAAAATAGGAAAATAAACAATATATAAAAATGTTCGAATATACAAAAAAAGACTGAAAAATAAAAAGCACACATTGACTAGATTTTTTCATTCATTAATATTTGTTGATCTGTTTTTGTAGTAAGACTTGACTCAGTAAGCTTTGTGTTGTGTAAACGTTTTTGCCAAGCCTCCTTAAATCCCCAAGCTTTTTTTAAAGTTATTTTTTGGCCTTCATAGCTTATATATTGATAGGATAGTGGGGAGTGAGACAGGAAATTACGGGATGAGAGAGAGGGGAACAGGAGCCGAGAAAGGAACGCGAGCCAGGATGCGAACTCGGGTCGCTTAAAATGCTGTTGAACAACATCTTAGCACACAGTCCACTGGACCACTGCCGCCGACTCTCCAAAGTTGGACATCACTTTCGCCCACTACTGTACATGATGCTTCAAGGTACACTAAAGAATCTCATGGAAATACCATGGTACGTGTCTAAAAACATTGTTAATGACTGCAGCTTTATCACAACATACTCCACACAAGCGCTTCAACATCATTAATTCTGCAGGCCGATCTTCAGAGCAATGCAAACGTAGCTCCACACTCCCCCGACACTCAAATCCCCCAAGCGGAGTGAGATCACATGAAGTAAGGGGTTATTTCTAGACGGCTTCATCGCTGGTTAAGTGTAGCAGGCTGCGAGTGTTGATTAAAGCATTCTCCTGTGGCAGAGGTCAGCGCTCGTGGGAGAACAGCCACTGCGGAGATGTGTGATGGGATGTGACATCGATATGGTGTGAAACATTTGATCTTCTCGGCCGTGACTGGGCTTCGCGGTGGCAGCTGAACTGGGTCTTACTGAGGACATAATGCCAGGACAGATGTCACATGGAGGAATTAAATCTCTATAAACCTTGTCTTTGAATTACATTTTTATGTGAATTACGTACAGTGTTTCTAATGCATTAAGCCAGGGTCATTTAGTTATGAAACTTATGAGCCAAAATGTTTGTGTCACTTTTAAAGCTACAGTAATATACCATTTAAACTGAAGTGGTGGATCTTCATAGCCAGTGCTTGACTAGTCCATGTTTGTTATTTTAAGAGAATATTATCCTGCTTCCTGGCCTCCAATGACATTAGTTCCTAGTTTTAGACAAGTAGGTCTCAACACCAATTTTTGGAAACGTGCAGGACCATTTTTTTGCTGGCAGATATGATGGTTATCTTTTTGGCTACCATGCATTTGTAGAAAATATCACCTGCCTGCTTGTAACCCATAATTAATTTATTTTACACCTGAAATGAAGCGAGAGATGACGTGAGCAGTTTTCAGCTGGTATTGCGAAATCAGCATGGTGGCCACCATGAGGGCAGACCACCCCTATATAAAAATACAGTTTTGTCTCTGCCAATAATAAGACTGGAGTCTTATCTCATTTGATTTGTGTTTCTTGGAAATGTCTTAAAAATAGCGTTAAACGTTACATCATCCTATTACGCTGAAAAGCCTTTTTGTAAAAGCCACAAACAGGATGTAACATGATAATGTCAAGATGCCATATAAAACATCCAATTGTCAAGAAAACCTGAAGAGGCAGTTCAGATAAAGACCGAAGAGCTGATTGGATAGTTGTGTCAAGGTGTAATTCCAATGATGTGCCATTCATAAAAACATGTGTTGTCTCGATAAGGCAGTTCCTGGCTGGCTCTTTCATGCTTTTAAAATCAACCCTCGGGGGATGACATTTACAAAGCTTTGACTTCGAATCTGGACACTGTTTGACATACTGAAAGGCCTGAATTAGTTTGTAGTCTGGCAGATCGCAAACATTGTGCATCTTAAATTCATACTATAAATCGCTGTGACAAATTGTAAACACTGTTTGTATGCCTTTAGGGAAGAGAGCTTTTTTTTAAAGCATCATGGTGAGAACTGCACATTCTGATGCAAAGGAGATTTTTTCTTTATAACACTTTGTAGTTAGCGATGCACTTTTATCTCAAAGCTCATACTTTTAAAAAAGCTGGTCTTCATCTTTCCCATCTTGCTCTTTCTCTTTTGATCTTTCATCTAATCTCAACTAGTTTCTTTCTGACTGAACTAAGGAATATTACACATTCACAGACTGAGGCAAAAAAAAGAACTATGGTCTGGATGTAAACAGCCTTGAATTTTTCTAAGGGCTTGAGAGAAAAACAACCTCAAAATAATTAGCTTGTAATAATCGTCAGGATCTTAAAAATGTCAGACAATAGTGAGGGGATGCAAACAGAAAAACATATAAAACAACATAGCATGAAAGAATGATAGCTGAGAAGGTCACTGAACATCGTTTAAGCAGACATAAAGGACTGAAGAAGATGAAAATTCAGGACAGCAGATTGAAACATAAGATTGCAGGAGTGAATCAGAAAGAAAAGGTAAAAACTGTGTAAGATGCTGTAGCAGAAAGATTACGCATGCATTAATGTATTACGCAGTCGTGTTTCATCCAAAACAATTCCTAAAAACATACAAATCTGTGTATCTACTCGACTGCAAATGCACGTGTTGGTTTGTGCAACGTTCTTGAAAATAAATGGTTTGATCAAAAATTGAAAGAGATAAATACTTACTCTATCATGGAAGGAGGGATGGTGCAGCAGTCCTGGATGGCTGTGAGAGGAGAGGTGAGGTGGGCTGTGTAAGAGGCTTCGACCACCTGCTTGTTCCTGTTAACCACATCCAGGTATCGGTTAAACTTCTCCCGGATCTTCTTCGCCAGCTGAAAATACACATAATGATTATCCACATAATCAACTACAGAAATGTTTTGAAGTGACTTGACTGTTAGAAAACAAGCAAATATCACTGATGTAAACCCTCCTCGCAACAGACGTCTGCTTCCATTAGTTTCACGTTAAGTAAAATAAGCTTAATTCACTTTCCAAATCCAGCCCTGCACTCTAGATCAAAGAGAGTTTGAACTAACCTTGGAGACTAGCAATCGATCACCATTAGACATGCATTGTGAGCAGCTGCCGCGCCACGGGCAACGGGCAAATGCTTGGGTGCTATGGGGAGAAAAATTGAGTTCCTAATTCAAAATAGGTTGAACTGGGATGCTGTTTTAGCTTTGGGTCTATATTGCACTTGTGAGCAGGAGTAATGGCTGATTAACCGTGCTTCTCAGAATTCAGGTTTGCACGATGCAGAATGTTGGTCTCTGGAGAAAACCATTAACTAGAACAGCACCAGCAACCCAAACCACAAAATGATTTTTTATTTCAGCTAGAAAAAGGCATGCACAGGCGCACAAAACAAAAATAAATATAAAATGCATGTCTAGGTAAGAGTGGAGTTCTAAGGAAAACTATATTATAACTCTCCTGCAAATCCAGGATTGTACCATGACCCATTGACCGTGAACATCCAATGAGCTAACCGGCACAGCCATTACTGCTGAACTTGGATGGTCAACTTGAAAGAATAACATATACGAGAAAAACACTCGCACTCCAGACAGGTCAGTACAGAAAATAACACTATTATCCAGAACAGCGGTGCATCTAATTTTGGAAAATCTAATCAACCTTCCGAGTGTGGAAGACTTGCACTCACATTTCTGGTCTAAGATAGACGTTATTTAATTAATTAAATTCTTAACAGTTAATATAAAATAAACATTCCATTTTAAACAGCTTTCACAGCACAGTATGTGAAAATTGAGCTGTGATTTTACGAGGGTCTTTGTCCTATCTCATTAAAATGGTCACAGGGAGAGGAGAAACACTTGCTTTGTCTTTATGCATCTAAAATACATGGACATGATCCTAATTGGTGCGGGGTACCTTTTAAACACGCCAGGCCTTCATTACCCTGTGTGTGTGTGTGTGTGTGTGTGTGTGTGTGTGGGCACACAGAGAGGGCACAAAGCTGGCGGATGTTGACAGCACGACAAGCAAGCAACTAATGAAAGTCTTTTTTTATTTGAGAAACCCACAATAATGAGATTTGTAGTTCTAAACGTGCTATTTTATAAGCTTTTACAATGTATAATAAATGGTTGAAGCAGAACTTCAAATAAAAAAAATAAAAGGGAGCAGAAACAAAGCAACTAAGTTGACACTATGAGGAAAATCACAGTATACATGGCTGGAATTCTTATTTGTTTAACAGACAAATGGCAATCACAAAAACAGAAGTTTTTAGTAAACTAAAACTAGGTTAATAAAATGCAACACAGTTTTAAAAGGCGAGAACAGGCTATTTTTAGAATGTGCGAAACTAAAAATGTATGTCTAATTTCAAACGTTGTATTCTGTGAATAGTCAAGCTCTTAAAGACTCCATAAAAGTTTTAACGTCCTTTTCTAGATGAAAGCATACTTCTACTGTAACTTCATTATTTGCTTTTTATAATAATCTCATAATACTGATGACTCATCTTGCACTGCTTAAATTTCGATCCAATCAAATGCCGAATAAGAATATGACAAATAATACCACCTGCCACCAACAGTAGGGCCCTATGATTTCCGCGATGCGGAAAACGCGGACTGAATCACGGAATCCAGGCATAAAAACAGAATTTGCTGTATAACACAGAATGGCACGAAATCTGTCAAATGCATTATTACTTAACCAAAAATTGTGTTATGAATAATGTTATTCAGATGCGTTTTAAATGTGTCATCTGCTTGTTTTGCGTGTCTATGAGTGAAAGAGTGGTGCGGTTGCGTGTACTGCATGCGTGATGCTCGTGGAGCTTTCAGCGTATCACAACAAGGACGCTAACACATGAACTGCATTAAAACTACTGTGAATCACCCTTTGCGGTGCACTTATTTTTGAAAAATATTACTTCATTAAAAACAGTACTTATAAATTTAAAAACAGAAAAGAAAATGCACTAGTAAGGTACTGGTTTATTAACATAGTTGTACATTATATCCTATTTTTACATATTTTTCCCTGTATGGCACAAAGTATCTACTGTAGTTAGTTTTTTTTAATACAGTTTATAAGTGAATATGTGTGCAAATATATTACTATTGTATAGTAAGAGAGTCTAGAAAAATTTAAATGGGAAAAAGGAATGAGGAAATAAAATTTCCATAGGGATTCTAATCCAACTACAGTCAATCAGCTATTTGAAAAAAAGATAAAAAATACAATTTATTCAATATCCAAACAATATTTACACCATATTCGATCCAATGAAAAAAGCCACTAGCACCTTCCTTCCAAATATGTCACTTCAATAAGTCCCAAAATAGTAAAACAATTAAACGCTCCAATTCTAGACAGTCTGAATTTTCTACCCTTTTAATACAAATGCATGCAATGCCAATTAATACGTGGAACAACAAAACAAGATTAAAGCATGACAACCTGACTCACTTACTATTAGGTCTCAGCTGCCTCAGCGTCTACCTCCAAAAACTCAGTTTGGCAATTAGCTGTCGAGGTGTCACTAGTAAAGCCTGCCAGTGATCGGCCTAATCTCTCACAAGCAGCCGGTAAATAGCTGCAGGTGTGAGAGAGACGGTGTGTAGGAATAGTTCACACAAAAGGGTTTCTTCTGGCATGGAAGCCCAAGAAAGGAGCAACAACCTGTCCATTCTTGCTGAGAGCTTGTGTGTGTAGCTGAGAAACTCAATGACGGTGTACGAGTGTGCATTTGCCGTGCTGCTGCCACTCATTTCGAGTTGTTTTGAGGCTGGTCAGAACAGGGCGTATTAACATCGGGAGCGCTTTATGCCTTACAGCAAAATCAGAAGTTGGCATAAGAGAGAGGCCCATAGCAAGAATAAATTAGACTCGTGCATGACAGCCAAACTGACTGATGGCAGATGTGTTCCATAGTTTCAGATGGAAAAGTACTGAAATTGTATCATTACTGCAGCCTGGATTCCAGTAGTTATTGTGATATACACGCACAGTATGTATACATACGTTAAAACAATTTTTTACTTAAGGCCTGTTCATAATGAGGACGATAACCACGTTTCATTCAAAATTTTGAATTGAAAACACTGACAAAAATACAGAACATAGAAACATTGGGATCACTTTCAGAGTGATTTTCACGGCGCACAGCGCAAATTGGGTTACGTTATTGGCGCGAACATAAAAACGGTTTCCGTGTAAGTTGAAAAATTACGTATAAATGATGCCAAACAGCAAAGAGTTTATTGACACGTCTGGTTTGATACGTCTGGATGCATGACGAATCTCTCAATTTGTGCGATGTTTTTATTCACGCAAGTGACGCAAAATACAAGTAATCCCGCGAGTAATGTTGTGTGGGCGCTAATAGTTATCGCTATAGCTATTGTATGTGTAATTACGAATCTATGATTGACAAAATTATTTGGTAAAGCTTTTATTGTAGTGCAGTTGATAAAGTAAGAAAACACTTATATAGATGATGACATGACGGCTCAGTTACAAAATGTCATGACCACAAATCAAAGTACGCAAGTAGACCAAGGATTATAAGAGTATGACATGTCCTTAATATAACCAAATGGCATTTTAATAGCCTGTATGACTTTCATTTGACAGTTTTAGCGTTAAGCCTTTAATGTAATTGTAATGTTTTCATGGTTTTAGAGTAATGTCTTGTTCTGTAAATCCCCACCATCCATACTGAACGACAGACTGGCATGTTTGCAATTGTATAAGCTCTGTTCCAAATTGCGCTCCCAAATGAAGTTTAAAAATAGAGTTTTGATCACGGGCCAAATGCATTGAGGTTAAGAACTAAATGGTGAGCAAGCATCTAATTTCTCCACGGCTTGTTAGGGAGTGCCGTGGTGCAGTCGATAGTGCCTGGAATTAGTGTTTCAGCAGTAGACAGCCCAAAGAGATCTTCAAAGCCAGACAGACAGCAACCGTAGAATTTTAATGGGTGTCCTTTGCCCCTCTAGACCACACACACAAACACACTTCACTCACACGCAATCAAGAGATGAAGAGCAACTCACCTGCTGTACCTCTGTTTCACCATTTGAAGTCTTCTCCGTGTACACAAAGGAATTGTAGATTCTCTGTGGGGTGAAGATGAAAGAAGAATTAGTGAGAAGTGAGGTACATGTGACAAGGTTTTGTTAAATTAAAGAGTAAATAGCTTGTGATTTTTAAGGGCCTACTTTGGTTTATGGAGTGTCCGACAACAGGTTCATGTACATACATGGTGTAAAAACACTATTATTTCGTAATTATAAGCAGTTTTTATTACCTTACTTCTTGACTGACTCTCAAATGATAAGTTCCGCGAATCATCTGTCTAATAACCGCCTTTCCGCTAGCGTAGTCTGCTGCGATTGGTTTAGGGCATGTGTTTTTTTAAGTTTTCGCGGGCAGGCGGGGACTATTTCTGGTGACGTAGATACACGGAGGTTAAAGATTCGGACAGGTCACGACTCGTTTGCGTGATTCAGAGTCGACTCCCATTTTTCCAAGCCAATCATTTTGTTATTTATTCACCTTCGGATTTACAACTTTGCAGACTGCTTACTTTCAAACACGACAACATTATACATTGCATGAAATGTTATTTTGATGATCTCGTGGTACTCTTTAAACTAACTAAAACAAAAAACAGAGATGATATGAATACGCCTGGCAGAATTTTGTAGACGTGTTTTACACAAATTACCCGCGATCCGTTTCACAACTAATTATTACAATACAATTAATCACAAGATAAAGATATGAGAATGTTGGAAAAATTAAACAAAATGTACAGTTCAAGCTTTAAGCTTTAAGAAGGTTTAAGCTAATGCCATTTGAATAAATGTTTACTACAGTATAGTAGGGTATGGTATGGTATGGTATGGTATGGTATAGCACAGCACAATGTAGTATAGTAGTGTGGTAGATATACCAACACAATCACACAGGAATTTGTTACTATTATAAAAAAAGTTGGCTAATTCATATAATTTCACACAATCTTACAGATATCACTTAATTCCTTTGAATAGAATAACATGATCTAGCAAAGATAAAGAGAATGTTGAAAAAAACAAATTTCAAAATTTCCAAAAATCATTTTACTAGCACATTTACTTCAATTTATTAAAGTAAATAATCTAAAAATCAAGGGGGTTGGTGTGGTACAACGTGTGTGTTTGATAACGTTCAGGTTACCCAGACTTTTATTTTCACGGGTCGCCGCAAAGGGTGTTTGACACTAGCTTTAATGCAGTTCATGTGTTCGCGTCCTCCACGAGCATCACGTGTGCAGTACACACAACCGCACCACTCTTTCACTCAAAACAAGCAGATGACATATTTAAAACGCATTTGAATAACGTTATTCATAGCACAATTTGAATTTTGTTAGCTGTTCAGCCCTACGTTTTGGTTAAGTAATGCATTTGCCAGATTCCGTGCTATACAGCAAATTCCGTTTTATGCCTGGATTCCGTCGCGGAAATCATAGGGCCCTAAACATTATTACATCACAAACATCACCAACAACTACTTTCAACACTGCACACAAAGCATACATAAAACACTGACTGTTTTGTTGTTAACTTGCCAATTCCTGGCTAAGCAAGCCATGGAAGATTAAACACTTTCTCAATCCAAACTTTACCGCTGTCACACATTACAAAGGTTTTTGCTCTTCGCTCGCCTCATTACCGTGGAGATTCTGACACAGAATACCATTTTGGAATGTGTCATAACAACATGATGAATTCCCACCACATCCAAAAAATCATGAGGAGACTTGCCACGAAAAGACCTGACGATCCTCAACACTCAGAAAGAGAAGTACCTTACACTGAGGCCAGTCTGAGGTCAGGACACTTGCCCACATTAAACATTACAGAACGGGCAAATGTGTGCGCTCACCAAAGGCCTGGAACTTCATAGCGAGCGCATGTTTATAAAAAGCAAAACTAACTGTGTATTTATGGATGAGCCCCACCTTTGTGGATAAAGCTTTCGACACATAAGCTGTTGAAATGTAAGTGAAAGAAGAAACGTGTCATTTCAGACCCCTCTTGTAAAATAAACATCAGTGTAAACACAAATAGCTCGCCGGGCACCACTGCAGGTCTTTCCCCGACGTGGTGGGTTTGTTTTCAAACTGCTCTGATGGCTTTCACAGCTTTACTCAGGCCAAAGAGGAATTTCGCAGCTTGTAATCCGAGAGCCCTCTCTAGAAACACGAAACTGTGGAAGTGGAAGGTTTTTAGGTAAGATAATTGATGATAAAAATGACAAAACTGTTTTTCTATTTGCTTACACTTAAAGGCATAAGCCACTTTAAAGCAGTTATGGGATTCAAAAAGATGAGAGAGTGCATGGACATGAATGTCAATATTCGTTGACGTAAAAGATTCATTCACCATCGCAACAGACATTACGCAACAGGACTCTTTGAGCCTTCTCCAAGTTTGGACTATCCACCTTATAATCCTTACCGACAAGCTGACATCAAAATGAATGACATGCTATAGGATTGTAAGAAATAACACACCAGTGTTCAACTGAATGGGCACAAAGAGTTCTATGTGCAGCTGCACTGGCTCAGAATTTGGTGTCCAGGGCAGTTATTAATCTTGTCATCCCCAGGGTTAATCTCAACTACAGTTGAATAAATGTCTAAAATAACTGAACCTCATGCTGTCTTTGATCCAGGCATGTTAAAGCTCCAGCACTCCCTACAACAGAGGCACGGCGAGGAAAGCCGACGGACGCTCCGCAGGGTGGTTTATTATATCAAGATTGCCATCTCTTTGGGCCCTAAAAGCAGCCACATTATTGCCTTCACTTAAAAGAATGCAAAACCAAAAAGTCACGTCCAAATTTCAACTCCCGAACAGAAAGTGGCTCAAAAATTCTTTGCGTGACTCTAAACCCTAACAGTCTTTCCGTAACGCTTCCAGGAGCTGGTTGGGGAAACAGCTGACGCGCTGTGGGAGCAGAATAACGGCAGAGCCGCGGCGTTGCTGCTCTGCAACATTTCCATTAAAATGCCACGATGGAGGGGGATAAACCTATTAACAATTCAGTCATCTTCAAAGGCCAGAACCCATCCGGCTAATCCTCATTAATTTGGGATTGAACGAGGGAGTGAAAGGGTGCGCTCACACAACGCAATGAGCAGAAAAGGTGCCTAATCTTCTCTTTAGGCCTACAAGGTCTAAATCACTGGACTGACCCTCCCTCTACCACTTCCACAACTGAGGTATACATGGGTTTAAGATCAACTAAGTGTTTTATTTACAAAATCAGGTTTAAACAATGAAAAGTGAAAGTCTGACTCACTGTTTCGTCATTCCAAACATGTACGGCTTTATCCTGCAAGTGTATGAGTGTTTTAGAGGAAATAGAAAAGAAAATATAGTTATTGCTGCTAACAAAAATGACTTTACTTTATATACAGCGCATGCATGAGTACAAATCCATCCAAACAATAAACCGGACATCATAAACAAGTAGACAGGATTCAAAATTGCAATCCGAATAAACACAATTTTTGCAATGCTTTTGTACTCCCAAATGTTTGCCCAAATTTACACCCAAGCACCAAATAAATTCAATTTACATCCCCTATTTTTATTTTATTTTTCATTTTAACTGTTTATATTTTCTTCCTGAGCATACCAAAACTGTATGTATCAGATAAATAAAATAAAATTGTCCTTCAACATTTTATGAGTAAACTGTAGCTTTATGAACAATTGAATTTTAAATCCCACATTTCCTCACAGCTGACAACACCTAGTTGCTGTGGCAGCAACAGGGGAAACTGGGTACAAACAGAGAAGATGAAAGGCCAGACAACAGAAGCCAGTCTGGGATGCTATTGCGATTTCCTGCCGCAGGTACCCCCTCTCGCCCTCATCCCCCCAATCCCCCTTTCAAACTCTCAGAAGCAATGTGCTCATTGCACTACAAAGGCTTGTGCTCCAGAATGAGGCACGCTTGCCTACCCTCTGATGTGTTCTCTCTAGCTCACCCTCTTCCAGTTTCGAGACAATGTTGCACTCTATATGTGCACCTGAATCTGGGGTTGCTGGGGAAACATTGAATACAAAACCTCACATGAACCTAAAGAAATCAAGAACGCGCTATGAATCGCAAGGTGTTATTTAAAATGCGTCAGATTAATTTTATATATATATATATATATATATATAAACATTTATATATATATATATATATATATAAAAACATTTATATATATAAACATTTATATATATATATATATACGTATGACATCTTGTTTTGAAGATATTAAACATGATTGTCTTAAAAACGCTGGCATCAACAAACATGCTTTTTATTCATTGGAAACAAGGTATCACATGTTTAAAGGCATTATTTTAAAAACTTTTACTGACATTTAACACAACGTAGATTTTTTATTTTTATTTTTTACAAAAAAAGGGCCTTAAAAATGTTCGTTAACATAACCATTTAAAACTGTCAATGCCATTGATGTTTTGCTAATAAAAGCGAAGCCACGATGCTTAAGCAAGATATTATTAATCCTACATAATAAGACATTAGTGAATATGTTTTAATAGAAAATTATACATGTAACATCTTTTTAAATGTGGAAAACTACCTGTATCGGTAATGACATGCAAAAAATCTGTGTACACAGCATTACAAGAGAATATTACATTTTTAACTAGAAAAATATAATTGAATCTGTTAACTTGTTAGCCATTTAAAAGGTACTCGTAGATGTGTTTCTTTACATAAAATCCAACTTAAAGAAAATATCTTATCCTATATCTATCCTTTAAAAATATTATGGCGGATGAAAATATCACTCATGAACACTTCTTTTTTCCACTGTTTCTTCATTTTTATTATACATGAATATTCTGTTTTGGCATTTTTATAAAAAAAAAAAAAATGTATTCCTAAATTAAAATTATGCTTTGTGCAAGGTAGAGAACACAATTATGTTTATTATAATCATTTTACACATTTTATGTGAATGAAACCAAAGAAAGTTTGTGGGTCTTGTGTGTTTCGTTGATTCACAGTCAATGACACTAGCGCAGACTGTAGTTCTGTACCTAGTCTTTATATTGAAGGTCTGGTAACTTTAGCCACTTTCATTGGCAATAGCCCGCCAATGAAAATCATTATGATTTTATTATGATTGACAGGTAAAGCAACCAATCACGTTTCGTCGCGTGAAATTTAGAGGCACGGAAATGTCCACACCGTACCAAACCAGTGTTTATTCACCAACGTGTAAAAAATAAATGGCAACAACATTTATACATTTATGCCTTAAACATCGAAGCATCGAAACATCAAAACTTCATCAACACGACTGCGTGTTGTTTCTACGGGCCGTTAAATAACGCAACACACACGTCCCATGTAAATCCTGTGGAATTCAGCCAATCAGATCACGACTTCTATCTTGCAGAAGTGTTTCCAAGAAAGTGTGCCTTATGCCTCAGACGTTCAGCCAACGATCTGTGGGTGTGACGTCTGAGGCTGAGACTAGTCTGTGCCTTACAGCCTCACATTCATTTGTTTGAAATTAAATATGGTGTCTACATCCACTAATGTCCATGCAACAGCAGCGTTTAGACGCAATGTAAACGTCATTATTCTGCCACACCATCTCAAATAACACGTTACAGCAAGAAACATACATTTTCCTTTAAGCTCACAGAAAACGGTTTATAAAATGAGTTCCAGCAAAGTGAGTTTTAGGTCAAAAGTTAAACATCTTTCTAACAAACTCTTTTCTTGCAGCCAACTTTTCCCAGAACATTTTATATCTCCTCAAATTCCACCTTCAAAAAAAGAGTCTTAACAGATACTGAAAGGTGTGGCTGACATGCCTCGTATTATCCGAATAAACCAAACTCTGTGTTTGTGAGGGGGTTGGGGGCACGAGGAGAGCGAGGGTAAAATGAGTTCCACATGCGAGACTCCGTATATAATCTGCCCGAGTTATCAGGTTAATGGAGCATAAGTTGTTTTAATGGTTCTTTAATACCAGAACTTCTCAAACGTATCTGACCATCAGAACCAAAGTAATGACACTGGAGCAAAATATGACTTCGGTTTCCACGGTTATGCAATACTAGCATAGACAAAACACCGCATTCATAAACTTCAAGGTCTTGGACCATGTGTAGGTCAGCTTAAGTATGTCTGATGGATGTCTAGGGTGTCTAAGAAGTGTAGTATTAATATAACAGATACTCTTAACACATCCTCCATCAATACACAGTCTAATCAGGGAAATATAGCAAACCTTCCTCAACCTACAAAGTGTAGATAAATCACCTACAGAGATCGTGCCCGTGTGTTCTTGATCTGCTCTGGACTGAACTTGTGTTTTTGGGCTGAGTGTCAGTGGAGGGGCCGACAGAGCCTGGGGTCCTACAATAACAAAACCTCTTTGTGCAAACACTGAGGGGCCCGCTGAGAGACGGGGTCATGAAGCGGATTCTCTCGCAGATCTCCAACTCGCAGCAGCCCTGTTTTCTTTCAGCCCGGCAGACAGGATATAATGGTTTCCACATGTGAAGGGGGCCCGAAAAACAATGACAACAGTTGAGAGGCTGAGTGTTTTATTACTTTGACTTTCTGCGTTCGACATAGCTGTAGAGTTGCAGAATTAAATATTTAAAAAAATACTTTCAGTTAGGGTCAGTTAGTTCTATAATAAACTTATTTTATTTGTATAACACAGCTCAACAATAAGGATGACTTTGTAATGAGAACTTAACTGACCCAAATGGAAAAACAACAACACAACGTCTGTTATAATAGCAGCATTTAGCAGATTCATGAGACAACTCCATCACCATCATCCACAAAAGATGAAAGTACATCCACATATCAAGTGTCCTGATCTGTTTGAGGTTTCAGATCTCATTGGCACCATGGCAACACTTAAAAGAAAATATGAGTGAGACTTTTAGACTGTTCTGGCTATAAATAAGGCAGCAGACACTGCTTCTACTGAGATCTTTGAAGGTAAACATGACAGAGACGCGAAGTCTCTAATCTTTTCTCTCGAGGGGTGCTAAAATGTAAGAGATGAGCGGTGTGTGTTTGTCAGTGGTGAAGTGTGAGCTTCAAACACAAGTTCACAAGTGCCTGGAAAAGCCGAGGGGGGAGAAGAACGGAAAATAAAGGAAAGGTCTTAAAGTCCACAATCCTGTCTGACATTCCCGAAGTTGATCCATCTATGAGGGAAGATGGAGGCGACGCTTCATTTCCTCTAACCTTGGATGGGTCTGTGTAGGAGAAAACTGTCCTAATGGAGTTTCCATTTCATTTAACATGGGCACCTTTTGTTTCTAACTAAACATGGTGTTTACATGTATGCTAAATAAAGTAATTGGGTTTATTTGTGCCTTTATACGTAAAGATTGAATCTTTAGACATGCAACACACTACACACATTTTTAGTTGTTTCTCACAAAAAATAAAATAACAATTTCCCTTACAAAAAAATGTTCATCAGTCATTGAATCAGATGGTGCTGCCATGGTATTTCTATATATATCATGGTAATCAATGCTTACCATATTCCTGCACCAGGTGCATCTAGACAACATGGTACGACATCCAAAAAACAACATTTTAGCATCTTACAGCACCCTCCACTATTACTGGCACCCTTGGTAAACATGAACAAAGAAGGCTGTAAAAATAAATCTGCATTGTTTCTCGTTTTGATCTTAAATTTCTACAAAATTCCAACATTCAAATAAAACAATTTGAAGTGGAAGAATATCATATTGTGAAATACATGTATTTTCTCTAATACATGTTGGCTACAATATTATTTTTACAGCCTTCTTTGCTCATATTTATTTACCAAGGGTGCCAATATTAGTGGAGGGCACTGTACATAACTATAGAATATCTATAAAATACTACCTCGTACGCATTTCAAATAAATCAATATTTTACAACAATAGTCCCATTTTTCCTGTTAAAATAGTAATTTTTCTGCCTGTAATTTTGAAATTTGGTTTGACTAAATGCAAGTAAACCTTCAGTACTTCAAACCCGGCCCTTGTTAAGTTGAAATTCTATTCAACAACTAATAAACCGCTTTACTGCGGGATCAAAGTAATCCATAAAAGTACAAATGATTAAGAGATTCTTAGAACATCACACCTGAAACCGAGAAAATAAACGTCCCTCCAATCCTTTAAGTAGGCCTAGTGATGCAATAAAGCCTTCGCCAATAACAGACAGGTGTGCTAAAGTGCCAAAAACAATTTTGCTGAGAATTTCCAATTATCCTGTTACATGTGGGTTATATTGCAAACCCTAGACCATGGGCTGGTTACCCTGGCACTCACGGTAGTGTGACTTTCCAACGTGCCAACCACCTCTATCCACAACCACCACAGATGGCCTGGGCTAAGTCAGGCTTAGCTGCCCTCTATGCCCATTCTCCTTTAACACAGCCAACACCTAGGCATACACAGTCAGACGCACGCCAACCGATCTGGCATTTGTATGCGTGTTGCACTTCCTTCTAAAGTTTTGAACTGACAAAGGCTACATATCCAGGTAGTAAGTGAGAAAACAGAAAATGGGAGAAATAGATCTTGGAAAATGCAGAACAAACATTGACCTACAGCAGGATTTGGACGGGGAGACAAATCTCTTTTTCCACATAAAACACGTAATGCAGATCCTGGTCTGTTTGAGTTTATGGGAAAAGGGCAATCAGACGATGTCTGCAAACTTTTTAAAGCCAACATTACAGACCCGTCCATCTTAAAGGTGTAGTACACCAAAAAAAGAAAATGTTTGTCATCATTTATTCACCCACGTGTCATTCCAAATCTGAATATGATTCTTTCTTCTGTGAAACATAAATGAAGATATTTTGAGAAATAATGGAAGTTTGGGGCCTCAAAAATATCTTAATTTGTTAGTGTGAAAAACAGCCTACGCTCTCTTTTTTGTGTAAATAAATACATTTTATTTGAACATTAAGTGCTAGTATTAAAGACAAAATAACCTCATATCTAGAATAAGCCAAACCTACCCCTCAAGCTTGCTAACTTTACTAAAAAAGTAATGCCACAAACATAAAAGTGGGAAAAGAAACATTAATAATACAAGCTTCTAGATAATATTTTCAGTAATTATGGTATACAATTTTACAAATCCTTCTCTGCACATGCAAATCTTTGTTTTATTCTTGCAACATGATTTACACGTTTGCAAATATTTCTCTGCCCATGCAAATCGCACAGGTACTAATTTACCTACCATCAGTTACATAATCCAAACCTGAAGTTCTAAAATAGAAGATCTGTCATCGGTAGAACATTCTGTAGGATAGATTACTTTCTCTGATCCTATGTAGTGATCTTTTGTTCCTGGGAAATATCGTTTAACAAACCCTTGCTTCTTTTTCTGTCCCAATGACCCAGAGTCACTACTCATAGAGCGGTGACAGGAACAGCAGACAGGGGAGCAGTGGCTCAGAAGAGAGGCTTTGTAGAGCTGTCACTGAAAAATGTAGAATCTTTCACAGAAACACTGCCCGAGCCCTGACAAACACTAAGTACAATTACTGTACCAATGCGCTCTGTGTGTTGCAAGACTTTGAGAACAGAGCAGTCCCTGGGGAGCGTTAAAGGTCCATTAAATGGGTATATGTTTCTGTATTGCATCACTGAGATGAAAAAGTATTTTTCTGACATTTTTAGTCTCAAGAACGACGACTAACTACAAATCAGTTAGAGATATTTTAGGAAAACTTAAACACTGAATAAAAAAAATATTTTCTATTTAAAACAAAATGTGCATTTAGTGAAAAGTTTGCTGTTATAGTCCACAAGTTATAAACACTGGCCCAGAATCACTTCTGGTTTCATTTTTATGGATTTTATTTTTTAATCTTACACATGTAATTAAATCTTATTAAGAATAAAGATATTCGTTTAACATTTTGATTTGGTTATAAATGTTCTGTTGGTTGTACTTTGTTCAAATGTTTGTGTAGTGTTAAAAAACTGAAACGGGAAGTTCTTCTTGACCAGCGTTGTTACGTAAGTAATCTATACCTGAATGTTTTATTTTGTACGCCCATAACCATAATAGGGGCATAAGTGGATTATAAATAATTCCTGTTGTTATTTATAGTTATGGAAAATTACATATTTCATGAAGACTGGAGTACTAAACATGTAGTATTTGAGAGAGGATACTATAGTTTTATTTGTCTTCACTTGAGTAGGAAATTAAATGATTAATTTCTCTGTAGCTTATTGTAAAACATATTAAAATCATATTGTAAAAGTAAATACAAAAAATCTGGCCAGAGTTTACAGATTAAACAAAGAACATTTTAATAATTCATAAATTCATTTGAACTAAAAAAAAATGTAGATACATTAACTTACTTCATTCACTTCAAATGAATTTTCAAAGTTGTTTTCCAGTGAATACACATTTAACAGAGGAACCACATTCCAGTGATCAGGGAGAATCATTCCAGTCTGGGATCAGTGCTTATCTCCTGTTAGTTCCTGCTCTATTCTCGGATCAGTAAGACAGAGCAGAATCCTACTGCTTGCTTCAGTCTGTAGGACAAAGGCTCTGTTGGCTGCCTGCCGGATGTGAATTCAGGGTGCGTGGTGAACACGCTCAGATGGACACAGGGGCTTGGTTACAGACAAGCATCGGTGAGCTGGACGGAGATGGATGGGGGAACAGGGGCCTCTGATATCCACAGGACTGCCAAACTCTATTAGACTCAAGGTATTATGCTACAAACCCTGACTTGGGCTCAAGAATAAACCATAAATTCTACTGGTTGTTTAAATAAATAAAAAACATGTTTATTAAAGGCAGTATGAGATAATGAAGGGAAGTCTCATTTGGGGTGGGAGCAGAAGAAACAAAAATCTATTACAATCTATGAAACAAAAAAGAATAATTTTCGCTAGAATTTCATGTATTTTTATCAGTAGTTTGGAAATGTCATCAGTCTGTCAGAATATACATTGCTGTTGCACGGCTATACAGTTGGAGTCATCACAACACCTGGATCTCAAATGGATCACTTTTCCTTACACAAATATGCATTTGTGCACACTGTAAGCTCACACTGAAGACAAACATCGTACACAACGTCTTGAAGTGAAGACAGTAAACACCTCAGGCGAGCGAAGATATATCTGCTGTCAAGTCACTGTTTACATTCCTTTGCAACTGCTCTCTAAATCATGACATTTCCATTGAGAATACTGCCAGGTTAATTCAAATCTCCTTTTCACGGATCCAGGTAAATACAGAAATACAGCACTTCGCTTTGGCACCGGCCATAACACTTCACAAAGACAATGCAAACAAACAAACCTGCCTAATCCTCTGAGAGGAACCTGAATTTAGAACATCAGAATCAGATTAAATGGGATTCGAAAGAATTTGGCAAATGCACACTCAAATACAGCTGAAGGGCTTATTCTGCTTGTCTTGAACTTGCACATTGAAACAAACAAATCAAGAATTAACAGTGGAACTACAAGGGACATCACTGTGCCAAAAACAACACGCACAAATAAAACATTAAAGGAATCAGACTCTGAATGAACAGGTGGAAATAAATTAATAACGGAGAATTAAATCAGCATTGGGCTGTTTTCAGATGTGCCTACAAAAGAATACATAAAAGGCAAATACTACCACACACTACTGAGGTTTACATGCCAAATTCACCATTAGAATTATCACCATTGGCTAGAATTCATGGTATTTAAAAAAACACTTCAAACCCATAGAATAAGTAGCGCCTACCTGTTGAGCTAGAATGCCAGTCAGTTTAATATACACAGTAATATGCTACGTAACTGCACAGCAAGCACGTCAAGCCTTTTAATAGGGTGAAAACGCACATTATTATGAGTGTCCCAAGCCACCTGCATTCCCACAGTGCACTGCTGCAAGCTGTTCATTACACACAGTCTTCCTTTCAACAGACACCAGAGACCCAGAGCGCTGTCCCCAAGACTCCTATAAAAGAGAGCAGGCTGGCACTGAACCAGTTCACACATACACACTATCACGAGTGCCAAGCAGACCGCTGCCGGGCACTTTCAGAGAAGAGCGCAGACACACATCGAGCACGAACATATTCTCTTTCCCTCCCACAAATTTGCGAATTTCTTCCTCGGATTCTCTAAATTGTTCCACACTGCTAAAGCAATCACAAGACAAGGCAGACTAAACTGAGACCACACTGCTCAATATCTCTATTGAGTCTCTAGGGAACATGAATAAATACAAATACGAATTACTTTGAAAATACTAGTAAATAGTCTGCGCGCATACACACGCAACCGGGCCAATCCTTTTTGATTCCCTGTTGCGTTTACATATCAGAAAGGGGAAATGTGCCCTCGCGCCTAACACACAAGTTCGTCCGCCATGCTAACGCAGGTGTTGCGTTACCATTCGGTCCGGGCAGATAAAGTAACTGTCCTTGGCAAGCAGCAGCGCGACTCAAAACGCGAGACATAGCAAAACACAGCTGCTGTTTGTTGCTCCGGTAGCTTTCCTTCTTTAGCGAGAATTCAAAGGGGGAAGGCTCTCTTTTTGTTAGCCAATTAGTGGCCTCCGAGTCAGGGTCCTTTTATCTTTCCAAGTACACGCTGCGAAAGAGAGATTGTGTCAAAAGTTCAGACATTATCTGAGGTCACTTCCTGTTTCATGTTGGGTGGTGAGAAAGGGGACCAATCTTCAATATGAAGATCTGGGTAAATGGTAGAATTTAAAAAAACCACATGGAATCTATGGGTTTGATTTAAATAAATACCATGAACATGGTAATCATTCTTTATTACGGTAAAGCTCCAAATATCTGACATTCCTTCGGAATACTGTCAACTGAAGGTTTTAACTGTTTATCTGTAAACGACTAGTTAGGCCAAAAACTACAATTTATTATCATTTAGTCAACACTTATGCCATTTTAAACCTTTTAAACAATAAACATTGGCTTCTGGCTAACAGTCTTATTCAGTAATTTATCTTAAAAAAACAACTCTTAAGTGAACTGCTCCTATAAATCAAAACCACAAAAGAATTTTTACTTTCTGCATTTTGGTTAGTCTTTGTTACCCTCAAGCATTGATACACACATATACATTTTTCACCACAGTACATGTGTGCAAACAATGCTAACAACTAATTCATGGCTGTATAAACACATGTATCTGCTTCAACAGTGGCCTCCTTTACAAAAACATCACCTGGCTAGTGGCCCCAAGGTAAGGTTCAATTCACATACTTATTTTTGGCATATATAAGCTATTTTACTTCATGCAGCATTGGAAGACTGGTCAAACACAAACACCTAACTGAGACACAGGTCCACCACGTTTTATGCCCCTTGCGAGCACATGGAAATAAGTAGCAAAAAGAGGAATTCCCACCTCCCCCCTTATCTCAAAGGTTATTTGATCAAGACACATGGATGGGATGCAAACTACAGAGCCTCGTATTTACGAACCCTCTTTAATCTTTAAATCAAGTGACCTGCCGACCAAACACAGAGGCTTCTCTTATCATGTCCTCTTTCATCTTAAACGTATCCATCTTCTATCTGAGCTCCTTCTCCCAGAGAAAGGGACCGTTTTGCAAAATTTTTCCCATATGCAGCAATTTTCCATGTATATGTTCAAGTTGCTTTGATGGAAAACAGTCTCTGGAACTAATAAAACGAGGCCTGGTTAAATTCTGCATTTCACAAATGCAGAAGAGTTGAAGAGCGTCTGCTATACATAAGCACTGTGGTTTTTGTGAATGGCTTTGAATAAAGACAGTAAAGCAGATGCTCCAATGACTGCTGCTTTCACACAGGGTTCAGGATTAATGAAGTGGAGTTATTTATTCATTCCCAGTGAATGAGTCTGGCTGCACAGACAGTGTACTCAGTTTGTCACTCAGCAAGATTCTACTCCTGCCATGCTGAAAAATTCCAGCAAAACTAGCTCTTGTCTGCAGAATACATGCAGCTCTGGTAATTTAGAATGCATATAACAGTCTATAGTGTAAACAGAAAGCTACTCCAAGATTACATAAAATACAGTAAATTACATAAATATTCTACAATATAAATCAAACTGAATTGAATTCACAATTTATATTGAAACAGGTGGCTTACAACACTTTCTTTAAACATCCAATAAACAGCTGCAGTCCATTAAGTTTTGTGGTTTATAGTTTAAAAAGCAAAACATGTCCTCAGAATATATAGACGTGATCCAAACACGTATATTTTTTTGAAATGGTTAACATGCCGAGTCGATATGACTAAAACTGTATTTCTGGTTCATTATGCTTTCAAATTGCCTTGACTATTAGATTACTAAGTGGTCATAAACTTCATCCTTTAATGACATCAATCTCTTCAATCCAATCAGTTTCTGTTACTCGCTTTCACAACTACTAAAGACAAACAAAACCACGAGACGGCCTTAAGCATGGCTCGATTCTTGAGCAAGGGGTCTGTCACAAAAAGTGAAATGGAAAAACAGTCTGGTCCGAACGCAGTAAGGGTCCTTCTCACCTCTCACTGTGAATGTGGGGCCCGGCTGCGCCAAAGAAGAGGGGGAGGGACATCACACTCCTAAAACCAAAGCTGAGGAGGGAACAAGCACCAAGCCACCCCGCACAGTCATCCAACAAACACCAACACAGACACGCTTCTAAAGAGCACTGTGGGGCCTCTTTCGTTCCCATCCCCCTTGGGACAGGGTAGGGTGTGTGAAGACCTCCCTATTGAAGACCCTGTGATAAGGCCCTGTGTCCCATCCCAGGTCGACCCTGCAGGAACGCGCTGAAAGACCCTTTTGAGCGCGGCACAAAGGCCAGTTCCCATGAAGCTTCTATTCTTTCCTACATGTGTGTGAGAGCAAGAGCCCAAACTGATTAAATAAGGCCGGTTAATTACAGCTCCTGGTTAATAAAAGGCACTACAGAAAGCTCTTCTCCAAGTGAAAGGGTGGGGGATTTGCCTCTGGGAGATTGGGAATGAAAGACCTCCTCTCAAAAGCTTCTGTGCGGCAGACTTTCTAACTAGGTCGTTCAATAACAAGCGCATCGCAGCCGCGCAATGAGAAGCCGGCTCGGTGAAGTTTCACGTGAATTAAAAAATACGGCACAATGGCTTCGCTGAGGTTTACTTTACCATGGTGATACACAGCGAGAGGACCGTGAGGGTGGCCTTTTTCCTCACAGAATGCCCAATCAAAGCGTACAAATGTTTCGCTGCAGTAGACGGCGAGCAACGTTCCCTTCGGATTGTTAACTCGAGTCTGGCATCCCAACGGGGAGGGGTTTCAACAGTATACTGAAAATCCAGTGAGGACAAAAGAGCGCTGACAATAGATTGAAACAGAGCAGAAAATAAGAGAGAGACGGTGTACAGAAACCAAACGAGTCTTCTGCAGTCATAGTCACTAATTGAAATCAAAGAGCTGGACGGAGAATGCTTTCGGCACTAAACTCACTGACTGTGAGGGGATTGTTGCTAGTTGAACAATGTTTTGCAAACCTTTTAAGAGGCCGTTTATACGAGATCGTTTTCAGATGAAAACGCAAAACTTTTTATACGTTTTGGCGATTCGTTTACATGGAAACAGCGTTTTAGGGGACAGGTTTTGAAAACAATGCCATGTAAACCCCAAAAACCCCAATGACGTCACGCGCATGCGTATTGCTCGGACGCGCGAGTATAACCAAAACAATAATGGAGCCTCCAGTCCTGCTCTCGCAGCTCGACTCTGTATTGAATGTGACCTATTTGTCAGATATGGTGACCCATACCCGAAATGTGACCTCTGCATTTAACCAAACCAGTGAATAGTGAACACACACACTTCAAGTCGTGAACACACATACACCGGGAGCAGTGGGCAGCTATCACTGCAGCGCCCGGGGAGCAAACGGCACGTCAGTTGTTACCTGCCGGTACTGAGAATCGAACCGGCGACCTTCTGGTTATGAGTCCGACTCTCTAACCATTAGGCCACAACTACCCCGTGTTAACTGTATTAACGTTTCCCCAGCAAAATGTGGATTTACTGCACCAATAAAACCAGCAGAGAAACATTATTTACATTTGCCAGACTTTAAACATACATAGACGTCAACCAAGGGTATTAAAAAGCACTTTTGCCTTATAACTGCACATACACATACACATCATCACCATCCACTGGCCTGGCATGCATACTACAGCGTTTTTATCAATTTTCCTGGATCCGTGTAAATGCAGATTGTTTTGATAACGCTCTTATGTGTACTTAAAACTTTTCAAAAATGCAAAGGAAAAAACTTTTCCATTTTTCATCATGTAAACGGCCTCTAAGACTCTCAGAACCTGGTGTTATTGGATTAGAATTTCATTGTGAGTTCAACGACCTGATTTATTGTTGTGCCAGAACAAACACACACCACACGTGTTTTGGGTTTGGTGGTCTTAATTCGATTATGTTAACAGCTATTAAACAGTTCTGCTAATCTGCTATTGTTATATATCAAACGTCTGAAATACATTACTGCATCAGGTTGCAGCCAGTACAAATGCAACAGGGTTTTTCCAATGCAACAGGGGTTTTCTTGGATGCAACAGGGGTTTTTCCGCAACGCAACAGGGTTTTCAAATGCAGACGCAACCGCGTTCCGTTCAGACGCAACCGCGGTACTTTCAAACGCAACAGCGGTACTTTCAATGCAATACCATTATTTTCAATGTATATGATACTGAAACCCAGAGAACTCTCCCCTCCTTAACCGGCATAGATACTAGCTGAGAGCGAGGCGATGGGGTTGAGGATAAATTCTGCAAAACTGTCACAGCATAGAGGTAAGGGAGACAATTTACAAACCTGTTTGTGCTGACTGGTTGGATTGCATGACCATTAGGGATGGGCGATATGGCCCTAGAACGCTATCACAATACTTTCTGGTATTTACGATACAAATGACGATAGAAATAAATATAACGCCATTCACCACTGAAAAACCTACAGAAACCTATAACTCTACAGAAAGAGAAATCAAATGATATAATCTAGCTAAAGACCATGCTCCTCCTTAAACTTCATTTTGTACGAAGTAAATCATACAGTAACATATGCATGCCAGAATTTTTTTTTTAAATGAAGCCTTGCCCAAAAACGTTACCAGGATGTGCATAAACATACGAACAACTGTACAATTCATACGAATTAGCTACCTCGTAAAAATAAATCTATTTGCCATGAGTGTGTGTCCATCTGATAACATCAGTGTGCCAAAATACCACCACATACACTTTTATAAATGTGTACAGGTTAAAAAAACTGCAGAGAAAATGATGCGAGTTATAGCTTGAGTCATAATAATAATTTTCATCAAATTTCAAAGAAAATTAATTATAGACAATCCAGAAAGCTTAATGGCAGGTCACGACAAGATCAGCGGCCGATCCAACAGAGAAGCGTGTTTACATGAGCAAGCAGTAGTTCTAAAGGTTACAGTCACAATGTAGTGGACAGTCAACATAAAAATACGCCAAAGCTAATTAATATGGCCATAAAAACACATTCTCCTTTTCAGAAAACTACACATTTAGCCACTACAACTAAATTAGCTTACAAGGTCTTGCATATTAAACCATAGATGTGTGACCAGTGAAGCAGTAAGAGAATGAATGGGTGGGGCATCACACTGCACTTCTTTGAAGGGGCCTTAGTGGCCGTGAGTTGATGGATGTACTGTCATGAACTGGATGGGTCATTTGCAATGGTTGTCTCAATGGCCTATTTCATCAAAGATCATCCCACCCAGAGACTGTAAAAAGTCCTTCAAACCTAGAGTAAAACCAGCAATGACTAAAAAAAAACAGATTTGGGCAAAACATTTGCGAGATTTTCCCTATTGCGAAAAGGCAGCCATTAACCAATGTTGTGCTTCCAAAACGTACTTTTTTTCTCTTGTTATAAGTAATTCCAAAAATCATGGCGACAGATGTTGACGAGCTTCCATTGGGCATATTTTCAATTTCAATTCGCATAATCTGAAAACTTATGAAAACAGAGCTACAGTTACATGCAGATTCAACTATTTAAGCAAATGCATTTGGACTATGAAAATAACTGCAAGATCACTGCCAACTTTTTACCACAATAATGTCTTGCATGCAGCTAATAAATATTTAATATTGATTAAGTTCATTTACGTGGGTGGAAAGTGAAAACAGGCAGATGTAAAAGGCGGCAGAACGCTAACCGATGCTGCAAAATCAATCCGGTATCCATTACTTTTTACACATGTTGTTCAGGAATTACCATCATTATTCAATTAGGAGGCCTCAGCTCAAATAGCCCCTTCCCTAAACCACAGCCACCAGCCTGATGGAGAAACAGAGTGCGCTCAGTGAAGTCCAAACGATAATATTTCTAATAAAAAAAGTTAGGATACCCAAGCCGAAATTGTATTTACAACACTCAGGGCTGATGATTTTTTAACAGATGGTACTGAGTATTTTTGTGAGCAATATTAAAAATATAAGTGAGATCAGTCGCTTTAAAGACACAAACCTAAACATAAATATGATTGGACAGCAACTCAGCAAAGTCTTTTATGTAATGGAATTGTTTTCTTTAATTGTTGTGATTAATAAACTCATAAATGTGAATGCTTATGAATTCTAATCTTCATTCAGCTTTAGCCTCAAACCATCACATTAACAAATCTCTAATGCCTTGAATCAAAGCTGCAGGTGTAAAAGGGTTTGCCGACATATGAGGTCAGATATGTTTTTATGGGCACAGGGATATTTAAACTGGAAGCAGATCTAGTTTTGTGAGTAATGATTCTAAACAAACACACAGCTGCTGAGTTGAAGGGAAAGAAAAATTGATCCCATCAACAGATATTCAGTAGATGTTGCCAGTTGACTAATGTGGAGTAACTCATTCATTTGATCTACAACCAATTATAAGTCCAAAAGCAACCGGGTGAGAAGAGAAGTGTGCGTGAGAGAGAGAAAAAAGAGGGAGATTATTAACATCTGAGTGTGACGAAGAAAGGAGGAGCTAGGAGAGCAGTATAATGTGCCACAGATGAAAGACCATTTGGGTTTGGCCCCCTACTGCCCACCTCTGTGCGCGCTCCTTCTGAAGTGCGCGCCTTTCCTATTACACAGCAAAATTAACCATTTGTTGCGAATAAACACGTTTGATTTATTCCGTATTAACGAGGAAATAGAAAAAAAAGCAATAACTAAAATTCACATTCAGAGTGTAATATTTATTTTGTAATGGTCAGATCAATAAACTCACTGCGAAATAAATGCGAAATTCACACACTCAAGTGTAAATAACACGTGCCACTGCGTAAAAGTGCGCGTCACATCTTGTATATTTTTAATGACCTATCTTTAAAGTAATACGTGGTCGGATATTTATATATAAGAATAATTTGCTTATAAATAGACCTAAAATACACAAAGGCCCAAAGTAACATAAAGGCTGCGAATGTACAGGAAATTCGCTGTGTGGCATTTGTATTTCCAGCCTGTATTCAGTTTTATATGTAACTGAATGTAGCCTACTAACATTATAAAGTAAACTATATATTTGTAAAATGTATAAGATATGGTCACACACAAAAACCGAATGACCTATTGGAGTATTTCGGATATTCTTGAAAAACAAACTGACAAAAAGAAAGTAAAAATGAAATCAATAATCTTTACGACGACTTTAAATCTCTGCATTCATACAAGCCCTTAAATAGGCTACATGAGTATTGACGTAGGAACATTGATAACCTGCCTTTTATGACGACTGTCATTATGTAAACAATGTTTTTAAAAGTCTGAATAACATTACATTTTCTATCACAGTTAAATCCATGCAAATCAAAACGGTAATTTGTGCAAATACACGACTTTATGATGTGAGCAGGCAGGACGTGCACTACAATACTACAACAGACCATCTAACCAAATAACTTACTTTATTTCACACTTCCAAAGTTATTGAAAATCCATATACCAGAACAAAACACAACAACGCACGATCGTAAACATTATTCGCTACGGTTCGGCATAAAAAACACAAAGCTGGCGTTTTAAAAAGGTGTGTATTATTACCTGCATGGTGAGAACACCCAGCTCCTGTGTGGAGAGCTTTTTCATCTGCACTGCCAAAACTTGAGCTTCCTCCAAGATCGAAAACTCACTATCTGCTCCACAAAATCCAACGCAAACAAAGACGAACAGAGCAAACAGGCTCCACTTTGAAATCTTCAAGTTATTCCAGTACGATCGGTAGAGTCTGTTCAACGCCGCGAGAGAGAATCGAGGTAAAGCCAGCGATCCTGTCCGCGCACGGCTCGCCATTATGGCTCGATGCGCTCCTGCACTGGATTACCGAAAAACTTCACCGATTACTTCCCAACTTTCCCTTTCCGCTTCTTAAACTTTCCGAATTCCAGCGCTTTCAGTAGGTTGCATCAATGCATAGTTTAAAAAGCTCAAACGCTGGTTAAGAGGGTAACATTAGTTTCCTTAGCTGTTGGCGCTCGGTAAAGTGTGTGTGTATGTGAGCAGGAGCATCACAATAGGAGTGAAAAGCAGGAGGCGCGCTATCCAAACACCGACGTGGAGTCACCAGAGCAGCTGGATTGGGATTCACTCCTGGTGGTTTGCGGACATCCCTTCCGTTTTAGAGTCTTACTCCCTGAGGCCCTATGGTGTCATTGAAGAGCATTTCCAAAATAGTTTTTCAGCTATTAATCTATTATTTTATCAATTGTTTATCAAATATGTAGCTATTATTTTAACTTTGGGGTTTTGAATTTTTATCTGATGTTCCTCTGGTCCATTTAAAACTCAGATTTAACAAAAAAAAAATAGTGATATCTTGTTTATCAAATATTGTATAATGTTTTTAGTATTCTTTGTGAATTTAATAATACAGTGAACATAGGCATTTTAAAAAAGCAATATTCATCTAATTATGTGGTGAACAGCCTATATAAAAAATTGTGATGTATGCTCCACGTGTTGCATGTGAAATACTGTATTAAAGCTAAGATGTGTTTAAAAATACAAACAAAGCAGAATAAAGTTATTTGGGGCATGCACCTTGTTTTTATAAAAGATAGTTTGATATATAGAAATACAATTATGAGATTATATATAATTAGATACTTTTTATTTTTTATAAGAATTGATGAATGTATGCTTTGTTTTTTTTAAACCTTGACCAAACTATTATGCATGTCTAAATGGGGCATTTAAGTATTCTCGCTGAGCATTTTTTAAGTGCGTGTATTAAAAGAGAGTGAGAATGGTGAGGATATCATTAATTGGGTGCTAATACATAATTTACAACTTTGTGTGATTTGGAAAACCTGGAATTTTGAGCTGGAGTTGATCAAATTTCTACCTCAGCCAGCTGCGTGGGGCAATTTCAGTCTTTGTGCCACATGTATCATACTTTTAATGATACATTTTGGTATGTGTTAATTTAATTTCAGATGACAGATTTCCAATCAATTTTTTGATACTAGTATTGACAAATGCATGAATGATAGAGCCAGATATTTGTCAATAAATGAAAGATTTACTTGAAGTCATTGACACCACATAGACAGGCAAATCCAAATTAAGATTCAAAGATCACTTCAAGAATAAATAGAATTCTAAAATTCTAAAAATAATAGAATGTTATTTTGATACTATTTTTGCTTGCATAAGTGGTTTCATGTGCTCAATATCTTCTTATCCCATACCTATGCAGATTTATTATAGTCTGAAGTGAATTTCTCCGAATTAATAACCCCTCATAATAATCTCCCCTTAAAAGCTCTCCTCTTTAATCTCGACAATTATGTGTCTAAATATGAGTTTTCCCTCAGTTCCCAATGTGAATAACAAGCCTTCATTGAGTAAATTAGCTGAAGTGCCTGACTGAGATAATGAATGACATCAGCTGAGATGCTTGTAATGTGGTTCTGATAATATTCACTCATTTGCCAGATGTGGCATCACGTTCAATTTGAATTATATTTCTCTCAAAGTGAAACCCTGAGGAAATCATCAGGGTATTTTCATTCAGTCCGTTTATACGTGTCCTGCACAGAAGACATTACATTCTCAAGTTTCATTGTAACAAAAATAGAAAGAAATGAGACAGTGAGAGTATAAAACAACATGATTGTATTGTATTGACAGTTTGGTCTTCTGAAGAACTGAAGACATACATAAGCAAAATCCTTCATTTGTCCTTCATCCATCATCTCTGAAACTCCAAATTAACAAGCGCTGTCCATCCTCATTCCCATTATACAATTATTCTGTCTTAAGGCAATGTTCTCTGTATTTAAATAATAGTTATGCTGGTGAATTGAATCCACTGGGATGCTGCATCACTGCCTGTATCACCAGACAGGAGCTGGATGGAAGATGAAGAGAAGAAGAGGGAGGAGGGCATGAGGGTGGGGGGATGCAGCGCTGCTTGATCCACAGCCAGAGGAGATGAAAGGGGCATCACCACAACCCGCAGTTTCTGCTTCTGCTGCAGCGGATGCCTGCAGAGCACAGGAACCGCAGTAGATGAGCTACACGCATTGCATTTGGACAGTCTCGTATGAAAATTTCATCGCCATAACCAACAGGACGGATTGTTAATGCAGCAGACAGCTGGAAATAATACATTTAAAATACATTTACATGTCTTACAAGTGTCATGTAGTGCTCTATGACTGTAGCTGATCATCTTGCCAAGTCCATACTCGTATTCTTACTGTATTTAGTATGTGGCCAGACTTAAGCCAAAGAACGTGAAGTACTGTATTTTTCTAGCCCCAATAAACAGCGGGAGAGATTCCAGTCTCATTAGCAGTAACACAGAGCTGTGGCATTGTGGTCAGGATTTTGAAGCTGAGAATGTAGACTTTGAATTGTGGATCTTTACACGTGTCTGCAAAAAGCTGTATGTCACTGTATATCCTTCTTAACATGGTCAGAACATGAATGACTTTGCATTTACAATTATTCATGTCACCGTATAAAGGTATGGTTCATTCAAAAAAATTGTTTATCATTTACTTATTTACTCTATTATTTAAGAACGCTGGGTACCAAACAACATCAGCTCCCATTGACTTCCATTGTATGGACACAAAACCACTGAGACATTTCTCAAAACATCTTCTTTTGTATTCCACAGAAGAAAGAGTTAAATACATGTTTTGTGGATTATTGTATGTACATAATTCGAATTATTCTGCAGTTCCACAAAGCCACCTGGTCTGAAGCGATAAAAGGAGAGCAAGAACATTCATGATTCCAACAGAATACTGCTGCTCATTGAATTTATTATGAAGGATTTATATTATGAAAGACTGGCAGTAACAAGTACAATTGCTCTTATTGTGCTCTCATGTCAGGCTGTGGTTGAGATTCTTCATTACTGTTTCCTATTCTCTTCTTTTTACTCTCAATGAACAACACAAAGAGAAATAATATATTCTTTTTGGGTTTCTTTTGAACATACAGTACAGAGGAAGCTCTGGCAACAGATCACATTATTACAAGAAAGAAAACTAACCACTTGACTTTTCTGGCCCCACAGTCGCATTCCTTCACCTAACAACCTTTTGTAACTTTATTAGGAACTGCAGCATAATAAATGGCTTAAATCAAATTGTAATAATCAGACCCCTTAATAATGGCTTAATGGCTCAAGTGTTATCAAAATATATTTTTTAAACTCACATAAAAGGTATTTTAGTATATGGAAAATATGCATACATATATGTGCAGAGCACATTGTAATTTTACGGTTTTATTTTACAGAACTTTCATGTATTTTTGAAATGCTGTAAAATGTTAAATTACAGAAATAACTGCAAATTTACAAGTTGAATGTAAAATAATATGAATAACATTTTATTTTACTTTACAAAAAATTAGTTTACATTGTTTTTCTGAAGCTCCAGCTGCCACAATATTTCAGTATTTTTAGTACGTTGTAAAAATACGACGAAAAACGGAAAATGTACTGATAATTTCCACCAGTACTTTATCTGTTCATTTAACTGACATTTCCGTTAATGCTAAAACACAACGCAATGCTGTGCAAAATGTAAAATGCAGGCAACACAACTGTAAAAATTGATAGGGAAAATGCCTTTCTATTAATAAGGTATATTGTGCCCTACTTTATAAATTTATTTTACAGTGTAGGAATTTGTCGATTGATTTGTTACAGCTGTTTAACTTGTACTTTAAATTCGCACTGCGTTAATGGAAATGTATAACTAACATAAAAAAATGTAATTCAGAAAGAAAAACAGAAACATCTTGCAACATGGGGCCTTTGTCAAAAGCAACATCAAGAACTCTAAGAGAAACAGAAGTCTGTAATTTTTTTTAAAGTTGCTCAAGTAAGTCCACCCTGACTCAATGATATTGGTCCATCAGGGGCTCACGCTACTCCCTCATTTCCAAACCAGCAAGCCAACATTACACATATGGATCCTAATTTGTGGCTGTGCTGGATCGCTCCAACATTTGATGGAAGACAGACCTGAGGGTGAACTGCGAGGGACTGGGGTGATGCTTAAATGTCTGCAGGCTATATGACAGCCAATACACACCACCCCCTCCGCTTCCTAGTCTTGGAGGAGCCACAGACCTCACGTCAAAGAAGGAACTCTGGGAGTAAAGCCACTATCAGTTTTTAATTTGAACCGACCACAAAGCCAGGCCTGAATAATGAGCAGATGGATGTGATTCCAGCAGACATTATTAAACACTCTCACAGCCTGAGCTCTGAACAGCCGAGGAGAGGGACCAAACCGTTACAGAGAGCTATGCATCCAAAAATAAATGGTACCATGTCTCCCTATTATGTTTTTTATTCTTTTTAACTTCAGTTTTTAGGGTTTTTTGTTTGGGGGGGCACTTTAAACCTTCCCTGTTGCCATGACAACACTTTTCTAGGCTTTTTACAGACAAGTGAAACTGAATCTGGTTCTCCACTTTTCTTCACGCACCACATCCCCCCCAAACTATTTCAACATCAGAGCGGTATAGTGAGCTTTGAGGACTAAGCCGATTCCCAGCTGAAGCCATTTTTCTATTTCTGGCTGCGCTGAGGTCTTAAACATTAGCTAGCGAGTAGCGACGTATTTTGATGCAAACACAGGCTTGATAAACAAGAGCATGTACAAAAACATTTCCATTGGTGCTTTAGTTTGGCAAAAATGTACCGTAAAATGTGCTTTTAATTTATCTCTTTACATCCTGATAACAATCAATAGACAGGGACAGTTCACCCAAAAATGAACATTCTGTATTCATTTACTCACCCTCTTGTCATTTCAAACCTTTTTATCTTCCACAAAACACAAAAGAAAATATTTTGAAGAATGTTGGTAACCGAACAATGGTGGTACCTATTCACTGTATAGACACAAAACCAATGCAAGTCAATAGGTGCCACTGTTGTTCGGTTACCAGCCAGCATTCTTCAAAATATCTTCGTTTTGTTCTTCAGAAGCAAGAAAGTCATTGCTTGAAATGCATGGACAAAATGATATTGCCATTTACCAAAATATCTTGAAATTACAGAATTTTCATTTTTGGTTTAACTATTCCTTTAAATGTAGAACACTGAGGCCCAGCAATGTGTGTTCAAGATGTGTAGATTCTCCTGCAGTAGTTTTTCTCAAACCACTGACTCAATATCTCATCTTACAGAGCTCAAAATCTGTTGTTTCGTTTATGTTGTGTCTAGAACACATTTAAGATCTTGTTAATGTATTAGGCAACAAGATCTTCTCCACAGGTGTTCTGTTCCGTGAAATGTTTAAGGTGGAAAAGTCCCTCCGTGACAATAATTTAAAGCTAACATAAAAGCAGCCCCATATGCTTTCCTGGTGACTTTGGCTTTTTGCACTGGGCAGACTGCCATGAGTTAAGACTAGATTTGGAGAATTTGATTTCTGACAGGATGTGATTGGTAATTTGGAAGAGTTCCATAAAAGCATGAAAAGTTCCTTTAAAGGAAAAATGAACATTTTCATTAACTCACCCGCAAGTTGCTCCAAATCTCTATACATTTCTTTGTTCTGGTGAACACAGAGAAAGATGCTTATAACCAAACAGTTCTTGGACATCATTGACTACCATAGTAGGAAAAAGTGCCCCAGATCCTACATTCTTCAAAATATCTTCTTTTGTGTTCAACAGAACATTTATAAAGCAATTTTTCCTCCTATGGTAGTCAATGGTGGATAAGAACTGTTTGGTCTTCCAAATGTATTTCTCTGTGTTCACCAGAACAAAGAAATGAAAACAGAAATTTCCTTTTTGAGTGAACTGAATTCCTTTAACTCAAGATAGGATATTTGTATTCATATCAATAATATAAAAAGGAATATATTAATGACTACGGCATAACATTTCAATGACATAATCTGAAAAAACACTAGTCAAAAGAAATGTATCAAACAACAAAGCTCAACATTAAACCTTTTAATAATTTAGTACTTCACAGATGGAAAAAACACTTTGCAATTTGCCCTAGCATGTGTGTAACCTAAACCTTTTCTATGTTATAGTTTATAGATTAGCCCTTAAGAGAAACAAGTTTGCAGAAGTGCAGTGTTTCAGGTCATGAAAACTGGCCCCTCCTTTTAGCCTGAGGGAAGAGGCCTTAGAATTGGAAAGAATTTTGAGCTGAGTGGAAACATACGTTGAAATATAGACAAGAAAAGAGAGAGAGGGTGAGAACAATTCAAAGAGACAGTAAGATAAAGATGAAGACAGGTTTAAAAAAAATACAAGAAAAATGAATAAGAAAAACACATGAATTATAAAAGCAGATGGAAAGCATTTAACATTAAACGTTATGTTATATTTTATCCTCTAGAAAACTAAGATTGAGAGATTAAAAATACACATGCAGTGTTCATTATCGTCTTTAACAATCTTTTTTCACAGGTATCACTAAAATAATAGATTCATCTCTGAGAAAACAGAAAAGGTCTCTCATTAGCTTTGATTCTCGTTCCTTATTTTGTTTTCTCAGATGAGACAGTTTTCCCTCATTATACTTTCTTGCTCCATTGTGCTGCCAAATTGCAGAAACCTTCTGTTCCCCCGAGCTTTAGAAAGCACAAACATCCCGAGAAAACATCTCCTGTAATTCCTGTCTCTGTTGTGTGTAAAAGGAAACCACAGATCCTCCTAAATCTGTTTCAGAAGAACCTTGACATAAATACCTTATCTGTGCAACCTTGTTAATATGTGAGTCTGGTCTCTTTAGTTTCTTTGGAGCGTATAATGATACCCAGTGTTCCAAAGTAGATGAAAATCTTTTTCAAACTTTCACAACTGGGAGTGATATGACCAAAACAAAATCTATTTAAAGTTTTTAAGACACAACCTGTCAGAAAACGTTAATGGCAATGGTAACATTTCTAACTTTTTAAGGACCAATGTGTAATAAGGAGAATTTATTGATAGAAATGCAATATAATACACATAACTATAGACCTTACATAATGAAGCGTTATGTTTTTATTACCTTAAAATGAGCTATTTCTATCTACATACACCACGGGTCCCCTTACATTTACCGTGTTGTTTCTACAGTAGCCCTAAATGGAAAAACTGCTCAACAGAGTGTTTCATAAATACATTATCTTGTACATCTTAGTTCTATGTCAGCCACCGTAGTGCTTTGAAAGGTATGGTGAGCGGTAGAGTGAGCCGTTGGTTGCAATTCACAACCTCACCGCTAGATGTCACTAAATTTACATTTACATTACATTTACAAATTTCACTGACTGGACCCTCAAAAGTCTGTTACTGGCAAAACTTCTACTATAATTATAATCAAATCGGTGCAATTGATATTTTACTTGAAAATAAATGTCATAATATTTACAATTGATCTTCCTCCAGACTTTTGTTTTTGTTGTGTAGTTTTCATATTTACCAGCAGAGCCAACTGGGTACATGCTAAGCAGCCAAGAATCAAAATCTAACGACTGGCTTGTAAATGCATATTGAGAACTCTGAAAAAATATAATAATAATAAGTAATAAATAATTGTTTAATATTGAATGAATAAATGAATAAACAATATAATTTTATTTTTTTTATTTTAACTTTAAAAAGTAAATTGAACATATGTGAACTTAAAATACACACTGCACAGATAGATGAACAACAAACTGTTGTCATTTTATTAAAACACTTTGTAATCCACGAGTGTTAAAAAAATCACTTTTTAAAACATTTAAATCAATAGCAGTTGTTTATCCAATTTCGTAACCTTTGCTAGACTCACACCCCAAGGAGAAAAAGGAGATACACACATCAGAGAAACATTCTTCCCCCAGTTTACAACCAGTTTCAACAAAAGGACAAGATTTCATACATACTGGGAGAAGACTCAAATAGCTCAAACCTGGCTGCAAGATATGTCAAATCCTGTCATGACAAGAGAACGACCAGCACAACACAACAAAACACTGTACAACACACACAAACTGACACAACACACACAAACTGACACTATATGACAGGATCCTGTCACTCTCACTGAGAACTTTAATCAATACTTTGCTCTTTTTCTACTTGTATTGATATGTATATATAGATACTTATATACTTTTATTTTATTTTATTTCTATCTTAACCTAGATTGTAAAGAATGTTTATTAATTTTCCTGTGCTTTGGCAATGTAAGATTTATTTTATCATGCCAATAAAGCTTCTTTGAATCTTGAGAGAGAGAGAGAGAGAGAGAGAGAGAGAGAGAGAGAGAGAGAGAGAGAGAGAGAGAGAGAGAGAGAGAGATGATGGGAGTAGATAAGCGAGCGACGGCCCAGGAGGAAAAACGCAGTAACTTTACACCAGTATTTCATTTGCTCTCTCTTTCCTCTCTGCCTTTTATCTGTTATAAGAACACATCACATCTCACTTTAATTAAATACACTGGGTTTCACAACACTGAGGGAGAAAATATCACATATTGCTATTGTTTACCTTTGGACTCGCTTCTCCTGTCCACTCATTTTTATTATGACTTACTCTTTAAAGGGATAGTTCACCCAAAAATGAAAATTCTGTCATGAATTACTCACTCTCTAGTTGTTCCAAATCTGTATCAATGTCTTTGTTTGGTTGAACACAGAAAGAGATATTTGGACAAATGATTGTAACCAAACAGTTCTTGAACCCCACTGACTACCATAGAGCTAAGACAATCCAGCTAAAACCAGCAAACCAACTTCGACATCCCATTAAACAGAAATCACACAAATGATTTCCGAACAACATGTGCACAGTAGCTTTTGTTTAAACTAATATTTTCTTTTTCATATAATCATGCTTGCTCTTGCTCTTTAACTCTTGTGAAACAGAAGCTAAACTACTGGAAGACTGAAAGGATTTTTTAAATGCAGACAGGACTGACAAGTTATGGTTTGGAGGCTTATCAAAATTGTAGGACTTCATCTATTTTTCATTGGGGCGGGGTTGTGCTGTGACACAGGTTGTGTACCTGCTGGTTGTGTGTGTGTGTGTGTGTGTGTGTGAGAGAGAGAGAGAGAGAGAGAGAGAGAGAGAGAGAGAGAGAGAGAGAGAGAGAGAGAGAGAGAGAGAGAGAGAGAGAGAGAGAGAGAGAGAGAGAGAGAGAGAGAGAAAATTCAGTGAAGCTTGGCATTCTAGCTGTAATCTGGATAGAAGTGCCTGAGGACCTGATATCAAACCAAAGTAAAGAATTTACATATAGCACATCTTCTGACCTAATGTTCAAACATTTCTTGTGTATAACTGAGAAGAACTCGTAGCCATGAATGACCTTAAATAGTAGCCTACATAGCTTGTAAATATTAAGTGCCTACTTTGGTTTATACTCCATAAACAACAACAGGTGTATGTATACATGGTGTAAAAACACTATTATTTCGTAATAATAAGCAGTTTTTATTACCTTACTTCTTGACTGACTCTCAAATGATTCGTTCCGCGATTCATCTGTCTAAACCATTAGCATACCAATATGGCGGCGCGATCACTTCCGGTGGCTTCACCTCCTGCCGTTCGCTTAGCGTTCTATTAGCAATCCAGTCATTATATAAATCAGTGGTCACGACTCGTTTGCGTGATTCAGAGTCGACTCCCTTTTTTCCAAGCCAATAACTTTGTTATTTATTCACACAATTTATATACAACTTTGCAGACTGCTTACTTTCAAACACGGCAACATTACACACTGCATGAAATGTAATTTTGATGATCTCGTGGAATGTAGGCTACTCTTTAAATAGTTTCCTCTACCCATCAAACTGTTAAAAAGCTTCCTGTAATTTGTGAGGTTATTCTCGAATAAAACCAAAATAACTATGAATTCTAAGTTTTAAAATAACCTTTCTAGCAATGTTTGGAACTCAGACACCGTTTAAGTCTGTTTAGACAGATAGCCTATACAGTTATTTTTTAGGCTGCTTTCAATTTCTAACTTTGTTGACTATAAGGGTCATTTTTTATTTTGTTTCTTTATTTTCCACTTATGTATCCTTTCCTATACAACACGCTATTTTATTAGAAGTCATTACATATATTATTGCCTAATCACATTTTCCATTTTATTTAAAAGTTAGTTGTGTGCACTGAAAATTCTGAAAATATCTTAAAAAAAAAAAAATTTAATACTTCTGCATAATATTAAAATGTAAGTCCAAAATATAAACTGCAACATGAATAAACCAGTCCAAAATATTTTATGATTTAAGCCAATGTGTTTTATCAGATTGAAGTTGGTTTACACAGGTGTAATCCATCTCATTTATTATGGACATGCTCCACAAAGTTTGACAATTTCTTTAAAATAAACGTCACTTGGGTTTATATATTGTTATATGACGACATTTGCACATTTTGAGTGTGGAGTAAGTGTGCAGATAGGCCTACATTATGGGGCCATATGGTAATGTTTATTCATGTCATAAAAAGCACTCGCATCGGTGTGGATTTGTTCCTTCACCTTGCATTCCTAAGCCAGGGTCTGGATGGCCGTTTCTGGGGCTGTTCCAGATAAGAAACCGGAGAGCAGAACTGATCAAAAACATTCCCTACATCAAATCTCTCTGTTCACATTGGCTGCTGAACGATCAAGAGTTCAAGGTCAGAGTTTTTTTCCTCTGCTTGAGATTGAGTCTTTATGGGTGTAATCATCTATTCATGTGTATGCGATTTCTTTTCTTTTTCTTTTTCTTTGGCAAACATGCAGGACTTGTTAAGCCTTTCGTATAAAACAGACTCTCGTTTAATGTTCATGTTTGTTTATCCAGTGCAAAAGAAAAATGGTTCCAGGTACCTTTGAAGATTGTGTAGTTCTATAATGTAAACCATTCACAAGAGCACGCACGCACGCACGCACGCACGCACATTGGGCAAATGATATTTTGTATTTTGGTCCCAAATGTAAACGTACAATAATAGCCAAAGCAATAGCCTACACGTGTGTGGGTTTTCATGTTTTATGAGGACATTATGAGACAGTTTCTATATAAAATGTGATGTAACACCTCACAATACGGTTGTATTTCTTAATGAATTAGCTAACATTAACTAACTATGGACAATACTTATTAAGCATTTAATAATCTTAATTTGAGAATTGATTTATAATTTAAAACTTAAAAGATATAACTGTTAACATTAATTAATGCACATCGAACTAACACAAACAATTAAGTCGACATTAACTAACATTAACAAAGATTATTAACAAAAACGATATCGTTCATTGTTAGTGCATGCATTCACTGATGTTAATAAAAACAAACTTATCATAAGTTTTACCATTATTTTTATATTGATTGATAATATTGATTGTTATTTATGTTATTTTGAACAACCTCGGGTTGTTATTAAATGTGATTTATAAATAAACATAAAAAAATAACTCCTACACTGCCCTCTTCAGGTGGCACATGTATAGTGTGAGTTTATTGCAAAATCAATTACAGGAGCCAAAGTATTAAAACGTTTAAAAAACCGCAGAGGTAAAAAATATTCTAACCCAAATATAAATCAATATAAATGACAATTTACTTTGAAATCAATTCAAATTACATTGTGATCAATTTTGAAAATAGTACTAAAATTGTCAGTCCTCTTCCACTTGCATTCGAGAGAGCTGTTTACTGCGGTCTCTGGGGATGAGTGACCCCATTGACTAGCCTACTATAGTAGGAAAAATTGCTTGATCTTTTTTTGTTCTTTTGAAGAATTCAGGACAGTAAAAATTCTGGGGCACTTTTGACTAATTGTCATTTTTCCTATGGTAGTCAATGGGGTCCAAGAACTGTTTGGTTACAAGCATTCATCCAAATATATTTCAACCAAACAAAGACATGTAAACAGGTTTGGAACAACTAGAGAGTGAGTAATTCATGACAGAATTTTCATTTTTGGGTGAACTATCCCTTTAAGGCTCTCTAACATTTTACCTAACATAAATTCAACAAACGGGGTGAATTATCAAAACACTCGGTGGACAAGTGAAACCATGCTTGGAAAAGCAGCAGGCAAAAAAATGTATCCATTTAATCACTGCTAAAGAAATGACATTGATCCAGAGTTGTTTTCTTAAGTGGCTTTTATAATAACCAACACACTGTATGGTCAGACGTACAATATTAAGACTGCAATATTGGTGTAAAATTGTAACAAAATCATAGAAAAATAAACCATTGATATAAACATCAGTTTTCATGCATACCATCTTTTCATGAAAAATCACACTCATAACACATTATGACATCGTCCAAAAGGCAGTTCATAAGCCACAAGCATTCATATCTTCACAAAAACTAGAACATCTCGATTGGAAAGGGTTTCATGGAATTCAACAGTTGCATAGCAACAGGCCAATATGAAATGACATATAGCTGCTTGCTTAAAAGGATCGAATCTATTTAATCCCTGTTTCTGTGAAGTTTCTAGACAAGATACAAAAATGTAAACAACCAAAAAAACACAAGCAGAATAATAGTTTGCACATACAGTAATAACGTGGAAATCCACACGAGCAAATAAAGAACTTCATTCAACAGAGTCAGAGTAACACTGACCTCTAGAGGAATATCAAGACATTACATTCTACAGGTAGTGAGTATCTTGTTATATCAAAACAAGCTCTGCATTATTTAAAGTGTTGCTTTCACATATGCCAAACAGTGATGTCATAAGGGGATGACTCATTCAGACAGGAATGAAAACAAATGTAATTCTGACAGTTTAAACAAATACCATTTACCAAACTGTGAATGTGTTCCTGTTATGTCTGCAGTCATGCTGTTTCAAGGCCAACACAAAATCCATAAGTGAGAGATGCTAAAATTATTTCTATAAACTGCAGTTTAAGAATAAGATTGTCAAGCTTTCTCCCAAATGTATATCAGGCTAAATTCAGAATATAATGCAGGCACATATGGTGGTCATATGTAGGCACATGCTTATACTTTTGATGTTAAGGCACTTGTATTCCTTTAATTCTAGCCTATAAGACAATGTTTTTCCAGAATGAATGCAAATACTACTAATACATCTAATATGTCTGGCAATGACCAAGACAGACCCATACAGAAATCAGATCTATGACCATAAAACACATATGTACACATACATAGAAAACTATGTATATCATAATTATTAAAACGTTTCTAATTCCACTATTTTGTGGCACATAAATTACAAAGCATATGTACAAACAAGAAGCAGAGAAAGTTTTTTGCTTATACAGTCTATCAAATACAGTAGGCCTATGTGACTACATAATTATGGGCAATTTTGTAGGCTATAGTTAAAAAATTATATTGCATATATGCACAAGTTTGTGACATTTTAAAATCTGTAAAATTTGCAAATGAACATATATACACATCTGTTCAAACGTTTAAGGTCGGTTCACTGTAAAAATTCAACTTAAAAGCTGCCTTAAATGTTAAGTTAAATCAAATTAGACCTGATATCTAGTTGTATTTAACTTACAAAATTAGATTTTTTTAATTTTAAGGCTTTTGAAGTTAAGTTTTTAAGTTTGAAAGTTTTTTAATTTTTGCAGTGTTGTTAAAAAAATCTTTTGATATGCTTCAATGTGTAAAACTCTGTACTGTTCTTTTCTGTACTGAAAATACAAATATTGCAAATAAAATTATGCAAATATAATAGTTTCTTTAATTGCAAAACTAAAATTTTATTTCATAAAAATGTTTTAAAACAGATGCCTTCGAATGAGTTCGGCATAGATAGGAACAACTTCAGTCTTGTTCAAAAAGCATCTCCGAGTGAGACATAAAAAAAAAACTAACTTAATAAAATGCCAAGAGAGCATTTCTGCAAGTTCTAGTCAAAGAATGACTACACTGAATATGTTTAAATATAACAGTCTTTATTTTTTTGAGAACATAGTTCTCATAACTGTGTGTTATTCCATAGTTGAATTTACTATTATTCTAAAATGTGTTAAAACTATAAAGTAAAGAACCCTAAACCTTTGAACAGCAGTGTATATTAAATATGTGTTTCACATGCATATCCATATATCAGATTTCTGTATGGGGAAAAAAGGTCTGACATTCTGATGACTTCTGGAAAGTCATCAAGTCATCAATGAGTAAAAAAACCACAAAAACATGGTAAAGCCATAGTTATGTCCACTGAAAATCCTTACAGGGCATCATTTTGAAGTTTTGGTTGAATGAGGTGCAGACTGTTTTGCCGCAGTCACTGCAGAAGCGGCGCGAAGCTTCACAGAGAAAACGTTTCAGGTTTTTGCAATGTATCACTATCACCTTTCCAAGAGATGATGAGCGTCCTTTCATTTCAAACACACTGACGCAACATCACAATATAAACGTTAGCATTTTATTCAGGCTATTTTATATTTACACTTAAGAAAAAAAAAGGATCAATATACAGGAGAAAACACTTATTCACAAATTGGCAGTAATAACAGATTCACTGTACAACAGTCGGTTAGTGTCAGCGAGCAGAGCCGCTTGCGACGGGTCTATCTGCAAGCCCTTCTGTGTCATGTGTCCAAAAACTTGCATTGTGCCACCCGGCATCGCTGTCATGGGCGTCAGCGTGACGCAGTGAGAGAGCAAAGGTGTGTTGGCATCATGATTGGAGCCTGTGGACGGCACGCTGGTCACGTGACCCGTGCTGGTGGAGCCGCTGGCGCTGCTGGGCGAGCGGCTCTTGGGCGGAGGGCAGTGCTGCACCACCTGCGGCGGACCTTGAGACGGGGCGAAGTGAGCGGTGGGAAAAGCGGCGTAGCCCGGCGGGATAGGATATCCATTCACAGGAATAAACCGCTGGTTTTGTGACATAGGCGCTGCCATAAACCCTGTGATCTGTCCGGGTGGGAGACCCTGCGGCGCTCCGTAGATATACCCGGCGTAGCGCGGGCTGCTGAGGTTGCTCACGGGGCTGGCGCTCAGAGAGGTAGTCTGGGTGGTGGCGTTCCCTCCAGATGGAGTGCTGGAGCTGGCGTGGGACGACAGGCCCTCCCAGGCGCGCAGGCGGGCGTGGATGTCTTTAAATCTCGGCCGGCGGGCGGGACCCTCCTGCCAGCACTCGGCCATCAGCGCGTACATGCGAGGCGGGCAGTCCTCCGGGCAGGGCAGCGGCTGTCTCTTTCTCACCATCTCCATCACCTCCTGGTTGCTGAAACCGTAATACGGCTGGAGCCCGAAACTGAAGATCTCCCACAGAACCACGCCGAACGCCCAAATGTCCGAATCTGTGCTGAACTTCCCGTACACAATGGCCTCCGGAGACATCCAGCGAATGGGAAGCAACGTTTTAGGCTGCACCCTGTAATAATCCGAGGTGTAGATCTCCCTCGACAATCCCAGATCGGAAATCTTAACGTGAAGCTGTTCGCCAACCAAGATGTTTCTCGCTGCGAGGTCCTTGTGGACGTAAAAATGGCTCGCCAGGTATTCCATCCCGGCTGCGACCTGAATGGCCATGTGCAGGAAGTCTCCATGGTCGAGGCTGGATTTCACGGTGCCGTCTTCGTCACTGCTGCAGCCCACGTCAGAATGGGGCGAGCGCATGATGAGGAACTCGTGGAGGTCTCCCTGGGCCAGGAACTCGAACAGCATGCAGACGGGCTGCTCTTGGGTCACAACACCCAGCAGGCAGACCACATTGGGATGATGAAGCTCAGCCAGGACTGATGCCTCCTGCTGGAAGTCTCCCCACTGTGCGCTCGAGACGTCTTTGAGGGTTTTAATAGCCACTAGCTGAGCATGCTCCATGCCTGGCAGGTACAGGTGACCCTTGTAGATCTTACCAAAGGCACTCTCACCCAACTCCTCCATGAAGCGTACAGCAGAGAGAGGAAGCTCTTTAGCTTTGCTCTGGATAAGAGAAGAAAATAGTGCGTAAGTCTGGGGACCAACTTTGCTAGAGTCAAATATAGAATAAAATATAAGAAAAATAAGTGTTTATAATGAAAAAAACATGTACATATGTATTACATATAATCTAATAGTTATTGGATACGTTTGAAATACATATGACTTTGAAGAGAGCTAGACAGTCACTCCTTTGATACTTAAAATAGCCAAACATCATGTTGGCAGCTTTCTGGAAGCTGTCGTTGCCCTTTTGACCAGTACTTTGATCTGACAGTGTAAGGTCTGGTGCAGCTTAACCTTTCATCCTCTATCTGACCTTTGACATCAGTTCCATCATTCATTTCCACCTTACAGTAGACCAACATCTAAGCCCAAAACAATATACCTATGTGTTACTTTGGCGTTCAGTAAGACTATAGTAGTTTTAGACATATTTTGACTTTAAATATTTTGAGTATTACATATGTGGGAAAGATTTGGGAAAGCTAAACCAAGAAAACAGAACAATATCCCATTATTCCCATTTAACTGGTGCCAACACTGTAGTTTTGAGTCCATGTAATGGAAGTCGATGGGGTCCAATGTGGTTTGGTTACCAACATTCTTTAAAATACCAGGTTTTGAGTTCTGCAGAAGAAAGAAGGTATTGAAGGTTTGGAATGACATGAGGATGAGGAAATATGAAAGAACTGTTATTTGGGTATCCCTTTAAATCCATATATACACACAATGGCATTTACACAGCAAGCTAATGTATTTCAAAGCAAACCATGAAGGATAAATTCTAGCGTCAAAAATATTTTTCTGTCGCAATTTACCAGATTTCACCTCGTACTGTATACCGTAAAACACGTCTAAAAACCAAGGTAATACAATATTATGTTTTGGTAGCCTTTATTCGTTTATGATAAAGTGATAGTTAACCCAAAAACAAACATTCTCTCATCATTTACTCACCCTCTTGTCATTTCAAACCTGTATGACTTTCTTTCTTCAGCAGAACACAAAAGAAGATATTTTGAAGAATGCTGGTAACCAGAAATCGTTGGTTCCCATTCACTTCTATTGTATGGACACAAAACCAATGCAAGTCAATGGAGACCAACAGTTTTCTGTTAGCAACACTCTTCATAAATAATGACAGAATTTTCATTTTTGGGTGAACTATCCCTTTAAATGGAAGATTTATGATTTATATTCAATGTAAACTGATTTTGCCTTTGTTGTTTTTAGCTTCTGTAGTCTTCTGACAAACAAGACTTTATACATGCTGCAACCTCAAAGCAGTCAACCACAGGAGCGCATAAACCCTCTGTTTGCCCTAAAAATACTGTTACTGTCATTTATATTCACGCACTTAGCATACACCATCTTACCACATGACAGCCACTGTGACTTTAAAGTCTGTATTGTTCTTCCCTCTACACACGATATAGATGTAAATACAGGCTTCCACACTCTCGGACCAATGAAATTCCACGGTACATGCGGCCATTCGTATTTTCCGGAAAACATTTTTTCAAAACATCACAAAGAGTAAAGAAAAATGTATATTCACTACAGAGATCATCCTAAAGATGACTCTTTTCTCAACTTAATGTTTACTTTCCAGGCCTGGAATTCACACTTTCCTCATGGGAACCCTGTAGGTAACATTGATAATGCTAAGTGACTCGTATGAGCTAATGAAAGAGAAAATAGGCAAAAGATGACGAACTGAATGTAAGAGAGAAATCAAATCTTATGCAGAACACATAAGAAGGATCAAGAGTCAAGATAGGAGTGTCTTTCTTTGAAAGAGACAGATGTTTTGTGTTAGCGTCAAGTCTGCCTGAGGGTAAACATGTCTCATCCCTGTTTTGGATTCTACTCTGGTGACTGGTGACCTTTATATGACCTTTGTCCTGCAGCTGTGTCTGTATGTGAGAAGTGTCTCTGTGTTACGGATACAAACGGCACTAAAGAGAATCACAAAGTGTGAAATGAATAGACCACCAAACATATGATCAAATACATACAGGATTTGTTTATAAAGATGTAAAATACAGTGGCACGGTCTTGTGCTGTATTTTGAATTAGTAAAAACTGTATTTAAAGTAGCTTTGAATGTTCAAAATGATCTGAACACTATAATATTAATAATAGTAATATAATAATATTCAGATTCCTGTCTAGGCCTGGGAAAGATTGCCTCCATATGCTCATCTCTCTTGTTTGTGTAGCCCCGCTAACCCCGCCCATCATCCAGGAATGTTCTCTAATCAAAACGTTATGAGAAGGCACTCTGGTATTTGACCAATGAAGAAATAATTTATAAATAAAGAGACATTATTGAGGGGATTCTCTAAAAATCAATTGTAGCCACTCAAAGCGTTGTTTATTGGCACAGAACAGGCACTTTTAGGTGCAACTTTAGACAAGTAGGTAGATATTGTAGTATGCATCAGATTCTGTGAGGAAAATTTTAAATCTCACTTTTGGTTTGTAGGCGGTGAGCATTGACATTTCCACGTTCTGGCCGCGTACCGGTTTGGGCTGCCGTGGAGCTGGCGGGCGTGAAGCTTTCTGGTTGTTCCGGCACACGCAGATGAAAAAGAACAACAGGGCGATGGCCAGCGGTATAGCCACACTTGGCACCAGGATGTACAGGATCCCCATACTGCTGCTGCTGCCGTGCTTCGGCAAGTCTGAACAGATTGGAAAAGCAAAAAACTTTAAGTAATCTATACAAAAAAGAAAAAAGAATAGATATTCCCATGGGAACATTTACAGAGTTAAATCACCCACATTAAAGCATTTGAAATGCATTCTGCAATAATATTAATGACATCTATCTTGTGTTTCTGTAGCATTGTGTTAGCAACGCATATGTTGTGGGTTCGACACCCAAGGAACACATATACTGATACAGAATGTATAGCTTGAACTAAACAATTGCATATTGCATAACACTTTAAGTCGCTTTGAACAAAAATAACAATATATTGTGCCTCTCACCACATGGAGGAATGTCACAGAGTTCCATCCGTACACCCTCATCCAAAGTGAAGCACCAGGGTGCGTCGTGCTTGTTGCCGGGGTTACGACAGTAGGAATGTCCCCCGTTGAGCTCCAAGTAACGCATGGCCAGAAAGGTGTGACTGTGGGGATACTGGGAATTCCACGGCTGACACTGTCGACCGGATTTCGTCACGCTAGCTGTGCCGCGATAGTCTGAACCGCTGTTGTTATAACATTTATGGCCTACAATTAAGAAAAAAAATTGTGTGAAAATATCATTAAAAGAACATTTAGATTCTAAGTGTGTAAGTGTAAGAAGTACTCACTTTTGTTTATGGTCTCAGCCATCGGGATGCCTATTCTCATGCAGTTTGCCGCCGCAGGGCTGTCTGAAGCGGCTAGGTCTTCACAGTTAGGCAGTTTGAGACGTTTGAGGATGAGGGGGTTGGATCGGGCGATGATGTACTCCGTCTTGCACAGGTCATTCTCCAGGATCTCACATTCGTCCTTGCACAAGTCACGTGGTTTGTCTATGCCGGAGCTGCGGTCACATGTCGGGAAGGCGAAGTGACACAGGGACGGGATGGCAAACTGGGAGCAGCGATCCGACAGGTGATTGGAAGTGCCGATCATGGTGAATGCCGCTGGAGAAGGAAGAAATGACAGAACCTTACATGTAACCTTCCACATTTATAAAGGAAAAATAAAAGGTTCATTGTCCAACAAAGTGGATTCAAACAAGAAAGACGAAAGTTTTCCACTGGTGAATTGTTGTGGTTTCTCAAGAAGTCAAGTTGTGTGTTTTAAAACCACATGGACTCAAAAGCTTTGTAATACTAACTCCAATAGGTAACCACAGTGAATGTCTGTTTTCAAGGGATCCGTTACATCCACAACTATAAACTCGATGATGAAGACATAATTTTAAAGACCACTTTTTTTAATGACTAGCTAGAATTATGTTATATTTTTTTATATTTTATATTATATTTTAAATGTTATATTTATTTTTGTTTTATTCTGTGAACGCTTAACAATATTTTTCAAAAATATTGTTTCTATTTGCATTTATTTGCTGAAAATGAAAACTGGAGAAACAGGTCAAAATAACAAAATATATGCACACATATTTAGGAAAAGTCATTTTTTGTAATAACATCTATTTTTAGCACAGTTTTCATGTGTCTTGTCATGCTGTCAGTCTTTCACGTTGCTGTTGGATTTCGAAGGTTTGATTTTGTTGAAATTCAACCGACACTGGACTGAAATGGCCACAATACAATCAAGAAAAGCTGCTTAAATGAAAATTTGAAATAGTCTCTTATTGTTTGTTCACAGCATATAAATATAAATATGTATATTATTTAATTTTTTATATTCATAAAGTAAAAGATTTCTAAGGTTTCCTTTTCTTTTGTGAGTATAGTAGAGTTGTTCAGGTCAGTGTCATGTTGGAAGGGATACCTGTGATTTGGGTCTCGATCTCGCCCTGCATCTGCAGAGAGTCCACGAAGATACTCCTGTTTCCAATGAAGCGGGCACAAGCGATGCCTCTGTAAGGCTGACAGAAACCATCCTCATCCACGTCATCTCTGTCAACAACATGAATAGAAAAGAGAAAATTGCATGTTAATGGCGGTCATTATTTAAGCCAGCAGACCTTTTCGGTTAGACCCTTTAAATAAATGTTAGAAAATGAATCTGGCAGTCGGGCAAACAAAACAGCAGAATAAAAGACAAACATCCACTCATTTTGTTACTGTTTAAAAAGTTGTATCTTTATCCCAGGCAAAAAGGGCTGACATAACTCAATTGCTTTTTTACAAGACTAATAATGCACTAATACAGAAAATACATTAACAAAACCCCACCAGATACTCAGTGGACAAATACAGATTTTTCAATGGTGTAATTCAAATATTAAACACAAGAGGGCAGAAACTCTCACTAAATCACACAAATTCAAACACACCAATCCAACAAATGACTGCTGAACAAACCTTTACAGTATTTAATCAGCCAATACAATATAAACCTCCCATGTGAAAACTACATTCAAACAGAATACAATAGAGATCTGGAGATCTAATCCTAATCGTTCAACATATCATAAATAATACAGAAAAATAAAGACTTATGGTTGTGCGTCCACATGTCGTACTCTGTAATTTAAACCATATGAACGTGTGGTTCTCTCACAAAGTGTATGTCATCCATACACACGCTTGTTTGAGAAATAGGCAAAGACTGAGTCATGGACCATGTAAGAGTAATACTTGTATTTGCAGTGTGGTAAACCAAAGCGATTTGATTTCGAATAGAAGATGAAACTAAAGAAAAGTCACCAGGACAAAGTCAGGTTATGAACCGACTAAATAAACAGACAAGACTTAGAAAAAAAATCTGTTTCAATTAAAAATATTTGTGGTGTTAATGAAAAGCAGGCGTGTGAAGGGTCAGAGGTCAAAAGTCACAGCGGTGTCAAAGCAGAAAACGTCAACCCAGACTCAAGCACTCGATTTATCTTCTCCACACATGTACAATAGATGACTCGAGATATAATCACAGACTTACACATATAAGAGTTTCAATTATAAACAGGTTTAAGTCTATGGTTACAGTAAACCAAGTAGATCTGTATAAATGCATTAAAACAATATATTCACCCTCATGTCATTCAAAACATGTATATTACTCTTTTCTTTGGTGGAACATAAAAGAAGATATTTTGAGAAATGTCTCCATACAATGGAGGTCAATGGGGGCCAATAATGTTTGGTTAGACATAAGGGTGAATTAAGAATTTTCATTTTGGACAAACTATCCCTTTAAGATCTAGAAAGTTTATGTTTGGCAAAAAGATCCAGCCAAGCGTCCTGTAAAACCAGCAAAAGAATCCAGCGCAATGAAAGACGCTAGAAAACCGCTTCACAGCTTTCCAATATGTGCGTCACAAGAGAATGCATTGGTAACTGTGGCCACCCACAGAAAGCCAAATGACAAGGAAGAATAAAAGAAACTGGGTTAAATCAGGTTGTTGTGGAGAACCTATTTTTGCATAATATTAGCTCAAGTCTCTCCAATGCTTTATTTCTTAAATTCTCTTCGTTTCCCATCACACACACTTAACACAATGCCAGAAGTTCATCTGCTGTATAAACGTGCATGTGCATTTGTATCAACAAAAAAAAAAGTGTTTTTGTAATGCACACAACATGCAAGACTAATGTGCTTTTCAGATTTGACACATTGTGAAATTCCTCAAAGCGTCCTGTTAAACCTATTGAGCCCAGACAGGAAGGAGTGAGCAGATAAAATATGTTCCCTTGTGTGCTGAGCAGAGCAAAATCAACCTGAAGAAGATGCGCAGAGAACGCACCAAGATGGATGTCTTAATCTTCAGGGTGTCTTATTTGTGAGGGTGTGTAGCCAAAACCATTCGCACTCAATTATACAGTGGGTCCTAAAGTCCAGGAGCACGAAAACGCATTCTTTTGTTATTTATGAAACAATTTATGAAATAACTTTTATAATTTTTTTTACAAAAGAACAGGAGCAAAAAGTTGCACCAAATATTAATTAAAAAATCTGAATTTCTTCTTTGCTTAATAAATGAAGCAAACATTAAGACATACATAGACACATACAGCTGCGTAAGAGACCATTTTTCTGAATTTACTATTTATATATATTTATTTTAGGTGTTTAGGTAAAATTATCGTTCTTGTTTCATTCTGTGAACTACTAACAATATTTTTTACCAAATTTCAAATAAAAATATTGTTTCTATTTGTATTTATTTGCAGAAAACGAGACCTGGAGAAACAGGTCAAAATAACAGAAAAGATGCTCTGTATTTTTTCAGACCTCAAATACGGCAAAGAAAACAAGAGCATATTCACTTTTAAGCAATACAACAGTAATATTTGTACATGTATTTAGGGAAAGTTCAAAAATTATTTTTTATGTGATAACCTAATTTTTATCACAATTTTCATGCGTCTTTTGTCATGCTGTCAGTCCTTCAGATTGCTGTTGAATGTGACTTTATGTCACTCCTGAGATTTGATTTTGTTGAAATTCAACAGACACTGGACTGGAATGACCACAATACATCTAGAAATGCTGGTTTGAAATGAAAAGGTGGTCTCTTAATTTCTGCCTTTTTCCAGCTATTAAAGCGATCTTCTTCCTTCTCAAAATCACATTAGATGTGGAGGCTTGTCATCGTGAACAGAGAAGCGATTGAAAGATTTCCTTGTTAAAAAGTAAGGCTCATGAAGATGTCAGTGCCGCACGCTAACATGGTAAGGAGAATGGATTTGTGTCATCGGTGTTACTGTACACGCCCTGGAGCCCAATAAATGTATCAAGATATTCCCACTCCGGAAACAATCTCCAATCTTCTTGGCCTGAAGCCTCTTCCATCTTTTCAGCCTTCCTCCCTCCCACATCATCCATTAAACAGCTAGAAACACCTCCCCAAGATGTTCCTTTTCCCTCCTGTTCCACATGTTGCTCGGCTTGAAAGTGAGTTAGCAGCCAGGAGGTTGATGAGTACGGACAGTGAGATACTGAGATGAATGTCTGTAAAGCGTTTCAAAGCATTGCCGTGCAGAAATGTGACTGTTGACATCTGAGTTTATATATGGATATTTCCTCTTATAGTTCAGATCTGAAGACTCACTGGCCTTTATTTGGAAAACTAATAGTTGCAGAGAATCAAAGATTTACTTCTTACAGTCACGGAAAACTGGGAATTATACTGGATTGGTGAACAACTACGTAACTGTGAAGTCTAGGCCTGGAAACATGATGGATAAATATGATTTTTAAAAGTCATGGAAATCTTTCTAGTTTTGCTCAGATTTTGTGTAAACTTCAAAATTCAATGTGGTAACATGAGTCTGTTTCAATGACTGGTACCTGGCATCCAAATCTGCCAATATCTACAAATTTTAAACTTTTTTTTAAAATGCCGTTTTATCTAAATCTTCAGGTTACTATTGTACATTACTATTTAAAAATCATCACATTGCAAGATATTTGGGAGTAATTCTTTATATCCCTAAACATGCTCGCACTGGTTTTAATGACTAAAGAATCCCTATTAAACGTTAAATAAAACTTATGTCAGATCACCTACCTTTAATATTTTATAACCTCCACAGTACATGTACTTAGAGGTTCTGAAAGAATCCAAATTCATGTCACACTTTATGTGATCATAAAAAGTTGTTATATGCAACTCATACTTAACATTTTGATCTCCAAAATACTGTGTACACCAAAAAACATGCAATATAAATATTAAAATATGCTTCTTTGAATACGTTTTACAGCAAAGTTTCAGTTTGCTAAGATGGGCAGACTGCCTAAAAAGTGTTTCATTGGTTTTATTTTCAATGTATGCACACGCACGTACGCACACTTTCTTTGAAACCATTTTTAATGTAAAAAAAAGTGGGCCACATAAAATTTCATATAATAAGGGTTTAAAAACAGACTCCGCATTAAATAAACCCTTGTGTTGTATTATGAGAGTTTGAGAAAAGATTCAATTCATCCTTAGGTATACTTTTGCCTGACCTGGGTCGCTGGCAGTATATTTAACAATGGGGGGAATATGGGCAACAGTGGACTGGTTTGTCCCTAATGCAAGGGGGCCTGTGGTCCGTGACTTCATCTAAAGAGGAAGAGAGAGACAGCCACTGAGGGACTCTCATTAGGAGCCATGAAGAAAACGGGGAATGAGTCCTCATGTTACACCGCCACAATAGCAGCCTCTATTACAGAAGGAGAGGACGCAACCCTGCGACCCCTGAGCTTTCCCTGAAAGACAGAGAACAGAGCCTGCAGACTAGAGACCAGGCACGTAACTTTCCAGAAATGTGAAAAAAAACCGTATATATAATAATTATATTTGAGCCAGAATTGTGATGATTTAATTGATGCATTCAATAATAATAATAAAAAATACTAATGTATAATTTAATCATAATATAATAATAATAATAATTACCGTTTTGATGAAGCATCATAAAACTATTGTATTTTGACTACAAATTTCATATAAAATCACATGGACAGGCTCCAGGTGACTTAACCACTGTCCATCGACACCTGACGGAAGCTAGAACCTTCTCCTAATCTCATCCCTCCACACTACCTCGCAGCACACCCTCTGTAATGAAACTCTGGCTCTAATTTCATCTGCGTCCACTGAAACAAATAACGTTTCGGCTGTTCGCCTCTACTATAATGCCCACAGCTGACTTGCTTACACACTGTGCGGTTGAGTGATTTGCAAAACAAAAAGAGCAGTGGGGTCAAGCTGTTAAGGGCCCATTAAGACGAGAGTTGGAAATGTATACTGGAGCAAAATAGGCCATGTTTGTTTTCTGTTCACTGAGCCACAGTGTGTACCGACCATTCGCTAACAAGCCGACTAGCCGAGGTGTGTCAACATTCAAAGGGGGGGATGTTCACTAAGATAGCATTGTTTATTATCAAGGGCCATCTGCATCGTCTTAGCTTTTGCAATTATGCAAATCAGGTAATAAGCATGTGGCACAAAACTGTCCACAATCACAAATAGAATAGAATAAAAATAAAATAAAAAATATATAATAATAATTTAATTAATTAAGAAATTAAATGAAATTAAAATAATATAAAATAAAATGAAAAATACATATAATATAATACATTCATACATAATACAATAATTATTTTATATAAATTATAATATTAATCATAATAATCAGACTCTGGTGCTTGTGCTGAAAAATGCACTAAAAAAGTTTGTGTGAAAGTCAGAAAATTGAATCCTGACACCATTGTTTTTGAGTTTCTATGTTATTGCGCTCTCCGTGGATCTATAGTCTTCTGCCAAAAAAGCGCCTGAAGTTCATGCTGTAATCAGCGTTGGCTCTGAGAACTGGCAAAGCACGACTAAACTGACAACATGACTTATATAATCACTAAGAGGAGAAAAGAACAGCCTCTTTCCAAAAGATTTCCTCCAACGTGTTTGCGATTCGTCTCACCTTGTAATTTTTCAAAGCCAACGTGTCGATCATAATGCATGTGTGTATTTAAACGACAAGAACATGCATGTTTAACACAGCAAGTGTGTGTTTTTATAGAGACTGGGAACCTACATTATGCATTACTGAAGGCTAATTTCCATGTAAGCACAGACTCAAAAAAAAAAAAAGGAAATATCAATAAATAGGTTCGCTCAACACAGCTGTCTATGCCTTCTATAGGTGTGTCTGTTCAGTCCATATCAACAGAAGAAATCATTATACTTTATATATATATCATTACACTATCTTCACTAAAACATTACATACAAATTTGAGGATTTTCAAAGCTGTAAAATACATTAAAACTGAAAGGATCTTGCTCTGCAGGTAAGGGGTTATCCGTTTGAGTGGGGCCCTGGGAATAAAGTTCATGCTCTCCCAATAAAAGTAAATTTACTGGCCCTGTGTCCCTTTAAAAGTAATGGGAATGAGACATAACTTATTCCCCTTAGCAAAGAGAAGAAAAATAAAGCGTCCCTGAGATTTCATTCATATATACAGTTGCGTGTATGAATGCGTGCCCGCTGCAGATCAGACGGAAAGAAATCAGAAGCCTCGGAAAATCATGGAAAATCTTGAGAAGAGGGGGTGTGGAAGAGAGTGAAGTGAGGGTGGGGTAACACGACAGGACTGATGGTGTGGTTAAACCAAAGAAATTGGGGATACCAGTGCCTATACAAGTAAAAGGGCATTGACAAGAGATCACACTGCGAAACGGGGCCGTCCATAGGTTGTGACGTCATACATAAGCTTTCTTATAGGGATGTAACCATACAGTCTTTCCTTATAGGCGAAAATGATTATCTCCAACATAAGTTTAAAATTTTTTGCAATAGCATATTATTTTTAAAATGGCATATTAGTGCATATAATTTGAATTAGTTATAAGCATTAAAAGCATCCAAATGAATTTGTCTTTTGTTCTTGGACTTCTAGCCATTAGATTACACAGAAAGTATTCTGTATAATACTGTGTATTATATACACGTGTATATAAATGGAATTTTAAATCAGTGAGTAAACTTTACGTGCACCATTACATCATATAGGGAGACAACAGAGGGATCTCATCCACCCACAAACAGATACAGTTCCAGGGATACAGTGTTATCACAAACAACACAAATATTAAAACCAGTCACATAGCACAAATATATTATTAAGATCTCGTGATGACATATAAACAAACAAATGCAAAATAGATCAACAAAATCAATATCATGCAAGCTCAAACTATTTCCATAATTTGCTACAAAGATTTTTCCAGAAACGTCTTCTTTGCCAGCTCAGTCCTATGATTTCCCACTGCTGATAAAATCTGCAAATCTTTAAATAAAGATTAGTAAAATGTTTTGTTCATATCTGTCACACAACCCAATAACTACATATAACCTAAAACCGTATGCGTGAAAGAATAATGAAATTCGTTAAATTCTTACTGTTTATAAAAACTGTAGGAAATGTAGATGTAAAATGTAGGAAAGCAAACAGTTCTGGGGCACTTTTAGACTTCATTGCAATTTTCCCTTCTATGGTAGTCAATGGTGTGCAAGAACTATTTGGTTACAAGCATTCTTCCAAATATCTTTCTCTGTGTTCATCAGAAAAAAGAAACTTATTTAGATTTGGAACAACTCAAGGGTGAATAAATGATGACAGACTTTTTATTTTTGGGTGAACTGGCCCTTTAACCAAAAGCAGAACAAACCATCTTCATTCAATAACCTCCTTACACAATACCCTTATACAAACATACTTTAGGAAAATCATATGAATCATATGTACCATGGTACAGTATGCTACCGTTTTCATATACCATGGTATATACATTTGAGTCATTACAATACATAGCTGACACTTTCACGCCTATTGCCTTTATTAAAGGTACTACCATTTAATACTTTTATAGTCATAGAAAATCTTTAGTCACTTTTCTTCTGGTTAACTGGAATGACAATCTTTTTGTCTGTAGTGACCTTGCGTTCGCTGATATCAGCTGGCATGTATTAGCGAGCCGCTAAAATAAAGACAAACAGTGTCCACTGACTGGATGGTGTGGTCTGCTGATGTAACTGAGTAATAGAGGTTAATATGCCGTCATACGGGGTACAGGGGAGATACAGTGACCCCCACCATCAGTCTCAAGTTTCAGTCTGTTCCTCTGCCATAGACCATATCGGGTCAAAGGTCATATACCAAGAGACTCGTATTAAAGGCCCAATCTTCAGTCAATCAACACTTAGTTAAAAGAGTCCCATAACAAGGTAGAGATTGTGATCTGGACCGACCCTGCAGTATGTGTGTGCAGGGTGGGCTGTAATCTCTGGTTATTAGCAACCAGTTTTGGAGCTACAGAACCTATTGCGATCTCAGGTCTCAGGGTCAGTAGATAAATTGCACTGAAAGAAATAAATATGGAGTAAAACTGCAGCGGAAAGCGGCAGTATCTGATCGAAAGCGGCAATAACTAAAGAGCCTGGTCGCATTCGGCAGACAGTATGTGATATACTGTGACCAGTTCTAAGGTTAATGTGTCCCACTGGATTAAACATGTCTGAGAGGAAGAAGAAGAAAAAAAAATGTGGAGGACTATGAACCAGCAGTAAATCTAAGCAGCTTTTATAAGTTCTGTAAGTAACTGTGCCAACTCAGCAACTGGCTCGACTGCTAGCTTTTGTTAAAGGCATAGTTTACCCAAAAATAAAAATTCTGTCATCGTTATTCATGCTCATGTCATCATACATTTGTATATGACGCTTTCTTCTGTGGAAAACAAAAAAAGATATTCTGAGAAATGTCTCAGTGGTTTGTGACCCCATGAAATCAATATTTTCCCCCGTGTATATGCATGGCCTCGTTACAATAATTTGCTATTTGTATTCTAGAGAGCATCTGATTGGACAAAACATCCGTGTGGTACAAGATGAGTCATCATGAGCTTTGGTCTATTTTTCCTGACCGTTTTTACAATAAAACAAAAACACAGGCCTACTGACTGCCTTAAACACACATATACAAAAAGACACAAAACTCTTATTTGTGACCCTGGTCTTAAGTAGCACAAGAACATTTGTAGTAATTGCCAAAAATACATTGTTTGGGTCAAAATAGTTATATCTAGGCCAAATATTGCCCTAACCTAACAAACCATATTTCAATAGAAAGCTTATTTATTCAGCTTTCGTGTAATGTAAAAATCTTGACCATTAAGACTGGTTTTGTTGTCCAGGGTCACATTTAGATTGCATGGGGTCTGTAAAAACAGATACCATCATGATTAAAAAAACACTAACATCAGTCAAAGAAAACAGAGCCGATGTATGTTATGAGAACCCTTTGTTAAATACTTGTTTAAATGGAGAGCTTTCAAAAACTAAGCACTTTCAGAAGTATTATTGTAGTAGTTTTTCAAAAACAGAGCAGTGGGACCATTTGGATGTGCTCATTCAGACAGCGCCGGGATTTCTGGGATGTCTCCAGCACCCGTTCCCTGATAGCCCGATCTTAAGTGAACAGAGGTCTGGACTTTGTTAGGATCTGTTCGATTCCCCTGGAATTATAGAAAGTTTCTCTTTTATTTGACTTTTTTTTTAGAAAAGGGTTCCCTTTCACACCAGCCGCAGGAAAGTTAAACACGCCTGACTAGGCAGTGACGGTAATATTAATCTTTTCAAACAGGCTGAAAAGGGAATGTTAAACAATCTTACAGAAACATGGGGCCATATACAGTTCAAACGCCTACTTTTAAAGTCCGCTGTTTCAAAGGGAAATCAGAGGCACAACTGCAACGTATATGCTACAATGTCTTTTGTGGTAAAATCACAGTACAAAAATCATGTCTATTTACAGTAAATTCTTTATATTATGATAAGAAACTTAGCAAATCCTCTGTCATGATCAGACAAAAGTAGTTTGTTCTGCGAGATGCCAGTGTTGACAGAAGGACATAAAGTAAGGTATAGGACCCAACAGACTAGTGAGCGGTAGGGTATCCTATGTGAAACGAAAAAATAATAATAATCAACTCAATATCTTAAATGTATTTACTAGACAGCAATGAGATTAAATGGAGAACAAATGGAGACTTGGTGACTCCTCAGAGGAAATTTGTCGATTTCAAATAACAACAGTTTTCAGAAATCGCTTACCCCACCTTCAATGCCAGACTCAAACTACATGATATCACCCCATGTAACTGGACATGAGTCAAAATCGCATAATCTGACACAGTGGCTATCATAAAAGACAAACATATTTTGTAGTCTAAACCCAAAATAAGAGTTACTTCCCAGCATATTGCATACAGTATATATATATATATATATATATATAATCTCGGCAAAGGGAGAGGAAGAGAGAGAGGTGATGCTGAAACCTCTCTCCTAAGGGATGCCTGACATTTGGGCCGGAACAACAGTGACCATTGTTTCTTGTCTCAAGGTTCAGTCCGATCCCCATCCACGGTGTTCGATTACCTCCTTTCCAGGTGGTCCCCATAAAAGAAGGCAACGTTAAAAGTGAGGGCCAGTAAAAGAGGGAAGAAAACATATTGCTTTTATTAAAAGGTTTATGAATAAGGTCTTCAGTGTGAGTAATCATAATGTGCAGCTGTGGTGAGCATTTGAGAAGCTCTAGTCACAACAGGAGACTGTATAGAGTGTCCGCCCCTACCTGCTGTTTCAAGACCAGCTTACCCTATTCAAGTCTTCCCCTTTCCAAAAGATAAAGCCAAGTTACCTCAGATCGCTGAATCAAAGCCAAATTTGTAGTCATCAAAGAACCACCTAACAATCTCCTCTGTGCTTAAAAGCTGAGGGTATCTGCATTAAGGTCACAATCTTAAAAATTGTATTAACATAACCTTTTTTTTTGACATGAGAACATCCTCTATGAATATAGTCAGGGTTAGACATTTTCAAATGTAAATATATGGGCAATTACAAATACATGTCAACCTTAAGATGAAAACGTTTCCAAAGGTTTTCACCATACTAATAGGTCAGATGTCAATATTTGGTGGTTTAAATACCCATGAAAAGCTAAAGTTTTTTTATTTTTTTTTATTCGTTTATAAAGCATAGTTTTTCATAGTCTCGTAAGTGAATTGTCACATCCATAACATAATTCCTCATTCCTCATAAACAGGCACATAAAATAACTATTTTGTGGTCTTTGAAGAGCCACCCCTTCTCCATATGTTGGGTATTATTGGTTCTGGTTTGTACATTTTATTTCACAGAAATCCTACAAAGTATGTTGTCTCTCAAAATAGTGCATCTTTTCTGCCATTTATTCATTCACAAAATGTTTCTAAATGCTTAACAATCTTTACTTTAGTCTCTTTAAAAACAACTAAATATCTACATTATTCATTTGTTAGAGTGCCTGAATTCACACATTCACCTCTTGACCAATCACAATCCTTTATTTCCATCTCACTTTTATCCACATCACTTTCTCTTTATTGACCTTCTACTCTTCAGAGTTCAAAAACCCCTCCCAACACTCTCTCATATTCCTCTCCTCCCCACTACGAGCCCGGCTCAAGACCAGCTGTGCCCAAGCCCTCGGTTGACACCAGGCCCCCAAAATGCATCTCTGCTCTGGAGTTCATTAAAGGAAGAGTTTCATTAGACTCCCAGTTACAATGTCACCAGGACATTTTCTTCCCATCCTGTATGCCACGTACCTCACCAACACGAGATTGACACTTTGATAATTCTCAGGAAAAAATGAAGGTGCGGAGAGAGGAGGGGGAGCAAAGAAAACAGACATTTTCCTGACCCCTTTTCCTTTTGATGGAATCTGACAGGAAGACTTCCTTTGATGATGACAGTAATGACTACCAACAGGCCATCGTGTGGCTTAAAGGGATCTCTGTGCATACCTTTACGCAGGAAGCACGAGGGCAAATACCCAAAACGTGCTGTGATGCCGTCTGTACGAGGCTCAGGGGCAGACAGGCGGGTTTGCCGGCTTTAATCAATATTAATGTGATTTGGAGCACGGCCAGTCATGTCAAATGGTCAGGGGTTCAGACTTTGATTCTTGTCTCTGCTGAAAATACCCCCAGTGCAGAGAAATGAAATCAGCACCGGTTTGAGACGTGCGTCACGGCGCCCACGCGACTGTTTCCTTCTAATGCTGGACCACTTTGGAGCATTATATATAAGCAGCAGACGCTAGCGTTAAATGTCAGTTAATGAAGGGTCTACTGATAACTAAGAAAAGACAAGACATATGACGCTAAACAATTTCAATTTAAAGCATACTATTAGTTAAAATGTCATGTGAAAAACACTCTAATTTTACAACTACATTATTTTGGGATCAGACCCACCTGAACTGAAAGAGCTGAACATTGGTGAACGTTCCTAGCAGACTAGTTCGCTCTTATACGTGCATTTTATATTTTCAAAACTAATTTGTTCGAAAGGGTACAATGTAAATCATAAAACCAAACCATTATTAATTGAAAAACAAAGCAATAACAAAGCCCCGTCCCTAAACCTAACCGTCATTGAAAACTTGCAAAAAGTACTCAAATAAAAAAGCATGAAGAAAAAATCTATGAATGACACAAAACGTTGTGTAAAAATGAACACGGGCATGAGCAAGTTATGTAGTACTAAAATGAAAGCAGCATATGCTGTCGTATATCTACGGTTTCATGCGAATAGGTGTTGAGGCCTGCAGCATGGAAATATGCAAACATTAACAGAGAAACACCCAGGCTGTGATATTAATGCACCGACTGTCAGCTGAACAGAAACATGTGGCGAGTCTGGTTGTAGGTTTTAACACAAACAGGTGCTGGCTGATTTTAATGAAGTTAGACATTCAAATGTGATGGTTACTATGGTATTCAACAAGACGCATGCATGCGACACAGACAACATCTTTGCTTTCTGTGTAACCTCAGTTTGACATGCTAAAGGTTTCTGGACTGCTTACTGTAAAATTATAAATCATAAATGTACAGGACAGAGACAACCTTAACAACATAACCCAATTCTCTCTATATCATATACACACTCGCACATAAACCTTTAACTGGAGAGCCCTTGAAGGAGCAATTTAACTGCACGTTCCCTAAATAAAATATTATTTTTTCCATAATTTTCTTTTTCTCCAGTGTATTTAATGGCTGATAGCAGAAGGGTTTAGAAGGAAGCAAACTGGACTTACATTGGGGGCCTTCCAGGCAGAGGGGTGGGAGCTGGATCTGAAAGAAAGAATAGGGATTTTTAACAAGATTTTGGGAATAAATCGCACAGAAGGAGAGAGTTTCACCGCAAGGAATTAAAGGAGGAATGTGGAGATTTTAGCGGCATCTAGCAGTGAGGTTGCAAATTGCAACCAACGACTCACTCCGCCGCTCACCCCTCCTTTTCGAAGCATTTCGGCAGCTGACATAGAACAAAAATGTTGTCACGTTTTCGCTTCTTTGCCAAAGGAGGTAACACATTTACAGTAAGCATTTTGTCCGTTTAGGAATACTGTAGAAACAACATGGCGAATTCCATGGAAGGGGACCCACGTTGTATGTAGATAGATAAATTCTAAGGTAATAAAAACATAACGCTTCGTTATGTAAGGTTGTTATATACCTCTAAAGACATAGTTATGTATATTATATTGCATTTCTGTCAATAGATCCTACTTAATATTACACATTTTCACCTTCAGCCTCAAATATGTGGTATCCAAAAAGATGTGAAAATTGTAATTATATTACATTTACATCTCTATACCCAGACTGTATTGCATCCATTGTCTTGAATTGATTCTGTTTTTCTTCAAAGCAATACAGGAGAAACATCTAAGACCATTGGAAATAACTAAATTTAACATAATATCTAAGCAACTGTATGAAATGGCACTTTGTAAGCAGTGTAAATGCAGATCATCACAGCATCGTAAAATTCCAAAATCACTCACCAAATTTGACAAACAGAATTCCTGTGGTGGATACTGTGCCATATGTGTTGGTGGCCACACACTGAAAGTAGCCAGTGTCTGTGGTGTCCAGGTTCCGGATTCGCAGTCGTGAGCCGTACGCAGTCGGCCTGTAAGAGACACGCCGTGGTTCCTGGACCACGGGGGCATCGTTTTTTAGCCAGCGTACATTGGGCGGTGGGTTCCCTGAAACGTGGCAATGTAACTCAGCTGTCTGACCGAGGGAGGTAGTGATGTTATTCATGGGTGCATCTAGTCTTAAAAAGTGACCTGAGAAGACAAGACAAGACGAGACAAGAAAAGATAAGAGATACAATGTGGCAAACACACGCTATATCCTCAATGTAAAAAAATGATGGTATTATTTAAAGGGACAAAGTGTTTTATCAAAAAAAGAATCATGTACAGTAAGTCAAACAAATTTTAGTTGTGTCTGTATGAGATCGAGCTAAAGACAGAGAGTGTGTTTGTGTATTTGTAACTACAAATGCTCTACCGTGTGTAACAAACCTCAGAGTTGGCGGTTAGGAATTCTTTACATGATATTTAGTTGCTGCCACTTGGTGGTAAATCATTAGTTTGTCTGAATGAAGGTGGATAGCGCCAGAGGGAACGGTAGAATCTTCTGGAAACTTCCGTCTCCAGAACTTGTCTTGCCAGGCCTACGGCTATCTTTGATAAGGCGCCAGCATAAACATGACAACCAACAATATTTCACGAATACTGACAGAGAAATACAAGTGTTTTCAGTAGATCTGACCAGTCTGGGTCTGCTATGTGTGTGTGAATCTCAGTGAACTTATACAGTACTTTGAATAAAAGCACATGCTACATGTGAAAATGTAACAAAGACTTCCCCGCGACGTCCTGTTGAGTCATGTGATTGGTTTGGCAGACAGGTTCTGACAGGCTCCTGATGGTTTCATGACAAGCACTACTAGTGAAGCAAAGAGTAAAAGTACACTTTTCCTTTCACTCAATGAGATGTTACTGTGTGCATGACTTACATCCAAATACCTGTCAATACGAACGGCGTAGTGCAATGTGTTTGTTGATCGGTCTGGCTAGTCGCTAATAATATAATATTATATAATATAATATAATAATATATATTTTATTTAAATTATATTAATATTAGTTTATATTGATATTTTATTGTATAATAATTGTATTAAATAAACAATTTGTTGAATTTTTAAAAATAATTATTTTGTTAAACAATTTGTCGAATGGGTCGTGTAACTTTGTCGCATTTATGTTTAGCCAAGTAATGGTTCTTCTACTGGTAACCCAAAATAACACTGGCTAGACATAATTTTAACTTGATAGCTAATATGATGTACTTGTTATTTCTTTTGCTTGTTATCGGAAATAATCTGCAGGGACTCTATTTTTTGCGGATGTGTACAGGAAGTTAGGTTTGGTCCACAAAAGCGTGCATGCACGGTAACGTTAATGTTGTTGCTTTAAAACCGTCTATAGATGTCACGCTAATTTATTAACATTTAAAGCACTGTAATGGTATCAAGAATTTTCAATCTCATTTTTGTCTTTTTCTCTTCATATTTAGTGGAATCTTCTCAGTGGAGGTCTAACTGTGGTGCAATGTGAAGAATGTGACTTTGACGAGAGAATTAATTAAAGTATATTGAGCGCGAGCCATGAGTCCACCCCCCCAGGGTTACAGGCCAGGTACGGAGCCGCAGGGCTCGCAGCTGTGCAGGTATATCCACAATATTACTCAAGTTGAGGTGGGGGTTGAATTCCTTTGACAACCATTCTGCTCTAAAAAACTCAAGAGCTGTTCCAATACCTGACAGCAGTGTTCGGCAAACTCCGTCTAGAGTTACCGGGAATCTGGTGGTAGATTTGAGGGGATTTTGTTGACCGGGACATTAATAGATAAACGAGGGACGGATCTGAGCAAGAACTAATGATTTACAAAGGAACTGAATTTACTGTGATATCATAATATCATTTGTAATGTGAACATTTTGCATTTATGTATATGGGTATGTATCCCATAATGCATTTGCATGGGTATGTATACATATTGAACCATTGAACTACACTGTATAATTCCACTTTCCCCCCATTATTCTGTTTTAATCCTTCCATTCACACCTCCTCCTCTTTTCTATCTCCCCTCCTCTACTTCTACCACCCTCCTTCTCTCATTCCAGACATGTCCCGTCTGGAGGCAGCTAAGGCGGAAAGATCTTCCTTCCCATGGCGGAGATCTTCTTTATCCCTCCATCTTAATTTCCTCCTTCCAAACATCAGCTCTCTTAAAACAATATACAAGAAATGGAACCGAAAAAAGGGTATAACCACAGGGGGATCAGTTCCTACCCACAATGCATCTGACTGACGAGCCTAATCTTTTGGACACTTCCACTTCCTTCTAATGCTGTAAGGATGCGGTGACTGGTTATGAACGCCAGCCAGATGGAACCAACCGCACACAGGACCCCCCCACACACGTAATTTAGTTGTTTATTTATTGAATTTCTGCAGATGATTTGAAGTACTAATCTGACAATTTGAAGTTACATGTAGACAATAGTGTTGATTGTTGCCAGCAGAGCTGTATTTGGACAGTAGGCTCTCTGTTTACGGTGTTATCTTGGAAAATGATGTTCATGTCTATTATGCGTTTTCTGCAATGTATCATAGAGACTCTGGAAGTAGACTTGACACACAATTGATTGCCATTGATGTCAACAAGCTGCAAAAACTAACAATGTGACATTTCAATAAACATAAATATACAGTGTACACAAATATTGAGTAATAAAGTCTGTTATTAATTGACTGATCTATTGTTTTCAATACTTTGAAGCATCACAATGCATTCTGGGATTGCCCTCCACAAAAGATTCATGTGATGATGCTTTAAAATTAGACCAAAAATGCCTTACAATGCTTTCTACAGTAGGTAAACTGAAAAAAAGAAATTCACGGTTAAATTACAGAAATAAACTGCAAATTTTGACACAAAGTTTGGCATAAAATAATTTGACTTTACAAAAAAGCTACAATTTTTCCTGACACCTCAGCTGTCGGTAGGCTTTCCAACAAAGCCAATCTATCAACATATTTTTATCTAGCGCTTTCATTTTTTAAGTGTTTCTTTGTTTTCTGACCTTTAAGCCAGCTGCTGGTGAAAAGCAAAGGCCTGTGAGGTTGATGAAAAAGCAGAGAGCAGGAAGAAAGACCTTGTGTTGACAGCTGTATTAAAACGCTAAGCAACAAATCCGAATGAGATTTGAATATGCATCCCAAAGCAATTTGGATAATTTGGAAAAATCACATAGTGGACATAATGACTCCAATTCTTTTAATAGATTAATTGCTACCAAGTTTGGTTCGGGACAAGAAAAACATATAAACGACACAGGGAATAAAAGAGGAAGGAGCAGGCTTGGAATGGAGCTGTGTGGTTATGCGATATGTGCTAGTAGGTCTTTGTCTGTGTTTAAATAAGGGAGAATAATTTTTACATAATTAGCAAAATGCATTGCAAAAATAATTATATTTTCAAACGGGTTTTTTGAACACTCCTCCATCTGGCATTGGTTAAGAAAGAGATAGTCCTGCACCAAACATTTTGCTACGTCGGCCTGGTCGGAACACTCAAACAGAGCAATTTTTCGAGGACATTCGAAATATGTTCCAGTTGATATTTAGCTACAATAGAACAACACATTTAAACTTCCCCTCAAAAAACTATTAAATATTAACTATTAAGTATTACTAACAATCAAGTATTATGAGATGCTTAGTGATCGTATGGAAAATTGTTTTTTGCTCTTCTCACTTTTTTCCAACTTGATTCATAAACGACACCACAGACAACTGATCTAGATGTACCCTGAGCTTGGAAACCCCTGGATGACGTACCGTCCCAGACAGTGCAGGACTGAAAAATTCAGATGACATAATGCTGCCATCCTGCAGCTCACATGTTCCTGCTAGCAATGCTGTCTGCTTTGGCCATTAAAACCAAGGTTCATCTCCAGACAAAACATTCAGCAATTGCAGCCTATCACTCACATCAATGTAGATCTAATGGTGTCCCAGCATGGCAGAAGAGAGCTGGGCTGTAACTCACCTCTTTCAGCTCCGCTGGACATGTTCCAGTTGGATGCAGCCACCACGTTTGGGTCTGAGAGAATCTCTGCTTCTGTATATAAAAAAAGACAAATTAAGACAATTAAGAGTTGTAAAGTTGTACAGCAAAGTATTCTATTCTATTCTATTCCATACTTAATAGTTAAACAGTTAATTGTGAGTACAACCTAGCTATTACTACACTTTATCCAGTTTCAGTTCAGCAATTCTGGCTTCAGTTCACTTTTGTGAGAGATATGACACAACACGCATCAAAAATGTGAAACTAAATATATATTCATGTTGTTATTAGCGCTCTGTGTGTCCGAGAGTGTGCAGGTAAACCTGCCTCTAATACACCTAGATTACAGACCTGTTACTGTACAAAGGACGTTTTATTACAGTGTAGCAACACAATATGGGCAAGTGTTGACAGGTCCGGAGTAAGTGATGTTCATCTCACAATGCCCCCCTTTGAGGGAGATTAGGGATATTTTCATCATTTTACTACAGAGCACAATAAACAATGGGACCGAGGCAGCACAGCAGTCAGTATAGAGGTGCACGGTGCTTCAGGAATGTATGGCATTAGTCCATTCTTATCTTATCTGTGTGTGCGTCTGACAGGAGACAGCATACGGAGGAGAATGAATTGACTAGCAATATAGGAAATAAGTGCGATTAAGTGAGTCAATGAGCTTTTTGGTAAACAAATCTGTCAAATTCCCATTGGATGAACCAAAAAGTTACATACACTAAGCTACATTAAAATGTATCAAACTTGAGAGAAAACCTTCTGGTTGTCAAACTGACAGGAACATGTTGGTTAATGTGATAATACGCGATAATATGAGCTTAATGTTCTAGGACACCTCTGTGAACATCAGCGAAACTTAAGACATCATACATCTGCTAATAACCTTAAAACTACTTGGTTAAAAATAATTGCCAAAGGATATAATAAATCTGATCACATATGCAACTTGGTTTAGTATTTCTATATTCTTGATCACAAAACCAGTCTTAAGTAGCACAAGAACATTTGTAGCAATAGCCAAAAATAAATTGCATTGTCCAATATGATTCCCAAAAATCATTAGGATATTAAGTAAAGATTTGGATAATTCATTTTCTTTTCTTTTCAAGCTTGACTAAATAATAGTATGCAAAGGACTTTGGTATGACCTTCACTGTAAAGTGTTTGGTCAGAAACGACTACCAAAGCAAATACCCACGCACATGTGTCCGTACATGTGTGCATGATAGAATTCCCATGTAAAGTAGAAGACTGACAATGGATCACACAGACTCCCTGTTGACTGGGCTTACAGTGAAGCATAAATCTCCAGTGTGCTGACAGACTCAGAGCTCTGCTGGAACCATAGTAAGGAAAGGGGGGTCTCATTTTTTGTGGACATTTCATTCCACCTATGAAGCCAAAAACAGGAGGGTGCTTCCATTTGGGAACGATCATTCCAAAATATTGCATATTTAAAAAGATATAGTAGACCCTTCCAAACCCTGTTCCAAAACCTAGTGAGCTACCTACAGAGGCAATAATTTGAGGCAACACGGGTGCACTCTGTAAGTAGAAAGTGTTTAAATTATGGTACCAGGTAAAAATCACAATTTCACGGATACCCCAATCCCAGAATGCAATGCAAACGCAGTAGCAGAATTACTGTAATTCCAGGACGACAATTTTAAACTCAAGAGCCATGTGCGACTTAACATTGTTGACATTGTATTATGTATAATCATTACAATAATTGATCAACTTACCTTTTATATGTTCTTGCAAAATTGCTATTTTACACCTATTCGAACAGAACAAGGTTTTGTGAAGTAAACAGAGAAATCTAACAGGAGAGAAGTGGTGCAGACGGAGATAGACAAGTGTCACAGTGTGAACACAGAGGTGTGATTATGTTAACTGGGTGTTAATTTAATGGTAAATGTGCCTGGTGTTGGAAAACACGCCACTGTAATGAGCTGCTGATTTACACACACATCTGTTAGTACAAATGATCTGTCCTGCGCTCGCGCGCACACACACACACACACACACTTAACATTTTAACTGGGGAAAAACCAGCAGCTGCATGGGGCAAGTGGTTTAATGCCCTTCCAAAACTGACACTGACAACAACTTCAAATGACACTCATTAGTGATGTGTTTATAACAGGTCACTAAATTCTGTTCATTACCTATAATGGCATGACCGTACACGTGTGTGTCTCTGTTTGAGAATCTGAAACTGCAACACTATGATAATAATGCCATGGTGTTACTGAGATATGCACAGTACATATACAGAAAATGGTCAGTTGATGTTAAGTCAGTTCATACTGAAGATTTTTATTTGGTTTGAGCCAATAATCAGAGGAAAAGACAAATGTACATATCTGTGTATTTAAAGCCTTTGATGAGACAATGCACAACTCATTGCAAAATGCAAATGGCAAAAGTACACAAATATATTGTTTCAAACTACAGAGACACAAACTTGACTTTAAAACACAATAAAAAAATAAAATGAAATGAAATGAAATGGATCCTGCAGATGCACACAGTATATCATTGTCAACAGTCTCAGGGTATGTCTTTCTCCAAAGGTTTATATGTTGTCATTAAAAAACTATTTCTAAATCAAGAAAATGAATGGGACTGTTGCTCTCTATTGTCAGACCACCATCCACCTAAGAAGGGTCAGGACTAAACCAATTTACCACCGGGGAAGAGAGAGAAATTGAATTTGTACAGGCCACCTGTACATATCAAAACAAATGAAACGCATTTTTAGTCCACATCTGCAGGCATACCCTTCATTAGCTAATCATGAAATATTTGACAAATTGCTGTGCAATTTTGAGATTACCATTCTAATGTTGCCAAACAACAAAGAGCGGTTTTAATTGGGAACATTTGTTAAAGATGACATTAAAAGAAAACAGTACACCTGAAAATCAAGGCGGAAGGCATCTGGTACGGTATTCACAGCTTCATCAATGTTCTGCATCTTACAACAAAGGTCATGGGTCATAAAGAACATATGATTCTGAATGAACTGATTCTGAATCAGTCTCAAACTATTTTACACAGACTAGCCCATTCTAACATTATGCTATAGCAATATTATCTAAAACATTATGGAAAATGTGTAATATGATTGTATATTTTTTTATTTATTTATAAATGATTTTATTTTAAATGTATTAAGAAAACTTTATTCTCTCAGTCAAATCCAAAACTTGTATACACTTCACTTGGTAAGTATTAGAATGACATCATCAAAAATGTCTGCAGGAACGCTCACAAGGACAGATTTATTGATAGGGCTGTACTTCAAAAATCAGACAGACTTTTAAATCACATCTCAGGTTTAATAGAGGAGGACTAAAACTTCTCATTCGGAAAGAGACCTGGCCTCGAACGATCTGGTTTTGTGTGCATATGGGAAAGAAGATTATAACTGAATTTAAAATTGACGCATACAACCGTGCAATCAAATATGATTGTATGATTTGTTTCCTGAGACTGGAATTATGGCTTCTTATGTGGTTCCTATTATGCAATAAAGTTATGTTATACCATAAATAGTCGATGGTTTTCTGCCATGAAATTTTAAAAGAATGCAATAAATTGTGCTTTATACCAAATATCCCACAAAACACTATTAGAGCATATTCTTATGAAAATACCATCATTAATATAGGGATCTCTAATGCCCGATTCCACTTTCGAAGATTTTGTTTTAATGGGTTACAAAAATCCCAATCTACCACCGTGGGGTCCGGAAATCAGAGACTTTTTACATTATGTAATTTCTTACACTATATTGTGCACTATAAACTGTAAAATTTTGCTAAATCTTACAACTTTGTCTATATAGATTAGATTTCAATAGACCAGACTGTAAGATCCCCTTTAAGCAAATGTTGTAATTATATAAAACATTTTGCTGTGTCTTTGAGAGTTGCCTGATCTTCCCAAGTTTGAAAGCTGCCTGGCTGTTTTAAAGAATTATTAGCATAATTACACTATGTTGGGTACTTGGATGTAGATGGAAAATGTGAAAGTGGCTGGGCCAGAGATAATAAAGCAATTTAATGACTGGAGAAAGTGAAGGAAAAGCTCAGGCTGATGATTCCGATCATAAACTTGTTTTTGGAGGTGGGAGTTGAGCTGAGCTCAAACTATACGGTTTGTTTTGGCTTGATGTTTCCTTCACTGTCACAACCCTGGAGAAAACTACTGAAACCTCAAGCAAGAAGATATAGATACATGTATGAAGAAAATCCAAGGTTCTTTCACTTTTTCAGGTGTCACCTTCTCAAACCTGGTCCATATAAAAGCAAAGAGGAAAGGAATAACCCCACCTGAATGCGCTAAAGGGAACAGGAACCAAGCCACCCCCAAATCCATCCACCATCCACCCCACCGTCCTGTCTCAGGAAACTGAGCTGTAATGTGATAACCCTGTTCAGGCTCCAGGGACCCAGATGGCCTGGTACAAACCAGGCATAGACAAGCTGGAGACTGGGCAATGAAACAGGGTGAGCGCTGGCCGTAGCCAGTGTAATACAAGGACCTTTCCCATTAGCACAACAAACCCCAGAGCACAACAAATGGTTTTGATGCAGCTGAAAGGTAGTCCTCTACTCCGGTTAGCCCTCCTTAGCAAGACAACAGCCAGGCCCACCGCTGGGCACCCCTCCTGGGAGCTAAAGGGAGTGAGCTAGCATTAGCCTCAGGGTGAAAGTACTTAGCTGTTAATAATGGACAACAGAACTGCTTTAAACTTAACATCCAAGAATCATAAATGGATTTTCATGAAACACAGTCCTGAAAGACTTTCTGATTTGAGTTACAGTAATTGACATATGGTCTAGTTTATTGAGCTATGACATATACAAAATGTAGCTAATAATGACACAACACAATCTCACGGCAATTCGTAACTATTTTATGAGATGGCTAATTCGTTCATACGATCACATTTGTACGTTTTTGTACAATTTGCTTTTGTGCTAGTTATTTGTTGTACGTTTTTAGGCTAATTAGTTACAAATTCCTGTGAGATCAGGACGTATGCTTGGGCAAAGTTAGCACAAAGGATTATTGGGGAAGCTACTTTTCTACGATTATAAGCTACGATTATATTAAACAAATTAATATTTTGCTATAGAAAGATACAAAATATCAGTTTGGAGATTCATATTTGTAAATTATCTTCGCTTTTGGAACTGATTGCGTTACATACAGCTGGATGAGTCGACTTAAGAGACGGTTTATGACACTATGTTTAAATATACAATTTAGCATAACACTGTAGTTTTATCACAGTAAATTGGTTTTCTTTGGATAAAGTAGCTAACAATCAAATCATTTGATTAGTAGCGTTGTTAAACTAGGTTAGTTACTCCCCAAACACTGCTACAAAGAGACTAAAATGTTCGTAGAAGTCGCTGAAATTCTTTGTTACCCACATTTTATACACAATATCAAACTGATGTGTCAATTTGTTTTCCTGACCACAATAAAGTAGTTTATGGTGTATATGAAGCCTATACAACAGCATGACATGGTAAATTTGCTGCTGAAACAGAACAGTGTAGCACAGGCTGATGGGTGTTATATCAGGACATCCCATACAATCAAGATCAATGGGAGAGATTAGCATATTCCTAAAAGCCCCTGAACCACTTCAAAGCAGACTCTGCGTTTACATATCGCTCCAATTTCAATGTTGTTTGGTCAGACACGCAAAACGCCATATTGCTTTACCATTTAATGACCCGTGTATTCGCACAGTGCAATTTCTGGTCATATCAGGTCACGCTGAGATCTCCCAGGAACATTTTGGAATGCGGTCTGCTGGTTACCACCTACTGTAGAAGTCATTTGTTTTCTGCTGACAGGCTGGAGAAAGTGATCTCACAGTGCCAGACTGACAACATGCTGAAATTCACCATTGGCATGGAACAGGCTCTGGACACAAACACAATCTCAGGTGAAGAGAGAAAGGCACGTACCATGAAGATCGGTAACAGTGCTGCGAGAGCCTGTCGGTTTTATGAAAGAGATTATATGTAAATTCACACACTAAAAAAAAACAACAACACTACAAGTTCAAGTCCAAGGAGGTTTTGGGATGGATGAGAACCGGAGATGCTCCGGTTAATGTGAGACCATTTGGAATGTCATTACAGTTTAAACATCACGGGAGGGCTGGGGTTTGATCCAAATCCTTGTGATCAGAATTGCCAAATACTTTCCTCTGTTTTTCCTTAAGCCTGATAGAAATAATAAGTATAACGAACAAAGCAATCCAGTTGGACATGAGTCGAGGCGCATCTTAAACCATTTAAAGGCATTGATTGTCTACTGCCTCAGGGATGATTGTGGAAAATGATACTAACTAAAGAAAGTGTTTGTGTGCTACCAGTGATACTTTAGAGTTGCCCATCCAAGATCTTCAAGTCCAGGCATAAAGCGCCTGGTGCTAATCCGTTCATTTACTGTAAACTAAACTCTTTGACCTTTAAATTGCACAGTACGAGAGTTTAAGACACCATCAAATGGCATGATGAGAGCATTTTTTTTCCTTCTTTTTTTAAGTTTGTTGACCCATTTCCTACTGCAAAAGATTCTTCACCCACAGTAGTGTCCAAAAGTGATATATAGCCAATATATTATTAAAAAAGTTTTAAAAACGTTGTATTTATGTTGCATAGTCACATACTTGGGGTATAAACTTAAGCTTAAAAGGATAGTTTAACCAAAAATTTTGTCATCTTTTACTCACCCTCAAGTTGACATCTTCAAGTTGAACATTTTTATATATTCGAAGAAACCCATTTTCCCTGATATGCAATATTCCAAATAATTTAATCCAATAAATACCTTAAAAGTTAAAAGCTTTGTCCATTTGTACTATACACATCATACTTTAATGGTTTAATCAAACCTGAGAGACAAATATTGTACAAATATACCATATATATGTCATTTGTACATTTTAGATGCCTATATCTGCTAAAAGATTATTTTCAAGAGGTTTTTAAGCACACCATCAAGACCACAAACCCAAACCAAACCTCACAAGAGCTGTAATACCATATGAGTCTTACAGATGAGATAATCAGTTTACTTAGCCAAAAAACACAACGAACAACAATCAATTGCCTAGTCCATGTCTACAAACCCACAGGTGTTTCCCTGTGCTCCAAACTCATTTTCCAAAGTTTAACTTCACTGTTTCAAGCTAAACTTAATCTCTCTGAATTTTGTTAAACCTCGCAGCTGGGAAATAAGAGACGAGTAAGACAGATAGTTCATGGGTGATGTGTTATGCTATAAGCACCAGACACTGTTTTGCGTGGAAAGGGAAGAACGTGTGTGCGGGAGCGGCAGGTTCCCAGAATCACCGCATTGATACCCATCCATAAAAACACTACTGGGAAACTAATCACATAAGGCGCTCTGACATTGATCAATACAAGCCCTTTGTCTCTCAGTGTGATCCATTCGTGGCTGCACGACATATTTGCAAAATCTGTCCAGATGGAATGGAAAACATCTGTGGGCTTGAGAGTCTCGCTCACAGTATGTCTTTGTCACCTGACCCAATGGTGTGACAGTCACGGCAAGATGAACCAGATTACGAGTCAGACCCTTTTGTTTCCAGCAAAACTTTCAGCCGTTTATTATTCCTTGTCTGATCCAGCCAGCTCTGGAGAAAGTGCCAGAGGGATGTCTGAAGCTTTGGATGCCTCTGGCACTCTCGTCTGTCAATCATCCAGACTTTTGATACAGCTCCCCTTCAGGGTAAGAGAAATACTAGAGAATTCCAAACTTTACAAGAGATAATGAAGACGACAGTAGTCAGGGAGACAGAGAGGAAAAGCAGGTGGAGAGGGGTTTGTGAAGATCGGACTAGTCCTCCCTGAGGAGGTTTATGTCAGTTTTTTTGCAGCTGAGATATGTTGTAGTGCATAGTTTTCTAACCAATTAACAAATTATGAATGAATAATATTATTCATTTAAAAATATCTATCAGTTTTAGTTTAATATTTAGTGATTGTGTCTTTTGTACTGTATATTTTTTAGTTTCACAGTTGCATCCTAAACTTCATGAACAACTAGCAAAGTTTCATTATTCATTGCTTAAACTTACTGGATGGTTAGATGCTAGAGAAGTCTAACAAGGCCAGTACAAAAACTATTTTTGGCTACCTCTGGGTCCTAAAGAAATCAAATTTGGTTTGTACAAGAATATCTGTGAACACTTCTGCTCAATTACTTCGACCATTACCATAACTAAATATAAAGGTTGCATCTGCGTCATGTATAATCAACATATTAATTTATTCCCGTAATTATACATAATAATACAAAATATATCACATTTATGAGTCGCATATAAACCCATTTTTTTCAAATGATGCTTGTATCCAGATCGCACAGCCTTCCGTATCACCCATATGCAGATAATACATAACGTCTGCTTTAAAAACAAAACTGAATCAGCACACAAAATGACATGACAAACATTTGCCCAAAATCTAAGAATATTCCATCTGGTGCAAGAAAAAATAGCCCGACATATCTACAAACCAAAGGAGTTTTAAGCAGACTTTGATTGATTCACTATATTAAAGAATAACATTATTTCTGCTGTGATATGCAGCATCCCGCTGCGTATTATTTCTCTGGGAAACCACAAAGACTTCCACAAGAAGACAACACAGTTAGAAGCATGCAGAAACTGTCAAGTAAAGATATCGAAAAGACATAGACGAAATAAACTGTACAACTGTAAAACTGGCAGATGAATCCCGGAGGGAATTTTATATCAATTACAAAAAAAGTTCAACGTCCTGAGCCTCCTGTGCTTCATAAAACTGATTACAAGGTATTAAAGTACATAAAACAGCCTATAACAGAATATTTCAATGGCAGGTTTCCATTGTGACAACATGCCCCATTGTTGGTGCACATTGTTCTGAAAGTCTGAATTAAACTCACATATCTGGTTATTTCAAGAAAAGCTGACAGAAGTTAAATCTAGTTCTTTTATTCTGACTCAATGTTTTCAATGACCTCAAATATTGTAAATTATTTAATTCCAAATAATTTTTTACAGTATTACACTCTTTCATTACATTAGAAGTCTTATGAAGTTTACCAAAATGTATTACTACCTTTCACACTTTCTATCAGTCTTTCATATGTAATATGCGTTTCATACGATGACATGCTATTTCCATCGTTCCTTTTGAATTACATCATCATGTCATATAATTGGCATGAACAATAACCAAAAATCTATCCGCAGTGCCTGTCTGACTGTTTAAATTCTCATTTAAAATGGCCATACATCGCTAGTCATCATACACATGGTACAAATGGATTTTGACTGAAATGCTCCTTGAGCTCGGACAGCACTTCATATGCATGTGTTTTCATTGGGTTAACATGGCTGCATCGAAAGAAGAACAATGAGTGATGATGTGTGGGAAGCCTGGATCTGGTTAGAATCTGAGCTGTAAACAACAGAGCGATGAAGGATGAGTCATATGTGTGTGTGTATTCATGTCTTTATGTATGACCGTACAGTATTAGCTATCGCTCATTTTTTTATCCAACTGTCATAAATACTGCCATTAGAAACATTGGAAGAAGCATCTCTTGTGCACTTTGTTGTGAATTAAGACATCTGGGACATCATCTATAACCGCACCACAGAACTTAGTCCTGTTACTGCTAAACAGATTTTCTTCCTACTATATGGTCTATAAGTGGAGAATATAGACTGCAAGGCATCCTTTGAGGAACTTTGAGGTCTAAGAAACGAAGAGTAGATGTTAATGAAGCATTAACTGAGAATTTTCCCCAGAGGTTTGACTTCAAAGGGCAAACTATGGGGTGGACCAGATTCAATTATAAACATGGCACAGCATTGTGATACTACTTGGTATTGTGAAAGATATGTTTATTGTATCAAGACAACCCTAGTAGGTAACCAGTAGAAGCCTCAATTCCATCCTTCTCTCCGCACCTCCACATAGCTGAAGATCTGGAAGCATCCATTTCACATTTACGAAATCCTCCCCATCCTGACAGCTGTCTTGACAAGTCCCTCAATCCGATCCAATCAAATGTTACCTCTCAGTAGAACTTTCTAAAGTTTTGTTCCTGAAAAAAGCAACATCTTCGGGTGGAATAAGCAGAACATGCTATACATGAAGCCAGCGTCTGTCTGATAGCATATGGAAGATGTTTACACTAATATTGTGCCGCTCTGATGTTATCACATGCCTTCATTTAGTGGATCATATGTTCCCGAGAGAGTAGCTCTAGAAGCAGGGACAGCTTTTCATGGAAATAGATTAGAACTTATGGGCGGCTTTTGCAGCGACACATATTGTGTACTGGGGAGTGCTCCCTTTGAAGAAAAATAAGTCTTGTGAAATGAGTAAAAGCATTTTGGAGATACAACAAAGCATTTTTGGGCGTAGCCTCAGCGCATCCACAGGATTTTAAACAAAAACATATCTGTGGGCTCCTAACCAGACAGAAACATTGTCCAGTTTTTGAAAGTTTAATGTTTAAAAGACGAAAAAGCAAAGATGCTGTTACAATAAACTGTGCAATTCACAATAAATTACAGATATGAATATAACGAATCAGCCACTATTTAAAGGACTGATGTTAAGATTACATTCAAGTTACAGACCCTTTAAATGCTGATAAGATACCAGGCGGATTCCATTAAAAGCTTTGAAATGATTACCCTTGCGATCAATTCTTAAGATAACTTAAACGTCATGTAGCCCATATGGATAAAACTCACATCCATTACATCTTATCACTCAGTAATACAGTACAACCAAATACCTCATGTTTAAGTGCACACACACTATATGTCTCAGCCTGCTTGTTTTCAACCAGAGACTGATAAATCTCGGCACTCTCAAGTGGAACATACACACAGCAGTTAGTATTTTAAGTAAAGTGAACCAAAGTGGCCTTTCGGCGATATGACGAGCAATAATTTAACCCATTCTACGTCCCCAGCATTACAGTCGGGGGGATTTGGCCATGGTTCTGTAGACTGATGTGCAGCGATGCCTTTGATTCTGCACATCTGGAAAAGGCGCTTGCCGGTTTAAGCCTGTCCGCGTACGCTCTTTGAAATGAGCAGCCACTGCTGACAGTCTACAGGGGCCAGCGGCCCCCTGACAGCTCACCCCCCTGTTTCTTCTGGAAGACTGGTTTATCAAGTCTCATGCAGCGGCAATAAATGTTTTAGTGGGGGTTGTGTGTGTGGATGAAGGAGAAAGAGAGAGAGAGAGAGAGAGAGAGAGAGAGAGAGAGAGAGAGAGAGAGAGAGAGAGAGAGAGAGAGAGAGAGAGAGAGAGAGAGAGAGAGATTCGAGAGAGAGAGAGTTATTACATTTTCAGAAGAAAATTCGAGTTTTGTTTGGCCCATGCAATGCTAGGCCGTTGTGGATGGTTGCCAGGGGGTTGCTATGCAGTTGTATACAGAGCATCTCTAGATGCTTCAAGTCCATATTTCAATTCCTAAATTGTTTCACTCAGATTTATCATCTACATGTAAGCATACTGCAAGTCTGGTTGCTTGGAAACGCAATAGCACCTCCTTGTAGCACCTACCAGCACCTCCTTAAAGGGACAGTACACTTAAAAATAAACATTTTTGTCATTGTTTATGCACCCTCATGTCATTCAAATTTGCATATGACTCTTTATTTCTGTGGCAAACAAAAGAAGATATTTTGACAAATGTCTTTGTGGTTTTGTGTCCATATCAAGTCAAAGGAGGCCATGTTTGGTTACCAACTTTCTTCACAATATCATCTTTTGTGTTCTGCAGAAGAAAGATTATAATGACATGAGGGTGAGTAAATGATGACAAAATGTTTTGGTGAACAATCCCTTTAACAAGCCACAAGATTAAGGGAATCATGTATGTGCCAAAGGTAAATACTAGCCCCAAGTAAAAACAACAGTAAAAGCCTAGGTGATCACAGTTAATGAGAAAATGAAAACAAATGGACCCAAAGCAGACACAGGCTTAAGACGAGTGACATAAATGAAGAAATACAGAGTAAAAGAACAATAAAGGCTGAGCTGAATGGAGGACGGTGGTCTGTTACGCAAACGCTCTCCTCTACAGTGATGCATCAGGGTGGATTACTCAGCTCACAGGAGCTCGTAAATTACGCCGGTGGAATGTCTGCGCCTGCCAACCTCTCGACTCAAGAACCTCGGCCCTGTTGAAGCCATCACTGGCCTGTGGTCTCCACTTTGATTCATCCACCACTTTCCGTTCACATTTTTGGTCTTTGCCGTTTTCAGGGAGTCGTAGGGAGACCATCATAGAACGGAATGAGTTGCGGCTTTGACGGAGGTTTGCTCAGTAGAGAAAAACATTTCAACCTGGCATTGGTTGCACATCATATGGTTAGTGATGCTAAGTAGTCGGCTTCTCGAGAAGGATACATTCCAATGTAATTGTACTGTCAGCTAAAAAACTAACAGGAGGTAATATTCTCCCAGCCATTATAAAGTACACGATTCAAATTGTTTTGCTAGAAGCTAATCTAACTTAGCATAACGTCACCTCGCGAAAAGAACCAAAGCCATTGTGCCAGAGGTCAAACTAAACACCGTTTTATGACAGAACAGTAACATTAGTCATTCATCACTCCCTGAACCCTAAAATGGTCGCCTTGACCTCTCTTCTCCTGTGAGACAGGAGGTCAAAGCAGGCAAAGGATGTCTGGTGACCCCCCTCCCCCGGTGACTGGGGGGGTCGGGGGGAGTCACGCTAATGAGTTTCACAGCAAGTCTGCTTTGGTATTCGGAGCAGTTTGGTTCATTTGCATGGTAGGAAGAACAAAGCGAAGCTCGCTCTGACATTTTGGGATGACAAGGAGAGGAAAAAGTCACAGCAAAAATCACTTAAAATTCATAACAGCAAGATGACCGTACAACTGCGGTGTATCCAAATAACGGAATGCACTGAATTGCATTAACAATATGAAAACAATTTGTAAATATTTTGCAGAATACAATACAGGGGAGTGGATATACATCATGTTTTAATAGATGACGACCTTGTGGTCTAGTAATAATGCGCTGAGAGGATACGGAGCATTGCGGTGCCAACTAACTGTCATCACCGAGTGAATCTCTTGCATTCACTCCACATGATCTCACCATAAACAAACTCCTGTGCCCAGCTTTTGATATGACGATAAGCCCATTCGAAAGGCAGGCATTAACATCCAAACTGCTGCAGTCAAGTCCTTTATAACTTCTGAATTAATGGCAACATAGAAAATCGGTATAGTATGTTAAGAGACTGTGACTATCAAAATGTCTTTGTTTAGTAATACTGAAGCAATTACATCATATTGTGTCTTTATGCAGGATCTCCGATGTCAAAAACCAAAAGAAGTATCCAAAGATGTGACCTTCTAGTTGTACAAGTATATTAAAACCCTATCAAAGTATGAAGCGTGTGTCATTTAAAATAAAACAGTGCAAAACGTTATATTGCTTCCACATGTGCTTTGAGAAAAACCTCAAAGCACCTCATTGAAAACTGAAAAGGGTTTACTTGTTTTTTTTCCAAAACAGCAATTTTAGCTGTAACTCTATTCATCTGTTTGAAGCACATGACCCATTCTTGAAGGCTAACATATTTACGTCTGGGTTAAAGCAATGTCAGCGAATTCAAAAACATCCGAGAAGCAAAATGTAAAAATAACAGCTAACTTTGATGTTTTGAGCTTATGTTCCAAAAAAAAGATGGCACAGGCAGTGCCAACTCTGATATTACCAGATATTTATATATAGAACCTACAATCTATCCTTGTATTAGTGTTTCTTTACAGCTTATTACAAAAGCAACACCCGTATATATGTAACATATGTTTGTGTGTTGCTTTCTGGTCTATTCTGGTCTAAACTATCTGTGAAAAATCTGCTGTTTGAAAAGACCTGCTTTAAAACAAATTAAAATGCTCCAATGTGTAAAGCACCAAAACACACTGAAGCCTAAAGGCATGCCAAAATGTCTTGTTCACAAATATGGTGAACTTAACAACACCAAAGCAAACATTATAAGCTGAAAAGATGTATCTTTGTTCAGCTACAGTATCTCTTGTATGTGTTTTTTCAACACCATTTCAATTCGATCCATTCCCCAATCACATCCAATGGATCAAAGACTCTACAAAGAAGACAAGGCCACTGCCAAAATCAGCAAATGTCCAGTCACTTCACAGCTGAATGAGATCTTGTGTCTCCACCCCAGAGAGAGTGAGATGGACAGAAAAGAGACAGCAAGCGAGGGAGAGAAATGGTGGTGAAAGAGCAGCCTTGAGGAGGGAGAAGAGGGAGTGGGTCTCCATCTGTCCATCTCCAGGGTCTCACTGATCAGCAGGATCAGAGGGGTGAAAGGACCGTAAAGCCGATGGAATTCCAAGCAGGCCAAAAGAGGGAAAACAAAGCCTGTCCCATCCTCTAATCAGTCACATATGACCAGAGGGAGGGAGGAGAGAGAGAGAGAGAGAGAGAGAGAGAGAGAGAGAGAGAGAGAGAGAGAGAGAGAGAGAGAGAGAGAGAGAGAGACACGATCTACTTGTTGCCCCCTTTATAATCCAACCCAAAAATTCAGCAACTAAAAAGAAAAATGTTTGTTTGGTAACTATGGCAACTTAGTCAGAAAGCTCAGTATAGGATGTTTTTGTTAAATTTGTTAATAATGAGGATGAAACTTTCTAGTAAAAAGACAGAAAAACAACTTAACATGAAAAAATGATTGCAAAATGGAAGCGAAGAGACTATAATAATATGTAAATAAAATTAATTTAAATTACACCTACTGATCACTTGGAAAAAAACTTTTTGAAAAACCACAACAAAGTGCTGTGTTAAACATGACTTTTTTCCATGTCAAAACCACGATTCTTTGGACATACCATAGACCCAGAAACCCAAAAGTAGCTAAAAATCCAAATAATTTTATGACAGTTTTGAGTAAATCAGAGACTTCGATTGCATTCCTAACAACAGGAGAAAAACAAAGATGGTCAAAGAAAGTCTAGCGATCAGCTCTTTGAAACTGCACAGTGCCCTATAGAAATCTCATCCTGTCTATTCCAAAACAAATCCTATAGCAGACCTTGTGCTCCACTTATTAATGCCCTTTCTCATTTCTCTGTTATCAAGATAATTAATTTTCTCCTTCTCCAAATGCTGTTGTTATTAAAACTACATTCTTGAGTTTAACATGTTTGATAGAATTAAAGGGATGGTTCTCCCATAAATAAAAGTTCTTTCATTATGTATTCATCTTCATGTCATTCCAAACCACTATGACTTTCTCTTTCTTCTGCAGAACACAAATTAAGATATTTTGAAGAATGTTGGTAACCAAACAACCCTATAGGCCCCATTGATTTCCAATGTCATTGGCCTAGTGTCATATATCTGTTCCAAACATTTATATCCATTTTTTAAAGACATGAGGGTAAATAAATGACGACAATATTTATTAGAATTGTTTTGGGTGAACTATCCCTTTAAAAATCTGCCAAAGCCTGAATTAATTCATCCACTGTAGCTAAAAATAAAAGCATACACGGCCCTTCTGTTGCACATCTGCATGCTTCTGTGACGCAAGAATATACTTAGCATGCAATTTCCAGAATTGTCTAAACATTACAATCGGCCATACCCAATTACCATGGCTGGTTTGTTTCCTGTTTTCCACAGCATACGGTCTCATTTTTTAATCACAATATGTGTCTGACCTGAGGTTTTCCTCCATAAGCATAATTAAGTTCATGTTTGTTTATTTGTCAATTCAGGAAAAAAGGCCATAACATCTTTTGTGTAACTGCATAGCTGAATCTAAACCTGCTATCCAAACAAGGCTAGCTTTATTTTCACCCAAAATATTAAAGTGATAGTTCACCCCAAAATGAAAATCTGTCATCATTTAGTCACCCTCATGTAATGTCAAACCTGTATGGCTTTCTTTCTTCTGCAGGACAAAAGAGAAGATATTTTGAAGAGTGTTGTTAAACAAAAAAAATCATTGTTTCCCATACACTATTGCAGAAGAAAGAAAGTCATACAGGTTTGACATTACATGAGGGTGCCGAATTTTCATTTTGGGGTGAACTATCACTTTAAGAACTATATTTAATGTCTTGTAAAAACCGTACAATAGATACATACAATAGATCATTTTATTGTGTAACCAGCAAAACTTTGCTACATTTATCAACAGGTTTGACCAACAACAGATCGGCCAACATAAACTACCCTGGACCAGCATGGAAGCTGATCCTTTCAGCCAGCAAGCCCAGTGCTAGACATTAAGAGTAAATGTTTCGGGAAGTACCACCTCTACTCCCTGCGCTGTGTAAATACCATCCAGATCAAAGTATGTTCATTCCTAGATCCCAAAGTCTTTCTGCAGGACACTGAACAGCACTACAGAGCCGCAACAGGTCCATTAGAGCTCATCAAGAGATTGCCTTCACAGAGAGCAATTACAAGCACAAGGAGCCATAACCCTTCCTGAAGTCCTGCCAACAACATCTGAGCACCATGTTTCCACAGGACGCTTAAAAACGGATTCCCAATTAATTGCTCAAACCCTAATTCGATTTAGTATGGCCCGAGCGAGAAAGTTTATTTTGTCTTCGGGACTATCAGAAATAGGGCTACGCGTTTAGCAAGCGCAGCAATATACCAGAAATAAGTCGACGGGCTGCCAACATTCCTGCGCAACCTATGGTACAATTACACAGAACTGATGGATTAATGAATGGAACATTTACAGTAAATTGGCGAAGTAAAACGGAGTGTAGAAAGCTGTCCAACTACTAGAGAGACACAAACAAAAGACAAATTCTTGTTTAGTTTAGCATTTCTGTTAAGTGCATCAGATATTCCCACTTCACTGCTTGTTTCAGTGCCAAACCATTAGAAATGTAAAAAGGGAGAGACAGAAAGGGACAGCGCCTTGGAGCACAATGTAAATACCATTGTACTATACATATATTGATGTGTCTGATATTGCAATGCACAATAAATAAATAATAAATAAATAAGCTATGTATTATAGAGCTATGGCGATTGCATCACGATTCTTAATTTTTTTTTATTTAAAATTCAGATTGATGTTTCAGTGATGTTTTAATAATTATCATACAAAACAACAAATCTGTTGAATAACCAAAGTTATTGAAAATATTTTGGAAAATAAGATTGATTTTTTAGAAATTCAATCTGTAAATGCAATCTGTGACTGTAATTTGATGGTACTGGAAATGAATTGTGGCATTCATATGCCTTGATATGTATTGAATACCATGAAACTCTCCTTCTAAGAATATAAACATATCACTGTGCACTCTTAAAAATAAAGGTGCTTAAAAAGTTTTGGTTCCACAAAGAAATTTTTGTGAGACAGAAAGGTTCTTCAAATGTTAAAGATTCTTCTACAGCATCGTGAAGCACTTTTAGTGTACTGTAAGTACAAAAAATGGGGTATTACCATGGCACTCCAACAAACACCAAGTCACATTTTGATTATTCCTAGTAGATAAAGAAGAAAAGGTCTCGGCAGACTAGTTGTGAACCAGCAGCTCACAATTTTAGCATAAAAGTCCCAACATTTCAACACACACTTCAGGCCTTCCATAGTGAAAAAATACAAGCCTCTCAGGAAAGTCCCCACAGTACAGCTCTCTCCCTGCATATAAAGACTGGCTGTGGCTAAAAGCTCTTAAAGTTTTACAAGCTAACATTAACCCCCGGTGCTCTTAAGAGCCCTGATGCACAAGAGGGGCATGGCACCATAAACACTCTCTGACTCTGCTGTGGCACTTCCATTCACACTCGAGCAGGAGACATACTCCACTGTCATGCTATTACAGTCTGGAATTATGCACTTAACACAGCAACACAGTCTATTTATGTCTGTGAAAGATTGCGTTCTGTTATTGATGTAAATATTTCCCTCTCAAGTGCTAAATAATTCTATACAGTTTGCTGTTTCTATACAACAGTTTGCAGAGACTGTTGCAATGCTAATGGAATGCGTTTGTGTTCTGCAGAAGAAAGAAAGACATACAGGTTTGACATTACTGAGGGTGACTAAATGATGAAAGAATTTTCATTTTGGGGTGAACTATCACTTTAAGAACAGAACTATATTTAAGTACAAATAATCGATTACAGTGACACAATCGATTTTTGATAAATCAGCTTGTAAACATCATGCGAAAATTATCGCTTTGGGTATTTTATGTCCATCATAAATCAGAATAAAATGCACTGTGGACAAGTCCTTATGCCACTGTCTGTATAACTTACAGAACATAAAACTATTGTACATTTATGCATAGTGGCAGAGAGAAGGAGAGAAAGAACCCTCCAAAAAATGAATTTCTCACTTAGTATGTTTGTCTTGTTTTGCAGTACAAATATCTACAATGACTTAAGATAGTAAGTCTTGTTTATTTTTAGGTAAGTATTAGGTAAGTTTCTGCTTTAAACAAGAAACAGTTTCACGACCCCTTTAACAAATTGTTTATTTAACACAATTATGATACAATAAAATATTAATATAAATGGATATATATATATATAAATAAAATATAAATAGTTACATTATTAACAAATAGCCAAACCCATCAACAAACACACACCGGAAGTTAGCTTCGGGTCAGGCGCATGTGTCCGATGAAACCGTCAATTTAATTGAAACATTTATTATATTTATTAATATGTTTTCATTTTCTTTTTGCATAAACTTAATTTTGACAATTTATATTAAAAAAAGTAAATGATTCAATAGTTTTTAGATATTTGTACTGGAAAACAAGGCAAAATACGAAGTAAAAATTTCATATTTTTTGCAGTGAAGAATTATGCTCCTGGTTCTTCTGCTAAGAAATAAATCTAAAGGTCTAGTCTATCTGCTGTGATTTATGTAAAGCCGATGCCAGTAAAGTGATGCTTGAGGTGTGCGCGTGAATCAGGGAGGCTCGCACAGACTGATCCAAAATCACCCGCGTTTCCCCTATAACTCACTGAAGTTAGAACTCTTGAATTCTAATCCACCAATCCTCTTTTTTCATCGTACATCATCTACTCCATAACCCTGTTGACAGGCGTTACATTGGAAATGACATCACAACACTGAAGCGAAATGCTTGGAGGCTTTCAAACCCGTGGGCTGCAAATGTAGCACAACTGATTGAGACTTTTTTTGGCCACCAGTAAATGGTGCGAACAGCCAAGTGCCACATGAGCTAAAACTAAGAGGGGTGAAGTTCTCTTCTCACACTCCATCGCTGCTATACCACCGGTCCTCATAAAATCTTAAACCACTTCTTTAGTTTCACACTTGCCCTCACTTTATAAGCAAAGCTTGTGGTGACACAATGTGTTTGGAGTTACGGAACAGTGTAACGGGACAGTTCAACTAAGACTAAAAGTTCTGTCATCGTAAGCCTGTTCAGAACCTACTTCTGCTGTCCGGCGGTACAAATCAAGACATACATACATGCAATTAGCATGGAACCTAAAATCTTTCAACAGTCTATGTGCAGATGAATTGCAATTCTCTCACAACAGCAGAAAATGTTATGGCTCTTTGTTGCCTTAGGTCCATTGACATGATTTTAGGTAAACCCTTGGCATTTGAGTGATGAAGGCAGGTAGAGGGTTCATAAATCATGGGGACGCAGAGAAAGGTGTTGGATAAAGGAAAGTGACATTAGCCTCGGTGCGTAATGAGAGAGTTCGAAGGCCAGCGCGCAGCTCTGTGTGTTGATTCTAAGCAGGCCTGGCTTGTCTCAGCGAACGGCTTGATGAAGCAGGAAGTCATCCAAACACAAGCTATGCGGGCAGAACACAGCAAGGTGGTCTTAAACATGCGACACAGGCCCACACACAAAGCTTTGCACCACCTGGAGAAAGAGCAGTCTATGGGACATGGATGAGTGTAAGTACATACTGTACGTCCGAGACATATCTGGGATCATGTTTTGTCTTAGGTACTTAGGTGCAGAAGATACGGAGATGTTAAGGCGTACTAGGTGTATGCTTAGCTCGCTTACACAGAAAGAGACAGACATCAGCCAGCAACAGTTGATTCTGTTTTTATGTGAGTTGTACAGTAGGGACTGATACAAACTCAGTTACAGTAGTGGCCAAAAGTTACATCTTCAAATATATTATTAGAGATTTACTTAGAGAAAACTTGTTGTCCCAAATGACATACTATACAATATGCACATATATAAGAAGGGAGGAATCATCCCAAATGAAATACTTAATGGTTTTATACTAACTGGAAGGACAAGTGAGCGCAAACGGCAAAATTACCTGAGTCATCATCAGAATGAAGCGTAATCATTCCGCATCATCCGGGTACTTAAAGTGCACTTCATTTTTTGGAATTTTCAATTTGAACACACTACTCATTCTATGCCATTTTGTAGTATGAATAGTGTATGTATTCATGTTGCATAGTTGTACTTGGAGTATAAACTAAAGCTCAGCATTGTGAAGAATTTAAGGAGGCTTGACAATAAATTCCCAAAGTTTATAGAGAGATAGTTGAGAGAATGTCTACAAAATATCACTACACAAATATCACTAATTTAATGTATAAATAAGTTCATGGCATGGATTAGTTCCAGTGAGATTTTGTTTTTTATCATTAGTTTCAAATAAAAACCCATATTCCCTGATTTTTTGCCAAATAATTTGTTCAAAAAAATGCCTGAAATGTTAAGTGTTTTGTCCATTTTGTAGCGTACACCTCATATTTTGATGGTTTAATCGAACCTGAGGGAGCATTAAAATCAAATATTGTACTAACATACCCCCAGGACATCACTTGTGGCCATTACTGTATATTTTCCACAATAATATCAGCAAGCAATAAAGTGGTAACAGTTTAAATAATGGTGCAGCATTCTCTTTTCAAATGTGCATAGATTTTATTCCAAAATTATGTCTGTCCAAATGTAAAAAGCACTGATTATGATTTAATAAAATGTACATATTCTGTGTGCAATATCCATTAGCTGTAATTGATTTGTGCCGACATATAAATTTCTTGCTTAAGTTGTATTTATTTTTGAAATGGACTTTGCAAATTCTAAGCAAAGGTTGGCTACCCTGAAGATGCAAAAATATAACAGAGTTCACTTACAATTGTGTTACTCAATGGTTTTGACGGGTTTACTATTATTTCAAAATGTGGAATAAATATGAATAAAGAATGAGCAAGTAATCCTAAACCTTTGACCTGTAGCGTATATACAGTATATGTTATTGTGAAGATTAATAAGAAGCCAACTAAACCTCAACACACATGGTGCCCTTTTAGCACTACTACAAATATAGCAGTCAAATTAGTCTCAGATCTGAGTACTTGTAGTTTAGTGAAGCAGATTCCACATGCACAGCCTCTTCACCTCTTTGGCATCTTTTATGATGATCTGGCATCTGTGAGGTGAAAGCGTGATCGTGCTAACAGCCGGCTGTGATGAAATGGGTGTTACTGTACGTGAGTAATTCTAAGAAATGAAATATAGGTGTGTGGTTGACATGTGACCCTCACTACATCATTTAATAAACACTACATTCATCTGGCCACAGAGATAAACCAAAACGATTTATTGCTTGGTTGTTTCATTTAAGTGTCAACTTTATCTCAGACGTTTCTCGTACAATTAAGAAACAGACACAGAGGAGAAAGTTGTTTAGAATGCAATGTAATCACATTTGTGATTTTCTTATCTATTGCTATAGAATAAGTATTTAGAGATGCTAAAGGCCTCAGTGATTTTCTTTACCCACGTGCGCATCTGGAAAGATGGTTTTCCTATCTGAGAATCCATCTATGCAAGCGAGCGTGTGGCTTCATGCAGATTTAAAAGGAGATGGCGCTGACTCAGGCTTACCCGTCCCAGCTTGGCCTGTAATCACAGCCTCCTGCATGACAAACTCAGAATCACAGCTAGACTGCGGCCCACGGGCTTAAAAGTCCCATAAATCTCAGCCTCCTCATGAGGGTGTGGTGGCCGGGGGTGTGGGGTAGTGGCTGGATGTCAAACATGATATGTTAACAGCTGTAGATAGTGCTGCCCTCTGGGGCAGTTGCACTGATTGGCATCTGACTAATTTGGGTTCCGCACACATCGCCCTCCCGTGCATGTGGAGTCTGTTTTGACAGTTCTGCCTTACCGTAGATTAACAAAGGTAAACCTGCCACCCAAAGCTTTCAAAGGTGCATTTCCAGGAAATGCCATTGCTTATGAAAAGCAGCAAAAATGCTTTTTTAGGCAGACTTGGATCTTATTTTTTGTTGGCTGTTAACACACACTGCTAGACGATATTGAAGCAATAATTTGTTACATTTGTGAAAGCAACACTAGAACTATCACAAATCAGAATGCAAATATTACGATGATGTCATTGCTGTTGGTTCACTGATCTATAATAAAGAACTCAATTGCCTATGACATCATAACAATAAAGCCACCGCACCTTTACATTAGTGGGCACACACACATACTATCTTAATGTAAACTTTGCTCTATTGTTGTTATGATACCATAAAGATATTTTACGATACCACAATAATGTTCAATTCAAACGTACAAAATATTGCAAATACCTGATAGGTATTATAGTGGGTTGGCTGACCCAAAAATTAACGTTTATTTCACATTTTAAAACATTATTTAAAAATGCCCTTTTGTTGAGACCACCCAAAGTGGGTTTAATCAAGTCCCATTCAGCCCAGTTATTTCAATCAAACTGTAGCGTGATTCCCTAAGAGACCCAACCAAGTGACAATTGACAAAACTCCCCAATCAACTGGAACTTTCTGAAAGAGTTGGAAGAGAACTATGACAAGCCACCCGCAGAAAACCATGGCAACCTAAACCTCACATCACGCTCCCAATCAAGAGAGGAATTTATTAAGAGTCTCTGCTGAGACGTATTAATCACTGACTCATCATTAGGGATTTCTGGAATTCCAGCATTATCTTCTCAATCATATATTGGTTTCGGTTAGATTTTTCCGGCTCCATTCGGTCCCTAGTGTAAGAGTGTTTGACAATATAATCCATACTTTTCTTCTCTTGCACCCTTTTGCTACTTTTCGTGCACACACACACGTACCTTTCTCATCCGTGTCCCCTGAGGGCAAATCTTTTCTCTCTCATTAACCCGGTCCTTCACAAGTCGACTTCACAAGACTCAACAAATTTTTACTTGTTTTACAACGGATTCCCTTAACGTGTAATTACATGGCTTTTCTGCAACAAAAAGAAACCCTTTCAACTTAATCTTAAAATGTAATGCAAAATAAGTTTTACGGCCCTGTCAAATGTTTCTTGCAAACGTTACCATTATTAATCGCGTATACACATTGTTTGCAGCCTGTGCGCATTAAATATGTCAAAAGGCATAAATAATGGCCTCTGAAATCAACAGGCGACCAACGTTTTTCAAACATATGTGGAGGAAAAAGGCGATTTATTGTGGAGGAACACAATAGGTTTGATCCCCAAAGATAAAACTCTACAATTGTTGGGACCAGACCAGACATTTGAGACTAGCACAATAGCCTGTACAAAATAACAATATTATTACCTAACATCCACCTGTACACAACAAATCATTAAACCTGACAACACATCCCAAGGCATTCTGAATCAATTACATTTGAAAAAGCTCAATTTTTGCATATTTAGAAAAAATGTGAATAGTGCTTGACTGTGAAAAACGCACCACCAGATTGCTAAGGTGTCATTGCTACAGTCTGTAGATACTAACATATTTTTAGTACTTTTTAGTAGGTGACACCATGTTTTATGAGGTTTATTATGCCGTGCATGAAAAGTTTCCCAAACGTAAGCTTCTATTAAATTCTGGCCTCATGCAAAGCCAGATTACATCTCATGTCCATTCTTCAGTGTAAATTAATTTTTTGTTTTTTTGTCAATTTTTGGTGAAATCCACATGACGCAATGTAATATTACCTCTCCTCAAATACTGCTGTTGTATACGTAGTATACAGATATATAATAGTGATATCTACATTCTAATCTAACTTGACTAATAAAAAAAGTGTTACATACTAAAGTTTATTATGGTAACAGTTCTTATTCAAATCCACAATTATGAGTAACTTTAATAGTGATGCTTATCTTAACAATCTGGTTGTACTGTGTTTTCATTTACCAACCTTTAATTTTGGCATGAACTCAAGTTGTTTTTTTAAATCCTTTGTATTATTTATATAATATTTGACAATAACACTCAGAACATTAGATTTTCATTTTTGGGTAAACTATCCCTTTAATACTAAGAATAATAAATGGTGTATAAGTATTGTTCATTGTTACTTCATGTTAACTAAGGTTTACTAATGTTACCAAATAGACCCTTATTGTTAAGTGTTACCAAAAAACATTAATCCACACTCTATAATTTAGATTACACACCTAAAGCTAATTTTATTTGGAGTAAGGGAGTAAGTAATAAAAAGGTGCGCAAGGTGACAGGATTAAGATTCTTGTAACACAAGTAGCGGTGTGATTAGTCAAACATGAGGTGACATGACAGAGCATCGAGCTAAACGTACACCTTTAACATGCCAGTTACCTGATATACTGACTTTCTGAACTAGAGATGCTGTAAGAAAGACTCACATGCTGTAACCTCTCGCTCACGGTTCCTCACATTTCCTGTAACTGCATCTTCACATTTTGTGAATGGAGAGACGTTGGCTAGCCCCAAATTTTGGCCGCAACAATGCGCAGGCTGAAACATTTACATAATTCAAACCAAAAGGTGTTTGCACACTCATCACACACACACACACACACACACACTTACGGTTGAACTGCGTTTGTCTAATGAACACTAGGGAGGCTTTAAGAAAATCGTTGCAGATCCAAAACAGATGGAAAAACTGATTACATCTAAAGAACTGATTACAAAGGAGGAGGAAGAGTCAAACATGAGGGATGAATAACCTTTAGAAAACTATCTGCTCTTAATGTGCACATTTCCAACACAAAGCAAATGTAGACACTCTCTTCTCTCCGGTTTCAAACGTGGCCTTAAATGGGAACAGCAGGGATCTAAGTAATGGAAGCTTTTGATTTTGCCCGCTGGGGATGTCTCTATGGAAAATGTGGCACGCTGTATCTCCGATCGGAGGTGGTTCTGCACCGAGCCGTGAGCCAGCGGTAAAATCAGACTTCTGGATCTAAGCATCAGATCTGAGCGGAGTCATGGGAGAAACCATAGAGCGGGTGGGGAGGGTTTTTTATACCAACGCTTGGAGTTCATGCAAAACTGTGCTTATACAGTGTTATTTAGTGCACTAATCTGTACTCGCAAGATCCGCTTGTGCCCCGAAAGTAAATTTCCGTCTTATGATCTTAAGAAAATACAGCTCTCTCAATAGTCATTGTGAAAATAATATCTGGCCTTAACAAATGCTAGGCTTAAATTAAGAGAACCATATAACCACATCCTTTGGAAATCAGCCCAGCTTCCTGATCGCAACAATAGACTAAGAAGAGTCAGTGGTTTTCTATATAAGTGTGTAGCGTTATCTGTTCAGACTCATCCTGCATTAGTGGCTGACATTAAACCACCATTAATAAGACATCCTGCACTCTTAATGGTTTAAAAAAAGCTTCTGTGTGCCGCAGGTGACATGCTATTTCTGCGCATGTCTATCGTAAATCAAAATACCACAAGATCTCTACACAAAAAAAATAAGTCCATTAAGTTCACATATACTAACATGTTTGGTGCATGGTCTGTCTACAGTCTAAAAGTCTGAGACCAAGAGTGAAAATGCTTTATTGTGAATAAAAAACGAATTCTAAAAATATAATATTTCCAAACAGCATCCTGTGTGCTTAACAGAAGCTTGGAAATCTGACTGTACACTAGACTTACATGGCCAATGTTGCAAATTCACTTATTTGTTCGGTGACCTAGAAACAGAACCAAAAATACTTTTTACGTCAACGTTCTTGGTCTAAAATTACATTTCCAGCGTTGTATCAAACTTTTAGATGTGAGTTCAAAGGTTTAAAGAGGTGGACCCCATCCCAAACGTTTCTCTGCTAGGGACCATCTTTATTACAGGCTGCTTATAATTAGGTGTTTATAAAAGAGGTAAAGACTTCTGCAATGACCAAAGGAAACATCTGCTATGTAATAACTGTGGAGGCAGTGCAGATATACACTCACCTACAGGGTTGACATGGCGAGCATCCATCCAGAAACATGAGGGAGAGAGAGGAGGGAGAGAGAAGGGGAGATAAAAAAAAAAAGAGCCATTATTAATAACAATGTGTTTCTTGTATTTCATACAGCAACGCAATATTAAACATATTCTTTATCTGTATAGATTATGCACAGAAAATTGTTCATTTGGGCAAATCTTAAACTATGATGATTAAATTTTTTTTTTTAAATTTGAAATGATTATTAGTTTGATTATTAGATTATTAGTATTAGTTTTACCTAAGACATTCCCTTATTAGTTTTAACATTTAAGAGTGTTGCCAGAATTTTTCTACTTTGCTGTTCTAGTTTAGCAGTTGTGTGTTCAATTCAATTCAAATTTAATTCAACTCTGAAATCTTGTATCTCCATACTTTATTTTTTTGCCAAAAATCATTAAGTTTAAACTCATTATTGAGTTTTGCAAATATTATTTAACCATAGTGATCAAAAGTGCTTGTCAACTTTGATAAAACAGTATCTAATCCTTTAAAAAGTACAGTGTTTTTTCTATTTCCTGAATTTGGACATCAGAGGTTTCAGTACAGCAGCAATATTATATTTATATTTAGTGGAATATTAATGTAGCTTTACTACGTGTTTTTACCAAACTAGTAAGTATATGAGATTTTTTATTCAGATTTGTTGTAAATTATTACTTGTTCAAGGCTCAACTAACTGTACAGTCAAAAATGCCAAACAGTTATGTAGACATCCTCTAATAAAAAGCACAATCAGATTTATTCCAAGACATTAGAACGATAAATGGTTTAACATGGACACATTTGCTACAAGAATGTTTCTAACAGAAAAACAGAACCATGAGGTAGAAGTATCCGTCTCATTTTTCCCATGGTCCACTGCAGCTCTGAGATGGCACGACACAAAAGAACCTTTGAGTTTGCTATGGTCTAATAAAGGCAGAGAGCGCGACCCCGCACCACCTGCCTCGTAAAATCGGTCACATGATATCAGCTATATGATCCCAATGTTTGGTCCGAGCAGGTCGATACTTACGACTGACAGATTTGGAGAGCATAAGGGTGACATAATCGTAACACTCACGCAAGCCATCTTTCATGCACAATAACAGAACGCATACACATCGTGTTCTCACGAAGTTCCCTCTTTCTTATTTGGTTTGGGAGTGAAAGACCATGCCGGAAATTATTACTGTAATATCGGACTCGATCTTCTGTGGCCATTCGCTTTTGATCGGCTTTAAGCATTTTTTCAACACGTATTCATTTGAAGCACACCCATTCTGTACTTACTGACTGCCGCACACTATTACTATTTATAAGAAATCTCTCCCTCTCTCTCTCTCTCTCTCTCAAACTGCTTCCACTAGCAGCACTAAATTGCTTACAGATTGGCTCCGAGCTTCTATGCCAAGTTTGGATGGCGGAGATCTGGCTTCATGTTCGCTATAGGAAGGCGGAGGCTTTGTTCTCCGGGCTCTGCACACGCCAAAGCCTTGACGAAAAAAAACAAGTAAAGCGCTTCATTTAATTTAATAAGAAGAGGGACCTATGAGTTCATCAGCCAGGGATGGAGGAGAGATCTATAGTCACATGCAGGGATGAGCTACAGATCTCATCAGACGCGAGCTGAATTTCTGTTGCCTCAAAAAGTACATTTCGACAAACTCTAAAATGTGCTTAAAACCAGCCCGCAGAAAAATTATATCGTTTAGACGTTGCTGTGTTTTTAGCGTAGTATCTACATGTACAAACAATCTGTAACTATTGATATTCACAGAATATATTACCGTTTCTTATATTTATATATATTCATTTTTTATATTTGGATATCTGATTCTCAATTTTTTTATTATATGTCTTAATATTAAGTATACTGGAAGCTTTCATAACCAAAAACAATTGACTTATGGAAGTTGTGTTTTTGTTTTCATTAAGAATCAACTTTGTCTCAGATGATTCTTCAAAATGTCTTTTGAACTTAAAAAAAAATTGTTGTACTGTAAAAAAATGCCTGTAGAAAATTCGGTCAGTTGTGGCACCAGAAATAAATGTTTTCCATGTCATTTTACACCGAACTTTGCAAATTTGCAGTTTATTTCTGTGAACAGCATTTTCGACATTTTTACCGCATTACGAAAAAGTTCGAACAATTCTGTAAATTTACAGCTAGTGTATAAAGATATCAAAATAAATGTGGATTCGTTTAGATCATTTGGTGAATTTGAATCTGAACCAAATTTGCGACATTGTTTTGATCTCTATTGAAACTCTACAGGAGACCCATGTGAGGTTACTAGAATCTCACAATTACATTAGTAATCCAATTGTCTAAAATACAAACAAAAATATTAAAGAGGTCTCAGAAATTTTCCATTGCAAAAAAATAAATACAGTATCACATTTAAGATCTCATACTACACATACTACTTAGGCTTTGAGGTATTGTAATAGCTGACATTTGTTTATTCAGATAATACAGGTCCAGACATTCTAAACAATTCACAATGTCGTCTGTCAGTGTTTGTGTTTACGTGTGTGTTATCTGAACCGATCTCACTGCACCGAGAAACAAGCTCAGACAAAGGACTGCATAAAGTAGCAGCTATGCCCTCAGAAACACGTAGGCTAGCTGCTCCCCATCGGCTCTCCGTCCCAAACCGGAGCTTGATTAGTCCTCTTTCCTCCCACAAGTTTGACTCCAGCTTCATTTCATGACTGCACATAAAATTGAATCTCCGCATCCTATTTGAAATAAAAGCGATGGTTTACTCAAACAGCCACTGTTAAGCCCTCTAAAGTCCTCCTTCCTCTCAAAGTCTAACCGGCGCGCACCAGCGGAGCTCGCAGCATGCGGCAATTACAACTCCTGTTGTTTTAAGGCAGCCGTAGCTGTAGGCCATCGCCTTTATTTACTGACATGCTTTGGTTGTTACTAGGAGGCACTTTTGTGCTTCATTTACCCAAACAGTTACCGCTCACTTTTCTTTCACAGAGACTGCCTGAACAGTCCAACGGTGCAGTAACGTAAATGACTGAGGGCTCAATAACACTAGATGGACGGCTCACGGTTTGAACGCTTGGCTGTCTATGCACTGTTATTTAAATAAACATACAAGGAAATCTCATGTTCAATGTGGTAATTCGGTTACAATGTGCTTGTTATTTTGCATAGCTAAAATTATTTAAACCAGATTGTTACTTAAGTAAAAACAAGTGCTACTTTGAGAAAGTTGACCCATTTCAATTCTGCAATCATCTTCTAAAGGAACAAACCTGAATTTCATTTGCAATTTGGTGAGAATCAAAAAGCGTACTTGCGCTTGGATGTTGATTTTGACAATGACAGAATTGGCGTTTTTTTAAGTGCACTGTCCCTTTAAGTACTGCAGAATTAGAAGTACAACTTATTTCCTTATGGAATTCAGCCTAAAACAACACTTCCTATGAACTCACTGTCTAAAATCATGACTTAAGGCCCATTCACACAATGGGCCATAAGGATAACATCAACTTAAAGATAAAGCAACAGAGGAACAATTTCATTGAAATTTTTCAGCTGATTAATGATAAACATTGACTGACAATCTAAATCGAAGTCATATTACTCACCCTCATGTCATTTCAAATCTTTCTTCTACACAACACAAAAGAAGATATTTTGAAGAACGTTGTTAACCGAACAATGGCGGTACCCCTTTTACTTATATTGTATAGACACAAAACCAATGCAAGTCATTGAGTACCGCAGTCGTTCTGTTCCCAACATTCTTCAAAGTTCTTTTGTGTTTCACAGAAGAAAGAGTCCTATACATTTTGAACAACATGAGGGTGAATAAATATTGACTGATGTTTAATTTTTGAGTAAAATATTTACCCTTTAAGAGAGCACACTATTAGAAATACAAATGTTTTTAAGAGAAAGATCTAAAACAAAACATTCACCCAAAAATGAAAATTATGTCATCATTTACCCACCCTCACAATGTTCCAAACCTGTATAAATTTCTGTTCTAATGAACACAAAGAAAGATATTTGGAAGAATGTCAGTAACCAAAGAGAGAATGTCAGTAACCAAAGAGATTCCATCCCCTATTGACTCCCATAGTATTTATTTTCCCTACCAAGGCAGTAAATGGGGGATGAGCTATGTTTGCTTACTGACAATCATCCAAATATCTTCCTTTTGTGTTCAGTAGAACAAAGAATGATGATGACAGAATTTTCATTTTTGGGTGAACTATCCCTTTCATACATGACACAGCATTGGAGATAGAGGCATCCATAGAGCAGCATCTGTCATCACAAAGCGTTCTGTGAAGTTCAGATAAAGGATAGGCATACCTTCAGCACACGTCAAGCATTAAAATAAGCAAACAACAGCTAGCATCAGAAGGGATGCTAATCGCAAATTTCACGCCAACAAAATTTAACCGCCTGGGAATGTTCAACAGAGATTCACTTAAAAGAGAAATTGGTGACTGCCGTCATAGTGGTTTAAGGAAAACTATTACGAGTCAGCTGCAAATTCTATCAACAAAACCGAAATTCGGCCTCTCCGACAGGCAATTTACAATGCCAGGAGCAGTTTTTTTTATTACTTTGAATTTTTTGTTTACTGCTGGTCGCTTTGACCTTCTTTCGGAAATGAAAAGGTAAAATGGAGGCCAGATCAGGGAGAGTTGAGATTTCTGCTAAGCTTCAGATTACATTCTCTTACAAGGATTTCACTACAGTTAGTGGTGCTGGGCCCTTCATGGTATGAATTATGACTAGCTGTTTAGAGGAAGACACTATTGCCTGACAAGCGGGTCACAAAGGTCTGACAATAAGTAGACAGGAATGCACGTGTGTGTAGCCTTGCCCCGGGACAACTGCTGTCATGTAGCTTGTCTGCGTCTGCAGAGACCACCTCACTCCTTGTCTTCCTGACAGAGGTTCTTTATATCCCCTTTGGCACTTATCACCTCATCAGGATTGTGAAGAAAGGATTGGGGGTGGGAGTTCAGATATAAAAGGACGCCCTTTACCTCCTCAGCACTGAAAACATGCCAGGGATTCCAGCACACAGGCTCCATTATCAGGCCCGACCGGGATGTCAGTGCGGGTAATGTAAGCCTATCCCAAAATCAAAGAGAAATCATAAACAACTGGCAACAGGTGAATGGTGTTTATGTGTCCTGGAGTCATACAACATAGAGGTGCACGCAACAAAAAACAAAAAACTTAAACACACACATAAAAAAGTGCCCTAACTGAATTTGGTGTGCAAACTATGTTTGTTTACTGTTTTAGGTAGTGATTTGATATGGATTTTGGACCAATAAGATTTTGCTGTGTGTGGAGCTACCTGGCTTGATGCTGCATACATATCGACTAACAGCGTGTATTCATAACTAAGAACTACTCATATTTTAAAAATATTTTATTAAAAAATGTATTATAGATTTATATTTATTATTATATATTTAATAATATTATTTTTCTTCTGCAATTTAAAGAAACATATATTTTGTTAAAACAATTTAATGCTTGTTGTAATTTGCAAGCTTGTAAACTTTCAAATATGACAAGCAGCTATATCTTACCTATGAATCTTTTAAAAAGCAAAGCATTTCTATTGTTTCAAAGCAACAATTTTGTGGCCCAAACTTAACTTCCAGTACACATTCACAAAGAATAGAGTCTCTGCAGATTATTTCTGATAACAAGCAAAAGAAATAACAAGCTAGTAAGGTAAAAGTACTAGCCCGTGTTATTTTGGTTTACCACCAGTATAAGAACCATTACTTGGCTAAACTTAAATGCGACAAAGTTACACGAACCATTCAACAAATTGTTTATTTAATGAAATAAAATATTATTATAAACTAAATAAAATAGAAATAGTTATATCATTAGCTACTAGCCAGACCGATCAACAAACAGAGACCGAACGTTAACTTCAGCATTTTCTGATATTTCCAATTTTGGCATTACCGTGGGAACCCTGCCATGTGATGCTCACAGGCCACTTTGAAGTCAGAACCTCTCATTCTGAGTCAGTGTGAGCCCTTGTTTAAATATTTCATGTCAGTCTGGTGTGTGTGTGTGTGTGTGTGTGTGTGTGTGTCCGTATGTCTGTGTAAGACAATCGCAGAGCATCAAATCACAACAAGGGTCAAATAGTGACACAAGGGAAAGGCTCAGGGCCAGTTGCTATGGCACCCCAGTGGGTTCTTAAGTTCTGTCCTTATGAAGTCAGACACTGTGGTCATTCAGGTCAAGATGTCCGAAGAGGTTAAGAGGCAGGTCACCCACCAGCCTCATCAAACAACCTCCAACAATATACTTGTATGAGAGTAAGTGTGTGCACATAGCTTTAACATATGTTTAAGTCTGACAATATGCCAGAATGATAGATAGTACAAATTAATCCTCAAAACTACTCTGGCTTTGACATTTTTACTGTGTTGTTCTGATAAACAGGCTCTTACTGAAATCTGCAACTTTAAAGATTTTGGCAGAATTGGAACTTACTTATGCATTTGTTTGTTAAATACTTTGGCTTATTAATTATGAATAGGACTATAATACATTTTACTGAACATATTACACAGAATTTTGCAAGTTACAATTTCAGAAAGTGTCACAGTTGGAGCTTTGAAATGAAAATAAAATACAAAAATCAACATCAGCTGCAAGGATTTAATTATAAGAAATGTTGGCAGAAAAAAGAACTTAAAAGAATAATTCCCCAACAATAAAAATTGTGTCATCATTTATTCAGCCTCATGTCATTTAAAACCTGTATATGACTCTTTCTTCTGTGGAACACAAAAGAAAATATTTTGAGAAATGTCTTAGTGGGGGTCTTAGGGGCTCAGAGTGCCTTCCTGTAGCTCAGTGGTTAAAGCAAGGCGCTAGAAACGCCAAGGTCATGGGTTCGATCGCAGGGATTGCACATACACTTTTTTTAAATAGTATAATGCAATGTAAGTCGCTTTGGATAAAAGCATCTGCCAAATGCATTCATGTAATGTAAATGTAGTGTTTTGTGTCCTTACAATGGAAGTCAATGGCATCCAATGTTGTTCAGTTACCAAGGTTCTTAAAAATTTCTTCTTTTGTATTCTGCAGAAGAAAGAAAGTCATACAGGTTTGGAATGACATGAGGGCGAGTAAATGATAAAAAAAATTTTTTTTGGGTGAACTATCCCTTTAGAAAACAGGGAAGAACTTCATAACGCAATAACAAAATTGCATGATTTACTGTTCCAAAACACAAAAAAGAATGCTTGCAATACACTTTTTAAAACAGGATGTGCTTTACAGCAAGACTCAGAAGAAACCCTACCCTAACTCGGCAGGATAAACACAGATACTTGACCACCATTTTGATTTAACCAACACTTTGTCACTGGAATTTCTATGATTGGAAGGATTCTTACAAAACTACTGAGGTGAACCACAACTGTGATTGGAGCGACTGTCCCGCTCGACTGATCCAAAGACTCGAGGACACGCGTGGATGAGAAGAACTGACCCGTTGTCATCATGTGATTCAACATCAATACAGCCACCAATGACTGCCTGAGACCCCACATAGTGATTAAAAAGAAGACATCCTCTCTTTAGTACTTTCTCTCCTCATTGAAGCTTTCAAAAAATATCCACAACATCGTTTGGCTCCCTGACTCACTTGCATGTTTTCTTTCGGAGGGGGGATGAAACGTTGTGCTGGGGACATTAATCACAGGCGTCACGGGGGTCAGAGGCAGTTCATGGATCAGTGCAAAGTGAGTGAGTAGAAGAACAAGAGACTGCGAGATGGAGTTTCCTCGGAGGGAGGCTGTGCTGCTCAACTGCTGTCAAATGGGGCTTTACCCCAAATCCCGCCCCGGTCCACCCCAAACCATGACCCAGGTGGGACAAATAGTGAGGGAAAGGTTCCACAGGAAACCAATTTGTCTCCTGGGGCAGTCTGCAGGAAGTAAGCATGGGAGAGTGTAAAAGAAAGATCTGCTGGCTTTCTGTAGTTGGCTTTTTAAGAGTTTTGTCCTTACTGAGACAAAACAACGTTAAAAATCAACCAGTTGTGGGTTGCTATCGGATTAACCGGTTTTAAGGACGTTTTTGGGTAACCATGATCAGACATATTTTTAAGAACATTCACATAAATTGCATTTTTTTGTGAATTTGTGTACCTTAATATACTGTAAAGTGAACCAAAAGTCGAAACACCAATACAATTAGTTTGAATTCGTACGATTTGATTTTGCACGTTTTAGTACGATTTGCCTTCACGCCTGTGATGTTAAGTTTAAGGGTGGGGTTAGGGAACGGGCTTCAAAATTTTCTTTCGTACTAACCGTATGTTTTTACAAATTCTCATGAGATCAGGCTGGAAACACACAATGAATTTCCTCCCTGTTGAATTTTATACACCTACAAATACAAAAGCAAGATCGCATAATAATAAACTTAACAAATAAAATATAAAAAGAAAAAAGGCGACACTAAGACGCTCAAAAAAAACATCAAGATCATAATGCAAAGACGTCCATATAATCCCATGCTACTGTATAATAATAATCTGTATATGTATTGTTTAACTATGGGCAATTTTTTTCATTATGTTCCAGTGTTTTTAGGAGAGCTTGGATGTTCTGATAACAGTTTATGATAATGAATGCCTAGTTTCTGTACGTAACCAGCACATGATGCTAAACTGGCATTCCTGTAAAAGGCCACTGATGCCTGACACACAATCACAGTAAAGAATGAGAGAAATCTGGCTAATGTGATGAACTCTAAAAAGCATGGAGACCTTTCACTTTTGACTACCTACACACACACACACACACACACACACACACACACACACACACACACACACACACACACACACACACAGAGCCAAGCGGCTTTAAATTGGAGCCACGGCGTAAAAACGGTCTGAGGGAATTCTCAACAGACTCTGATAAATGGTGCTGATAAATGAGCAGTTCTTTCCAAACACACTCACAAAGCCATATGGCCTCAACCCAGTCTGGACTGCATTACCTTAAAATGGTTATGTGTCACAAAAATAATCGACTTTTTTAAAGAGCTGATGAGTATCTTAAAGCAAGCACACTTTGCTGAGCAATTTTGCTTGTGACGGACTCTTTTATTGTCAAATTTCACCGTAGAGGTTTTTATAACAAGTTGGCGGAGCAATTCCCCACGTCAGTTATCCGCACGATGACAAAGCCACATGCGAGATGCTTTGATTTGATTTTTGTACAAATTCTCATAAGCTGTATTAAAACAGGGCCAAATTAAAAGATCATAGTATGATACTCATATAAGTTTGGCTTGAGTACTGATGCATGATGGAATTGGATTTTCAGTCTTCATTGAATATGGTATGTATAACTGGGACAAGGCAGGCGTGTATGGAGTGGCACGACTGGCGGGTAGATGGTGGCGTCGCTTTCATCATGCCACACGGAGAGTCTGAAAAGTACATAGGGAGCTGCTGACAATAACTGCTGCCAGATCTTCATCATCAACAACCAAACAAAATTTGTGATTGTCAGCAAAAGTATAACAGATAGTGTGATGTGAAAAGGAAAAAAGGAGGTCAATTAGGAGTCAGCCAAAACTGTAAAATAATATTTAAAGAAACAGTTAACCAAAAAAATGATTCTTGCCCTTCAATGTTCCACAGAATTCATAAAAGTTTTAAATAATATGCATCTCAGTAAACCATAAAAGAATATCATTTTTGTGGTGCTCTAGCTCTTTAAAGAAGGACTTTTACCTCTGGAATTATTAGAAAAAAGAGGAAGAAAAAAGCATCATGAGGTACAACCAGAAGCAATTTGTACAGACAGCAGAATAAGGGATTCTGAAGCTGAAGTGACTGAAGTAGGGAGGAACTGTAAGAAGTGACAGGCCGAGAAAACCAAGAAAGAGGAGTGGGAGAAGAAGAAAACATATGAACACTTCACCCCACTCCCTTCCATTCGATCATACGTTGTGGATTTGTGAACTTTGCCCTCAGTCTTGCTGTATTTATCCAACCGTCGTGCGCCGTGCCCTCCCGAGCAAGGATTCAATAACTGATAAATGTTGGTCTTCCATTACTGTCTGTTTCTCAAACTCTCTCTCCTTCTTTCTCTCACTCCCCTATCTCTTTCATCCTAATTCTTCTTTTCTCCATTGGTTGGGTTATTTCTATTATAGTATACAGGAATGTATCACACATAATGAATAGTATAAACATTACATATTTAAAAATTTGGATCCAGATGTCAATTTTTACTTTTACTTTTGATCCTCTAAAAAAATCCACAGAAGCCTAACGCTAAGTGTGTAAAATAGGCAGAAATGTAATATTCACACCAATTAATTCAATACATCAATCAATTTTAAGCTTATCTGAAAGTATGTTTGATCAAGATAAGAGAGATTCGTCTTCACCTAATTCACATGAGTCTTGCTCTTTATCTTGTATCTTGACTCTGGCTTGGCTCTTACATCAAATCCTATAAGACTAATATTAACGCTCATCTCTGGGCTGTAGTTGATGCTTGGCTCAATTCAACTGTGTCTACAATGACTCAAGATTACAGTTTGCTGCAGTAGAACTGTTCATTTTGTAAATGTACCAGGAGTTAATCAGAACAGAAAAATGTTTGGTGACCAGCCAATGACCAATGACAATAAAGCAAATGGGACTCAACAGCATGTATGAGAAGCAATTATAGCTCATGTCACTGATGCCAGTGTGACCAGTGCAAAACAAGCAGAGCTCAGAGTATTAACTTACCAGCCCATTTGCAGCTCTTAAATAGATCTGCAGTGTAAATGCATTTCACTGCTCATCAAACACAACTAGGCGTGTTGGCATGTGCAAAATTTAAGAGTGGTATGAGTGACTGACAGTGAAGACCCTTCCAGTTAACAATGTCACTCTCAAGCGACAAAGGCACCTGCTCCCAACATGTTATTGGCAGTACAGGGTCCCGTATACACCTGGTTTGACAACATCTCAAGTGTAGCACAATAAATAAATTGGATCATGTAACCCGACATGAATGTTAATACTAGGTGTAAATGTGATCCAAATTAACATGCATGCCATATCAGAGATCACAGTGAAGAAAGCATGTCAGTGTTGAAGTAAAGCAACTGTAGGCTCATTAACCCCCATCTCAAGTGTCCTGTGTCATGGGGGAGGACGTGTCACCCTGAGGTCACAGAAAACTTAAGATTGATTACAAATGGCCACTGTACATCACAGACACCGTCGATCACAAACATTCTCCAGTTTTCTTGTGCACTTAATGTTTTTAAAAAGTTCACTCTTCATTTTTCTTTAAATACAGCACAGAGATATGTTTTGGTACAACGCCCTGAATTACTTCAGCATTGCACTGACTTTCAAAATTAGTATTCGGCTCTCACATTCTCCTCTAGTTTCGCATGCAAGAACAAAAACCACAAAGAATCTGTTGCTCATCCCCGCTCCTTGTGTGCCAATAACTCATCCTTTCATATAGATCTGCATCATATAAGAAAGAATATAGAAAAACTCTCTGTGGTTCAGTTTGCATTTTTGTGCAGAAACCACCAGTGATTTAGGGTCCAAAAATGGTGCTGTGTCATATTTCATTGGCATTAAAGTGAAAGCTCACCCAAAAATGAAAATTCTGTCATTATTTTATCATCCTTTTGTCATTTCAAACCTGTATGACTTAGTTTCCTGCAGAACACAAAAGTAGATATTTTGAAGAATGTTGGTAACCGAACAACGGCAGCTTTTAATGTATTGTCACAAAACTAATGCAAGTCAATGGGTACCAGCATTGTTCATATACCAACATACCTAAAAATATCTTATTTTGTGTTCTGCAGAAGAAAGAAAGTTATACAGGTTTAAAATGACATGAGAGGGTAAATGATGACAGAATTTCATTTCACTTCAAACATGAACTATTCTCGACGTATATTTTATTATACATTGCACCGTACACAAAACCATTTCTCTTCTTTTAATATTTTGCTATAACTGACAGCAAAATGGTAACACCAGCTTTGCATGAATACTTCTGTGGTTCAGCCGCCAACACAATGCAGACAGCACGTGCGATTCATCCAGTCTTACTCTGTTTTTGACAGATTCTCTTTTTCCTCCCTCGTTCTTTCATCATATACAACACTTCCTCACCTCACTCAACACACAGGCACAATACTACATTATACTGCTTCTTCCCTCTGCCCAGTCTTGCTTAACTGCTGCAAAACAAAATACCATTTCAGCGCTTTTCAACACTGTCTGTTTGATGGATGGACCGATGACACGGTGTGCGGGAGAGAGATTTTTCCACAAGAAATCAACTTGTTGGAAAAAGTGCACACTGTGTTTGATGAATGCCTCTTTAGTGGTCATGTAACGCACTGAGGCTCCAGCCAGTTGCAATAGAACTGTCAATACTTGGCTCGTATCGTAATTCAGCAGAGACGTGCGGTTCACAAAACATATATACTGTGTTTCTGTGCATTGAAGACACCGAAGACAAAAATGAACATTGTGTCTTTATTCACTCACCGTCGTGTTGTTCAGCCTGCTGCTATTTTTCCATAAACATTGTAAAAAAATGATCAGTGTGTAAATTCTTTGGGAACTAAACCCAAAACCTTGTGTTTGTTTCAGAGAGAATTCACATACGGATATAAAACATAATTTGAATACACTGAAAAAAGTTGCTTTGGATGAAAGTGTCTGTCAAATACATATACCAATACTGGGCAATTCCAGCGTCATATATTTTTTTGTCAAAACTTGAAATATAAATTCTCAGAGAAAATATTTAATTATTTTATTTTATATTAAACCATCTGTTTATATTTTACTAAACCCCTGATGATATAATCCAGACATCAGAAACATATCAGTCTGTGCATGAGTTTTTAAAAAAAGAAAACATTTTATGGATGTGACAAAAAAGGATGCACGTTTTTGAGAGACAACGTACTCTGTGAATTAAAATGTACAAACCAGAAGCATTAATACCAAACAAATGGTTTCATAGACCACAAATAGTTATTTTATTTACATTTTCATCTGCCTAAAAATGGACCGTTATGGATGTGACAATTCTGTTACAGATGTGACAATTCACTGACCTGACTATGGAAAGCTGCTTTTAAAACTAAGAGAAGCTTCACATGGGTATTTAAAACCATTTTTTATCTGATCTTATATTGCTTTTACTGTACAAAATAAATCTATGCAAATATTCTTTACAAAATCGGGTTCCATAACATCAGAAATGCTTGTATTGTCTTGATGATGACTACATAAAAACATTTTCAACTTCAGTTAAAACCCACGCTTGGTCTCGCACTTGACACACAAACTACTGCCTTGTGGCGTAACTCATCGAGTGAAACTTCCTTTCAGCGAGGCACGACACTTGCTAACAAGAGTTCCATCATGCGGCTGACACCTGTCACTTCCAGAGGAAACTCTAACCAGCCCCGACAGCTGTCCCGCTATTTATGTACGGACAGCTCATTGTGATTATTTATGCTTCTGAATGTGTGTTTGGACACAGATCTAGACGCTAAGCTCGCACGCGTGTGTTCTTCACCCCTATTCACCTCCGTTCCTGTAGCGTCATAACAAGTGAGAGCCAAAGTATGAATGAACACTTTGTGGCCTGACAGAAGCTGGTAATGACATGCAAACGGAGTCTAAACCCACAAATGACCACACAAACATTCTGGTTTCTCATTTGTTTGCTCAGGCCGTCAGTCAGGACCGTGAGACTCCGCCCCCTCTTTCGAAGGTCTGTTGAGAATTGGAGGTCCAGACAGAATGGTTTTCTTGTTACTTAATGTTTTTCTTTCATACCAAGGACGGGTTGAGTAAGAAATTGCTACTAGGAAGCGTTTGTAAAGACTAAGAAGATTTGACGTGCGGCATTGAAAATGAGCAATTACTTGTCATGTCATGTGACGTGTTAAATGAAAACAAAATAAACGTTAAAACAATTGTGGTAGACTTAAATAGATTTTGACGCTTGTGATTCTGGAAGACCAGTTGACCCGGAATGCTTGAACCTGAAATGAATAGTTCACCCAAAAATGAATATTTGGTCATTATTTATTTGTTCAAAAGCTGTTGGAACACAAAAGATATCTTTAGAAATGTCTCAGTGGTTCGATGTCCATACAATGGAAGTCAATGGTGCCCAATGTTGTTTGCTTCCAATGTTGATGTTCTTCAAAACATCTTCTAAGATAAGAAATAAAGTCATACAGGTTTGGAATGGCACGAAGGTGAGTAAATGCTAAACTAATTTTCATTTTAGGTCAACTATGCCTTAAAGCCACGGTTGAAGAGCATTTGCTTGTTACAGTATGAGGTATCGGGCAGACCCCTGGATGGCTAGACCCATTTTTGTGAACTGGGGCTCTGGAGAATTTTAGTCTGAAGAAGGGGACTAGTCCACATAATCAACCACACAACTATATACACACCTTTTCAGTCACAAATGAGCCAAGGTCTCTATTCACTGACAATAATACGCCTTTTCTGTTTCTGCTTACGTTAAAGTCAGGCATCTGTTTTCTCTCAACACTTCTGAGTCAAGCTGTTTAGCACAGTTTAACTTGCTGTGTATCTGGACCAGACATAAGGTTTTCCTAAAATAAAATAAAATTAGGAAAAATGCTTTAAATTAGGTAATTGCTATTCCTCACTAAAAACAGGATAAACTAACATTTCCATATGCTGTAAACGTAATATTTCTTTCAGTGGACATTCTGCTCAGATCTAGGGATAAACCAAAGCTTATTTTCAGATTGTATCGACACTGTGATGTCACCTACAATAGGTAAATTAGGGTTAAGACAGTAATGTTTACTAGAATACTATCAATCTGTCTTCAATATCCAGTTGCATTGAAGTCACAAACACACTTAATCAACAACCTGTTAAACATGGCACAACATTGTGCCCCGACAGCCAAACAAGATAAAGAAAATTTGTATCAAGTTTGCAATGATGACCTCTGGTTTTAATTGTGGTGGGGAAATATTTGTGGTGTTTTAGCATGTTTTGCTGTTTGCTGGGTCTTTTTACCACACCTGCCGACGGCAAGGGAAGTGTACAGGCTGTGTTCATTTTTTTATAGCCATAAATTATTGTGCTTTTTTATAAATTATAAGGATTTTTAGGAGTTATTTGTTTAGGAGTTAGTAAGTATGTAACATAAAAGCTACAATGCTAATTTATGTGAATTAGTGAGGTGAAAATTCTGCACCGAAATGATTCAGAATGCATTTTTAAAAATGAAGAAAAACCAGTAAACAAAAAGTAAAATGTTAGAGGCGTTCACATTATAATGATAACTATAACGTTAACTGTCTGTAACTATAACAACTATATATTTTGCCAGCTTGTTCAGATTCATAAGCGTTACATATATGATTTCCCGACCACTACAGTATTTAATTCAGACATTAAACCCACGTCATGATCAACAATAGCCAAACATTATCCGCCAGAAACAGCTTGACAGTATGTTTTACTGCCTGTTGACACCGCCAGCGACACAAGCGACACAATGTCATTCATTTCAATGGAGAGCCGGCGACTTCCAGCAAAATGAGTGACAGGAACCGTTGGCGACAGGAAGTGGGTGTGTCTAGCGACGCGACAAAGTTGAGAGTTGCTCAACTGTAAGCAAATGACGAGCGAAAATCACATATCATGTTTCATCTCCTAATAAAGTTACCGGCCATCGAGTAATTCTGTTTTATTTACTCGCCAAAACCAAACGTTGGCGTTTGGCGAGCATTTATTGTGCAGTACGTGCTCTATATTTATTGCTGCAAAACGTATACACAGATTTAGAATTAGGTGCACTCCCACACTTACAGTCTCCGATCAGGCCTGCATTCGATTACACTGTGATGGCAATTATTCTTGTTTTCAAAAACAATCTCAAGCAGCCTGAACGGTTAATATAGAGCCGTAAAAGTTTCACAGAAGATCGAAACGGCCTGGTCATTTAATACGACCTGATTTTACAGACCCGTCGCATCATATCCTCATGTGTTGCCCACATGTATCCTGTGGCTCTTCGCATGTCCCGGCAATCAGGCCGTAAGCAATTTTAAAAGCCGTCTTTTGAAACCATGCCATAATATTTTGAAAGAACAAAGGAAGAACCGGAGATAACTGGGAGGCATGTGAATGAAAATCAGTGCTTACATTACGCACAGTCTTCAATAATCAAAAGCATACAGTACTTTTTCAAAACACATACAAAGATTTGAGAGATCCAAACTGTGTTTTGACTTGAAAGACAATGTTGGAAAATACTTTATAGCTGAAGTATATACAAAACACAATCATCAAATCCCAAACGCTGTCATCCTCTTGCTGCACAATATGCCAAGAGCTGAAATAAATACGGTTTCATGAGGATGGGCTCGTGCACACAAAGTCGCAAATAATATAAATAATCTGGACAAAACACAGCTTAAACATAAAGAAACTGCACCATGCCGCTTTGAGGAAACGAAGGCTCTCAGGAGGACGGTGGGAAGAGTGTTTGAGAATCAATGTTTGCCTTTGGCACGACTCTTCTTAGCCATCAAAAACAACAGAGAGAAAGCAGGAGATGCCCCCCTCTGTTTCTAAAGGGCTGTTTTGCTTTGTTGTTGTTGTTGCATCACATTACTGTGTCTGAAAGACATTAGGGTGTGCAGGATCTTCTGCGGTCGCCTTGGCAGCATGTAGCAAGCTGGAAAATCTGTGGCAACATGGGCGGGGGAATATAGGGAAACTAGATAAGTTGATCCACTTTTGAGGGAAAAGCTGAGGTTGGATTTGTAACAACTTTGTAAATTGTGATGGATATGTACATTTGGGTGTGCTGTGTTGAGGTCACATGAAATTTTGAGAGTGGATATGTGATAGGCCCTTCAACTTTCCTATTATCACAGGCACTGACACATATTTATACAGTCCATTCATACATACATATACAGAAATATGGAACAACTAGTGATAATTTTGTGATGATAGTATGATAGTATATATAACATAAATTATGTTAATGTCCTATAAATTATGCAACGGTCATATGTTCAATGCCCAGGAAAACACATACTGAAATAAAATGTATAGCCTGAATACAGTTGTTTTGAATAGAAATGTCTGCAAAGGCATAAATGTAAAAATGTGTAGTATAAGTAGAAAGTAAAAAATATATGTCTACTATTGGTGCTGGATTATGATAAAAACTAAAACCACAATTATTTTGGTTAATATTAAAGGTGGGGTTAGTATTTAAAAAAAATCAAAAAGAGTCAGGCCGAGTACCAAAACAAACTTGTAGCCAATCAGCAGTAAGGGGCGTGTCCGCTCATGTTGATGGAGGTAAGATAGCAAGCGGGCATTAGAAAGACTGTAGAAAGAGCGATTTCTTATTTATTACATAAAAGTAAAGGGTATGTGGATTTTAGGGATAAAAAGAAGGATAAAAGTCAGGCAGGAGCTAAGACCCACGTTAATTTGGGTAAGACTTCCCATTGGAGACGCGTTAGGACCCACGGTACTATGGTGAAGACTTTTAGCAAAGATAATGACACAATTCTTGTGACAATAAATGCAGAACAATAAACACAATTTCTTTTAGGCACTTTTAGGCACACAAACGATTGAATGCACAGCCCTAACATCAACTGTGTAAAACTGCGTTTTTTTATTTCTCTGTCAACAGTACAGTGAAGTCTGGACAGGTCTGGCACATGCCGTGTTCCCGCTCCAGTTGCTGAAACGTCTGCCCAACAGAAACAGACTTTGCTAAAGTACAAACATTAGAAAATCCTAGTCCTTGAAGAAGCACTGTTGACATGGGTGAATTCTCTGTAGGTGTCAGAGTCATTCTCTTCAATTGCTCTGCTTATTGTCAGCGTACTGTTAAAGATCTCCTGAGGAACGGGGCTGTTTCTTCTCTCCTCCTAACCGAGCATCACCGCAGATCCAGATGTGAGCAGCTGGGCCTGTTCGGTGCTTACATAAACATTTTAAATGCGTTTCATATGGCACAGCATTTCCCCCCTGCTTTTTGTTTGTTTGTTTGTTTCTGTGACTGAGAGTTAAAACACTGCTACGCTAGCCTGTGTGCATATTTATTACAATATTCATAACGCTCTTTTAACATACTCGGTAAAAACTCAAAAAGGCATTCTTTAGGTTTCAGCTGGGGGATTTGGAATACAACACCACATTAAACTGTGGTCATTTTATTACGGATGCATGATACATTGTGATGTTTTTTGGCTGATAGTGGATGTTACTGTACAGTAACCATGGACTCAAGTTCTATGCTTAATCAAGATGAGATATTACTGAACTTTGTAAAATGTTATCTACAACTATCAATTTAATTTAGCACCTTGGCAAAGTTTTACCATTTGAAAGCAACTGTTAAGGTTCCCATGAAATCAAAATGGAAGTTTTTTGGCTTTTAGTATAAACACGTTAGGCCTAAGAACATCTGTAAACTAGTGTGGCCAAAACATTCACATTTAGAAGTAGATTCAAAACTTTTACACTATTTAGTCTCATTTACGCCAATACGGATCAACGTTTTTTATGACATCATTCTGCACTTCTCATTAAAGCGATAGTTCACCCAAAAATGAAAATTCTGTCATAACTTACTCACCATCTTGTCATTTCAAACCTGCATGACAAAAGAAAATATTTTGAAGAATGTTTGTAACTGGCACTCATTCACTTGCATTGGTTTCGTGTCCATACATTAGAAGTGAATGCCGCCACTGTTCGGTTTTTCAAAATATCTTTTGTGTTGTGCAGAAGAAAGAAATGTATACAGGTTTGAAATGACAAGAGGGTTTTACATAATTTTATTTTATAGAAATATTTTCGAAATGCAGCAAAGTATGTCAAATCAAGCTGCTTCTGTGTTTCCATAAAAAAATCTTATTTTCAATGGCCAAAGGCAGCATTGCCCACGTTGGCTTGTGTAGTAAAAGCTAAGCACTGGGTGTTACCCTAAAAGATGCAGGCACATGTCTGGGTCCCAAAGGTGTGTCTCTAAAGTGGGCAGACGCACGGACACAAGCAGGGGGTTCCGTCTACGAGTAAAACACCCAGCGTCACTCTCAATAACATACCGCATCCATCTGCTCTCAACAGCTGCCAGCAGCCTCATGGTCATGTGCATGATTTGAGGTAAGTGATGAATAACACTGGTTGTAGCATTGAACCCGACGTGAGAAATTTCATTCAACTGCTCTGTACCTCTCTTTTTGAATCACAAAAACCGTATGAGGTTTTTGAGAAAACACCACTGACCATATTCCTTCTATTTATCTCTACATCTGAGCAGAGGAAACGTTTTGAGAAATCTTGGATCTGATGGACTAAAGCGAATTTCAGCGTGTGTTAACAATCCAAACCCATAGAGCTCACCCACGAAGGAAAACTGTTAGCAGTTCTGTTTATCCTGGCCAAGACGGGTCTGAGGTTTTGATATAATACTCAAATGGATGAGTGAGTGGGATGATTAAAGAGTTTAAGGGTTCTACACAAAACAAAACAAAATTGTGGTCATGTGTCCATACAATGTTGTTTGCTTTCCAGCGTTATTCAGAATATCTTCTTTTGTGTTCTGCTGAAGAAAGTCATACTGGTTTTGAGTGACGTGAGGGTGAGTGAATGATAAACAAATTTATCGTTTTTTGGGTGAACTATCCCTTTAAGCACATATGGGAGCAAGAAAGAAAAAAACTCTCTGCTAAATTTTAAACCAGCCATAAGAAGATCACACATAAGGGCCAGTGATAAGAATCTCTATTCAAACTTCAGAGATCTATGAATCACCACCACCTGCATTCATCACGCTCGCTTTTGACAGACAGCTGGAACCTCCTCCATCCTGCCTACCAGTCAGCTAACCAAAGGCTCCTTTTCTCCTCCTTTGAGCTCCAAGGTCGACATCCACAAGAGAGGGGCATGTAACAAGGCAAACCCAGGGAGGGTGCCACAAAACCTGCCAGCTCAAAAACAATGCAGCCCAGGAGGAGGAGTGAGAGCGTACAGATGATTCAGTCTCACAAGCTGTATCACAATGTGGGTTCACACGTCCATACAGTATATAAATAACATTCTGACACCTGCTAAACGTTCTCTGTCAACTCCCATGTTGTTTTTTCTCATTATACACCCGTACCCACAACAAGATGATCCATTCATGTGCTTCATTTGTTTCAAACCAGTGGATCCCAAAGGCACCGGGGGACAATGGTTGGATTTGGTCCGTCCCTAGAGGAGTCTGGGTAAGTGCTATGCAGAAAACCCATACAGCACAAACAGAAATGCTCCCTAAATCTGTTTCGCTCCAGACAATACTGACTGTAGGCCTTTTCATCTGACTCCCTTGAAGCCGATTATTTACAGGAAAGCAAAATAATTATCAAAGAAGCCAAACACTTTAGATGGGACATGAAAAATAAGGGATATATATCCATCCTAACCCACCATCTTTAATCTTTACATCTATATAGACTTAATACACCTAAAAATACAATGCTTTGATGACATTTTTATTTATATTCTCAAGTTTCATTCTACAGTATATATTCAGACTTTCCTTTTAAATATGCTGAACTTTTATTCCATATATTCAGATTTTCCACATATACAGTACTGTGCAAAAGTCTTAGGCACGCTAGTAGAGACAAACTAAATCCAAAAGAATTGTAGCAATGTCTCCAAGATGCTAGAGGACACCTATATGCACAGCTGAACCACATTACATTGTTTACATTACTGAAAAACTGTGCAAGTACATTGAGGACAAAAGCTGCTTTAAATGTAAAGGATAGTCACATCAAATGTTGATTTAATTTAGTTAATAGAAATGAATTGATAAAGAAAATCTATTTATGACATTATTTTTCAAATCATCTCCACTTCACAGAATTTTTAGTGCCTAAAACTTTCACAGTACTGCAGCTTTGCAGGTAGGTGACTAAGCGTCTTGGAAAAATTGCTACAGTTTGTCTCAGTTTTCTCCTCTTTCTTTATGTAATAATAGACCGACTTGATGATGATGAGATTAGATCTCTGTGTGTAGCAAAATGTAAACTGATATTTTCTATTGACACACTACAGCAAATTATGTAACAACTAGCTTAAAACCATTTAACTGAAGAGAAAATACTAATGTGCCTAAGACTTTTGCACAGTATCAGACATTCATTTTATATATTGTGAATTGTATTCTATACGTTAAAGGATTAATTCCATATTTCCAAGTTTCATTTAATACATACTGTAAAAAACTGTATGTTTTACAGGATTTTTTAACATAGTTTTATTTAACAGAATTTTACTTTAGAAAAACATTTATTTTAATTTTTTTTCTGGCTACTCAGCTGCCGGAATATTACTTTATGGGTTTAAAAAAAATATTTTTATGGGTTCTCTTACAGTGTATTCCAATTTGTTTTCAATATTTAGGGGTATCATTCCATATATTTGGCATTTCGGCCCATATATTCTAATTTCATTCCATATATGAGTTTTATTTCATATAGGGGTAATTTAGTAAATAGAATTATATAAAATTGTCACAGCATATGACACATTTACAGTATATTTGTCAAAAATACCCATATTCAGACTTTCATTCCATATGTTACATTTTTCTCATATATAAACTAATTTAATTTCTTTCTATACATATTCCGTTTCATTCTGAGGCACTGGGGAAGATAGCCCAAATACGCGAGGCACGCACGTTGTATGCGAAACCCGTTCCAAAGCAATCAAATAAAAACTGAATACAATACACAAATTAAGATCTTAGTGTCAAACAAAAACAAGGCGTAAAAAACGTTGCATACATTTATGTTACCCAGTCATGCGTAATGCCCTTTTTCTCACCTCTGTCTCAAGCACCTTGGCCTTGTCTACAGTTGCATTTAGCCTCTCTGTTTCAACACAGTCTTTCTTCTGAAACGCTCAGCACGCCGTTATTCCAGGCCAAGCTAAATGTCTCCAGGCCTCACAGAGCTTTGTTCTTGAAGGAGGCGAGCTGAATTTACAACGCGAGCTAAAGGTCGACCCGCAGAACGCGTGGGCACGGGCTTCGACCGGGTGAACCCAAACGGCACACGTTAGGTGTGATTTACTGAGGACTGTGACTGAATGAAAAGACCATATTACACAGACAGAAGATACATTTTAACTCCAATTTAATGCAGGTGGAGCAACAATATATCACTATTACTGCCCACTGTGGAGAAAAGTGGCTTTTTGACTATAAAATCTCTATAAACCCAACCTGACAACGAGGGGTTTGGATAGCGGTGCATATTTTGTAGTGTTTAACCACGAACGCAGCTCAATATGATAAACACGGTGTGTATACGTGACTTAAGCAAAAGACTGTTCGGTCTTCTGGGTTCATGGTTTATATAAGAAGGTCGTTTTCATCAGGCAAATGCCAGCCACCTTAATCCTACAACTCAGCCTCCCAAGAAGCATAAACAAAGGATATTCTTGGCTTAAGTACCTGTGGCAGTGGAAAAGTCATTTAAACAGAACAAACCTCAAACCAACAACGAGATCGGCTCTCTCTAATCCTCCTAATCCAGGTTCACGCATAATATCATTATAAGACGTGCATGTGACTCTGTGTGGCACATTAACAGGATCCAGCGCTCGACTGTGCTGATGTCTGCTCGAGATATACATGCACTTACTGTAGTCACACCATTAAACTGATGATAAAAAAGTATATTGTCATCAACATATTAATATAGGTTGACAGTGGTATGATTGAATAATAAGTGCAATGACCAGTATACTGATGCATATGTAGACACACGCATGCAGTTAAAACAAAGAGAAGTAGGTAGTCATTTTGTGGCTTCTGTTTTTCCAGGGAAAACATGTTGTGTTCGAGTGGTGATGACAGATACATGACAAGAAGCCCCTGTTGTCTCTCATCGAAGCACACACAAACACACGTGCACGTGGCCACACACAAAGGTACATAAGTGTGTGCAGTGCACACATATAAACATACACACACACAGACAGACAGCGTAGCAGACGTCTGAGTCTGGGTTGTGTTTGCAGGGATCTGGTTAGTCTTCTCCTATTCTGTTTTCTTAGTCGAGTGTTACCTGTGCTCTGATGACATAGTCAACATATGCCAGGGACTGTGATTAATGATGATTTGTCTTACACACTTTCTCTCTCTCTCTCATTCACTTACTGTGTTATTTTCCACCAGACTATATTAACTTTAAAAATCTAAACTGAAATACTGAAATAAATATAAATTTCAATTTATATAGCAACACAAAAAAGTGAATAAATAATACAATTAAAAGCAAAATTAATAACAAAATAACAATATACAAATAATAAATACTTAATAAGTAAAGGATAATGTACAGGCAGATAACAACATTTTACAAACCTGCATGTGTTGCGACTGGCCAATGAGAATTAAGCATTCCATCGAGCCGTGTAATAATAATATATAAATAATAAAAACCAAAATTGCTCTAACTTAACTAGAATTAGCATGAAAACCAAAAATATTCTAAATAAAATCTCATTCAAAATATTAACTACAATAAACCTAAAACAAACTGTGTTTAAGATCACTGCTACTCCTAAATATTGTTAATTTTCTTGCAATTCTCATACTCAGTTCTAATGCAAATACAAACTCAATATCTATTTTGGAACAACTGTTTTTATTTTCTGCTGTCTGCCAGATGAGCTGGAGATTACGTAGGCACACAGCCTGATGGGGGCTGTGTGTGTGTCAAGTGGACTAGTGTGAGTGCAGTCTTGACTATCTGTCACACTTCTACAGGGTCTTTCCACTAGTCAAGAGACAAGATGAAGGCCGACATGTGGTCTTATCACTGTTGCCATTGTATCACGTGTCCATTCCTCTTTTGTAGTATTCTAACAAAACCACAAACAAAGAGCAAAAGATGACAGATATAAAATTGCCATATTTAGTTTTAAATAAAAGTTTTGAAAAAATATATAGTATTTTTTATTATAGCATATCTGCAAACAGTTCAGCTTGACCAGATCAGTTCGAGCCTTGTGACAAAAAATCAAATCTGTTTCTGTTTCTCTAGCATGATCTATTAACTGACATGTGAGTGATTTCTCTTAATTTACCGGCTGGCAAAAAGTGAAACCAAAGGGGGAAAAGAATCCTGCCATCTGCTAAAAACAACACTAAGAGTCTGAAGCGGAAACACAGATGGTGCTTCCACAACGTAGAAAGCATGACGCTAACCTGCAGAGAACTTACAAACATGTAAATCAACCATTTATGATGGTTAAGGTATGTCAAAAAACAGACAGGTGTCAGTAAAGGCAACAGTTTTTCCTTTGAGGTCTCAGACACCCCACTGTCTCTGGGGGTCTTTGGCCCCATGTCCCACTAACACAGTGAATGCAGGGAACCGAGCCCTTTGATGAGTACCCATAAAACCCTGCTCTCATCTGACTTCCCAGAGCTTCGTGTCCCCCCTTTAGCCTGACCTGTCGTCATGGCCATCAAGCAAGGGCTGGTCCATCCGTATTCACATGGCAGCAAAGGAAACGCAGGGTGCCTCTTTTGAAGAATTGCCACTGGCCATCCTTCCCCTGATGGGTGAAAGGAGACACCTTTCCTTCTATTTTGTTTCTTTCTAGTTTGGTTTTAAAAATTGAACATTTAATTCCACGTGCAATTCCTGCATTTTGCTAATTTTATAACTTCCTGTCTGTGAAAGAAACTCTCATTTCTAGTTTTGGCTACTTGTCTTTTAGCAGACTTTATTAGCAATATATGCTAACAGAAGAAGTAAGGTTTTAATGGTCTACCGCAATTTCTAAAATCCATTTCCATTCTAATGCCAGGCCATTTGCAAATATCCTCACCCCTCCCCTCTCTCTCCCGTGGTTGTTCCTGGTCACCTTATTCTTTTCCTCTACTTTCTTCAGAAACGCCCCCTCCAGTCCTTTGTGCCCTTTCTTACCCTTTCTGCAAGGCTTACTGAAATGTTCTGCAAATCTCCCTGTTGCTTTTCTCAAACACACTGCTGTAGTGGAAAAACTGAATTCCATGGTTGAATCCAGGAGAAGAGAGGTGCTGTTAGCATAGCTCTTGTTTTAATATGTCGATCTGTACCAGAAGCCAGTGGCTTCATTTCAAATACTTGTACTGTGAGGTGTGGAGCAAAGCTCTGAGCGAGCGGAAACATGCAGTCGAACCTTCTCTAATGAAGCGTGGCCTCACTGCTGCTTTTTCTGGACGCAGATGGCTCTAAAAATAGGCTGAAGTGTAGCCCGATGGCTTACACGTCTGTCAAGCGCTTTGCTTAATGCAGATATTTTACATGATCAGCGATTGTGTAAATATTGTATACGTGTTTATATTACAATGTTTATGACATAGCAATTGCAACTTCCTATTTATGTTAACTGTTAGGAATAGAAAAATATCAAATAAAATGATTAAAGCTCCTTGGTCACAATTTTTTTAAAGACATAGTTTGTCCAAAAATGAAAATTCCGCAGAACACAAAAGAAGATATTTTGAAGAATGTTGGTAACCGAACAACGGCTGTACCCATTCACTTCTATTGTATAGACACAAAATCAATGCAAGTCAATGGGTTCTGCTGCGGTGCTGGTGGATTTTGGATAGTTTAATGTTAAAATCTTACATATTCTGCCTTAGAAGCAGTGGTGGGAAATACTTTGGAAAGATTTTACTTCACAACATTATAAAGCATACACAACTACTCCACTACATAAATTAAATACATGTCTTTTTTAATTGTAATACTTAATTATATTAAAATTTAAGTAAAAAATGTGTCTGGGTAAAAGAAAGTAAGTAAATATTAAAGATTTTAAAAAATCTTTTAAAAAATGTATTTATAAGATGTAGTGGAGTAAAAGGTATAGGCCTAATATACGCTTTATAATGTACTGAAGTAACATTTTCCCAAAAGAAAAGTGAAGTGAAAGTGACTTGTGACACCCGAAATGTGACCTCTGCATTTAACCCAACCAGTGAATAGTGAACACACACACTTCAAGTCGTGAACACACAAGTACAGATACCTGAGTAATTTTACACTACACAAGAACATTTTTCAAGTACTTCAGCGTTTTGAATTGGACTATTCACCAATAGTTGAACAGACTGGTACTGACATCTGGCTATGACATTATTTGGAGAAAATGGTGCTGCTGGTGTGAAATACAAAAATCCTGCCAACCGTTGGCTGCAGGCAAAAAACTTTGGTAATCTCCACTTTTGATAGAAGAATAGCCTTAAAACACACAAACTAAAGGTGCTCATTTCTGGTTCAGAGAGTACAAAGCAAGTTAGTTTTATGAGCCAGACACAGGCAAAAAGTAATAATGAAACCAATAGCATGAGTGTAACTGAGAGCAAGATGCACTCTACTATAGCCAATAAGATCAGGAAATTTTGTGAGTGTCATATTGTAAAGTACCGTAGCCACTCATAAAAATGTGCATAGATCCATCAATATTACTGCTATTGCAGAACAAACAGTTTCTTTGGTATCCACTCAAAGTTTGTAATTCATGTCTACATCTGTAGTTTATCATATATGTGTTCTCTATTGCTCTTTTAAAGATTAAAGGTAGAGACAATTTATCAGTATGCTGACAAAACAGCACATCTGTCATGTTCTAATAGTTGTGCTTTGCTCTGCTTATAACATCAAAGCATTAAGCTAAACAAATGGTTTGGATATAAAAAAAAAACAATCCTAATCTTTCTTCAATGTTTGTCTTTTTTAAACATTTGCAAGTCAAACTGATAGCGGATGGTTCAAAGTTTTTCTTTGCTTTCTCCGAGGTGAATATTCAAGGCTGGAAAGAGCTGTGAAGAATACTTCGCATACATTATTTTTGGCCCGGCTTCTTCAAGAAGAGGTGAAAATGGCTTTACCTTCCGTGAAATATCTCTTCTCGAGTTTTGCTTGCCAGATTTCAGTCGTGTTATCTTAGTCTCTCTTTCTGTGTTTCTACCTCCTGTTAGTTTTGGAAAAGGCTTCAAAATAGGTGTAAATCTAAACTGAGAAACAACACTTCACATGTTGAGAAATGCAGCGTGGCGCGGGCATCACGAGTAATGTTTGTATCACTGATTAAACAGTATTCTAGCCCAGTATATGAAAACGGGGGACACACCTCCAAATACAGATGTTAGAGTTGCGCTGACAACCTTTGGCTGAGGGCCACACACTCTTACAGCTTACAGAACCTCCTTGGCCACGTCTCTGGAAAAATGGACTATCAATTAGAAGGGGGAATTGTGGGGCAGCAGTGGCCTGTCTAAAGCCCTTGTGACATTACAGCTGGGAATATTTTCCACTGGATTTTTTCAGGTTGATGAGGTGCTGGTAGACCAAAAAGTGTGTTGACTTTCATCTAGTTGAAAAGGAAGATAAATTCTTTTTCATTTTTATGAAATGTAATTTAGCTTTCTGTGGTGAAAAATGACTGCAAAATTAAATGATCAGTTACATAAAATGACAAATGAGTGCGTGAGAGAGTGAATGAATGAATGAGTGAGCGAGTGAATGAATGAATATATTAATAAATGGAGTGAGTGAGCAAGTAAATACGTGAATAAATGGAGTGAGTGAGCGAGCGAGTGAGTGAATGAATACATGAATAAATGTAGTGAGTGAGCAAATGAATAAATTAATACATGAATAAATGTAGTGAGTGAGTGAGCGAGCGAGCGAGTAAATGAATGAGTCAATACATGAATAAATGAAGTGAGTGAGTGATTGAGTGAATACATGAATAAACGAAGTGAGTAAATTAATAAATAAATGAATAAGTGAGTGAGTGAGTGAGTGAGTGAGCGATCGATCGATCGATCAAATAGACAAATAGAATACAAAATTATAACAGTGGTTGACTATTATGTTTTTTAATTGGCCAATAATGCAGACAGGCCGCATATACAATGATCAATTACATGTCCAAATAATATGTCCAATATATCAGTCACCACAGTAAACTGATACAATAGATAAATACTTTTAAAAAATTGCATTTATTTGTGACAATATTTGCTTATGAACTCCTTTTCCATTCTGTAAATTTTCCAAAATAAATTGAGAGCCTCTAGCAAATAGTTTAGAATAAAATGTTTGTTTTTTACCATAACCTTGAAGAGAGTACCACTTAAAAAATGAAAAAAAGAGACTTCAGAGTAATCTGTCATGTGGGGTACAAATAAGGTGTTTACTTCTAAACGAATGAATGTAAAACTCATCTACAAGCTGAGCACTATTGACTCGCAGTCATTTTGTTATTGCACATATCTCAGCACCCCATGAAACCGCTGCTAATTGCTTTCATATTACTAAGCACGCAGCCAATCTTGGGGTCTGTCCAAGACCACCTTCAAGACGTATAACAGTGTGAGCCATGCAACTTCCACCTTAAGCAGCAAAAGCAAAAAGAAAGAGAAACTACAGTACAAGCATATTCTTGGTTTATGTTTTTTTAACAGCAATACAATAATAGACTCAGACGCAAAGTGTTGACAGCAGTAAAAATTGATAGGGTACTTTATAGCCTTTCGAGAATGGATTAATGTTATAATCCTGGTGAAAGATTCAGTGACCTGCCTCAAGTGTAATATACACTACTGGTTCAAAACGCAGAAAAGTATGTTCAATTCTCTATGAACCTGAGAGGGCCGGTGTCTGCAGACAGCTATATTCAGTCAATAAAAGGAAGAAAAATCATATTCTAACTAATCGTTTCATGATGTTATGTAACATATACTTAGAATATGGTAGAAATGTAAAAACGTGTAAAGCTAAATTATTCATTGCAGGTCATCAACAATCCATAACCATAGAAAATGTAGTGAGAAAAACTACATCAAATCAAAACATCAAACATGTAAAACAGAACATTACTCAGAGACATTACTTCCTATTTATGACCCATAGTTTTTCCCAGTGGCTAGTTGAATTCAAGCCATAACAATGGACTTGTCTCACCAGGCTCAGTGTTTAGACGTGCTACACAGCAGTAATGAATCAAACTAAACGTTCCTCCCATTTGAAACCAGCAGTTCAGCAGTGCATGTCAGAAATAATAACTCAAAATGTGGGTAATGGGCCCGTTCACCCCGTACAGTGAAGCTCATGCCAGGCAACTGATCTTACTGCAGTTTTACACATATAATTACACAACAGAGCAGCATGCACAAACAAACCTTCATTTCTCTCTGCAATTTCAATAAATGGCTTCAGCGCGATTTAATGCGAAATGATTTTGCAAAATGGCTTAATAAGTTGGCATGCCTGTTAGTGAAAGCTTTGGGTTTGGTGGAATGCTGAATCGAACTTCAAAGTCAATGAAACGAAATAATTTAAAATATATTACTCTATATGTTTAAACTAAGGCCTACATTTAATGCACAAATGATGTCCACGTTTCTGGTCATCTGTGTTATTTGCACTGGCATTGCAGGCCTTTTGAGTTGTGTGTCAGTCGGCCCTCTTCACTTGACCTTTCCTCTGTTTTGTTGACTCATCTGCCTCCTAATTCAAGTAAAGTGTGGCTGTATATCTAAAGCGACAGTCCTCGCAACCTCAAACTCCTGCTGGCTCTCTCTCACTTTGTTTTCTTTACTAGTCAAACGTTTTATGAGATGTCCAACATCCAAAGAAATTAGTCAGACATTTTTGGTCACTTTGACATTAAAAGCAAATAGCCATGTGTCACTTAAAAAAGGTGTTAGTTCTTCTTGCATCAGTTCCAAAATCTCCCAGCAGTCAATGGATAATGCTCATTGTCTAGTTCACAGTTGTAATGTTTTACATTTATGCATTTGACAGATGCTTTCATCCAAAGTATCTTACAGTGCATTCAAGCTCATACAGGATACTTTGGGTCAGGTTCATGTTTGTACACATCGTATTAAAATTTCACATTAACTTTTGAAAAAAATAAAAAATAAATATAAATAAATCTGAAAATACTGCACCGGTGTAGATCCTTGCAAAATGGAATGCCGCACAATAATAGTTTCATTTAGATGTAATAAAAATAAGCGAACAATTAAGATGAATTGCATAACCCTAGTTATTTACAGGAATTTACTGATCATACGCATATTAGCATCCAGTAAAAAAATCAATGCAATGGATTTTGATTTGCCACGTGTTGAAATCAATTAAAGAGATATATGTATCATGTTTACATGATGGTCAGTTCAGTGCTAAACTTGAAAATAGGCCTTTCTAAAAACTATTTATCCCTCACAGGCCTGTTTTCATTCGCTTAAAATGAATCCATCTACCCTGCAGAGTCCCATTTCACAGAACAATGGGGCTTTAAAAAACCCGAGGGGAAATTAAATAACTGTTAACCTGGAAACTGAAAGAACCAGTTAAAACAGGTCAACTTAATTTTCCCCTCAACACTATTTCAGATTTCAATTCCACAGGGACTGTAGACGGCATTCCTGCTGAATAACATTTCCAACCTTGATGAAATTCCTCTCCGCCACAGGCAAACACAACATAACCAGATGAGCCGTGCTGTATTTCATGAACATGAAAGTATGTGAGCCACACTATACTGCAGTTTGTGAGAAACTATGGTTAGTGCTTGTTATTGCTGAAGAAACTACATAACATAGGAGTGGGATTAAATAGGTCACTTTTTGTTGCAGACTGGCGGACGAGACTGATTCTAAGTGCTGCTGGGTCCGTCTTAAGAATCAGTTAAAGTTCACGACTTTCTCCGTTTGCACATATTGTAGCTGGGCAGAGGTCTCACAAGCCTCTGTGGCCTGCTTGGCTACCAATCACACGACATTAGGGAAATGAAGCTTTTTATTTCAGGATTCTACGGTCGGTGTGGTCGAGTAAGTCATTTCGACAGTGCCACAGAATAACGGAGCTAAATGACTGCATAAATGAGGGAGACGGAACGAGCCGACAACCGAAACCAGATATTGAAAAAAGACCAAACTGAGAAAACAAAAAGCCGAGGGAGCCATTGCTTTTAGATCGAACGGGAAATAACATTAAGTAAATAAGCACACTAGTAAACAGTGCACCGTTGTTCTTGTTGATCACTTTTAGCCAATGTTGGCCCAACTTCTACATACTTGTCATATAACATGTAATGTTGCCTTTTGTTTCTGAATGAAGCATTAGAGCAAACAGTGGTTTGTGTTTAATTGTGAGCGACAGTCTGTACAAAAAAAGCTAAGCCTAGACAAACAAACAGATTTAAAGTTCTTTGCTCACCTGGGGCTTGTGGGTAATGGTGTGTAAAATGCAAGATGCCTCACTGCAGGTATTCTAATCTTCTAACAGTTTCAAACACACGCTACTTACAGAAGTGCTGCCTTTCTCTCAAAAACCTAAATACTGTACCACACAAACTACAGCACTTTACATTTGGCCGAAGCTTTTATCCAAAGCGACTAGGAGAGTAGGAGAGCATAAAACATTTTGTCAACACACATGGCAGTACCGATAGTTTACAAGACCATGTTACTATAGGGGGATTAAGCTGAAGTAGGCAAGGAGAAAATGAACAATAAGAAAGAAATTATAAAAAAAATTTTGACAAAACATACAGTTATTGGTTAGTCAGATAGATGCGGAACAGGAATGTTTTGAGTTGTGTTTTGAAGGTTGTAAAATGCTGCAGTTCGGGTGGGGGCTGGTAAATCATTCCACCACAGAGGAACCGAATGTGTAAAGGTTTTTGCAAGCGATTTGGTGCCTCGTTGTGATGGAACAACAAGGTGTCGCTCATTTTCAGACCGAAAGTGACAGGAGGGAATGTAGACCTGGAGCAGAGAGTACAACTTACAAATAGATATCAAATATATCTTTCAAAATCCAAAAGCAAAGTAAAAGCTTAATTCTGACTGAAATCAGCTTGTTAAACCACATGCCCAAATCACTTTAACAAAGCTAAGGTCTTAAAGCTTAAAGTCTTGAATACTTATTACCCATAAAACACAACAGGATTTATGTTTCTATAGCTACTTATAATAATTACCAAACAATAAAAAAGCCACAAAACATATCTGGAAGAAGTATTACATAAAGTCTCATATAGAGCAGTAGTGGTTCATTGGATCACAAAACTCACAGTTCAAATTATGTTACAAAATTTTGAGTCATGGATCAGATAATTTTTTTAGATCAGAAAATGTGAATGCCTATCATAGTCGTAATAATAACAATACATTATTTTACAAATTGACGATACAAATAAATCTGAATATATGCATAAACATGCAGTCATAGCTGTATATGACAGATGAATCCCTAGAGATCAGATTATAAATGTGACATGTGCTATGAGGTGGAGATCATGGAGTCTGATTTAGTAGGTCTATCTTGACTGGCTTTCTTAGACACGCAGTTTCACTTTAAAGGTCCAGTGTATGAAATTTAGCTGCATCTAGCTGCGAGTTTGCGAATTGCAACCATTGGCTTACTTTCATTTCGAAACATAGAGGGCGGTCCGTATGGATCATGGATCAACTAAAACTAAAAACACTGTCAGAGCCGATAGCCTCGTGGGCAAGTGCTTCGACATGTGGCGCGGTTGTGCTTCGGGCGACCCGGGTTCGATTCCCATCTCGTGGTCCTTTCCTGATCCGACCCCCTTCTCTCTCCCATGTCGCTTCCTGTCATTTCCTCTCACTGTTCTATACAAATAAAGGCAAAAATGCCCAAAATAAATCTTTAAAAAAAAAAACATTTCGCCATGTGTTAATATTTAAAGTACACACTTCAATAAGAAAGCATTGTGTGGTGTCTAAAAGTTATCATTAAAATGTACTTTAGACTTCCAATGATTTTACTAATATTTTACTAATCGCTAGGGTAAGCAGAGAGCCGGAGACCCAGCTGGACCAGTAGACGGCACAACAATGTCAACAAAGAACTTCCACAAAGCAATGTCAACATTTGTGGCATTTAGCTTTTTAGCATGCTAATACAATTTTTTTTTTACCAGCATTAATTTGCTAAAGAAGTAGAACAGTTTAACGTGCTGTTGTTTCTCAAAAAATCAATTTGACTGCAATTCTGAGAAATATTTAATATCCTGATGTCAAGGCGAGGTAAGAGTGAGAAACTTGGAAGACCAAAAGTGTCAAAATGTAATTCCTCTACGCTTTTCTCCTTTTATTAGAATGGCATGAGTAAACATTAAAACTTCTGCCAGGTCTGAGCTGTCTATGACAATTATGTCAAAAAACCTGACAGGATTCCAGTTCAAAGACCAGACAGGTACCAAGACTCAAGACTGGCAGCCTGAAAAACACACAAATTCAAATTCAAAAACTTGTTTATACTGAAACCCCACAAAGAGATCACTTCCATAGAATCTTGTTCAAAGCGCCTAATCCGCTATTCGCAAGTGGGTGTGTAATATAACAGCTTTTTCAACACTTAAAATATTTTTTTCACAACAAAACAAGCCTAGTAACACCCACTTCCATCACTCAATGTGCGACTGCAATTTCAGAGCCAGATATGGACAACTGGGGCACATTATTTTGGCAAAAGAAATGTTCCAGGACTGACAGCGAGACCGAATTATGAATGTACAAAGCTCTCCTCAGAGATAGAAACCTGAAGCTGTCGAGACCGGCGCTGTGTGAAGGAAAAGAGAGAAATATCCCAGATGACTGATACTTTGCACATACATTTTCATTTTTAAAGCAAATATCAATCTCGTAGTGAAAAAGGCAGTAAAGTCGAGGTATTTATGAGCTCACAGGGAGCGTGGCAGGTACAAAGGCCCGACTGTGGGAGGCGAGAAATTTGCTAGTCTTTATGCATTGAGGGTTACTTGAGTTTTAATACAACGTAAACAGGATTTAGAGCTTTACTTTCCGACACATTTACAGCTAAAATTAAAAAGCCATGTTTCATCATGTCATCTAAAATGTGAAATGTAGCATATCCTGACATAACATCGTGCAGGCGAGGGGGGCAATAAGTAATTATTGATAAGCGCTGGCAGACGTCTGATCTGTCTGATAATCGTGGCACCTCATTTCCTATTATATTCATTGCAGACCTTTTGGCCTGTGGTGTGTATTACTATCTGAATTTTTCAGACTGGAAGCGGAAAGATCATAGAAAAGGTGGGTAGGACTTATCTAAATGTATTCCATAGGCAATGTGCTGTCACCATTAAAATTCTGATTAAAATAGAGACAAAATAAATAACGGATATTGCTGAAAGGCATAACATGCACAGAGAGTCAAATAAAATTTTACATATGAATATAATTCATCAGAGTTGAAAGATGGTTCCCTTTTAAAGTAAAAAAGTAACTAGTCATATACTGCAGTAAATTACCACTGTATGCCACTTAAAAGGATTGTTCACCCAATAATTATGTCAATATTTACTCACCTTCTTATCTTTTTAAAACTGTTTGACTTTCTGTCTTCTGCAGAATGCAAAAAAAAAGATATTTTGAAGAACCGAACAATGGCGGTACCCATTGACTCGGTGTCCTTATAATAGAGGTGAATGGGTACCGCCGTTGTTCGGTTACCAACATTCTTCAAAATATCTTCTTTTGTGAACCTTTTTGTGTTCTCCAGAAAAAAGAAAGTCATACAGGTTTGAAATGATGAGAGGATGAATAAATGTATATAAATATTATTTTTGGGTGAACTAAGTCTATGATATTGTACATCACAATAATGTCTTTAAAGCTTGATAATGAAACTGAATGGCTTTAAACTCTACCACTTCTACACCATAAAACTCAAACAGAGCGACAGGAGAAAAAGTCTACAGCACACTACCACTAAAGACAAGTGAAAATACACAGATCACTGACTGAGCTTACATTCAAGACCTAAACATCCAGCTCTGACAGAAAACCTACACATTGGACTAATAGACAGCAATTCATCAAAGTGTTAAAAACTCCTAACAGACTATAGAGTTATCCCCACGTTCTGTTTATTAAACAAAACAAGCCAAGATTTTTCATCCAGACAACATTCAGCATTTATTTAGTAATAAATGCTGAAATGCAAAATGAAATTCTACAGTTTTGACACCTCAGATAAAGAGATACAGCGGAGAGAAATGTGCAACTCGAATATAATACACAAAGGCATCCTACATTAAACACACAAGTTGTATAAAGTCATAGCAGGAAAAAGTCTGGCTTACAAGCATTACGTAGTGTTTACAAAATTAGAGAGTGTGGTTAAACAGGCATTCCTTCAACATCTATGAAAGTTTTTTTAAGATGGGAACCTTGATGCTTGAGTAACTGTACTGCACTTAAAGGCCAGATTCAACCTAATAGTAGTTTTAAGACTGAGACAAATACTGTCTGTTTTGGGGTCAACATTCTGCTTTGCAGAATAGTCCACTGATAGAGTTCCACCCCAGTGATTTATAATTCACACACTATTATTAAAACCAAAGTCTGGATCACAGAAGTCGTCTGTTTCCATTCTGTCCACATTACTCGAAACTATGACATAAATACTACATTAACCTTAACACATGAAATGGAGTCATCTTTTTAAGGAAACTAGAATCTATCGAGATCACAGGAGCAGCCGTCCGATTCTGTGATCTCTGACTCACTCCCTCGGTTTAAGTAAATGAGATGGAACCGTTAAAATTGTTCTCTGACAACTAAGTATGTATACAAGCTAAACTGATATAGCCTAACTTAAAAGTTACTTATATTTATATAAAAACAGACCAATCCCAAATATGGATGGATGGAATTTACAGAATATTCACAATCCCTAATCGGAAACATTTAACATAATATAATAAATGTTTAATGGTGTTAAATACATTATTATATTCGCAAAACAGCGGTGATGATGTGAGGCCACTAAAACAATATATTTAATACATTTATCTTAAATAACAAATATACAATCTATAGTAGGCTATATTTGTTCCCATTTTTAACAAAACTCTTCCATCATAACTTACTGATTTATGACTTATTTATAACTAGCAGTCACTGTGCACGAGCAATTTCTGAAAAATAACGTTGGCCTACACGATCTGTTTACGTAGCTATTTTTAGAGCTCGTGTATTGCAATTGTCCTCACTGCAAAATTAATACCAGCCCCACGCAATACATACAATAAAGCGTTCCCCAAACCTACGGGCCCGCGTTCTTTCTCTTTGCTATTTCTCCTCAAATGTCTCATCCTCGTTCTTGTTAAGGTAAGGGAAATAATAAAAACTTCATGGAAGTTAATGTACCCTTTCAACTAAGCCCTTAGCTCTGAATAATTGCATGCTATCTAATGTCAAAGTGCTATTCGAAGGCAAATGAAGCACTTCGGCCCGTACAAAGAGTCTCCAGCTGAGAGCTCGAGATTGTCACTCGCTCGATCAGTCCACTTAAAGATCTCTATTGTCATTTCAATTGCACAAAACCTCTTGTGTTTAGATAGCCCTCTGGCAAGATGCTGAGCCAATAAGTAAACAACAAACACGGCTACTACTGAGAGTCTAAACAACACTATACTGCAAAGCAACTTGGAATTACTTACTCGTGTATATTTTTATGCGTACTGTGCGTAACGTACTACGTACACTGGGTCAGTACTGCAAAGACGTGACGCAATTTCATTGATAAAGTGTTGCGGGGTGTTTGTTAGTAGGCTATAGATAAACAAAACGCAAAGCATAAGTTGTATTGCCTACCGCTGTTGGCCATGAGCAGCCCGAAGAGCAGAATAAACTTGCGCTGACATCCGTGCGACTCTTTCACGGTTCCTCTGCACATTGCTACTGTTACATCCACCGCAAGCTCTTCTCACAGGTACGTGTTACAGCTGGAGAATTCACCGGGTTGCAGAGCTTCTCTGCTGAAACACTGATGTCCGCAGATGTGTAATGCTGTTGGGCGGATGATCCTTTGCTTTGCTCTGCTCTTTCCTTCTCGCGCTCCTGTTGGGAGTTTGACTTTCTTCGGTACTCTCTGCCCCTCTCTAAACTCTGCAGCAGGATTCAGTCAGTCCCTAAATGCGCGGACGTGTGCGGCTGAGCAGTGTATGTGGCGCCACCTGTCGGTGAATTAGAAAATGAAAATGATAATTACTAATGAAAAGGATAATTAATAAATGAATATAAAAACATATATAATATACAAATATATTAAATAAATAAATAAACGTTGTTTAGATCTTTTTATTTTAAGTGTATTTTTGTTGTCATTGTGATCTTTAACAGTTAATACTCATAAATACATTTACATTTATGCATTTGGCAGACGCTTTTATCCAAAGCGATCTACATTCCATTGTACTATACATTTGTTTCTAAGTATGTGCAATCCCTGGGATCGAACCCATGACCTTGGCATAGTGTAATCTGCATATGACTCTTTTATCTGCAGAATACAAAAGAAGATATTTTGAGAAACATTTTGGGTCCATACAATAGAAGTCAACAGGGTCTAACCTGAATGTGCTGTAAGTCACTTAAATTAAAAAGGGGTTGCCAGATCTGCGCGACAAAACTAGCCCAATCCAAACCAGTCTAAAACTGGCCCAATGACCCAAGTATAAATACCAAAAATAAAATATGCCACTCTAATATCTAAAGTACGTATTTTACAGTCACTATTACACACAATTGCTTCTTGGAAATCTTTGTATAGCACAGGGGGTTCTCAATCTTTTTGACTCAAAGGCCCCCCTCACAAAAAAACAAAAACGTTTATTCATTATAAAAATGGCCAAATTATAAGAAATATATTGTTTTTTAAAAATGTATTCCGATGCTCATTTTGTCTACTTTTAGTGATCTTGAGGCCCCCTTAGAAGTCAGCTGGGACCCCCGGTTGAGAACCACTGGTATAACATCTATCATAAACAAAGTCTGTTTTCATAAATAACTACATCCTACCTTAAGAATGACCACTGATGAACAAGAAGATCCTTCCACACCTTCCACAAAAAAACAACAATAAAACTTTTAAAGTAAACAACTTTTCTGGAAAACTGCAGATTTGGCAACCCAGTAAATAGGCAATGAAATCATTTGAAATCGTAAATATATTTTTGTTGTATATTTATTTTGTAACAACTTAAGGTATTTATTATTATTTTTTATGTTTTACATTTGCTGCAGGAATTAATAATAGTTCCATGTAACATAAACAACGGAATATGCAAAGCAATGTTTTTGTTATTTTATATCAATTGTATATATTTAGGGTGTATCTAACGGCCCACTGATGACTAACTATCTTGTCTATTAAACCCAGCGTCAGATGTTTCTGAACAGCTCAGGTCTGTAAAGACTGGACAGAGAATGGTAGCAATTTCCATCCTGACCTGTTTTTTCAGTTCATTTATGTTATACTGATGGTGAACGAAAGGAGCAAGACGTTCCCCTTTTGAAGTGACAGGCTGGGTTGACTCTCCAGACCTAAAGTTCATCTCTCATTTCCTCTGGTGACGTCAACTCTCTGACACACACACACACACACACACACACACACACACACACACACACACACACACACACACTGAAAGCAGCGATCAAAGCCCAAGTTTAAAGACACACTCCTGCAGATTCTAATATGAGCTCACCTGCTGGGAGAGGATGTGAGGGGTAAGGGAGGGGTTCCCCTGCTGCTTTCATGAGACCTTTTGGGTTGTGGAATGAATCGTGATGGAATGCAATGCAAACTAATGGAAGAATATCAAAAACATGATTATGACCATCTGATTGCATGGAGAAGTTGTCAAGGTTCATAAAACAACATTAGTGTTTCGTTTAATCTGAGATTGATAGTATTTTCTCTACGTTCGGGCGTCTTAGTTCAGAGCTCGGTTTTCAAAGAAAAGAAAATCTCTTCAGTGTGATTGCATCTAATATTAAACATTTGGAAGCCATTATCTACTGAGCAGCAAAGCAGTTGAAATATTTGTGACGTGGGGCTATTTTTCTTTCCGATGTCTATCTGTTTTATTTTCCCAAAGTAAAATAAGATTATTAAAATTGCAACCATGCACAGCGAAACTCATCTAATTGTAATGAGCAGAGGGATTGGGGGTTATGCAGGCCTCTTTGAAGGCACGTTCTACACACACACAGTGGATCTCTGCAGAATAGACCTTCTGTTTTGATCCTTAAATGAAGTAATCGCCGAAGTTACTATGGTTTGAAGCTAATGGGAATAAAATCTCCAATAAAATCTGCTTGAATTACAATTGAAAAGCTACTACACAAAAACGTGTGCTTACATTTTAACCTGTTCTGTTTTCTTAAAGGGATAGTTCACTCTAAAATGAAAATTCTGTCATTTACTCACCCTCTTGTCATGTCAAACCGAATGACTTGCTTTCTTCTGTAGAACACAAAAGAAGATATTTTGAAGAAAGTTGGTAACTGAACAATAGTACCCATCTATTGTATAGACACAAAACCAATGCAAGTCAATAGGTGTTCATTCTTCAAAATATATATATTTTTGTGTTCTGCAGAAGAAAGAAAGCTATAAGTTTAAAATGACACGAGAATAAATGATGACACAATTTTTATTTTTGGGTGAACTATCCCGTTTAAGATATTTGGTTTTCAAGGGTTTAAATAAGGATCTGGGCTTGTTTATGAAAGAAAAAAGCTTTTCGACTTTCCAAGAGATGATGCATTTCTACCACCCAAATAATGGCATCGCTCATGATTAAGTTTCTGGTAACAGATGATGTTTGTCTGGTGAGACATTTTTCAGTGAAATTCAAGATGCGCTGTTACCATGACCTCATCCCTGCAAAGCTCTGTGAATTGACGTCTTCTACATCATTTATATCAAAATAAACCCCGGCCCTCCGTTTAAAACTGAGTCATTGGGTGGTCTCGCATTTAACGCAGGCTCTGATAACAGATGTATTTTTCAAATGTACACAGGTCATGTTTGGTCATATGGAAGTGCGGTAGGGTCAGTCAGAATCAGACAGCAAGTGTCACTGATGTTATTTAAACATGCATGTTCTTGGAAAAGATGGCATGGGGGTTCGGAAAGGAGAAAAAAAGGAGCAAGAGAGGGCCAGCGTGATCCTGCGGTTATATTTATTTGACATGGCTTTGGAAATAAATGCTCAGATTTAAGCCCATGTGATCTAATGGCAGCGGTTGCATTCCACAGAGCTGTATTTTGGGTCCGGTAAAATAAGCAACATGCTTTTTGCAGCTGATAGAAAGCATAGCACCCTGCGGATAACAAAGTGTAAAATAATAAAGAAAGGTCACGCATCGTGCAGTAAATAAACTGTAAACCTGATTTAGGGTTATTTTCATATTGTGAACTTTGCATTGGGAACTGGATGGTGTTTGCTAAACAAACAGGTTCTGTCTCTGAAGATTTCCCAGTGCATGTGAGCGGTTGTTTATTTGGGCTTTCTCTGACCCCGTGTTGGAACGCAAGTTACAGAAATGTTCTCCAGATTGAATTTATACAGGATTGTTGCAAGCAAAACTGGTGTATGGTGCAACATTTATTTACCAGCATCTTAAAAATGGCCATAGGTCTGCTTTGGTGAGGTATAGTATTGATTCTAAACACAGATTTGCCAGAACATATAAACAAGGATATTTCTGAATATTTCAAACTTAATAAACAAATAATATTAGAATGACAGTCAGAAAGTTTACCCAAAAATTCATCCTCATGTCATTGCAAACCTGTATGACTTTCCTTCTTCTGCAGAACACAAAAGAAGATATTTTGAAAAATGTTGGTAACCAAACAGCATTTGCCTCTATTGACTTCTGTATAGACACAAAACTACATTTCTCAAAATATCTTCTTTTGTTTTCCACAGAACTGAGTCATATACAAGTTAGAATGGCGTAATAAATAAATGATGACAGATTTTTTTTATTTGGGAACTATCCCAGAAGGTTACAGTTTAAAGTAAACAATAAGAAATGTAATATGACTCTTTAGATTTCCTCCTTAACACTTACATAATTGAACATATATGCAGTATAATAAGAATCTTGTTATACAAGTTCCATTTAGTTTCTTTAAGTCTACTGAAAGGTGTGTTGGCCAGCTTTCTTTCTCTAAATCTCTTTAAACATCTCCATTATATAAAGATCTTCTGGTTAAAACATAAAGCGAGATTAAAAGAAAGGTTCAGCGTATAATAACCTGACAGCTAAATGCACACTGTACGGCTATTACCTCATGTAATGACATCTAATGAAAATACAACCTGCAAACCATTACTTTCCAAGCAGGCCATTTTTTTTGTCTCTTGCTATGTCAACATAGGGGGCTTTTACAATGTGGAAACCTGTTCTGAAGAAATTATCCCACCCATTTATTCATCCAGAACACATGCAGGAATCTATTCAAAAGAGGGTGTGTGATGGGTGTCCTGACAGGTACTAATAAATGGCTTGTATTAAAGTTGAGGTCATTACTGACACAGCCCGAGGATACGTTTTGATCATAGAGACGTGTGTGCCGGTTTTGATTAATAGTGTTGTTTTTAAATATGTGTTTTGCAAAATAAAGACCTTTCTGTTCTTAGGTGCGTGCACCTGATTTTCCGTGTCACGCATTACCGAAATCGAGGGCAATTTCAGAGCAAATAAACTGTGGCTGGAAGTTTGCGATGACAACACAGCATATGAGGGCAACGGCGATGCAGGAATAACAAATGAAAAGATCTGAGAGACAGAAAGTTTAGGTACACCAATGTTAACAAGTTAAACATTAAAGCTGCACAATATATAGAAATGTTCAGATCACAATAGTTTGCAAAAACATATTTGTGGCTGAAAGAATATATAGAAATTGCAACTATTCCTTTTCTTAATGCATTATAGATTAAAGGTTAGTTCACCCAAAAATGAAAATTGCCATGCTTGTCATTTCTGTATGACTTTCTTCCTCAGAACACAAAACAAGAATGTTGGTAACCGAACAAGGCTGTACCTATTGTATGGACACAAAACCAATGCAAGTCAACCGCTGTTGTTTGGTTACCAACATTCTTCAAAATATCTTCTTTTGTGTTCTGCAGAAGAAAGTCATACAGGTTTGAAATGACAAGCATGGCAATTTTCATTTTTGGTTGAACCATCCCTTTAACAACATCTGTGTCTACATTTTTGACTAGGTAGGACAAACTCCCTTCGCCCAATCACGTTTCATAATGTTTCTTTAAGAACAGATGACACCAAGAAAAACATTTTGTAGTTCTCTATAGTTGTATTTAATACTCTCTATTTATATTTATTATATTTTTATATGCTGTGTTTTACAGAGCTTTGTGGAACACAAGAAACATGAGACTTGAAATGATACTTTCTAGAGGACACAATGACTGGGGTATGAGGTTGATGGTGATAATCGTAAAGTAAGGCATTGCTGAATACAGTATGTCTGGGCTGGATGAGGTGAACAGGGGCTCTTGGGTAATTATGTGATCACAGTTGGAGCGGAACGGCCCGTCTTCTCCTGCAGCTGGGAGATCTTCAAGGCAATGTCCACCAGAGGAGCCAGCATGACCTGTTGACAACAGATGACAATACATTTATAAGAAGGTTTGGATTAAATGAAAACGGATGCTAATGTCGTTTTTCATCATTCATTACTTTTTCTACAGCAACTTGAGGATTACAATTTAGATAAAAGAGTTTACTGGAACTAAAGTCACCTTAGCTTAATTCTGCGCATCACTAAGCTTGATTCTTTAAGTCAGATTGATACGCCCCGTGATCAGATACGATTGAGAAATGGGAACCATCATCCATATGTGCTGGGTTGAGCATGCTAGCTGCATTTATTTTTTAAATAAAGTGACAGCAACATGTTGTGGGCAAGTGAACATTTTAAATAAAAATAAAATGAAATGAATAAAAGTTTGGTTGTACTCCTGGAAACAAAGGTTTCACCTGTGGGTCCTGATAGATTTTCTGAGGGTCCTTCTCATAGCTGTCGATGTAAAGCCTGATGGTTGCCCCAGCACTGCCTGTCCCGCTGAGCCGGAAGATGATACGCGAGCCGTCAGAGAAGATGATCCTCAAACCCTGAACATTGGGAAGACGGGAAACGGGGATGATGAGCATAACCGTGTTTTGGAAAGTATGCAAAAATACCAAAAGAATTGTGTACGGTGCTTAGACTGAAATGTTCAGGCGTTGTCGATTATGCCATTCCAACATGTTTCAAACACAATAAAGATGATTAGGTTAATCTTTCAACAACTGTAATGAAAATCATCAGTAAATTCAGTACCATATCGTCAAATATCACATGCTTTTTGGCGGCAGATATTCACAGTTTTGTATATAATGAATAATCTTTTGTTACTGTTGGGGTGGGGATATCATAAAACTTGAAAGAAACTCATACAGTATGGTTTTAGAATAATGTAAAAGTCATTCTATTTTTGGGGTTAACTCCCCCAAGTCCTCTAATGCCTCACCTGTCCTTTTGAGACGCTGCCATCAACAGGATCTGTGTATTCAAAGTTATCTGCCTTCTCCACTTGATACGTTTTATCCCCAGATGAGAAGTTCTGCCCTACAAAGCCTTTGTCAAACATAGTTGTCTCTAATCCCTCAATCATCTTATTTGCAGCATCTGAATCCACCTCTTCATAGTCATACCTAAAAGAAATGTGAAGTTTAACAAAATAGTTTAGGATGAACTCCTACATTTAGTCTTTGTAGTAGTACATCATTGTCCGATTCTCTACTGTCTAACCAGCAGAGGGCAGTCAAGTTACAGAAAGCAACCTAACCCTAACTAAAATACAAGCTTCACATTTTTGCTTGAAAACCCTCTCATAAACTCATAAACCCTCAATCCTCTTTGAGTCCTACCTTGTGAAAAAGTTCCTCCCAAACTTCTGCCAATGGTCTTTCATGATGTCCTCCACACTCTGTTTGCGAGCGGCCAGTATTGAGAGCCAAGCGAGCACCGCCCAAAGGCCGTCTTTCTCACGGATATGATCGGAACCTATGTGGAAAAAAAATGTTTACTAAGATTTGCAACTCTGTTTATAATAGATCATAAATTTCTGAACCGATTATTCAGAGTGATATGTGCCGATACTGACATCGATATTATGTTGGTTATTTTAACTAAATTACTTTCTGAATGTTATTAATTTATATAATAACTATTAATATTGAACATAAAATTGGCGATGTTTCTTAACATTTTCTATACACAGAGCACAAATTCATTGCATATTCCTGTCCTCTTTTGATTGACATATCATCCCTGATCATCAGCTGTTTTTAAACTATCGACCAATAGCCAATAGTGTGAAAAACTGCTTTTATCAGCAAATACCGATTTTATATTAGTGCAACTTTAGTTTATAATATGATTTTGTTAGTCTGATGTAATTTGACTTAAACCCATGTAAAGGTAAGTATGTAAAGTAACCAGAAAATGTATGTTTTAAACAAAGATGGCAAAATAAAGGCAAAAGTTACACAGGTGTGAACAGTAATGTCTAAAGTATTGTAGTCTTGTGTAGCCAGACCATCATACTGAAGGTCTTATAGCTTTCCTGTAGCTCAGTGGTTAGAGCATGGTGCTAGCAACACCAAGGTCATGGGTTCGATCCCAGGTATTGCACATACTCAGAAACAAATGTATAATGTAATGCAATGTAGGTCGCTTTGGACAAAAGCATCTGCCAAATGCATAAATGTAAGGTCTGGTAACTTTGGCTGCTTTCATCGGCCAAGGCCCACCCAAGAGGCCATATGACTGACAGATAAAGCAAACAATCACGTTTCGATTTGTGCCGCATCATGTTTAGAAGCGTGGAAATGTAGGCGTTTTATTTAGAAAGGGAACTCGCAGCAGACTTGACAGTTGAAGGGGAGGAGTTAAGCTACTCACCAGTACCGAAGCTTTCTTCACCACAGAGAGATAACTTGCCAGCATCCATCAGGTTTCCAAAGAACTTCCAGCCTGTGGGTGTCTCATAAAGGGTCATCTTCAAAGCTTTGGCCACACTGTACAAAAACAAACAATATATCAGACTGTCCAAAGTTTACTACGTACTGTGAGGTGAACGGTGTGGAATCCCATATATTGGCAACAGCGCTTTTAGAAGAAGTGAATTACTTTTTAAACCCCTACGAGATGTGCAATTGCAAGATGCTTTTATACAAAGTAACAGTGCAGTCACTAACACTATCAATTTAGCTTTTATCTAATGCAACATTAAAGAAAACCTCAGAATATCATATGATTTAGAATTGATTCAAAAGCCAAGTATACATACTTGTCCAGAGCCCCACTAGTGGGCATACTACGGGCCAGACCCTTCACGCCAGTCTTCTTGAAATAAGGGATGCATGTAATGTTGGCACCGATGACTGCCACAGAGTCTGATGGGTTTACAAAGAATCCATGTTTACCCAAAACCATGTTACGATCCTGCAAGAGAAAAACCGTGTAAGGAGGATTCTTCAGTTTTGCACAACTTTTTATCAAATTGACTTATGCAAGTTGAACAGTATTGAACATTTTTAAATATATACTTTAACAGTAATCTTGTTTATTCAAGCAGCACATTTAAGTTCTCGGTAAACAGTTCTTCTTCTTAAGTTCTCAGAAAACAAACCCATGATCTGGGCATTACTATTTTCACACATTTTACAAGGTAATCTACAGCAACAGTACATACTGTACACACTCAAAATATACGCTCAACTTACACCGTCACCATCAAATGCTGCTCCAAAATCATATTCCCCTCCCTTCATAGTGTTGACCAGGTCAGCAGCATATGTTAAGTTAGGATCAGGATGGTGGCCCCCAAAGTCCTCAGATGGGACGCAGTTAACAGCAGAGTTAGCAGGGGAACCCAGTTCTTCACACACAATCTTCTTTACATATGGACCAACCACTAGTTCATGAAGAGAATAAAGTCGTCGTCTTTATTTTTACACAACAATTCACAGACATATGACACGAGATCCACCAGCTCATCATAATTTCATTATTAAAGAATGTCAAATCTTCAATTGTGTTCAACTGAAGAAAGGATGTAGAAGCTTAATAATGGCATGAAGGTGAATTATACAAATTATGTTATTACTTCTATCATTTAAAGTCAAACTATTCCTTTAAGCCTACGCTTATTCATGGAAACGAAATCTTTACCTCCGTGCATTGCGTCCAACCGTACGTTGATGTGATTGGGTCCTGAAAGCAACTCCTTCAGAGCAGGAAAATCAAAGATATCTCTTAGCATCTCAGCATAAGATTCCACCGAGTCTACGATTTCCACTGCAAAAATACACAAGACAGGATTGTAGACATAAAACCACAAAATCTGCATAGAAAAATCACTGCGTACAATAACATGTGATACCGGTAAAGGGCTTGAATGTGTCAACCTCAAAGGTTTGTTTCCCAATGGTTGAGAGGTCTACTTTGAGTTCAGGGCAGATGTGGTACTCCTGGAGGCTCTTGCTGATCTGGAAGATTTTGTCTGTGATGCCCTCTGGTGCTGGACCTGGTAGAGACACGCCACGCATTGTTTAACATTACATTTAAGCATTTTGCAGATGGTTTTATCTCAAGCAATGTACAAGAGTGAAAAAACAACATTAATGCTTTATATAAAGTTTAACAATTCAATGCTCTTACCTCCACTAGAAATGTTATACTTGATGCCAAAGTCTCCATTGGGACCACCGGGGTTGTGACTGGCTGTCAGGATGATCCCACCAATGGCTTGGCTCTTACGGATCACACAGGACACAGCAGGCGTTGACATAATTCCATTCTGACCAATGACCAGCCTGCCAATCTATGAGATTGGACGAGAAAAACCACAATTTATTGGTCTAAGTAAGATCTTGATCAGGAAACCATACTTTGACCCATATGAGATAAATGCTCTGTATTTGCTATTTGAGTTTAATGTTGACATAACCTCAACCCTACTGATGTGCCATGATGCATATATGCTAAGGAATGTTACACAATGCATTTGCAATCAATAGGACAGGACATTACAATTAATTCAAAGCGGTACAAAAGTATAACATGCCATTAAAAGATGTAAACATTGAGTTCTGTAGTGAAGAAAATGTTTCCTAATAAGCAGGCGGAGGAACGTGACCACAGGCACGCCTCCAGTTCACACTACTCGCTGCGCAGACCGAGCAGCGTATGACATCAAAAAAGCGCGAGAGGGATTCGACAGCTATGTTTATAAAACGCTATCGCGGTACTTTGATGTCATACTTCAAGCGGTCTGTGCAGCAGCACATGAAATCAAACACACCTCCAATGTCAAAGCAATTATTGCCATTTTATAAAACACTGTCATAACTTCTGTCATCGGATGTTAAAAGCTCTGTTTGAACATGATGAGAGGCGACGTGATGATGACGTCACCACGCAGCAGCGCTTGATTTGGCAGCGCTTGAAATGTCAAAGGTGCCTCGATCTTGGCTAGAAATATCGAGTTCGTTTCTTTACAAATGATAAAAGTATACATGAAGATTATGTTAATTGCATGTTCAATGCGCTACTATAAACTAACACTTTTACAAACAATATGACAGCAAGAGTTTCATTCGCGATGTGGTAATAATCCTGAATGTGTCACGACAAGACAGATCCACCCCCTTCCATTCAAAGTCATTTTGCAACACGCTTCAGTTAACATAGACATCAACACTTGACAGTCAACAAACAAACCCCATTAGCTGCCGCAATTTGGATGATCAACTGAATAGCGTCTTTCATGAAGAATCGTCCATCTCCTCCCACGACCAGAGTGCCCTCTTGCCTCTGAGCAGGGTCAACGGTGGAAATAATACTCTGGATGAAGTTTTCCGCATAATGCTGATTCTGTTGGAACACGGTCACCCTCTTTCGTAAACCGCTGGTTCCGGGCTTTTGATCCGTGTACGGTTTGGTCTTAATTACTATAATTTTCACCATCTTGCAGCAGCTGTGGGTTTCTGTCCCTATCCGGGTGTCCGTTCTGTTTGGATGTGTGTGTTCACCACGTAGCGTGCCTGCTAACACATTGGCCTTTCACTGCTCAAACACGCCCACATTTAAAGGGACAGCAACATTGTAGAACGTCAGTAAACGGACAGGGACTTGGCCATAGTGTGGTTTTAAACGAGAAGAAAGCGCTGTAAAAGTACCCCAACTACAATTACTATACCTCAAATACAGTACAGTTAAAATGACTACTTTATTGTGCTTTTTGTCCTATTGTAGTATAAAAACAAAACTGACCATGCTAATGCTTTTATCCAATGCATCTACAGTATACAGTATTACAGTATACATTTTTCATTATATGTAAAAAAAAAAATATTAGAGGTCCTCTTGGTCAGAGTTTTGTTTGTCTATTGCATCAAGTCTTACCCAGGCTTCATTCAAACGAGAACAAAGTTTACCGTGATGCAAGGTTTGCATGTTACCGTGATGTTGCAGTTTTCTTTCAAAAATATAGGTTAAAAGCCAAGCTGAAGTAGCATCTCAAAAGTAAAGCAAAAATAAGGTTATACAGACAAATGTCTTTACTTTAAGTTATAACGTATACATTTGGAATACAAAGCTCAAACAGAAGTGAAGCTGGTGAAGGGGAGCGAAAGAATGAATGCAGTGTAAATGCTCCTCACATGTCATGTGACCTTTAGTGTCTTGTTCTACAGTTACAGTAGAGAAAGTCATAGGGCATTGACCAAAAGGTATAAATAGAATCTCAAACCTACATGCGGTGTTAAAGGCCAAGGGCGAATAACAGAAGTGGACTATGCCCACTGACCCAATAACCGGCAAGAGCTGTACATAACAGGCTGTATAGATGTATTAAAAAAGTTAATTTTGAGTTGCAACAATTTTGTTGAATTGATGAGATATGAAATGTAATTGGTTTTTTATAACATAAAAAAATGTTTGTTACATAACAAAACATCAAAATGAATATAAGATCTACTAACAATCAATTATTATTAAATGTAAATAGAAACACATTTGTCTCACAAAAGCATAGAAATAGGCAAAATATATTTTTTTACAGTACTATCATCATACATCAGCAGCATTCACAGACATGGTATGATGCTCTCAACACAGTTGTATGTCCATTCCTGTTGACTGTTTACAACCATGACGTGCTGACACACCTAAACAGACAGCAAATCAGACATAGACACTGAGACTTATTATTAGTTCCTGTCAGATTTAGAAAAGTGAAAATGTGTGAAGGTCTCACCATTTTAGTCCTAGCCGGAACCTCCACAGCAAACACACTCATTCCCCTGCTGCTCACACAGTTCTTGCTGTGTTCATTGTTAATGTGCACTGTCACCTTCTGATTGGACTGTTAATACAGAGAGTATAACTACATAAAAACAACAGATCCAGGAAATCTGAATAACAGGAGTATGAGAGACATGTTTTGCTCGCTAATATATGTGGCAAACAGTCATACAGTTACAGTCAAATAAAATAGTTTTCCTCTGGTCACATCCAGCTTCCTCTCAGTTGTGTAATCTATGTAATGGCTGAACACAACATTAGAATTCTACTCATGAACAGAGTTCCTTTATATAAAGCATTCCAAGCAAATAGAGTTGGAGTTACTTTTGTTGCACACTCAGGGAATGTTAAGTAAGGTGTGAGAGGCTTACAAACATTAAGGGCATCAAAACATATCTGCAAACAAATAGCCACAAACCGACATACATACCTTATTGGCAATGACTGATGATATTCTGCTCTCTCCTTTGTATGTATAAACCAAGATGCTCTCATGACCCTTCAGAGATTTGGCCTCTGCTTTAGAAGTGATAGACCTCTGTACAGCTGAATTTAACATCTTAATCCCAGAATCCAACTGAACTGGCTGCAAAGTAGCTTTGACGTCCTGACAGTAGACTTTTATAACAAACGGACATGCCTGGTAAGAAACATTAAAATACGCATGTGAGAGCTACTAGCTGAGCTTTATGTACTTGCATTATCTTCAGGTCAATGACTGTGATTGCAGAAATATCCCAAAATTACAGTGACATGTTCACATCGTACCTCCACCATTTCTAAACTGTGGTTATAACCCATGGCTTCCAGGGTGAGCCATAAATCTCTGGGGTCCCCCTCACGATCATTGGCTTCCATCAGATTGAGCTCCAGGAAGCCTTGTCTGGTTAACTCGTTTTTCTTCGTATCAAAGTTCTCTATAGGACAACACATAAAGATGAAATGGTTTAACAAGTCAAAACTAAAAACATGAGAAGGTTACTTGTTAGTATTAAACAAAATATTATAGTTACAGTAAGGATGTAAAAGCAGAAATATAGGTTGTGTTCTAAATCATCATTTTTGTGGTGGTACCATTGATTTAGATGGATAGTCTTTACATTTGAAATGTGTTAAATACACAGTGTGTCAGAACCTTTGCAGACAGCCCATGCATCCTCATCGCATTTCTCTCCACTCGTCCTCTGCTCAAAGAAGTTGTACTCCTCAAGACCCAAAAGACCATTTCCATCCAAATCTATCACAGCGAAGATGTCAGACAACGCCGCCCTGCGGAACCAAAGAGTATAACCTCCATGTATAAAATAATCATAATGGCAACTAACAAAGTTGCCCCATACTTCTATTCACTGTATATATTTATTGTAACCGACTCACTTGAATTCTTTGGTTAGCTCCAGCTCTCCGGACTGGGTGCGGTTGACTAGCTGTGCTGTTTTAGTGGTGGTCTTCCTCGCTTTCTTCAGTCTGCAGCCGGTGGTGAATGGCAGCAGGAGATATGAGCCGGCATTGAGCTCTCCCCTCCACACAAACCTCTGTCCATCAATCAAACAACACATGCATTGTATAATTTAACAGGTTGATTATGATAACAATGAGACAGAAAAAAAACTTTTGCATCTCACACACTCAAAATTCAATGGCTTTTATGAACATCCTTTCATTTGTTAAAAACACATTGCAAAATGTGTCTCTCTCAAACATATACGTGATTATTAATTCAACAATAATTACTTTTATTTTGTGCATTATTTTCCATCTGCCCCAGTGTTTATGCATGTTTGGTATGTTAGCAACGTTGCACAATGGAAATTAAAGCTAGTATTTTGTCTTCTATTATAAAAATCGTTGTTTTGTCATCTGTTACAATGATTTTGTGCAGCAAACCAATGAAATACAAAATGTAAAAATGTAAATACGGTACTATTAAATTATTAGAAATAAACAAAACTAGAAAAATGCTAAATATAAGCATTATATAAGTACATTCATATGTATATTAACATTTGCTATAAGAGGCACTGAAATGTATTAACAGTTAAATTATGTGTCTGATTTTAAGTCTTAAAATATAACTGGAAAAAAACTTGTTTCATAGAAAGATCTTACATTATTTGTCAAGATTCCTTACATGAAAGCATACATTCAGTCTTCATAAAATGTAAAGTAATGTTTTGCCCTTACTAACCTCCTTATCTCTCGATTCAGTAAAGCAAACCAAGTTTGAATCTTCTTTGGTTTCGTTACCCGTCACCACATAGAGAGCCGTGTCTACACATACCCACGGTGAAAGTTTTTCTGAAGTATACGTAGAAATTAATATATCATTTTAAAAATGCATTAAAACACAAACAAGTATGTGACTTTGATACTTACCAGGATTCTGACTGAGGTTGAGCGGCTGTATGGTCAGGTAGATACTGGTTGTCTGTGGGACATGTAAGCGATACTGGAGGGAAACAATCATTCCATCTTCCTCCACATAAAAACAGCCTTTCATAAGTGTATGATGCCAGTCCTGGTGAACAAACAATTTTGATATTATACATCGCTTATTTCTGGTTTAAACATTAAGAACTGTGTTATAAATAAAAATAACGTTTCGAGCAGAAGTAATCACATGCAACCACATGGGGCCGCTATTGTAAAAGCTTTGCTTGAACAAAGGTACTCAAAGACCTCAATATTTAAAGATGTTTAGTATAGAAAATATAGTATAAAGATTGTATCAAAGCTGGAATTGCAATAAACATCAAGGAAATTCATATCAAACACACTCTCGATGTAAATGAAATAGAAGGCCTGAGGAAGCCTATAAATTCTTGTCTAAACCGAGTCTTTTTGTTCTTTTAACTGCTGTTGTTTGGGTCCAGCTAAAATGTTACAGCAAATATACTCTCAATCATCAAGTAATCAAAAACTCGAAGTCAAACAGCCTCTTTTCGGACCCAACAGAGAGTAGTTTTCGGAAATAAACCTTGTCCTGAGGTGCCACAGAGGCCTTTTAATGTTTATAATTGGTTTATGCTTCTTTTCCGAGTGCTAAAAACATGCTCCTGAAATGACACTTCTTCAACAAAAGCAATTTCCTCCCAGAATTTATGCCGGGTTGTGAAACGTGTTAAGGATCAAATCATAACACTTGGGTGGTTTGTCCACCCCGAATCAAAATGAAGAAAAGCGCCCAAGGCAAGTGTCTACTTTAAAAGGCCCTGATGTAGTGTCCCAAGGAGATGGGTCACTCGGCTGGACTAATACACTGCCCTGTCACCTACCAGAAACCTCTGTAATTTAAAGACCCGCGCACATACCGCCAGCCACCATAAAAACACACGACCCGACCCTTTCCAATCCCTACACCCAATTATCAAGCCCAGGGCTCAGGTAATACAACAAGCTGGAACTGAGACGATAGAACTTTCTTCACCCAAGAGCATGACGGTTTTTGCCATTCTCTCTTGCTTTGACGAGTTTGGTCATTATTTTTCTGAGGTAAAGCAAACCAGCTGAGGTTAAAGTCAAAAAGAGTGCAAACAAAGGGAAAGAGATCAATAGCGGAGCTCCACTCGTATCGACCAGGTGATAATTTGCTACCAAAAGGCTTCGATACAACAAAAACACAGCAAATGTATGACTGCCCGCGAGGCACCCGAATTTGGACAAAGTTTACGTTGCGGGCCAAATGAAACTTAAAAGATAAGAAGCAGTGATTATAAGCAATTATTCATTGATTCCTGAATGACTCATTGTATTAAACCCTAACTAAAGCAGGCATTGTTTACAACAGGTAAAGGGATAGTTTACCCAAAAAAATTAATTCTCTGTTTATACTAACCCTCATGTCATTCCAAACCTGTATGACTTTCTTTCTTCTGCACAACACAAAAGAAGATATTTTGAAGGGCGTTGGCAACCAAACATCATTGGACCCCATTGACTTCCATTATATGGGCATAAAACCACTGAGACATTTCACAAAATATCTTCCTTTGTATTCTACAGAAAAAAAGAGTCATATACAGATTTCAAATGACCTAAGGGTGAAGAAATGAAATCATTTAAATTTTTGGGTGAACTATTCCTTTAAAAGGTGTTCTTAGGCACAATGCATTTATAAAAGAGTTATATAATAAAACACTCTAATGCTCAATAAACAATTGAATTTAAACACATTCATTTTTAATAATTATTGTAAAAACATGAAAAAAATGCAATGCCAAGCAAATAATGCAATGCCAAGCAATGAATCTTGCCGATGCATTAATACGTGCACTCTCAGGTATGTATTTATAGTCCTTTTACAATGGTTACTTTTTCTCTTAAAAAAATATTTTAAGCACAGAATAGTAGACATAGTCTAAAAACAGCCCTGGTTAAACATTGCCCATCATCACTGTTGGTACCTGTAGAGATTTGGGCTCTGCCAGTCTGCCAGACTTGCTGCTGCCAGTGCCCATAGTGATGGCAGTGGATAGAGATGACCGGCGACTCCGAGCTGAGGATGGCCTGGATGAGGAGCGACTTTCTGCTACATAAAACATCCAATTTATTTTAAAGCAGTGCTGTTGTGGGTTTCTTTAGGACTGCGGCATCACAATGCACTCGAATAAAAAATAATTTTTTTTACACGTATATGCAAATGACTGCTACTGTACGTTGGGCACTGAAACAGCACTTTCTTTTGCCGCTGTTAGTAGAACAGAAAATACGTATTTCACCTTTCAGTTTTTTAATTTAATATTTATAGGTTAGCATAGAGCAGGGGGGCAGAGAGGGAATGGGATTACATTGTGGACTCTAACCTTGGTCTCCATAGAACACAAACTCTTATATATCATAAACATTGTGTTACACATTCGGCCACAGCTCTGATAAAGTTCAGTTGTGTAATACAATGTTTATTATCGAGTTCATCTTTCATTGAATTTGTACTGCATCTTCACTAGACCTGGGCTTACTTGTAATAATGACAACTATGATTACCTTAATCAAAAGGCTTTCAAAGGGCCGTCCCCCACACAAACCCTCTATTGAGTTCACATTATGATGTACGGCACAAATCCAAATGAGCCCATTTGTCATCACACAAGGGGGGAGATCAATAGCTAAACCATTAGTTGCTATCTAACAGCCTGCAGTGTGAAGAAGAAAAACAGAATCGTGCGTGTTTGTTTTTGTGTGCACGTACATAAGCGCACCCATACAAGAGACCTTGTGATCCAATGAGACCAGGACAAAACCAAACCAGAAATCTTTGACTGTATATTTAGTTCCTGTCATAAAGCTTGCATGGATTTTAATCTTACATTAAAATTAAAAGATAAAACATTTACAATAATGATTTATTATTTTATTAATGCTTTTATTAACAACTTTCCCTCAGACATTCCAACATGTGACCCTGGATCACAAAACCAGTCTTAAGTAGCACGAGAACATTTGTAGCAATAGCCAAAATACATTGTATGGGTCAAAATGATCGATTTTTCTTTAATGCCAAAAATCATTAGGATATTAAGTAAAGATCATGTTCCATGAAGATATTTTGTAAATTGTCTACCGTAAACATATCAAAACTTTATTTTTGTGAGTTGATGCAGGAAAATGACTAACAAAAATGGCCGGAAACACCTACAAACTTCACTCGCTGCTGTGGCTCTTTGAGAATAACCCACTCAAGTTTGGTATGTAAACTTAGAATTTCAGCTTTCGGGTTCATCTATTCTCCACAATATCATTACAGCGATACGCCAAAAGAGAGCGTTAAAACAAACTTGTTTCTTCTTAGCAGCGATTAACAACTTTAAAGGTGATTTTCTCAATGTTTTGAATTTTTTGCACCCTCAGATTCTAAAGTTTTGAATAGTTATATCACGGCCAAATATTGTCCTATCCTAACAAACCATATATCAATAAAAAGCTTAATTTATTTTAAAAAATTGTTTTGTTGTCCAGGGTCACATATATTATCACCTAAAATCCTAAAATTCCAATACGAATGTTACAGTATGTATCAAAACACATCTATATAAACTATCATACCTTTCCTCTGTGTGGTGTCTAGTGTTCTGGGCTGTGTCTCTGGGGCTGGTTGGGACTCTAAGCTCTGTGGAGAGCTGTCCAGCTGGTTGCCAAAGTTCTGCCTCTTCAATTTGGCATCAGCTTCAAGCTTCTCCAACGCTGCTGTCTGACACTGCTCTACTGTAGACCTGAAAAGCCTGCAGAACTGAACAGCAGCTTGGCTTACAATACAAACGTGTATTTTTTTTTATTTCTGTGCATTGATCGCATTGAACTTACCTCTGCATAGTCTAACTTTCCATCTTTGTTAACATCTGCTAGAGTAAAAATTTCATCAACTTCCTTGGGAGACATTTTTTCTCCAGTCTGAAATGACAGAATCATAAAACAAAAGGAATACCCTTGCATCAGGTCATAAGTTGGACTCCCAAAGAACATACTAATAACAGCAGTTACATAAAGGCACAGTTCACCCCAAAAATCTTTTGATTTCAAACCTGTATGACTTTCTTTGTTTTGCAGAACACAAAAGAAGATATTTCGAAAAATGTTGGTAATTGAACAACGGTAATACCCATTCACTTCTATTGTATGGAAACAAAAGTCAATGGGAGCCAGTTTGCAACATTCTTCAAAACATATTTTTTTGTATTCTGCAGAAGAAAGATAAAACTGTCCCTTTAATAAATTTACCACATACTGAAGTTAGGACTTTGCTGAGCTCATCATGTGACACATATCCATCACAGTTTACATCAAACTTCTTGAAAATCCTCATAAGGTCATCTGATGCTGCTGGTTTTTCTTGCTTCAGTATTTCACAAAAGTCATCAAAATTCAGCTTCTTGGTTCCTGGGGTCCAATATTTGTCTAAAGCCTTCTGAGATGGATTTCTACCTGCTTGCTGAAGAACTGGGGGGAAAATCAACAGAGAAATGGGCAATAATTTTATACAATGACAAATAACCTGGTGTGGCATGATCATTCCTAGGAATTTAATGATATGTATAGGCCTATATATATATATATTTGGACATGTATATTTCAATATATAAAAAAAGATCTCTAGTCATTGTGCATTCAAATATTTCTTGTATTTGTATATGAACGTAACTGGATTATGCTTACCAGTGCACAGCTGATCTTTTGAAGTCATATTCACCAAACTGGATCTAAATACAGACAGATACGCAGCCCTGCATGTTATATAAAAGCTTTCTTCCTCCGCGCGCTGCATTATGAAGAATGGACAGATTTATTACAGCATATTGTGATACTAAACCATTTGTTGTCATCTAACGTTCCAGAAATCTGTATTTTAAGGTCGGTGATGTTGCTCACGATCACGTCTGATTGCCATGACTGCCATGTAAACAAATCCTATTCAACGGTGCGCACTTCAAATGAAAAACGGGAAACAAATGCTTTACATTGAAAAATATTACTTTATTAAACAACGTGTATTTTTGTGGTAGCATGTATTATATACCGCGAGTTTTTACAGTTACAGTATTTTCACGCATGTTGTTCGAAAGAATTGTCGCAGGGAAGAGTTTAAACACTTTTATAAAAGTGTGAAAGCAAAGTGAAAGACAAGTGTTTCCAGCGGAGCTGAATTACTGCCGCACCGCGCCGAACTACAAATAAACGCGCCATCAGGAGAAACATGCCGTAAGTCTATTTGTTTGTCTTTTGTTTATTTATTTGTCATGTTTTACCGTTAACTGCTTTAACACTTATGGTGGAAACATTATTGCAACAACTCAGCGACATTGCGTTAAAGTACCATATTAATGCAGTGTTGATTTGTGGCTGCAGTACCACGAACACTCACCATATTCATATAACGTTACCATTGTATTTACATGAAATTCATGTAACTGTTACTTTAGAATAATAAATTAATTAATAACATCTAGTTCCTTTTCTGTAAACAGTTTTAGGATTCCTGATTTATGTGTTTGTATGCATTGTCACTTATGCTCAGTTCAAGAAGCTCGGATTTAGGATATTTCCCACCTCAACCCGGAAATAATTCTGGATCGGCGCATTCTTAATAGTAATAAATGCTTGTAACGTTTTAATGCTACTAAACATTAGTAACATGAATGTTTTAATGTTATTCAATGCTTTAATATTACCAAATCCAGACGTTACTTCTGGGTTTGTGGTGGAAAATAGTAAGGCTTAGAACAATTCTTTAGTGTTTAATTTTTTACTACTACACAGGCCATTACTACAATAAATTATTAAAAACAGGGGTGGAAAAACTCATATTAAGTTTTCCTTTGACTACACTGAGCTTGTCTTTAACACATTTTAACAATTCTGAGAGAAATCACAGAGAATAAATAAAAAAAAGAGCACGCTGCAGATATCTGCCTACATTTTGATGTTGTATGTACATGTTTTACATGTTTGATTTTTTTCTGTATTTTTAACAAATGTATTTCATGGCATCTGCTTATGTACCTCCTGAGATACATTCAGATTTAGGTAGTTTTATACAGTCTATGGGTACAGTACTGAGTGCATTCTCATCTCTGATTCCCCCTACAGTGTAAAGAGAGCCCTTCAGTTACATGACAAAGAAAACGTGAGTTCAATTTATTGCTCAATTCTAATCAGAAATGGCTTTTGGTGTGCTTTAACAGTATTTTGTTCACCTTACTAGAACTATTGCTTTTCATTGATGTGTTTAATTATAATAGCTATAATTCCTATTTGGTTTAAATGTATTTGTTTTTTAAAACTACTATAAAGTAGAGGGTTACACTATTAAAAAGAACCCTATTCTAATAGGTTTATATGAACTGTTCTGATAATTCTGACTGATAGTTCACCTAAAAATGACAATTCTGTCATCATTTACTCTTTCATCATTTAATGAAAGTACATCTATTTTAGAGCCCAGCTAAAAGGCATGCACCGAAAAAAAATTATTCCCCTATGACTGGAACACGGTTGATGAGTCCTGCAACTAAACCTGAAGGTACTGGAACCCACAATCTATGTCCAGCTACTGTGTCCTATTCAGTGTGTCACTTATTTTTGCCCTGCAGCAGTTTTCATTTTTATTGTGAACAAAGTCATATTGTATGTACACTGTAAAAAAACCCCATAAATTTACAAAATGTATTGTTTTTTTTATAAGTTATTGTTTTTGGGTGGTTTTTCTACAGATTTTCCACATAAAATGTAAAACAAAACCAACAGAATTGTACTGTTTTTTTACAGGTTCAAAAACCATACAAATGACACAAAATATTTACATTTTACAGGGGAATTTCTGTTTATTTCTGGTGCCCCAGCTGCCAGACAATTTCTGCTTTTTTAAACCAAGATTTAATATAGTCAAAAGACAGCAAATTTACAAGAAAAATGGGGAAAACTAATTATTATATATCTTTATATCCTGTAATTTTACAGGAAAAAACATTATTTTATGGTATATTTCTGTCACTGTCCGCTGTTTTTTACAGTGTGTGGGTCCCATTCTCTCTTTCTCTTTTTATAATCACTATAAACAATCTTCGGCACATCTTGTTGCCTAAATGTTGTATAGTAGGAGTAATCTATCGATCCTACATTTAGATGAGCTGTCTGTGTATGCATTAATAAAATGTTCCTCACTGACATTTAGTGCTTCATCAGCAGGTACTTCCAAAGCAGGTGGAAAGAAAACGAATACCCCTAAAACAAAAAAACCTATGACAGATGCAGAGAGGTAAGAAGGCAAACACCTAAACATGCGAACAATTACAACACATCACATGTACAACATTTTAATCACATCAAAATCTTCCCAAAACTACTTCAGTAAAATAACAATAAACACCAAAGTCTATTTTTATGAGGTTACTAACATTGGTATAACCAGAGCTGTGGAACAGGAGGAGAAATTTCTCCTCATTACTGGATATTTCCTTTGTCCCACTTGGCTGATAGCCATTATGACTGATCAGAATTTAATGACAGGACATGGAGGGAATTTCATTCCTAGCCAAAAGCCTCTTTGATTTACACAGCACTAAAAATAGTTGGATAAGGAGAGTTTAAGAAAAGACCTATTTCCTTTCCAACGCATACTAACACAGAGCTCTGTACGATCCATCAAGACAAGCATTAGTTTTGAATTTTATAGTGCAGTCATTTAAGAGGAAGCTAGTTAAATATATATAAAAACATCAATAAAGAGCGCGCTTATGATTCATTTAAGAAAGTATTCATTTGCGGAGTCAAACCAAAGAGAACTGATCTTGTGCGGAATGTAGAAGAGACCTCGAGCGTGATTGGGCGGAGGGGCTTGTGTAAAATTCTGCCAACTTTAAAATTTGTCTCCCAATATTTTTAAATATGTATTAAAAATGTATTCATATCTTTTTCTTAGTCAGCTAGTCCTGCCCTCACAGACATCGTGCTTGAATATTGAATATAAAGCAGGAAGCCCGTGTCTTTATCAAGCAAATATTCCCAGATTTGCCATTTTACTGTATGTGGCTGATTAGCAATTTAATGATAAAATACAATGTAAAAAATTTAAATTTGAATTGCATTTTTTTGCAGAATTGTGTTCCTCAGATCTAAGGTGAGAAGATCTGTCAAAGATCTAATGAAATACAGGCACCAGCTGGAGACATTAATGGTATGTAAATTAAATAGAGTTGTATTACCATAGTGTTCTCAATTTACCATAGTACTGGATGTATTACAGGATTGTTTATAGAGTAACCAGAATCATTTTTAACATTAGAGCTACTAAATAGAGTAAGACTAGACTGGAGTCTGGACTCTTAAAGTGATAGTTCACCCAAAAAAATGACAATTCTGTCATTGATTTACTAACCCTCGTGTCATTTCGGAAAGATTTTTGTTCGTCTGCAGAACACAAAAAAAGTTGGTAACCGAACAAAGGCGGTACCCATTGACTTGCATTGGTTTTATGTCTATACAATAGAAGTGAATGGGTACCGCCGTTGTTCGGTTACCAACATTCTTCAAAATATCTTCTTTTGTGTTCTGCAGAAGAAATGAAGTCATACAGGTTTGTATGTTTTAGTGAATGTTGTCTTTATTATAGCATGCGTTCCCCCAATCGTGAACATGTAGCTTTAGATTGAACTAGACCTATTTGATGTGTGAAGCCACCTACAGTTAAACCATCTTATTGATCATGTAGTGCTAAAATGCCATATTTATTCTTGTTAAAAAGATTGGCATTTCTTTGCTTTGGTGCCATGTACCATGTGTTTGGTTGTAGCCAGTAGAGGGCAGTAGTGAGCTGAGGAGTCTGTTGCTGATGGGTCCTGCTGATCTACAAACTGAACTCAAGAGGCATGAAGATCTGTGTGAGTTCCTTCTCTAAGCTATGTCCTGCACATACATTGATACGTATTTGCACAAGATATTCCAGCCGAAACAAATTTTGAACACGTGTTTGCTTTTCAGCTGATAAAGTTGAATCTTGTGTGCACAGAGCGGACACAAACAAGGGTCATGTCAGAGGTGAGTGAATCAAATAAATGTTTAGACTTTAATTCAAATGTTTATTAGATATCCAACCTTTCAGATCAGACAGCAACCAGTGCGAAAACAGTTTTGTTTCATATCAAAAACATTTCTCCATCACAAAACTGTCTTTGTTAGGCTCTGACACATGGATAAGTTATGTCCCGTATTGAATTGATTCCAATTACAATATTGTGATTGTGACCCTGTTGCTTTACTCAAAAGAAGCAAAGAAAGAAAACATTTTGTGTTACGCTTGTATGCGAGTCGTGATTTGATTTGAAGCACCGTTCAAGTTTTGTTTCTGGGTCACATGAGACTTGAATTGCCATTTACAATATTTGGCTTTTCAATGCGGCGTGTTCATCGACATTTGTTATGATGTCTGCTAATATAAAAGGTTCTCTTTTTCTAAGAAAAATATTGCGTTTTCCTAACACAAACAACCAAAGACTCGTCTTCATGGGACTGAATTAATTAGATTATTTCAAGCACACATTCTGCCCCCAGCAAAGCTGCACTTGTGATTCAAGCGCACAATGGTGATTTGTTGCGACTCAATGGTCGGATTGTGATGAAGTTCAGCATGTTTTTAAGATAAGGTCGCCCGAAATTGTTTTAATTAGTCACACTTGAGAACCTCTGCGTATATGTTGCTCGTAGCTCGACACCAAAGGAATGTCACGATTCTGATCACATGGCGAAGCGTGAAAATTATAAATGTGGAGAACAACAACAGTACAGCACAGTTTTTACGTTGACGGCCGTGGACAGAGAATCAGCTCTTTGTTGTTTTAAGATATACATTGAGTAAACAAATAGTTTATCAAGGCCATGTAGGAATATGACATTGATAGTGTTTGCCTAGGTGATGTTAGGGTGCCTTTGAAGCTTACCATACTGGTGTTGTGTAGTACAGTTAAACATGTAGAGTGGGGTTCAGATGTCTACATTTAAAATATGACCTTAAAAGTTTTAAAAGTTAAAAGTTTTTAAACCTTAAAAGTTTTATCATTTTAAATTTTTACGAACTTAAAGTACATTTTGCAAGATTTGTACAGTACTTACAGGACAAACTTGTGAAATCTGTGCTAGCTTGAGCATATTTTGTCATCAAAGCACAACTGAAACATATTAAAGTTCATATTTAAGGTCAAATTGTTATGATGAAAATAATTTGAAAGCATAAGTGTGTTAAATAAAACAATCACTATAGCAATATGTTTAAAAATGGGTCTGGTGGGCACAGCAACACATGGAAATGATAGAAATGAAGCAGCAAAGAGGGAGAAATGTGTTTAGGCTCTCAAAATTTGAATTTGTTAAATATTTTGCATTGACTTGTTTATGAAAGAGCTCTTTCTGTGGTGGAATTGAAAACTTGTGAATTAGATTGGTGTGACAAAATCGAATTACTTGTCGTCTTCGGGTAAGGATTGTGATTGTCAATGATAAACAAACAATTTTCCCAGAAACAACTGAATATGGAATGTTTCAGTAAGCAGACTTAGAAACTTAGAATCAAACTTAGAACAGCATCAGAGTACGTCTGAATCAAATGATGTTGTTGTCCGGCAAGGTTTCCCTTTTTTCATTATGTAAGTCTTGTACATCTGATATTACATTATTGAAGTTTCTTAAAGGAATAGTTCACCCCAAAATGATACTGATACTGAGATTCTGAGACATTGGCGATGTGTCACCATATTTAAATAAACCTTTGGATCTTGTTTCGGTTTTAATACTGCTAACTAACCTCAAAATATTCTCTTACAAGCATATCATTTAGCTTCGGAAGACATTTATGAACTCACTAGAGTCATCTGGATTACTTTAATGATGGATGGATGTGTTTTTTGGAGCTTCGCCATTTTGAGTCCCATATAAGATAACATGATGGCATTTAAAGTGATAGTTCACCTGAAATTGATGTCATCATTTACTCGCCCTCTTGTCATTTCAAACTTGTGTGACTTTCTTTTACAGAACACACAAAAAAGATATTTTAAAGAATGTTGTTAACTGCCACTTCACTTGCATTGGTGTTGTGTTTAAACAATAGAAGTGAATGAGTGCCGCTGCTGTTCAGTTACCAACTTTCTTCAAAATATTTCCTTTTGTGTCACTTTAATGTAATATTATTCATTTGTCTGAAGGAAGTCATATCCATCTGGGATGGCTATTCCTTTAATGGTTATTCGAATTTGATTATTTAAAGATTTTTGTGGATGTTTTTTGACCAAGGCCAGAACTCTCTGGTGTAATGTTATTATGCTTTAAAGTGACATCTGACATTTGTCTTTTGTTTACGTATGTAGTTTAAGATGATTCTAAACAGTTTCAGAGTAACAGAACTCTCGAGACACCATTAGATTCTGGTACAGATCACTAATACCGTGGATTTCAGAGAGACACATTATTGCCATTCGAGTTCTCAGCCGCTCGCGCAAATACACACACAGCGTCACTTGAGCTGTACAAGAGCCGGCGCGGATGACACATGATGGTGAGGATATGACACTGCTCTATGTAAAAGCCAAGCTGTGTAATACCGCCAAGACAGCTGAGAAAATCCACAAGGATATTTTAACTTTGACAGGCAAAGCGCTGAATCCATGTCCCGAACAGAAGCCTGTCCACCCTAAGCATTTAATGGCTACCTAAAATATTCTTTATTGTGTTTGATGGCAACTTGTTGCACGATGTTTACGCGAAACTCCTTCCGGACAACGAAAGTTTTCCCCAAGCCTCCTCTCTTAAATCAGCTCGACTGTAAATTTTCCCGCTTATTCGGGCATTACCAAGTCCACGTCGTCGCGCGCATGTTGCTGATGAGCGCAAAATGGAGAAAGCGAGAGCGCAATAATTCTGAGGCAGGTTTGTCGCCTGGTCCGGGGGTATTGATTATTTCTGTGTGGCGAGAGATTTGGAAAATTCAATTAAAGGAGCTGAGCAAAGGATTCATAAATCGGGCCCTGCCTCCGCCTCTCCTACGCCCATACAGAGACATTGTTATGTTCTAAATCAATGTTGCACTTCACAATATATTTTCTTTGGAGCATGAAAATAAATAACATTTAAACAGTTCTGCTTACCGCTGAAACAAATGCCCGCTCCGTCTCGGCGATGCGGCCTCGCGCACGCATCAGCAGACGTCCGAGCAGATTTTTATGGCAAGTTTTCCATAAGAAAATCCTATATAATATGAATTTTGCGATGACAAAATGAGAAGGAAGGGAGCGGATCAGCAGTATAAAAATTGATCAGACACCAGATGGGGTCGGGCCGTGGGAGATTTGTAAGACAGCCTTAATAGACTGTATTAAAAATTCCTTAAAATGTAATAAAATAAATAGGTTCTTGGTTCTTGGCTGGGACGGGGTCAGAGACCCTGCTAATATCACATCAATCCTGGAGTGCTGAAGGATAAATGGGGTCTGTTTGGGCTACATTTGAGTCTTTTTAATGGAAAACACCAGCACAATTAAAGGGCTGCTGTATATTAGAAGGTTTTGAGTGGGGAGGGTTGAAGTGAGCGAGTCTCTGCATCCCGTGTTTTGGTCACACGTGTCCTGTATAGGAGAATGAAATGTGAGGTAACGTTATTTTAGCTGCATTCAGATCATTTGCATTTAGATCATCTAACACTGACAGCTGCAGCAGTCTACAAAATTCATGACTGATGGGATGATTTATATGGCAAGAGCCTCCGGAGTTAGACTACACATGTACATATTCATGCTCATTCATACTCAACATGATGTAGTCTACAGACTTAAAGATGTTAAACGTCAAGTATGTGTGCTAATCTATTTTTATTTTACAGGTATAAAACAAAGCAGCAGCTCTTATGAATTTCTGAAAGCAATCTTAAGGTATGTTTTTTCTTTACTTTACATTATAAATGTATATTTGACAAATATATATATTTGTTTGCTAAAAATCTGATTGTTTAGAGACTGGTTTCTTTTACTCTGCCCTATAAGTTGCTATCTATCAACAACAACAAAATAAAAAAAATGCACAGAGAAATGAAACCGAATTTTAACATACAATTAAAGGAGCAATGTGGCAATTTTAGAGGCATCTAGTGGTGAGGTTGCGAATTGCAACCAACGGCTCACTGCACCCCTCCCTTTCGAAGGACTATGGTGGCTGACACAGGACAAAGATGTCATTACGTTTTTGCTTCTTTGGCCAAGGAGATTTACGAAACGTGCTCCGTGGAGCAGTTTGTCCGTTTAGGGATTCTGTAGAAACAACATGGAGAATTCCGTGTTAAGGGGACCCGTGGTGTATGTTGATAGGAATAGCTCATTCTAAGGTAATAAAAACATAACGCATCATTATGTAAGGTCTTTATACACCTCTGAACACATAGTTATGTATATTATATTGCATCTCTGTCAATAGATCTTCCTAAATATTACACACTGCACCTTTAAGAAACCAAAACCGTAACCCTGAAATACATAACACTTGTATCACAATATATTCTTACACCCCTATTAATATTTATTAAACACCTATTTAAATGGACATGGCATATTGAAATGTGACAGATTTACAAAGACTTTCACACACAATGTGCTTTTCCCATAGTAGTTCTTGTCTGTTTATGCAATTCCGTGCGCACTTGCAAATGGAACAGATCTCCGTTTGGCAAGGCTGAAGCTCTCTGTCAGCGTATTTGATGTACACTGAACATCCTGTCAGTCTGAAAGCGGCGAGATGTCTGAGGAGGCTGTCAGTCTTTCCAGCGCAGGCAAAATGAGACAGCACTGCCGACACCTTGCCATCTCATCTCAGACACATTTACATTGAATCCACTCGCCGAAAGCTTTTTTCCCTGACAAAATGTTGATTCTGTAATACATGGTGTGCTGCGTCGCTGCCAAAATAGTGTTCTTATTGTCGGTATACTGTCCCATTAGGGCTTATGCGGAGAGAAATGTATGGATAGGCACACAAACACATCTGATACATACATTTTGTGTTGTGCATTTATGTACGTGTATGTATATTAAAAAAGCAAATACACACACACATACATGTACACTAAATTCATAAAGGCCCACATAGATGTACTGAAGTTAAGAAAACTAATTGTTGATCTGTTTCTTTACTTTGGCAGCCGCTGAGGAATCTTCTCTCGGTGTCTGACTTGCGCAGCAGCTGGTGCCCACTCATTTTCCTATTTCTGCCCAAGGTGGATCACGTAACTGTCACTTTATCACTTCCAGAGGCCACGTGAAGGACAAAAGCTTAAGCTGACCTAACAAAACACACACTTGTCACATCCAACCCAGAGGACCACAGTTGGGAAGAACAAGAAGGTTGTTCTCAACAACTCGGCGTTCATCTATTTGGTCTGTTAACCGTAGGCTGTAAAGTCTGACCGTCAAGTTTACAGAATTTGAGAGTTTTAAGATCAGCAGCCAGGATCTGAAGTCATTTGATCTTGATGGATATAATTATTTAATATTAGCATCCGCCATTTATTTTATTATAAATCCAAATTTGCTGTCTTTTTTCTAATGTGTAAAATAGTTAAAAACCAAAATCATTTCATTGTCTCATTTTGTGTGTGTGGGTGTAGAGCTGGAGCAGGCTGTAACGCAGTAACCCCTTTGTGACCTGATAACATTTATAGTTGTAATGGATTTTTTTAATGGCCGTCATTAACTCGCACAAAGAGGGGTGAAAAAGATTGCTTGTACTTTTTTTGCCGGTGTTTCAGCTTTACAGCATTATGTTCCGATATGTGTCCTTCCATCATTTTTGTTTTACAGCCTATAGATTTGAAGTGTTTTAATGCGTAGCTTTAGCATCAGGTTCATGTCTTTAGTCACTCAGACCCTTTTTTGTGTTTATTTCCTTCAGTTACCACATGAAACATTAGTATGCACGATCTTTTGCTCTGGTGTCAATGTTGGGTCATTAGAAAAGCTCAAATACACCTGTTAAAAAACAAAACTAAGAAATCTGGTACAAAAAAACATTTAATGATGTATCAAAAATGCTAATAAAAATATCATCAGCACAAGTGGTCCCTATAGCCTGGTCATTTACACAACACCAACATCCCACTAACTGAATTGGTCTCTTAAGGCAAACAAGTGAGAGAAAGTATGGCAGAACTGTATCTTCTTTCACTGGATTCACTATTCTCAACAAGTTCCGCAAACCCTTATTAAGTTGAAATTGAATTTTCCCAAACTATTCCCACCTGTTCACTTTTTCTGTTTAACAACACTGGACGTAGTTCTGTCTTCAGTTCGTTTTCTTTTGACTCCTTTTTCTCGGTGGCTCCGACAGCTGGACTAAGTTGAAATATATGACAAAGCCCAGAAAGTGTAGAAAGGAAAGAACAGATACAAGCACTGGGAACAGGTCGGGGAACCTAGCCGGTGGGTCCAGCCAGAAGCTTGTGAAGCTCAAACCAGCCATGGCCACCAGTGAAAGCCAGAACTGTAAACAACAGAGAAGAAACATGATTTGAGAGACACCGCATTTTACCTATAAATTATTTCACACAGAGCAAATCCGACTCATACAGTATTCACTACACAGTGAATGTACTGTAGTTCACCGTATAGACGGTTTCGTGGGACACCCGCACCTGGCCCAAAGTTAACTATAATATAACTATATGTTATTTAATTTATGTTATTAATTTATATAAAAAAAATTGTATACTTGCATTAAACAAACAATTTGTTACATTTTATTGTATATTATTTTACTTTTGTTGAATGGGTCATGTAACTTTGTCGCATTTAAGTTTAGCAAAGTAATAGTTCTTCTACTGGTAACCCAAAATAATACTGGCTAGACATACTTATGCCAACAATAAAAAGTCAGATTTTTGCTACCTGTCTGAACAAAGCCTTATGTCTATTTTCCATTCTGATTGGGAGGTATAAACATTAACATGTCTATTTAAGACAGATGGAGTGAAGGATCAGTGGAAATGCTGGTGTGAGCAACACAACCCTCTATGAAACTCTAGCTCAATCCTAAGGCCCCCTTATTTATGTCTCTTGTGTAAATAAATATATCTAGGCAAACCTGTGTTAATGACTCACGCTACGTAAATAGCACATCTCCTCGTCTCGTACGTTCAGGCGAAGAGCTGCTGAAACGTTCAGTCCTCAAAAGCGTTAAGAAGAGCGAGGGGTCAAACTAATCTTAAAGTTACTGGCAATTTTTCAGGTGGGGACTATACGCTGAGCTGACTTCTTCATGAGCATCCATTTCAATAATGTCAGTGGTGTGGAGTAACGGGCCGTGACTGTCAGAGTTAACTTACTTTCCATTTAATGATCTGGCCGAGTTTGAGTTTGGGCAGACAGTACTGAGAGAGTTTGCAAAAGATGCCCAGCCTTAGTTCTTCGTCTGTACTCCTCTCCAAAGCAGAGAGCAGATACAAGCTGAGAAAGAGGAACGCCAGTGAGGTCACTACGTAGGGCAGAAGCAGGCTGTCCTTCAACAGCAGGGGGAGCATGCTAAGGAAAACAAACAATAAAATATAGGACATAAACAATAGAAGCAATATCCTGATCCAAACTTAGGATACTGCAGTTATTTTGTACCCACATACATTTACGCATTTGGCAGACGCTTTTATCCTTACATTGCATTTTGTCTATACATTGGTTTCTGAGTATGTGCAATCCCTGGGATCGAACCCATGACCTTGGTGTTGCTAGCGCCATGCTCTAACCAGCACACATACAGTATCTCAAAATGTCTTTCGGTGTGTAGATCCAAAACATATATTAATGTGTCCTGTTTATCCCGGTGGTTCTCAAACTGGGGGGCCCCAAGATAGATCCAGGGGGGGCACAGTTTTTGTGGCATTTTATGAAATATAGAAATGTATCATACATTTTGTGCAATCAAACATCAGAAAAATAAGACCCCCCAACCAAAAGGGGGGGGCATCTGTATTTACTCTTGGATTAACTCATAAGAATGGACATGAATATTGATTTATTTATTCAATTACTAATTTCGGATGGGGGATACGTGCACTGTAAAAAAAACCCAGAAGAAACTGTAATATTCCGGTAGCTGGGGCACTAGAAAAAACTGTAAAATAACATTTTCTGTGAAGTAAAATTACATTTTTATGTTAATTTACACCTGACTAAATGTGCAGTCTAATTCTGAAATTTGAAATATAAAGCAGTAAAATTCCATAAAATTACAGTTTCTTACATTATATTTTTAAAACAACAACATAAAAAACAAATGTGTTTATTTTTTTCCACAATATTATAAATGATGATCAAATGTGCAATCATTACAATTAAACTTAAAAGTAAACTGTCAAATCTTAGCTGTTTTGGTGTGGAACATTCATTTGCACACCAACCTCATTCCATTATGAAACATTCTGCCATTGAGCGAGTGCATTGGCAATAAAACAATCTTTGTTTAAGCAGAACAGCTCACGGCGCAGAAAAAACAATACGAGCTGGGAATTTTGATGGCACAACATTTCGGCATAATTAGTAAAAAGCCTTGAAATTAATGGTGTACGTTTGGGGCATGGAAAATTGCGTGTGTGTCTGTATGCTTATGTGTATATTTTTCCTACTGGTGGAACAATTACTCTGTCATACAATATAATCCAATTATCTTCCATAACAAAGAGCTTCATGTCTTCCACAAGAAAACATAAATATGCAGCATTAAAACTGTATTTGTGGAAGCGAGAGGTATGACTGCAGAGAATGGTGGGCTGTGTTTATACAAAGGGGTCTTTGGTTTAATGGTATGTGGGCTATGTCATGTAAGCCAGTGATATCCTTACACTAAACCATGCACACAACAATTAGTTTAGACAGCTGGGACTCCCCTACCAGCTTCTACACTTCCTCTCACTATTTCTTTGCTGATCTTGTTGCTACCGTGGCCATGAACGTATTTATAGTGCTGTCATTTTAATAAAGAAATAGAGATTGCTTGCTTACTTTACCTGAAACTTGAGGTTAGAAGGAACCAAATGGCAATCAGAGGTATTTCATTGATGACAAGGCAAACTGGTCTAGAAAACACAAGGATGACTTTTGAGACAATGCATATATATAATGTCCATTCTATTATTATATAATGAACTCTTATTAATCATGTGCAAAAAAATGTAATATTTTCTTGCAGATATTTTTGTGCATGTCCATATTAGATTATTTTCCAAAGCATTTCCAAACACTGCTACAGGCCTTTTCTTTTGCCGTCTTTGTAAATTTGTGACTTAGTTGTCATGCAGTCCCACCTCCAAGCTCACATTATTGGTTGAGTCAATATCAGACCATACAAACAAACAAGCAATCTTTTGAAAAAACAGTCAAATTAAACTACTACTGTTTCTTTGTTGTGTGATCATGTATCTTCACAAATTATCCACATTTATGCATCTGCATCCAAAATCACATAGGCCTACTTCCATACTATACAGTGTGCAAAAATCAGTGTTTAATGAATATTGCAGAATAATATATGCGAGAAATACAGGATGATCTACTGCTTCAGGAGAGATTTCTCAGTATGCATCGGATTGACACTTTTCTTCTCAAGCTGAGAAATAAATAATAAAAATAAATGTAAAAAGTTAATAAATTAAATATACTGAAAAACTGAGCTGGGTGGCTTTTTACAAGTATAAGTGATAAATAATATTGCTTTTGATTTATTGTAGTTTTATTGATATTTAGAATCAAGTTTTTGTATACATTTTAAATCCAGTTTTATTTATATATATTTGTTTCATGTTAATTTAAAGCAGTTTTGTTATTTGCTTTTGTCATTTTATTATTAATTTGTATTGCTTTAATAGTTTATTCCAGTTAACTGCTAAGATAACATTTCTAATGTATAATAATAATTCAGTTAAACCTTTTCAAATAATATTCAGACCGATATTTTATTTGTTTATATAATGTTTATATAGTTAAACTATAGTAGTATATCCGGAATGTATGCATACTGCACTCACACATACTATATATAATGTATTGTTTTAATAGTCAATATGTAAGTACTTTAATTCAGAACATACTGTCACCGTATGTGATTTCGGATGCATGGTGTGTGTGTCTGTGTTCTTGGATCAAGTAGTATTAGTTATTTCAGGTGCTTACAAGGCTGCTAGAAGTATGGACTTCTCATGGACTTGGAAGGAGAACAGGAAGAACGCCATGGAGGAGTTTACCTACAGTAAAAACAGACTGAGAGCGTCAGTGGTCAAAAATACAAACCCTGTCACAGGCAAACACAATCATGACACCACTTACCAAAGCGAGCCTGAACTGCCACAGAGTCGGTGTAAACAACAGTTTTATTGATGAAGGGAGGATGAACAAAACAGTGAGCGCAAAACTGCAAGAACAACAGACAAGCAAACGATTTCATTGGATACATGTATGTTTTAATCAAAGATTTATTATACACACAAACAGAGTGAAGAAATACGATCAACTGTTGCCAAACCCGTAATCTATCCCATGGAACCAGAGGACGCGGCTGCCTGATCTTTTTATACATCCTCACGGTAAACAAGAAAGATCTCAGCATGCGGGACGTGCATGAAATACTGGCACAGCACTCGCAGAATGACTTTAACCCCTCAATCATCACTGTCTTAAAGGAAAGGTGGTTGGAATGGAGAAACACAGGGTGGGTCTGAGGACTCTCCATTAGAACTGAAAGGATTTCAGGAGTCAAATGAAGACTGCAAATGATCACTTGTGGCAACAGGCTTTTCCTTCAAATTGCAAAACTCTAATATATATATATATATATATATATATATATATATATATAAAAAGCATATATTCCTAATATATAAATACATTTGAACACTGTATGTAATCTGATGCTTTTTGTTTGGCCAATGCTTTAGAGTTTTCTGAAGGTGCTTTGCTCATATTTTTTATTTTTACTACCAAAAAACCCTGAAAATGCTTAAAGCTGCAATCTGTAAAACTTTTTTTGTTAAAAGTAAACAAATGAGTTATTGAGCAAGTACATAGAATAATTTTAAATTTGAGCTGTCAGGTCAGGCATTGCAGAAAATGTCAGTTGTTTTTAAAACATCCGGAAAGTTAATTAAAAAAGTAACCTGCAATTTCATATTTTAAACAGATATGGCAATAGAGAAGCCTGGATTGCAGCTTTAATGTATTATCAAATTTTTAGCCAAGTCTGAAATATATTAAATAATCTTCTGTTACAAATTTGAGAAAATAAATTCTTAACCCTGCAGACTAAAGACAGAGACAAACAGGTTGCGGGAAATTACGACGGGAATATTCAACGAAATAATCTTAACCAAGCCCTTGCACCTGCAGATTAGCATCCGCATATTATTAGTCACAAAATCGCCGATATCATTAACTACCCATAATCCCTCTGTGCCCTCCATTATAATGAGATGTGTTTCACAAACTTGGTAAGAGGAAAAAGATTGAAAGAGGTTGATAGGAGGAGATACATACAGAGACAAAAGTGAGGGTGGTGGGTAAATGGCTGGTGAAGGATTACCTGAGGAACAGCTGAGTCTCTCTGGACAGCAGGGTCTTGATCTTTATCAGCACATTCAAGCTGCACCATGTGTTAGCCACTTTATCCTGTCAACAAACACATGCTGTCAAAGTCACCACACTAATGCGCTCCGGACAGAATGACACAATGAGAACGAGTGATACACACGCTATCAGTTTTCCGCTCTTTATAAACAGTTGTTTGAATTGGTGTAAATCACGGGTGTCTCATTTTAGGACGAGGCCTGGATTCGGTTTCTGTTCATGTACGTGCGAGTTCACCTAAGCGCTTCGAATGCTAAATGTAATGAAATAAAGGTTTGACCTCATAATTAATGATTATAATACAATATTCAATATTACACATGCATCATATTGATATAAATGCTTTTTATCCCTAAAATTGGGTCGTGTTTTGCACACGCTGTTCACATACTGCAATATGTAATTGTTAGCAATATTACACATACAGTAGCCTACACAGTTGTTCATAACACCAATGGTATGAGGTTTTTTTTAATATTGAGAAATGTTGCAGCCAAATATTACGATTTTCCGAAATAACCCTGAAAGATTTATGATCTTACAAAAATAACACTGACAAATAAGGTAAGTGTCTTTAAATGGCACGTGACTTTTGAAGAGAAAGCACATAAGTAACATTACTCGGAGTAATCATTTCCCAACTGAAAGTGCAATAAAAATTCCTGTGGGCATTCTTGGTGGGCATTTGCACAAAGGGCAAGGGTGAAGTATTGCACGCTCATAAATTACCCCGTCAAGGAACAGGGATGTCAAAAAAAGCTATGCACTTATTTGTAAACTTACAGACACAGGGTTAAACGTATGATGCTAATCTTATGACTTTTCGACTGCATGCCAAGCGCATTTATACCGACAGCCAGCCTGCAAAGATGGTGGTTTTGCCACCGACCGTATTAGGAAACCGATCTGCTCGAGGAGTGCCCCTTGACCTTTCTGCCGGGCTACCGCCATGTGATTCCTCAAAGACCGGTGGCCTTTCGCAGTTGTGCAACAGTGGAATTAGGACATGATATGATAGTTTCAGTTCTGCCTCTGAAAAACTCAGCATTCTGCTCAGTCCTCGAAAACACAGCTGCCGCTATTCACAGCTGTGTTTATGTACGAGTGGACACTACAGCTGAAGAATTCTCACTGCAAGCATATAAAACCAATTCTATTGGTGCACCTCAAACTTCCACGGAGTTCTCTGGATGTCCCAAGATGGCCTCTGATGTGCTTTTCACACTTGAAATTATTAATCCGGTGCCATTCTAAGCCCTGGGTAAATGTAATCCAGGGTTATCTTGTTGCTCGTTTCACACTGTTCATACTTTACACTGGGTTAGGAATTAATCCTGAGCGTTTTTGATTTCATTCTGTATATTTGTAAACGATGGTTATTTTTCATTTTCTATTTATTATATTTGTATTATTAATATTAAGTATTAACAATATTAGTATAGCAATATTATAGTCAATGTATCAAAATGCTGTATTTAATGCCTACGAATATATGAAGGCCTAACAATCATGGGCAAAAATAAACAAAATTTGAGTGTCAGCGGTTTGTCCTGTATTTATATATTTATGTATATTTATGTACATTTGCAATTAGTACAAGCGCTGTCCCAGAATCCCCCTCAAGTGCTAACTCGCATGTTTAAACGCATGCTCTCGGCTAAATGTTACCTAGCTTTAGCGTTCCTTGTCGAATGCAAGCTAGCAGACTTCAGAGTCTTGGAGACTTGCTTAGCACTTCCTTCGTCACAAATGCTCAAGGCTCTAGGTTAGAATTACTCTCACCTTGTGTATTATGTTAGCCTCATGTCAAGCAAACGCATGATATATTCCGGGCCCTGAGCCGTCCGCAGAATTTTCAATTACTTCTCACAACGCGGTGCGGCCCACGTCACTCTGACAACAGAGTTTCGGATACGTTTCAAAAGCGAGCCGCTGTACACGTACAGTGTGCGTTTTGGTATTGACTTACACGGGAGATGAGACCTGGCTTTAGACAATGCATAGGACAGGGCTCTGGTTTTCCAATAAACTCAACTTGATCCCTCTGTTTACTAATCAGATCTAGAGGATAAATCCTGCTCTAGAGACAAGGGGTCTTTTATTGAGACTATATAAATATAGATAGATCTGACTGACTGACTGACAAGCAAAGCACCAAGTTGGTCTTCGATTTGCTTTAGTATCAGCGAAAAGAGCCTGAATTTAACACTAGTTATGGGATCTTGTCAATGCATGCATCTGCAATGGAATAATATTCAGGCAACAGTGTTTTTATGCATTCATGCATGCATTCATAGATAGATCTAATGCATGTGGATAAGGATTTCAAGGGCAGTTTCCAAGCAGACCCTGCATTGGAAATTTTATAACAGGCAATGCACAGAGCTGAATAAGCATCACAAGTATCATGCCGTAATGTGTTAAAAACCCAATCCATAAGCAGTAAATAAGGCTGATGTACATACATTTTACCACCGTTCTCAACTAAACCTCAAAACATGATATCCATTTGTGTACATATGATATAGTACATTTATGTGGGTGTTAATCGAATAAATATTTTTAACACTTTTTATGTTATCTTTTCACAATTATTTACACTAAATTAATATGAAACAAACAAACATGCCAAATATATTTTACGTTGGCATTGGTAGTATCTAAAACAGTATAAAGGAAGCTGTTTAGGTGGACCTCAATGGGTATGGCTATAAACGGATTTCTGGTGAGTCATATACCTCAAATAGTCCACGACCAACAGGAAAAAGGCGATGAAGAATCTGCAAAGGTTGTTGTGGGTTGCACAGAAAGGGCAGCCAGCAGAGGGCAAAGGTCACCAGTACAGTCAATGAGATCTTGGCCAACAGTAAAAATCTGAATATACAGAAAAAGTTAAACATTCAGCACAATTCATTATATGGTTGTGAAATGTTTTTCTGCACAAAGGCCAAAATATAAAAATACAGGCCTGTTGACTTAACAATACAGTTTAATATGCACCATAATTCTGTGCATGTTTTGCTGGACGATATTATTGAAACACTTAACTGCGATTAAGAGCATCACACAACAATATACGTTTCGGGGCACGTCAATGGCCATTGCAAATCTATTCGAAGTTATGTTTATTGTAGTATTTGGCATCTGTTAATAATTTTATAATATAAAGCAGTATTGAGTCACTCATGCGATCGCTAATATACAGTCCTAAAATAGCTGTTTTCTATACTATTGGATCTTAATGTCATGTAAGTGTCAAAAATTTCTGTTCAATCACTATAATTACTATTAAAAATATGATTGCGATTTATTAGATGAATTGCATTTCATTATCAAAAGTAGAACATGTTTTCATAATTAATGTGTTGTAAATCGCAACAAGACTCTTGACTACTTGAGTAGAGACATATCTTCAGTTCTCATATGGATATGTAGATATCATATCTACATATCCATCAGTTTTTCAGTTGTTATATTGGAGCTGCTAACACCTCTTAGCTGTAGATATACAGTTGCACGCACAAGCATTGCAGGGAGGGTCAGGCAAGGCCACAGAGTCATCTGGACATGTCTCTTCCCAGGCAAACTAATCCACCAATACATTTGCCTCCAAATGCCCTTGGTACTTTGTTACTAAATAAACAAATGCAAGGCAGCAATGAGAAGAGTGCTTGCACTGAGAGTGCCTTTAACACCATATAAACTTATGTAGATATGAAAAGTTATGAAGTGATATTTAAAATTACTTTCAGACTATTCATATTGTGTTGCATATGTTTTCTTATTCTCAAAAGTTAATGTAAAGTGCCTTCTGGAATCTCTGGAGGTCCTCTTTAATATACAAGATTATGTTTTTATACACCAACCCAACAGACTCACCCTCGACCAGTCAAGCCCTGTTTGATACATTTTCCCAGGAGGTAGCAGAAGAAAGGAAGTGAGTGGTACAATTCCATTTGCTTGTAATTGAGAGCCAGGGTAAAAGCCAAGGACCCAAACATGTCCCAGCCCAAACCCAGTCCCAAGATGCCCCATAGGGCCAGGCCCAGACTCACACTGTTATATCTGAAGATTCTGTTAAGATATGAATTTAATTTTGTGTCAACTGTACAGTGCAAGGTAAACCACGGCATATTGCTTATTGTGCAAATTAAAGTGCATTATTTTAGCACTACATTTCACTGTAGGCATAACTAATAAATTGTGCAATGTTAAATGATAAATACCAGAGCAGAATTAAAGAAAAGGATACTGAAAATGTCCATAGTCGATCAGTATAAGTCCTGGATACAGAAGGATGCATAGAGCTGTTGCAACCTATGAGAATGCAAAGAAACAATGTGACCAAATCAAAGCATCTTAATGAATGAAAAACATGACAACAACTTCAAATTTAAGCTCAACTAGTTACCTTTTGTTTTGGGGATCCGTCACAAAGGTAAAAGCAGTAGAGTAAAACAGCTGGAATGTAGATCAAAATATCCGCAAAAAGAACTGGGATGGGAGAGGCAAATGTAAATATAAAAGCATGGGGGGAAACTTATTTTTGACTTCATTGATTTTAAAGACCAAATGCATACATTTATAATATTACTGTACAATTTACTGTAACAGTAAGGTTGTCCTTCATTCAATATAATATTTAAGGTATTACAAAGTTTTTTTTTTTTACTATTAGTTAAATAGTTAAAAGAAGTTGGGGTTTATGTTAAGTTAATACCTACCTGTTGTCCTCATGAACAACTTATGAGCATGGCTTTCATAACCTCTAGATGCATGCAATTCCACCCATTCAGGATTAAACAGTTTTGCTCTATAAAAACACATATATGCGCTATAACATCAAAATCATACTTGTGCAGCTATATTATATTTCTTTCCAAAAGTTACATTAAAATGACTTTTATGAATGATGTATTTCAAAATAAAGCTTACACATATGCACACATCAGACTATGATAGGCTGTCAGTGGAGGATAGTCAATACCCCAGTAGTTCAAGTCATTATTTGTAGTATTAAAGTACCTTGATTGGAGAAAAAACTATTAGGCAATATGGTGATGGTAGATAAACTTTCAAATAAAGATCAACTTTTACCACTGTTTCTGTGCATGGCCATACAAACCATTCATGAACAGGTAGATTGTAAGTCACTTCTTGCCAGTGTCTCTGTGCTTCATAATCTCCAAACATTGGCGGTTTACCTGCACCTACATTCAATAAAATACAATTGAATGAAATAGCAGGTTGTGATTACGTGTCATAATATCACATTCTTTCTTTTCCCCCATTTTAGCCAAGCTTACCTTTATTATTTACATATAAATGAGTTGATCCTCAGTTATCATTTATATAGTATTATTCAAAATTGTAATGCACATAATATACAAATAGATACCGGTAGTTCATTGAAAACCAACCTGAATAGGAGTTTATAGAAACAGCCCACCTCGTCGTTAAACCCAACAACACGCACAGTGAAATAAGGCTCAAGTTCTCCATGTCTGGTACCTTTTAAGTTGATTTTAGAAATATTTTGAACTGAAGTCTGTGTAATCTGTCATGCTTTCCCACAGAGCCGAATCGCTCTACTTCCTGAAACAATGCGTCAGCAGTGCGCCGTGATTGGCGCGCCGTGATGACATCATTCCCTACATAACACGTGAGTTGAATAAATTGAACAGGTTTGACGCGTGGTAGGTGTATTCGACAAATCTCTCTGCAGTTATGATGTTAGGATTGTTATGATTTAATCGTGGACCTGAAACTGTGGGTCGTATATGACATTCTGATTGAAGTCAAGTTTTAAAGTATAATGTATTCTGGAGTTTATATATATATATATATATATATATATATATATATATATATACAAATGTTACAAAGTTACAAATGTTAACCAGATGGGCATAATATTAATTTACATTTGCCTATGAAACGTTAGCAGGTACAAACGCCTTTTATGGTGTTATTCATTATGAGATGCCCACATTTCTTTTGATCTAAAGTTTGCTGTTTTCATGTAGCCTAGCCTAGGCTATCTAAAACTCCAGAATATTTGATCTGTATTTGAAATGTATAATATTTGGCCGAAGAAAATGTAATTTACTCATGGCAATACTTCTGTCCCCCCCTTAGTAAAATAGCCTGATGTTCATATTGGGTGACAGGAAAATGTGCAGAATCCTGAAGTCCTGCTGTGGTCTTTTGTTATTTAGACCTGTTGTCAGTTTATATTGGAATTTTCCTCATGTTTGGGGGAATGTCACCTAAGGTTGTTGGATAGGAAAGCTCCTTTGTGGTAAGGCCATCAAATATTTATAAATGATAACCATGGACAACTGCTGATTTGCGATGACTCTTTCATTACAATGATGATCCTATTAGTCACATTCTGTTTCGTGACATATTAATGTCCCTGTTTGCCATCTTTGTCATTTACTGCTTCGTCTGCACCCTTTAAATATTCAGTAACCACTGTATTTACCGTTGACGATCAGCTCCAGGAGATGCAGGTTTGTCAGTGGTCTTTATACCCCGCGCGTATATGCCTATACAGTATGGATTGTATTTGTAAAAACAGGTTAGGTTTCCAAAGGCACTCAATAGTAGTGCAGTTCTTTTTTTCCATAAAGGGGGGGACATTTCGTTTTTTATTCTAATGACATCCGTTAATAATTGTGCAATATGTGCACTGGCGCCAAGAATAAAATTATTATAAATGGTTCGTAAGCAATTTATTTCCGATCAAAAAATATATTTAAGAAATGTGAACATGACATAAACATAAATATACTATAAGGCAATGGGAGGTCCGCTCGTTGCTGACCCTGCAGAAAGTCGCTATATAGCGGTGGGAACACAGGGGCGCTACACCTGTGTAGTGCGCAAGAGCAGGTGCATCCACAAAGGTCAAAGCGTTGTTTATTTAACTCAAAAGTGCGTCCGAACACTTGTCACTTTCGAAATGCTCAAAGAGCTTTCTTTTGTGTTTCACACGCCCAAAAAAAAACTCACGTCTTACACAGTTGCTTTAAAACGTCAGTAAGGGTTAGTAAGTCAGGCAAAATGTTCATGATACTGCAAATTGCTTGACTGTTCATATTAAAGTGCAAGTATCACATGTCATGTTTCTGTTTATTATTCACCATGTCGTGACTGAGTTATAAACAAGTATTGTGTTTGTTTATTTATTCATTTATTTTAGTTAACATATTTATAAAATGTGTAGGGGTGTAATAACCTTGCACTCGTTAAGGAGTCAGCTCTTTCCCACCAGCCGTCCTTAAAATAGATCCCCAATTAAACCCGTTGAATCTGAACAATTTCACGGTGTCTCTTGTCCAAAACAAATAACATCTAACTGCTCCACGAGCGCGATCATTATCCCCCCAACAGATGCAAAGAAACATAGTATGTTTGTTTTAGAGGTATGTAAACGGTTGCCGTAGCTGCACCACAAAATGTAGCCTACCTCTTATTAGCAAAAACAAACGTTTCTTTATTACGTTATTTATTTCTGCAAACGCCATCTAGTGATTCACAAAAAACATCAACGCCTTTATTTGATGCAGTAAGGAATTTCTGATTGACATTTTGTGGGATCTATTTCGTTTTTGAATGTGTTTATTTATAGCCTAATTTATATATAGGCCTCTATAGTTCTGCATTAAAGTTGTCGACTTTGCTACGGAACTTTAGAATTATGTAGGCCTGTATAGCCTAGCCTACATGAATTATGTAAACGTACTCATTTTGACTGCGATTGATTTTAACAACGAAATCCAGCGATTTATTACTGTAGGAATGTGTTGTCAAATTCCTTTGTGACGCAACAATGTATATGGAGACAGTTGTGGAATAGGCCCTCTGTAATGTAGCGCCGTTAAGGTCAATCTCAGCAGCGTCTTTAGCCTGAAAGTGAATTTAAGAAGAGAGCTCTTTTTCTTTTCCCATGGGTATCACTTAAATATAGCCCCAACTCTTGCGCGCCACACACCATCTACCATTTGCTGTTGGAGTAGAAGTGATTAGCTAGACACAACTGTGAAAGAGAGTGTTACTTTAATGGGAACAACTTGCAAAACATTTTTAGGTCGCATCCGTTTTCACTTGTAAATGGAAACCGTATAGTTTCTCGGCGGCTATTGACCTTTTTAATTGAAAAGAATGTTGTTATTTTTGTAACCTACACAGTGGAAAACGTAAGCTTAAATGCTTAGTTTATTATGTAATTATGGTGGTTTTGTATTTATTAATTTCTGTAGAAGATGGTGCGCATGCAGGCTATGCAAGTTTAAGATGGCAGACGATGCTTAAGGTTGGATGTTGTAGTCTTATTAAATTAAATGATATAAAACACAATTCTGACAAAATTGTTTTTCTTGATAATTTTAAAATCAATTAAAATAATTAAATTGCAATGTTTATTCTTTTAAAGAAAATATTTGCGTGTGTTAATGCAGGATTTTTAATCGATATATTAATAGAAAAGTCAACAGCGATTGTGAGTTGGACTGCGCTGATCTGATAACGAATAGATAATAAACGGCACAAAATTGTTTATTGTTAAACTTTAAATTACAGGAAGTATAGCCTGGATATATTTTAAAAACTCTTTCTTGTACCATAAAATGATGTGATTTGTTTTTAAGTATGATGTGCAGTGCGTTATTTGCAGTCGGCTACTTTTAAATTGTTATATTTACATTTCTTATATTTCGCGTACGGTCTCTTATTTCAGTTAGGCCTATAATAAATTAAACTAAGGGTAATTTCATGAAGTCGATTTTGTCTGAAATGGATTTTCATATTTATTAACAAATGGAGTTGATTTACAGCACAATATAGCTACATAGAATACATATATTTAAATTTTATAAACATACTTCTTTTTCCAGTCTTTGAATAAGAACAATTTAATATTTTATTAACAAAGCAAAACATTGTTTGTGAAATCTCAGGATACCCATGAAAAAAAGATGAAAAACAAGACTCAATCAACTATAAACTGTCATACAGTTTAAACATCGAAATGAAATACAAAAGTAAAACATGTAAATTAATTTCTTTGTACAAATATTTACAAACATTACCTGTACTGAAAGCATTCCTTTTTGATAATGAATTTTCTTTTTTCACAAAAGTCTTTACATGGCTACATTGGGGCGGACGATTTGTCCAGTGCTGCCTATAGTTCGTGCTGTAACGTTTTAAAATATATATGTGTAAAAAAATGTAGATTATCATTGAGAATGCCATTTGGATATCGCTGCTGTCGACGCTGTGGGCAAAAACTGTCCGGAGATGATATTTGATGGGACGCTGAGAATAGGCGCGATGGCAGCTGATGTCCGGGATAAGGACAGGGATTGTGCGCTCAGTAAAGCGGACTGCACCGTCACGGGCGGCCGCAGGAAAGTCTGCGCGTTCGTGGAGCTGCTGGACACGCCGATAATATTCTCTATGCTGAACGATGGTCGACTGGAAGGCTCGGATTTGATAATTGACGCGGTACTCAGGCTGTTGAGTTGTAACTGAAGACTCGGACTTAGTTGCGAGTTAAACGCTTTTCGGTTCAGTTCTGCGGAGGGCAAGAGAGGCACCGCCGGAGGGAGCATTGGACCCACCGGGGGAATGTATGGATACTGCAGAGCGGCTGCAGGGTGAGCGTAGGCGGCCGGATGAATTCCGTAGTGACGACCGTAGGGATTCCCAAGGCTGTATGCCCCAAAACTCTGCATCATGAGAGCGGTCTGTTCCCTGAGAATGTCCGGCTGATGTCTCTTAAAGCGTTTTCTCCTCCTCAGAAAGCTGCCGTTGTCAAACATATCTTCCGACTGGGGGTCGAGGGTCCAGTAGTTGCCTTTGCCCGGGTTGCCCGGCTCCCGTGGGATCTTGACGAAGCAGTCGTTGAGAGACAAGTTATGGCGAATGGAGTTTTGCCAAGCAGGAAACTTCTCCCGGTAGTAAGGAAAGCGGTTGCTTATGAACTCGCAGATGCCACTGAGCGTCAGCTTTTTCTGCGGGCTCTGGAGGATGGCCATGGTGATGAGCGCAATGTAAGAGTAGGGCGGCTTCACCAGACTGTTCTTGGGTTTGCTCTGCATGGTACCGGGGGAGCTCTCCTGGACATCCCCCTTGGACTCACCCTCACCGGCGCTCTCGCAAGGGCTGTCGCTGCGCTCTTTCACCTCGATCTCCTCCACCTCATCTCCCCGGTCCTGCGTGCACTGGCTCTCGCAGTCACTGTCCCGCTCCATGCACTCGTCGCCCTCCCCGACCACGTCGATATCCACATCGTCAGCTGTGAGCACGGTCTGACCGGACATGTTGCTGGCACTGGTGCCTCCAGACAGGGTCATCACCGCTCACTTTACCGCTGGAGCAACCGAAGGTAAGAGCAGTGGTCGGATCAGATGACACCGATGGCTATAAATGCAGGTCACTCCTGGCCTGCCAGTAAAACTTCAACTTTGGAAAATATTTCTCCAGTCCAGTGGCTTCTGATTTAAGCTGGCTTGTAGATGCACCTCGTCCCCGTTCGACTGTATTTCCTCGAAACCTAAGAGTGATTTTGGACCGAGGAGTCAAGATGACACATGCTTTTAAAAGCAGGCTTTAAGGACTGTCTGATAGATTACTTTTCACTTAAAGATATACTATCAGCCGCGTCACGTGGCCAGGTGACGTCAGAGGTCGCGCTGTTATACCTCGGAGCTGAAGTTGTTGCATGGATTTGTCAACAAAGGGAACAACAGTAACGTCGTCTCCGTTCGTCCGTCATAGACCATTTAGCGGTGGCGGAAGGGGGAGAGAGAGAGGAAAGAAAATCGGCCTCCGTGATTGAAATCATCTCCAGAGCTGATGTGCATTCACTCGCCCGCGCTTAAACCAAATGTAACTTTTCTTAGGCCAATTATATTGAAAGCTGCTGAACGAAAACGTCTACAGCTAAGTTAACTGAATCTCTTGTCATTACGTTGTGTTTTTACCATTGCATGAGTAAACATGTAGGCTATCTTAAATGGCTATGAAATTTTATTATAACAATTTGTTTCTAAAACGTCTTTTTTTCTGTAGGCTACTTGCTTTTAAGTAGTTCTGTGGACGTCGCAGAGCCGATTTTGTAACGTGTGAAATAAGTGCAAAAACAATGGAAATCTCTAAATAAAGATCCTTCTGCAGAGGTGTTAACGACCCTCATCATTGCTCGAGTTAACATATGAATAAAGTAGGAAATGAGCGCACTGGTAATGCATACGAGCCATTCACACGCGCACAGGTGAGCGACGCATGTGGGATATTCCCAAGAATAAGAAGCGGAGAGGGAATATGTAAACTTCTAACGTTTCCTGCGTCGTGTGAGAAAATGTTTCTCAGCGTCATTGTTCTTCATGGTGCAAAGGCATAATTGTTCTGTTTTGTGCTTTCTACGTGGGTGCTCTTGTTATTTGAGATTAAACATTGATGTGATTTATCCAACCATTGCCGATGTGAAGAAAGGGTTTCGTAGAGTCATTACTTATTTAGCCACACGTAATATAAAATTGTATTGATCTACGTGGACCGTCTTTCTCAGCCGTGATGAAAATAAAGGTTATGTAATTGACACTATAGTCAATTATCCTATTTTATTAGAGATAACAAAATAGACTAGGCTATATAAATTTCTTGACAGTGTGCCGTGTGCTGTTCCTGAATTTCTGTATTTTGCTGCAGGTTTTGCAGCATGCGCTCCTAACATACTGAAGCCTACTGTTTTGTAGTAATATCAATGACAAAATGACTAATACATTTTGAAAACATATACGTTAGTTATAATAATAATTAAAATGTTATTTATGTATTTGTCGCTTGGTAAATTGTTATTATTTTATATGATGGTTTTTAATATAAAAAGGGACCACCTTTCACCTAGACCTTTACCTTTATTTAATCATTTACCATTCTTTAAAATCTCAAAAAGAAATAAATGAGATTAATTAAAACATGTTGTTATTAATGCTATTGAAGAGCGCAAGCAAGCAGACAGTGACCCGTGTGATGTCCCGTTTATCAATACGGGCTACTTAGAGGATGAAGTCAACACGCCTTTTTGCGCTGTCAAAAGCCAATGTTTGTCTTGGAAAATTGTGCTTTTCTGCTCACTACAGTGATAAATAATACAAAATAGTGGAATTGTACCCTAACCTGCATAATTCGTATTAATATTTAAGAACGCCTACTTTAACATCGTTTTAATAAAAAGGGGTTTCCTCCCTATAGATTGGGTGTCAGAAATAGGTTAATTGCCATTATAATTTAATAATAAATACACATGCATGCTATGCGATCGCATGCTGTATTTGTAGAATGATGGTTCTCTTTCAGCGGCTTAAAATGTAAAAGACCATAGGCTATATCTCGAGTCAGTGCGCACTGATAGACACCCTGGATGATATCACCCAAAAGAAGATCAAATTCGTCCTCTCTGTGATCTTTTGAAGCTCCATAAATCCGGCTTTATACCTTCGCAGTTTGTTAATGAAATGTACATTTAAGCACACATGCACGGCTTAACCCGACAAAACCTTTTAGAATAATAAGCTAACTCTTTCCAGCATGAACCTATTAGGGGACGCATGCATAGCAGGTGACGGTGCGGATACAGCAGATGAAAACTGAACTTGAACTATAAGAATGCCTCGCGTATTTGAAGCTATAACTGATTCGTTGTACAAACTAACAATACAATTATTAACAAGCACTAATGAAGGGGATTGTAAAATTAAAACAAAATATAAAATAACATATGGTATGGTTGATGTCAGCCCAATATTTCGTTGCTTTGTATGATCTCTAATGTGCAGCCAAACTAATCGAAACCGTATAGCCATAGCATACAAATATATTTTGCAAGTAAAAAAAATAGAATAATCAAATAAAATAGTTTGTTGGTCGCTGATCTATAATGTTGTAATGGTTCTGTCTTTGAAAAGCAAGCCTTCTACAAAGAATAATTTGGTTATGTAAGCACAGTTGGGGGCAAGCTTGTACAACTGTAATAAATTAATGGCTTTGTTAGCGCGCTTTTAATTACGGTTATTGTGCCAATTATTTTACATCAACTCCGCATTATGAGCATGTCATATTTAATAAAAAGAAGCCATTTGCAGGCAAACTGTTCTTCTAATCTAGAAAGGGAAGTGTCCACGTCATACTCGGGTTAAAAAATGACTTTTCATTTAAATGCAATCCTTAATTGGATTTTCTACGGTCGACACCGTGATTCCCCAAGGCTATACCCACCAGAAGGGAGGATCTCCGCTTTATTCCTCTCTGAATTCACCATTTTCACCCTCTTGAAGAATCCACTCTATCAACCTGCAACTTTCTGTCAAACAATATGATCCAGCTCATTTTTAACAGTCTCTTTTGTAGTATCATCCTGCAGGCTCCCACCATTGCAGGCAAGGCAGAAAATCAGGGTTTTGTTCCACAAATGCAGTTGAACATAACATAATTTCTTAGGTATACAAAACAGTCTATGACACCGGTATGTCTACAGTATATCAACACGAATTTGAACAGTATTCAGTTTGAGGAAAACAAATGAACGAAATCCCCTTTTGGATGTGCAACAACACTGAATTCCTGTCACATTAAAGAATGCGTTCCTATAATTTAATATGAAATTATTTGCATTTTAAACAGAAATGAGAGCTTTTGTGTTTTGTGTGTATTAAAAATGATTCAATTATTAACATTGGATCTATGCATTACCTGAATGTTAAGTGGTGTTTCCAATACAAAACACAATTTTATTGGTCCCATTAAATGTTTAAATTAATTCATGTAGGCTATTTAATCATATCTTATTTGCGTTTTAAGTATATTTAGATCTTATAGGCTACCTTTATGCATTTTGTTTTTATCTGTAGCTTGAAGAGGAATTTTGATTAATTTCATAAAAACTGATCTCTCGCTTATTGTTAGTCGTAGGATCTAACATAATGTGGTTTAAAAGTGGGTCTCATAATAGCAATGCTTTACATGTTTATGCATTATTTTACATTTTACTGAACGTCTTTTCATTTGACAAAATTATTAGGTAGCCTAATGTTGGTTTGATGCAGGCGAGGTTGATGCATGATATGATATCGAGGATGGGTGCAAAAATGACGCCTTCAGCCAGATTAACATGCCAATGCGCAAGTTAAGAATGTGTGCTGTTACTCGGTTTGTACGACTCATTGTTATTTAGATGACGACTGAAGTAGCACATTAGCACGACGAAGGGTGTTATTTGGGTTTTTCATAATACCAGTGCGAACTTCCTGCTCTCAAGTCCATCTAACATCTCTGTTATGATTCATTCGTTTTCTTGTCTTTTTATTTTCTGCTTTGTCCATCTCTGTATGAAAACAGCGTTGTATTCACCATGAAGAATAAACAAATGTTTTATTTTCAACGTTGTTTCCAGCTCTTCTTTCCTTTTCTTCATACTGGTGAGAAAAAACTATTGGTTTACATTTTATTAAAATACGTTACGTTATTTCTAATCTAAACCTCAAATAACCATGTCATTTTAGGGGAAATGTAATATTCAGAGAAGAGTGTCTTCACCGAAAACCACCCTTAAATTATAGACACATTTTTTATCTATTTGTTACACGTGTTAAATCAGTTAATTATATTTGTTTAGTGTTATCTCAAGGTATCTTCATAACCTCAAATAAAATTGTTCCAGGAGTGATGCTTCACTCACTTTACCTATCTTAGTTTTGGGCCTAATTACATTAATGCTTCTTATTCAGTCACAACCTCCGGTTAACAGAATCACTGCAGCCACATGAAACGACGGAGAAGGTATTGACTGGGGTGTCACACGGGATCTTTAAAAAACACTACGGAGATCCATATTGTACTATAATCTTGCATGCGTAATTGGATAACCTTAATCGTATCATAATCATTTGCTGTACCCATCTTATTTTTAAGCAAACAAATAGCTAATTCGCATCACAACTGTGGTCGATTGAAGTTTACAGGTTTGGGGGAAAGTCCTGTTTTTGTGTATAGAAAACATATTTTATGGAATTTCGACTTGCATATCTATATCTATACAAATGTATATTATTGGTGTATTAGTATAATATATAATGCTGGCTTAATAGCTATGAAATATTATTGAAAGTGTACTAGCGGACCGGAAGAGTTTTTATTAAAATACAGATGCTGATGGTGCCAAAACAGCACGACATTATATATTATGCAGTCTGCTAAAACTGTTAAAACCGTCAACTGTATCGTGCTTTTTGTATTATGTTGTTTACTGACTAAACGTTTTATTTCCAACAAGCATAAGTGTGCAGAGTCGATGCAATCAATGGCTTCAATTCATTAGGTCCACTCAAGTGCATGTCTTAGGTGGGCTATGGCCCTTGTCATTAGCCAATCATTCTTTTTGACCCTTTTGAGTCTCACAACTTGTCTCTGTACTTCAACAAATGCCTCTTGGCTATAAATACTAATGAAATATCTTTGACTAATTTGATTTTGCTGGTACACTTGCAGTTATGGTTGAACTTTCCCACGAAAGGGCCGGATTGAAGGGTCTCAGATCCTATAACGGAAGGGGGGAAACATTCAGAGCATTTCCATAATTACCCAATTGGCAGCCTAATGACCTTCCAGAACAATAAAAAGATCTCTTGTTAATTCCATCTTTCAGGCTGACATTCACTGGATTCCTGTCTTATGTGTTGAGAGTTCACAAGATAACAAGTGTACTTTCTTTTTGTCTCGATGGAGAACGACTATTTCGATTATCCTCTGCACATCTCTTGCCAGAAAATGAAAGAGATCTGCCGGTCGCCTTCATATCAGAGTTGTATCATTTATAACCATCTGGGGTTATAAAGGTGTAGTTTCACGTTGCGTCTAAAAAAGATGAAGAGAATAATTAAAAAATAAAAAAGTTACGCAAATAGGAATGCATCCATTTATATGCATCAAATATAGACTACATATATACATACATTCTAAAATGAATGTCATATAAATACTAATATGTTTTATATTTTACATATATTTTACAATGCTAATAAATGCTTATAAATTATTGTTTTTCTAAAACTCATGCGATTGATCTATATTCAAATGAACAGAAAACGTGGGTTATATTTTTCTCCATCCAGAGAGGTGAATAACGGCATTTTATAGATTTTTATGCAGTAGAATGTTATCTGCTAAGAGCTTTTGGTTTTTATGTGTATATTTATACAATTCATATCAAAATTCATATCATAGAGGTTAAGTTGTATACATGTCATATTTTTTTATACGTAAGTCATAATCGTTAAAAAGTGTAAATTAAGCTAAATAATATCATATTTTTGTATACAGTCATTACAAAACTATTTCGTTCAAGCTTTTATTAAATACTTTACAATTTAAATCCAATTTACTACATTTATATATGTTGTTTGCAATATATTGCAAACTAATAATTATTTATACACCAAAACATTTTTGATGCACTCTGTGCTGAATCACATTTCAGATATGCATGATAGGTATATGTTTATAATTTGTCTGTTATCTTTTATTCATTCCAGATCTGACAATTACAGTGACAGCCTATTCTTTTCTGTTAGGTAGGTTGAAAATTGTTTTGTTGACCAAAAATTGTGCAAAAAACAGCCTGCTAATGTTATATGCAAATACCTGTGACAGTTCATGGTAGTTAAACAACACTAGACTGATTCACCAGTATGTGCCATCTGTTGGTCAAAATGGGAAATAAGTCAAAAATGATACAAAACAAAGCTGAAACCTATAGAGAGAGGTGTGTGTGTGTGTATAAGCAACTCTTTCTGGTCTTTCTGTTAGAGATGGTTGAAATGTGCATCACATTCATTTTCCCATGTATTTATTTATTCTGCTGTATCATACTGCATTCCTTTAATAATCTTACATTGTTTGTCTGCTTTCTTCCTCTCTACACCTCGCTCATTCTACTCTAGAGCCTCAGTTTGAAAAAAAAATTAACTTTGTAGTGTAACTGTGAATGGCTGCTAATGGCCATGTGTTGGGTGTTGCGTATGTTGTTCCCATTCGAGTGGTCTTCTATTAAGTGCAGGAACTTGTAGAGAATCAGGCTGTTTGTATTATTTAAACACATAATAAAATCATCAAAGTGTGGTGGCAAATTGGCGTTCGGCAGTCAGGATCCTTGTCCTGGAATCCCGCGGCTCTCAGTCCAGCAAAGGACTTTCTAAATGACTAATGGAACCATGTGACTTCACTCGACATGGGGCTCAGAACAGCAGATTTAATTATCATGTTAGAATTCTGCATGAAAACAATCTATACTAGAAATTACAACTATTCCAGTCAGATGACTCGCATCAGAGTAATTCTATTAAGGACAACCCATCTCCTTCTTTGAATGTTATCAAATGTTTACAAAGTGTTTAATCTGGTAAATGCAATCAAGTGGGGCCTGCAGTGATTTTTGGGCCCGCGTCGGCCCCCGGCGTTCGCCCCCAGATGCCTTGATCTTTATGAAAGGACCAGATCAAAATATACAATAAAACATATTTTTGGAAAACTAAAATGCTACTTTATGTGTAATAGTATGGTTTTCTACAATGTTTATTTGCTAATATTGTGCATCATCCCTCTTCTATATCAGTCAAAGGTAAGTGGTTTTTCGTGGCTTGAAAAATATACAAATGTTGCCTGTGATCTTTCCTAGGTACAGTACAATGTTCAACATTTTCACTATCCATCCCAACCACTGTTTGTGGCCCAATATAAAATGTCTTGCTACTTGAGCTCTTAAAGGGACAGTTCACCCCAAACTGAAAGTTCTATCATCATTTATTCACTCTCTTGTCATATTAAATCTTGATTTTCTTTCTTTTGCAAAAAACCAAAGAAGATATTTTGAAGAATGTTGGTAAACAAAAACCACTAGTTCCCTTTACTTCTATTGTATGGGCACAAAACCAATGCAAGCCAATATGGACCCACAGGGTTTTCTGTTAGCAACATTATTCAAAATATTGTCTTTTGTGTTCTGCAGAAGATAAAAAGTCATACAGGTTTGAAACTACATGAGGGTGAATAAATAATGACAGAAATTTCATTTTGGAGTGAACTATCCCTTTAAGTGTCTCCTATGTATCATAATGGAATTTCATTAATCAATGTGCCAGTTAATTTCTTGTGTTTCCTGTGTATATCTAAACTTTTTGTCATCTTTTATTTTTGGTTGTACAAAGGTTTCATTCATCCTCCCTGCCTAAGGGCAACAATGTGGTTCCCCCCATCACTTTAGTCTTAGGAAACCACATATTAAACTTGCCTGGCATAAGTCATTTCATTTAGCGCTCAGCTAAATTCCTCACTGGGTAATTCATGCAAGGGTCCATTCATGCTATGGACACACATCTCGCACAAAGAAAGCTAGTCAAGCATAATATTGAGGAAGTTACATACATTCTGAGCTTTGTTGAGTGTGTCATTCTGTTTTGTTCCACTTCCTTTAGAAACATATAGGAAAGGGGATGATGTAGCCACTTGATGGTAAATCATGACCTCACAATCCCTGCCAGCGTTAGACTGATCGTTTCGGATTCAACACGCAAAATCATTTGTTTCCTGTGTTATTGTTTTCAATTTGCATCGAGACTCTAAAATAATGTTTTGACACATGCATTAGAAACTTTGACATTATGTAATGCACTTCGTCTTAGCTGTAATGACAAATAGAATGACTCGTGCTGATTGTTTATTATAAGGTTGTTTCACAGTGTTTATGTTGGAAGTAATATTACACACTTGTTTACTGTACGCATCAGAGAGTCAGAAGATCATTAGCACGGTGCGAACAAAGAAAAAAACAATAACAGAGGTGTCATTGTCTCACTGAATCATATCTCCAGTCGGGTTTGACACTGAAGGATTCACAATTTACTCATGGCTATATTTAGCATTATGCCTGGGTTGAGCACACTGTGTTTGTGTTTTAGTGTTTTTTTGTGATTTAGATTCTTTGCGTTTACAGTTTAAAGGAGCAACGTGGAGAATTTGGCGGCATGTAGTGGTGAGGTTGCGAATTACAACCAACGGCTCACTCAACCGCTCACCCCTCCCTTTTGAAACACTATGGTGGCTGACACAGGACAAAGATGTTGTCGCATTTTCACTTCTTTGCCGAAAGAGGTAACATATTTATTGATCTTTGGAGCAGTTTGTCCATTTAGGGCTACTGTAGAAACAACATGGCGAATTCCATGTAAGGGGACCCATGCTGTATGTAGATAGAAATAGCTCATTCTAAGATAATAAAAACATAAAGGTTTATTATGTAAGGTCTTTAAACACCTCTGAAGACATAGTTATGTATATTATATTGTATTTCTGTTAATAGACCCTCCAAAATATTACACGCAGCACCTTTAAAAATAAGATGTAAATGTGGAAAAGAATAGAGTAAAAATCTTTATATGTGAACCTGGGCAACTATTTTGAAAGTGAGATATCATATGAAAGCTCAATAAATAAGCTTTTTATTGATATATGTTTGATAGGATATGACAATATTTGGCCAAGATATAAACATTTAAAACTCGCCTTTAAATTTGTTAAAATAGTGACGCTGTAACAGGCCGCTGCTAAGAAGAAACGCTCTCTTTTGTCTTACCGCTGTAATGACGTTGTGGAGAATAGATCAACCTGAAAGCTGAAATTCTAAGCTTTACATAGATACCAAACTTGAATGGGTAATTCCCAAAGAGCGGCAGCAGCGAGTGAAGTTTGTAGTTTCCGGAAATATTTGTTTGCGATTTTGCTTCATCCACTCACAAAAATCAAGTTTTAATATATTTAAAGTAGGAAATTTACAAAAAATCTTCATTGAACATAATCTTTACTTAATATCCTAATGATTTTTGGCATACAAGAAAAATCTAAAATGTTTTTTTTGGCTATTACTACAAATGTTCTCGTGCTACTTGAGACGGTTTTGTGATCCAGGATCACATATGCTTAAAAACTCTCTCATGACTTGCTTCCTTCATGTACCGGCATGGCCAATTTCTTGACCCAAGGTTGAATTTGGAAGACGCCGTGTTGCACTTTGAATGTATTCATTACCGAACCATCAGATCTGTCAGCGCTGTTCGTGTTCCTTCGCTTTGGCCGCCAACGGAAGGCGACCACACTTTTTACTTGATATTTTCATGCCCCTTACTCACATGGGGATGAAACAGACCTCTAGTTTCACAGTAAAATTAGGATAAGTCACAGGTCATCACTGTAAACGACAAGCCCAAGCTTTTAAACACTTGAAACACAATATGGGCAGGTCAAAGTGTCATGTCTGGATCATTAACTGCATTGAAATTAAGAGTGATATATAAACATACAATTATGAATCTGGGTGGGTGGATGGAGGGATGGATATATATAACATTTACATTTTCATATTTGGCAGACGCTTTTATCCAAAGCGACTTACATTACATTGTACTATACATTTGTACATTTTGTATAGTAAGCAAGTGGGGGTTAGGTGCCTTGCTCAAGGGCACCTCAGCCGTTACCCGCCAGCCCTGAGAATCGAACCAGCAACCTTCTGGTCATGAGTCCAACTCTCTAACCACTGGGCCACAACTGCCCACTATATAAGAGGTTCTTTATTCTGTTGCATTGTTGGAAATGAGTCATTATAGTGGATTAAATCATGCATCATGTGAACAGATTGCTTGTTTCTTTCAAAGGGCATCGTGGAGATGCGGTATAGTTATGCTAGATAATTATGCTGTTTGGCATGAAAGTTAAAATGTTGTGGCATTTTCTCTGAATAACGTGTAACTATAAACAGGATTATTTAACATACCAAGGCCTTTCATGTGTACTTGCTCGGAAATGATGAATGCATTTGCGAGTCTTACCAGAACTGATTAAATAAGATTTGACCACATGTGCATTTGTAACAATGTGTGCAAGCCAACAGTTAAAATATTTAACTCACGTGAGCGGTATGTGACTCTAAAACTGTCAAATGTAATGCAGATTTCTGTTTTGTGTTGTTGTGTTTTTTATGTGGACATCCATGGCTCAATCACACAGTTATGGTAAAGCACTGACTTGTGTTGAGAATGGAACTGTTGACTGTGAGTTGTTTCCCATTTCTAGTAGGATCATTTGTTTTATCTGGTGAAGGTCTTTGTTTCCCCAGTGCTAGCAGGACCAGATTAAGAGGTGCACACTGGATGGATGACTGCCTGCTGAATGAACAATTGGCGTACATGTCTGCTTATTTACTCTTTCAGACCTTAGCCTGTCAGAGCAATAAGCCCAGCAGAGATATTACGTGTTTATCGTTTATCGTTGTTTTTGTATCTTAGCGTCTCTTACCAACTTTCAACTTGTGATGACAAAATTACTTGGTAAAAATGTTTGTAAGCACTACCATTCAAAAGTCACATAGGCACATAGGCTATTCTTATTTGTGTTTTTCTCTTGCATTTAGAACTATAGTAAACTTTTTAAAAGCTATAAAGTAACTCAAATGTAAAAATAGAAATTATGTTGTGACAGACAATACACAATAAATCAAAACATCTTCAAAACCAAAACTCTTTAAAGTAGCCATTCCTTTAGAATTTGCAGACATGTTCTGCAAATCCAACTTTTAGAATTTAGAATTGTTTACTATAATTCTTTCCTGTAGCTCAGTGGTTAGAGTACAGTGCTGTCAACTCCAAGGTCGTGGGTTCGATCCCAGGGATTCCACATTTCCAAAAACAAATGTATAGTATAATTTGCTTTGAATAAAAGCATCTGTCAAATGCATAAATGTTCATCTAATGTGAATGTTACTTTGTGAGGTTTCACCATGAGACGCTTTAAAACTGTTTCCATCTATTCTAAGCTTGGCTTCTTTTTCTATATTGTTTTTCATTCATTTTATAATTATGTATATTGTTGTATATTATTGTTTTGAAAATGAATGAAAATAATTGTATTTTGTCTATAAAACATTCAACATCAAAAGGTTTTAAAAACATTTCATTCTAAGTGACCCTTTACTTTTGCACAGTATTGTATGTCTTAATGCACAACGTACAACTGAGGAAATTTCTCAGATGTTTTGACTAAGTGAAAATCTTTCCAGATCTCATTATTAATGTAGCATCACCTTCTGAAACCTTGTATGTCCAAATTCGCTGTTTTGGAAAACAAAATACTTTTTATTGGTTAGATATTTGCAAAACAGTGACAAACATAAAGGTGACTAATAATATTGATACATGGAAAAAAATAAAAATCACGAAACATGGTGATACAAAGTTTCAGAAGGAAAGCAGGCTTCAATATGTAAAATACATTTTTAGAAGATGTGGTGCATGTGCACTGGTGCATATAAAAGAGGCACAAATTGGAGTCCCATTTCTACAAGGTTTGTTTTTTTTTCTCATTTGTTTTACCTGATTCTCTAAAAGACAGTTTATGGAATATAGGCAGTAGAAAGAGCAAGAGAAAGCATGCGGTGGAAAAAGATACGGACGATTCAGAGGGGGTTGTTTGCCACCAACATTGTGACAAGTGTGCAACAACTTCCCAGCCTTGTTTATTGCTGGAGAGAGCAGGATGCCTTTAGGACGGAGAGGTTGGTGTTTCGGACAGGTCAGGGGGCAGGACTGTGCCAGATGAAATACTTCAAACAGCTTTAGATCGCCTGCTTTGACGTACACATACACAGGGGTTAGGTCACTAAATAGATATTGATCCGTGTTGCTACGTCCCAAGAAGCTGTTGTGTGTGACATCTGAGAAAGATAAAAATAAATGATGAGAGGGGCTGATCTTTTCCTTCACTCTGTCTTGACTTGACCCTTGTAGCTCACCTAGGGCCTGAAAATAAAGGAGAGAACTATAAATTATAAAGAGGAGATACAGTGTATATTCAAAGAAAATTTGCAATTTGATAATTATTTTTTAACTTTAGAATTCCATATTATGATTATTGATCTTTCTATGTGTAAGTGACATATTTACCAGAAGATGAATCAGTAATGTTCTCTGTATTCTTATTGTGGTCACCATTCATGTCTCCATTCATCGCCCTGAACAGTCATCGCTTATTCACATAAACAGGCAGTTCTTGTGACTGTGAGCTGGTGTTTATTAAGTCTAAAAACAGAGACCAGTTATGTCATCCATTCCATATGACAAACCATACGAATATGGGGTTGGTTAGTGTTTCCTTTTAAAGATGTTTTTATCATTTTAATGCACGCATTCTACATTGACAATTTGAGTATTAAATATTTCTGTATTATATTTTCCTATTTATAATCCTACATTTTATATTTGAGAAATAGCTCTTTGGTTATAGACAATTAGTCTGAATAATGCTGCACGGGCATTAGACTTACATGAGATTTAACATATGACATATTAAAAAGTTGTATATAATGGTGAGGTCTGTAAGAGCTCATATCCACAAATCCTGCCCAACTCTCTTTATAAGATTTGTCACATGATGAGAAATTAAATTCTGGACATTTTAAACCAAGGCAGCGTAAGAAAGAAATTACTGCATGTTATGGGTCTCCATTAAGGTTATTTATTCTTTAGTTGGTACTTCTTTAACATTTGATGGCATTTGGAATGTTAATCACGTGTTAAGTTGGGGCCATTTGTATGTTAATGGTTCAATGACATGCAGTTCATGGAGGTGTGTGGCTGAACCTCTTGGTTCGAATCATCACGCTGGGTCATTGACCGCAGGAGAGTATGTGCAGCGTGGGTGTGTGATCTCACAAAGACCTATAGAGTTCTCCGTCACCTCTATAGCGAGCTGCAGTTAACTTCTGTTAGTTACAGAGTTTTAAGAAATAAAGGTAATAAAATGGATTTTAATGTGTTGTGTTATGTTAATGGTTATATTAATATATTAATGGTTATATTATAATAGATATCCATCTGTATAATACATATCCATCTGTAAATCTCTGTTTATAGTAATAGCCATCTGTATATTATGTTCATAGTATATATCCATCTGTAAATCTCTGTCTATAGTAATAGACATCTGTATATTATGTTTATAGTATATATCCATCTGTTAATTTCTGTCTATAGTTAGAGACATCTGTAAATCATGGTCATAGTACATTTCCATCTGTAAATTACTTCTGTAATATTTATTTATGTAATTTATGCAACCACTGTATATCCTGCACTTGCTGCTATTGCACTTCTGGTTAGACCTAAACTGCATTTCTTTGCCTTGTACTTGTACATGTGTAATGACAATAAAGTTGAATCTAATCTAATCTAATCTAATCTAATCTAATCTAATCTAATCTAATCATTGAAGTGGTGCGAACCATCCGTACGCTGTTTGTTTGACAACCTTTGAAGGAACCAGTTGAAAAAAGCAGTTACATTGATTCTGACATTAAATACAGATTATTGAAATATGAATAAATCACAACATGCTTTAACAAGTTTTTTTTTAAAAGCTGCAGTCTGTAAATTTTGCCTCTCTACACCTAAAAATAAAATTGCTGTTATTCGTGTTTGTCTTGAGTCATGTGACGTTAAACTGACATTACCCACAAAATTGCACTTAACAATAAACTGATATAACATTATAAATCATCATTATGAGCTTACCGTTGCAAATTGGAGTTGGGAATTTTGAACACTTTTTCTATGTACTCTTGCTCTGTTGCGGTTTCGTGTTTCATTTCAATAACAAAAAATGCAAAATGCAAACTTTACATTTTAGCTGATCTCACTGGAATTCGTATCTATTTTACAAGGTACCAATTTGCACGTTGGGAATCTTACGGTTACTAGAAAAAAGCAATACTGAGGCTCCGTCCCTAACCTTAACGTCACTGGCGTAAAAGCAAATCATACTAAAATGTACGAATGAGATTGTACGAATTCATACGAATTAGCCAAAATTATAGCCACATCGTAAAATAGTTACGTTTTGGCTGAGATTGTATTGCGCTGTCCTTATGAAGCCTCGGATGTCCAAATTCACTGCTTTCAGGACATTCAGAAACACAGTTCTTTTTAAATGATTAAATACTGTGATGTCAAAGTTGAAAAGCACTTTTTAATACTTTTTATTGGTTGCAAAACCCAGTGACACACAATAATGTTTTATGGCAAAAAACCCGAAAAATGGAGATACAAGATTTCAGAAGTACAGCAGCTATATGCAAACCTGCTAGTAAAACCTTGAAAAGAAGTAAGCTGAGCATTTTTGTGTGCAAATGTTTAGCGTCTTAGCATCCACAACTGTAATTATACCGTAATTAGAGAGAAAAATTGTGCTCTGGCGCAATAAACCCAGCATTCCTATCTATTTATCACCAGCTTCATGTTTGCCTGGAAAATACGGCTCATGAAATAAGCATTACCGAGTTGTGTATTGTTATTATATTATATCATTTTCTTAGAAAGCAAATAGGTATCATTGCGATTACGTCGGGTGGGGGTGGGGGCGGCAGCGGCGGTGGTGGGGAAGTGTTGTCGGAGGTGAAGAGGGAGCTGGAATAAATGAGTGTGAGAAATGAGAGTGGAAATTAGAGGGGGATTAGTGTTGATGCTAATGAAGCAATTAAAGAGTAAAGCGCTTCACTCAGGTGCCTGGTCTTCTTACCACCTTCTATCAGATCTTACTTCACAGATATGGCTTTAATAGAGAAATTAGGGGAAACAAATGTGTTTGCATACGTATGCGCACGCCTGTTAGGAGTCACTTTCTGAATTCGCGCTCCAGGAGTGACAGAGCTGAAGAATCTAGTCTGCTTGAATCAGGTTGGCGTAAAAAATAAGGAAAGGAAAAAGAGGCGAAGTCGGGCCTGATCCGTCGTCTGTGGGGTAATGAAGACTCTCTCAAAGTCAACAGTTCAGAAACTCCTTTGTCCTCCTAAAAGAGTCTTTAATTTTTAACACAAACTTGCACTTAGGTATGCATGAACTTTGCTAAAATCCACAGACATGTGTATAATAAGAGCGTAATGGATGGCGGCCACGCGCTCCGTCTAATGATGTCAGGTTTTTCCGCCGGGCCCCTGATTGAGGAGGGCCTAATGTAAATTTAATTTGGAGTGATGTACGGGGGGAGGGGGGGCGCGCGATGGCCTTGTCGTGGCGGTACGGATGGGCGTGCATGTGTATGTGCGAAGAAAGGGTTCAGTGAAGCCCAATGGACTCTTCTGGGAGCAGCTGGATCCCCGTTTCCCTGGCCTGTCAACGGAACCTCCTTAACCAGGATTGATAGCGCTGGTCGGCTTGCTAATCCGCACGATCCCCACCACGCAACGTTTACCCCACACAATGTGGAGGGGTGGGACTGTTGCATTTGCTTACCAATGGGAGGGCAAGGTTTTACAGCTATGACGCAAATGACGGCCTTTCATTCTGTTCCCAGGTCTCTCGCTCTGCTCTGTCTGTGTTCTCCTCCTTTTCTTCGCAAATGAACTCAATGAATGCTAAGTCAATGTTTTAGTACCGCTTATTGCCATCATTATTATGCTTGTTACAAGCTTCTGTTATGTTCTTTGAACAGCCCTGAAAGACGCATTTATGTATTTAAGCGAGAGGGACCATGAATGCAGATTTATTTATAACAACTCTTATCCGAATATGAAAATGAATGTTTGCGTCTTTACGGAAAAAAAAATGTATGACTTAAAAGTAAAATAGACATACATTCTGGTTTAGCCTGCCTTGAAATTATACATGCACAATCCTTCCGTTTTCAATTTCCAATGACATCACCGTGACACCGAAGTACCGTTAGATTGAACCAGCGAGATGGCACTCGTCCCAGAGCTTCAACCTCGGATTCCATTTTTTTATTACCCTTTGTGTTTAACTAAGCATTGAATGAACACTGAAGCTAATTCCAAATTCCCTTTGTCATCATCATTTTTAGCAAGAATTCGAGTAATAGATGCTCGGTGGAGGCTTGTAGCGGGCCAAAATGAATCGTGAACATTATTCATCAGTTGGAAAGGCAAGCGTCCCTAGATCCAATTATATATATTCATTAAGTGATAATGATATCATGGTCTTTTAACTGGGAAGAAAAGAGCGTAATTGAATAATAACAGTTGTACAGTCCCGAGGGAGAGACCTCCGCCGTGCCCGAGGGACTGACCCCGCGGGGCGGAGGAGTGGAAGGGGGGATTGATGGAATTCTATTACCCTGCTGATAGATTTATTATGAAGAGCTGAGTGGACTCGCTGCTCCAGTTTGTCACTCACACTAATCAGCCGCTGAGGGTTTCGAGTGAGGGATGTGTGTGTATTTGTGTGTGTGTGTGTGTGTGTGTCCATATGTGCACATGTTCTGACTCTCCAGCTCTGACAAAGACAAGGTTAGGAGAGTATGACAGACATGCTGTCGTCCCCCCGCGAGCCCCCCCCCCCCCCTTCACGGTTCATCCTCGAGTCCCCTGCTCCTGTCACAAATGGGCCAGCTGAGCATCTCGACCTCCCGGGCGAGCCCTCATTTGTTTATTAATGGCTGACATGTGAACCAGCATAAGGACGTGTGTCATGTAAAGCAACAGTCAGCTGGCGAGATGTGGGTCGGCTGAGAATGATTTTTAAATGTTTGGGAAAACTAAGAGACATGCTCATTTACACGAGAGCAAGGGGTTGCACAAATACACTTATATACCATTCAGATGCGCTGGGATAAGCTTCCTTCCGCAATTTTATTTTTTATATCTATAGATAAACATTTTACGTTTTTATTGTCCACTACTAGAAGCTTGTTTTGTTCATCTAAGATTTTATTGCAAGACTAAAGAAGCTACTATATAATATTAAAATACGTTTTATATTTAGGTAATGCAAACCTTTTGCCTTTAAGCCTTAACATGTTTTTTTTTCTTCATTTTTTTAATTTGTTGTTTTTGTAATACCAAGTCACCATTTTCTTTTCCTGAGTACATTTATTTCCACGTGTATGCTAATATCCTGCTAGCTAGCATTCGATTAATGGCAACATCTCAGTCTCTTCATTATCATGACAACGGATTCTGAGAGGCTTTCTGAGTCCACTTTCTTTGCCCAATTCATACTTTTGACCAGATGACGATAACACAACAGCTCTTGAGGACTACAAAGGCTTTGGAAGATAATGAAAATGATTAATACTTTAAGTAATATTGTACATTTTTGAGTCGCACTGGCCACATCATATGGGTCTTAAGGGTAAATTGTTAGAAATTGAGATTTTTACATCTTCTGAAAATTGAATAAATAAGCTTTCTATTGATACATGGTTTGATATATATATATATAGGACGATATTTGGCAGATATACAAATATTTAAGCTAAAAAAACCTGTAAAAAAAAAAAAACATTAAGAAAATCACCTTTAAAGTTGTCCATCAGAGGTGCTGTAGAAGGTCGCTGCAGATTTGTTTTAACGCTCTCTGTTGGCTTATCGCTGTAATGACGTTGTGGAGAATAGATGAACCTGAAAGCTGAAATTCTGAGCTTTACATAGATACCAAACTTGAGTGGGTTATTCCCAAAGAGCAGCAGCAGCGAGTGAAGTTTGTAGACGTGTTTCCGGCCATTTTCTTACCGATTTTGTTGCGTCCACTCACAAAATTAAAGTTTTGATATATTTACATTATACAATTTACATAATATCTTCATGGAACATGATCTTTACTTAATAGCCTAATGATTTTTGGCATAAAAGGAAAATCTATCATTTTGACCCAACCAATGTATTTTGTCTATTACTACAAATGTTCTTGTGCTATTTAAGATCCAGATCCAGGGTCACATATTGTGTGTGTATGAAAATTATTTTACAGTATGTTTTTGGTGCATTTTGGTACACCACTCAAAAATGTTATCATAGAAAATTTTGAGTTGGAGTTTTTTTACAATGTATTTTTACATTCAAAACCTTTCTCCTGTCACAGTATTTTTCTCAATTTTTTGGCAATCCTATAAAAAGATCACAAAACAACACAAACATGCATTTGTTCCAAACATGGTTTTTGTCTTGTTTCTTTTCTGCTGTATCTGTAAGACATTAGTGTGCTGGTCTCTGTTGATGTTTCACACAGTATTTCGTGACAACTCCTTCCCAAAATCTCTCTACCAACACCACCATCTTTCAAATCTTCTGTTTAAGCATCGTGTCCTATGATAAAACACCATTTGTCTCCACTAGCTTTCTCCTATTTGAACATAAACATTTTGAAGCTCTATAAGCATAAATAATTGATTCGTGTTAAACAACAAAAGCTATTCAGTCAGTTCACATGGACAACCTGAGGGTTTTGTTATGGGACGCTCTACGATTCCACAGTGTACAGAGGAGAATAATGTTTATGTTGGTGGGATTGCAATTTAATGTCAGACAACACGCAATATACACACATTCGCTCTTTGTGAGGCTGGTTCTGGTTAAACACTCTTGTGATCTAGCGGCGCTTTCGTTTGTTTATGCACAATGGGCTGAAACTGTAAACGTGCTTGATCACTGGTATACAGACAGTGTTAAAATGACAATACAAGTCAATCAGACTCTTTTCCATATTACCCATATTTTCTGTCAGATAGTTGCTATTGAATAATATTGGTGAATGGGTTCTTGGTGCTAAAGAAAATCATTAACAAATATTAACGTCGATTCAAGACTTTCATTTAGCCTCTTTCACTATGGTAACAACATCTAAGTGATTCAAATACAACACCCTCATGAATGTATTCTGTATGTACTGGGTATTGTGAAACTGTATATTATTGGTTAAGATTCTTGTTTCAATATTGTCTTTTTGAGACAACATTCAACAAACTTACACACCCAGTATGTATTGCAGTGTAGCCTATATGTAGAAATGAACACATATTGGCTCTCTGTCTCACTGGCTTGCATCTGGCTCAGTTTTTACACCTTCTGTCTTCCCAGTTGAAGTGGATCGATACTAAAGAATGGCTGTGGCTCAATGGCATGTAATCATCTTGTTGGCTGCATTGACACTGATCCTCCATTATAAGCCAATGAAGCATGCTGGACAGACATTACACGGGACCGTTCTGACTGCGGTCTGGTGTAAAAATGAGTGATGCTTTTCAGAGACGAAATCGAATTAATAGCATACGAATATGAATTAACTAGGTTATGATCGTGTTTGAAGTAGGTTAAAGCACTAGCAACTAACCAGATATTGTCACTGGAAACCTTTGATCTTGATTTTTTTGTCATTTAAATATTTTTATTTATGAATCATTATTAATAGTCATCCTTTACATCTGGGTTTTGTAAATATCTAACCAATAAAAAATAGCTTTTAAAGTGTGGTCAAATTTTCATAACTGTAGGTAATTTATGTATCTGAAGAGCGAAAAAGAGTGTCTATTATTTGATATCATTTCATTAACTGTATAAGAGAATGAAAATGTAATGCGATGCCCCGGCCAAAAGTGATATATTAAAAACGTATTTATGTTGCATAGTTGTACTTTGGGTATTATTATAAAAAAATCGGGGGGGGTTTTGCCAAATAGATACCTAAAGAAGGTGGTAAGGATTGCTTACCTAAGGCGGTATCAAAAGCAAATATTGTACAAATATACAAAAATGTACAAAAATAAAAAACATTCCACTTCTTGAAAGAATAGCAGTTTTGAACTCTATTTAAGGTTTCCACTTCACAGCAACGACACAATTAAAAGTTTATCTGAACTGTAAATACACTCTAATGTGAATTCTTACAGGTTAATCCATGTCTCGTGCTAACTGTGGGTGATGCATTAAGTCTCATCACTTCTGACAAGATTAGAGAACTTTTATCACCATGGGTGCCTATCACTCTTCTGAACTCTCCAGGTTCATTTCTTCACTCATTCTCCATGGAGCCTTAAGCTCCGTGCTGGTGCAGCAGATATAGAGCCCCTAACCTCACCTGAGGGAACAAGACCAAAGACACAGTAGCTTTAGTGTTTGGACCGCTGAGATGATCACCTTCCCTGACCCCTTCTCACACCATGCCTGCCTGACCCCAGGAGTCCCCCCGAAGTCTTCCATGCTGCATTTAACCATACATAGCCACCCCTGTCCCATCCATTCAGTGTGCCTTTCCTCCTACAGAGCTTCATGCTGAAAATGCCACAGGAGCAGGGATGGAGCATTGTGGGACACCGTCTGGAGCTGTCTGAGCACTGTCATGGCTGTTTGCTAGCTCCCTGCAGGCATGTTGGTGCTTGGATGAATGAGGTAATGAGATTTAAGCTCTCTAATGGGAGCTCATTGGCGTGGGAGGGCTTGGAAAGCAATGTCTGGCTTACACTAAGCAGAAGTTAATGATGACGGCTACTAACCATTTTAACCAGTTTGTCATCCGTCTTATTTAAAGGTAAGGGCCAGAGTGCCTGAACAGTGTTGTTATGTCATTGTTTGAGCAAACGATCAGATGTTTTACAACTTGTTTTGCATCAGCCTTGTGTCATGCTTTTGTAAACAATTCTTTAACTCAGTTTGACCAACAACATTCCAACAGTGCTGATATTACATATTATTTTACAGCCTGACCTCCCTGAGAAAATAAATGCATTGCTTAGGAGATTTGATGGAGTTTTTAGTTGTGCTCAGGTGTTTCTCCTTAAATTGCTTAGGAGAAAAATTAAGAGAAGATTGTTAAAATGGGTTAAATCTTTTGGGTAAACTCGATGAGAAGTGTTTAGCGTGGCAAAAAAAATATTGACTTTTGATTGCACGTAATAATCCCTCTTATAATCTGGTGCTTTTGATAAATGGTGTTTAGTCCCTTCTAACGGCACATCTTACTTAACAACAGTATAGGGCAAACAAAAGCGCTCAGAAAAATCTTTAATTCAGACACCATTTGTCTTGCGCAACAGCTCAACCTCCTTTTGACTCCTGCAAAGACATGAGCTACATTTCAATCGCAAGATGAGTGACACAGAAATATCCAGCTATCAGGATAAAGTAATGTATTCTCCAGATAAGAACCAGCCCCGAGGTGGGACCCCACTCTCGCCTCTCGAGACTGGTGCCATTGCTCCCTTCAGGTATAAGCGGTAACAGGCTTTAATGTCATTTAGCTGCAGGGTGGCCATCTCCTTATTGCCTCATGAATCCTTTTCCAAATGCCATAACATTTCCCGAAAAGCCCCCACTTTTTAAATCCAATAATTAGAAATGTCTATTTAAAGTTCACTGCTTCCGCACTGATATCAATTAAAAGCTGTTTGAAGGTGATCAGTATCAATTGTCAACAAATTAAATCCTCGCAGTTAAAACGGACAAATGTAAGGAAGCACATTCATCTTTTGAGGAAGCACCAGGATCTGTTGCTACAAAATACACATTTTATTAGTGTTTCAGTGCTGGTTTTCTACACCAACAATCATGTGAATTATCAGCATTGACATTGTAAACAAATTTGGTTTTTTACAGTGAAACAAACAGGAATACAATAAATAAGAAAGCGTCTACATTTGAGCAAATAGAAAAACATTCATTTTATAAAAATAGAGCTTTGAACAGAAAATTATTTAGAAACATTGCTTAGCTAAAGAAACAATTCATCCAAAAATCATTACATATTTACATATTATTAGTTTTTTTGATGGAGTGGCCCAATGTTACCATCGTTCTTCAAAACAATTATTTTGTGTTCTGCAAAAGAAAGAAAGTTATACAGGTTTGGATTTAAAAAGAATTTTCATTTTTGGGTGAACTACGCCTTAAATACTTTTTTCCTGTACTGCCTTACTGTAAAGGGACAGTTCATCCAAAAATGACATTTCTGTCTTCATATACTCACCCTCAAGTTGTTCCAAATCTACCATGGAAAGTTGCTTTATACATTTTTTTAAACGTTTATACGTTTAACGTAAGATATTTTGAAGAATGTAGGAACGCAAACAGTTCTGGGGCACTTTTAACCATTGTATTTTTTCCTACTAGTCAATGGTGGCCAAGAACGGTTCGGTTACAAGCATTCTTCCAAATATCTTTCTCTGTGTTCATCAGAGCAAAGAAATGTATACAGATTTGAAACAACTTAAAGGTGAGTAAATGATGCCAGCATTTTTATTTTTGGCTGAACTGTCCCTTTAAGAGATGTCAATACAATAGATACAACCCCTAGTAAATTCGTAAATGCAATATGAGGGTGTTTGGATGCCTAAAAATGTTTTGGTTCAGCACTACCAAGAAAGAAAATGTCTGATTGTATTAAAAATGTACGTGTTATTTCAGTAGAGAACATTTAGCATTGGATAATGATCTGTCAGTGTTGCGCAGGAAGATGATTATTTTCAGAAGGAAGCAAAAACCTTATTGTTAGGGATCCACCATCTGTTTTTCAAAGGCTTCTTTGAACATCCATCTTGTTGGGGCAACACAGTGGCCTCATTGAAGGGTGATTAGAGGACTGATTGGCAATCAATTATGTATACCCATTGTAAATCATTATATTTTCTCATCTGACAGAGATCTTGAATATTACATTCCTACATGAATCAGGTTATCATCTCAAAAAAAGCCAGTGTGGCATGATGACATTTGGATCGGATGCTCTGATCAAACTTCTGACATTGCTCGGGAGTCAATTTGTTGGTCTGATTTAATTTTGCACACAGATGTTATTAAATGTGCACCCAGATATTGGCATTCATTGCATCCATGAACGGTTTCATGTCTCTAATTTCTATTTTTCAGTTTTGCATGTTCAGTTCACAGACGCGTCCCTGTCTGAGCGTTCACACTGAAACGCAGAGGAGAAGCCCGAGGTGTCACCTCTAATAAAACATTTATATCCACTGGGAAAAGCATGTCCAGTGTTGGCGACCAGAACAAACTCAGGATTGGCACAGGGAGGTCCTTTTGAAGTAAGTGTTTTGAAGGCGGGAAGCAATGGTGTTCATTGTCTGGGAACGTCTCACCCCCCACCACCCACCTCCCGTCCCACCGCATGGGGGTGAGCGTTAAAGTCTCACAGTGGTAGCAGTAACTTCAAAAGCCGTCCCATGAATGGGACTGCGTGACCCCTGCCCACTACCAGCAGCTAAATTGGTAGATAAAGAATCAGGGTAATTTGTATCGACTCAATAAGTTACTATGTGGCCAAACAGGAAGGTCATGACTCCATGCCGCGACTGTGGCCCCATGGCAACTGGACATCAATGTAACATCAGTTCTCAAAACACTTGTCCACCCACTCCCATTTCTGTCTTGATACACTGTCAACAAGGAACGATTGTGCAGCGACGACCAGGAAAATAATATCGGCCCTGACTGTGCCATAGCGAGAGGGGCGAAAAGGAGGAAGTGGCGCTATTTTCTGGCCTGGCAATCTGCATATGTTTGTTTGAGAGAACAGCTTTCAGCATGAGATCATGGCCGGATGGATGGAGTGGGTAGAAGAGGGAGGCGGGGGAGACCGATATGACCCTCTTCCCTCCTATGGGAATTACAGAGAGCGGTATTCCCCCTCCATCCCGCTCAGTTTGCTCAGCTCAACCAAAATTCTCCGAGCATTAAAATCAATGTTGCCATTGTTTGGCCAAACAGTGCATTCTGACCACAACCAGTGCGAAGAATTCCTGAGGCCTTGTCCTGTTGGGCCATTTGGGATAAACGGATTCGATTATGAGAATGGCCAAGGTTGTCTTTCACCCTGTTTAAAGAAAGAGCTTCCTTGTTTTAGACTCGGACAATGGCACATCTAAGTACCATGTGAAACTTGCTGAACTTTGTGCAATAATTCAAGCCTTTGATACGACAAATGTTTTCGTGCCGTCCTCCACATCTGCAAATACCTCCGCGTTTTTCCGCTCAAAGATTTTCTTGCCCGTGGGGAGCATGTTACCAGCAATGGTAGATAGAAAGTCACACGAAAAAGAGAGGCTGACAAAAAGTTGGGCACGTACATAAGTTTTGCTATTTGGCTTTTGTTGTTTGAATTAAAATAAAGGTTTCCTTCTTGGCTGTCACAATCCATTAGAGGCAGAGGAGAGCTGCTATCACTGTGCGGGCTGGCTCGCCCGGAACTGGGAGTGAAGCTGACGGTGTGTGGAAACTAACACGGGCACTGCGCTGTGACCGTGTCACCTGCAATCAGCGGCAGCGCCCGGCCAGATTAATCATGACAGTAGGCAATATTTCCAACATTATTAGAAGAGAAACCTAATATTTTGGGACATCAGGGATCCGGGTTCCGGTGTCCATCAAAGTGAGAGCCTTCATTTTATGCTTCGTGGATGGGTAACCCCGGCACTTAACCCCTTTTAGATATTCCATCTCTCTCCTCTCCTGTCTTTCAAAGCCTTGCTCAGCCCACCTTGGAGAATAAGAGATGTCTGGCTACAGTTTTGCATCCAAGCCACCGGTAGTATTCACACCTATTATGCAACGCTTCCAGGCAGCAAAGTGATGCGTATATCAGAAAAGAATGTCTTTGAATTACATTACATTTATTTTTGTACCTTAAAGGGATAGTTCATCGAAAAATGAAAATTGTGTCATCTTTTACTCACCCTCGTGTTATTTTAAACCTGTATGACTTCCTTTCTTCTGCAGAACACAAAAGAAGATATTTTGAAGAATGTTCCGAACCATGGTGACACTCATTGATTTCGTGTCCATACAATAGAAGTGAATGGGTACCGCAGTTGTTCGCTTACCGACATTCATCAAAATATCTTCTTTTGTTTTTTGCAGAAGAAAGAAAGTAACACAGATTTTCTTTTTTAAATGAACTATCCCTTTAAAGCTTTTCAGGTGCAAATGTCATTATGCATGTCCTCCTCATACTCACATTTTTAAACAGCATGTATTTGATATATTTAAATTAATTTTGTATTTAAATAGACTGTGGAAAAGAAGTGTCAGTTTTCACCAGTAGCTTGATCTTGAGCTATAGACGGCGTTTATTTAATTGTCACTTTTTCAATTTGTGCTTAATCTATATGGGTAATCTATTCATTGATTTTCCTCGCACGCCACGTGCAGGTCCGTGGCAGTTTTCTAGCCAGCACATGTTTGATTTGTCTGGCACAGGACGCTTTGTGCACCAACGTGTGACTGTTCATTAAGAAGACTTAGTCTGTGTAATACACCATAGCGTTTCCCCATTTATTTAATTTGTAAGGCTCTGACATCAATTGTTGAGCTTCGTTTGCCCAGTCGTGGCATCAGATGTCAGTGTTAATAAGGCAGCGGAGCCATGCGTACGTGTTTGTGTGTGTCTGTAAAGATGCGATCGCACGTGCTCTTGTATCGATGGGACGAAACTGTAAATAATAAAGAATTCTCCAATGTGCAATGATGCACAGCTTATTTTCATTTACATATTAGTAAAGAAAAATTCTACAAATTCTACATCTACAAAAAGAAATCATTTTAGGAGATGAATTTCATTTGCCATTTAGCCTTTACAAAAATGTATTGAATGTAGCGTAATCTTTGTTTCCTCAGACATGTGCACTGTTTCTGCATGTCTGGCAGGCTTTTGCCTTTCGGGTCATTTCCACATTCCTTTGCCTGGGACAAGACATTTATTATAGTCTTTATACTGGTCCCATATTTTGTCCTTTAGATTTCTATTGACCTTTTATGCCAGATGGACTTGCGCTTTTAAACCAAACCCCATTTGAATAATGGTTCACAAAAGGATGGTGTGTGTTGGTCCAAACGGGACAGCAGACCTCTATGCGCTGGAAAACATGACTTCACGACACGTCCTCAGCTCTCTTTTATCATTCACATTGGCTCTAACCATAAGCCCGTCTAGAATTTGATTAAAATGGACAAACACAATGGCCAAAGGTCTGCGGTGCGCGGAGCAAAGCGAATGACATGACTTAGTTCTGAAAAGTACTCGATCTCGATTAAGAAGCTCTTTGTCGTGGGCAGGAAAACACCATCGTGGTGTTGTCCTCTATGAGTTCAACCCACCCACTCACAGGTCCGAGCGTAATTTATGTCACAATGATATCCATTATGCTCTTGTTATGGCAACTCCACAAAGATGTCCTAACAAATAAGATGGCAAAAACCTATTAGATTGTACCTTTAAAAAAAGGAGGGAACACGGAGGGTAAAAGAGAGGGAATTTCAGTAGTTGGGGGCTAATATACTTTGAATCATCTTACAAAAGATCTAGTGTTTTCTATTCTCAGCAGCTGGCCTTGAACGGAGAAACTTGGAATGCTTTGTAGGCCACGGAGGAGAATTTATTCTTTGTAGAGTTTCAAGAAGTACCATACGCCTTTACACAGACATTCAGACATTTGGAGTGCCAACAGGCTAAAGAAAGCTTGAATAAATCATAATAAGTTTATTTGATCATTTTTTCTTTTGATTCAAAAGGTTGAAGATGTTATTCAGTTGGATATGAAATGCAGCAAAGCTGATGGTTTAGTTGAAATGCAATGTAGTAATGGAGGAGAGTCTAAGACAAACAACCCTCTGATTCAATATAGTAAACACTTTAACACAGGGGTGTGAAGCCTCAATCACTCTCCATCAAGCAGAGAAAAATGTTATTGCTTAGACTGTGATATACTTTTATTTGTGTGTCATAGTGTCAAATAGTTCACTCTCAGAAAATGAATCTTGATCATGATGTGACATGCAACATACGTTTGTGTTAAAATTGTGAACATGGATTCACATCTTGTTGATGTCGATTTTGATCATCATATACAAAACTGGTCTTTAGTTAAAAACTACAGCCTGTCCAGAAAAGAGATATGACTGATAAATAATTTAAGAATAGTGTTCTTCTGATTCAATAAGATTTTAAAAAAGAAGTTTTAATAAACAAGATGCTTCAAAAACTCAAAGAAGTATATATAATTCATTTAATGTTGGAGGTTTAATATACAAATAAATGAAGGTTGAACTTGTGATTCAATTCTACAGCACAGGCGAATTTAAAAATGACCCCCATAATGTAATAAAAATGCCAGAACCTACTGAGATGTTTGACTTCCTTCTACCAATAAATATTTTTTATGTATACTGTCTTATAAAAATGTCTCTCAAATCAACATCTTGATTGACATCATTCTGTGTCGGTGGCCTACAAAATGATACTCAGCAACTAATAGTTTGTGTTGTTAAATGTCAGATTTGTTTCAGTACAGGAAATAATCTTTTGTCTGTGGCATGTATAAATTATCTCCCAATTATTAAATGGCATCCACGTCTTTCCCTCTTCTAACTGGCTGTGTCAGCATTCACTTATAACATAGCAAGCGTGTTTTAAAGGAGAATATAAAACTAATTTTAGAACTCAAACCTCTTCTGCTAAGTGACTGTATAGACTTTGTTATCATGTTTTCAGAGCCCAGGATAAATATCTGAAGTAAATGAGAAGGTGTAAAATTAGATCAATGCCTCATAATCAGCTGAACAGACTGAATGATGATACAGGAAGATGCGAGTGACGGGGATGTTTCATTTGTTGTTGTGTGGGAGTGCTTAAAAACACCAGAATAGGAAATATGATCACAGCTTTATAACAATCTGACGTTTGCTGTGTAAATGAACACTGTGCTATAATTCTCTGTGAAAATTCTTTTGTCTACCTACAGGGCTATAGCTTGTGGTTAATGGTGCTAACAGTTTAAGTTCAGCATTCCCCGCAACAATTTAATTTACATTTTTATGGTAAGGACACACTGTAAAATATAATCATGGGGGCCCAAAATTCCTAGCCAGTGCCTCGTTCCCTCCCATCATTTTTTGTCTAATCGGACAAGTTTACAAATGACAACTAAAACATAAGCTTGCTTGTTGCTCTTATGACCGGTCACACTTTAAGTACTTTAAGCACTAAAAGAAGCAATGTTTCCTTCAAAGAGAGATTAAACAGCACAGCGATATGCAGCTGCATCGGTACACAGAAGATATGCTGCAGTCGGTGCCACTTCTGTTGAATCTGCCAGAACATTACTGTGTTATGTTAATGCGATCAGAGGGCACACAGTTTTTATTTTAATTTTTTATGCATTTGGCATACACTTTTATCCAAAGCAACTTACAATTATACATTTGTTTCAGAGTATGTGCAATTCCTGGGTTCGAACCCATTACCTTGACGTTGCTAGCGCCATGCTCTAACCACTGAGCTACAAAAGGATAGGCATCACACCTGAACTGATGATCATGTTTTGATAGTAAGTCTATCATCCTGATTCAAGAATTTATTGGACTATTAAGAAAGAGCATCAAACTTGCTATTGTTGAAGTTTGTTTTACAATTTAAAAATGCTCAAAAAAATCATTTTAAGTGTACAGTAGCTTATTGGTGAAGCTTTAACGTTTTGAATTAAATTGTCTGCTTATGAATACATTTTAACAGTGTTTTAGGATATATAATAGTACAATACTAAAATAGTATATATAAAAAAAAGTATTAAGTGAGTTCACTTAATGAAGTGAACTCAGTGAATTCTGTCATCACTTTATTTCTTCCGCAGAACACAAAATAAGACATTTTAAAGGATGTTGGTAACTGGCAGCCATTCACTTGTATTGGTTTTGTTTCCATACAATAGAAGGGAATGAGTACCGGTGATGTTCGGTTACCAACTTTCTTGTGTTCTGCGGAAGAAAGTCATACAGGTTTGAAATGACAAGAGGGTGAATAAATAATAACAGTATTTCCATTTTTGGTCGAACTATCCCTTTAACATTAACTTTATACAATTGAAGCATTTAAAAGTGTATGCAATCTAAGCAAAACAATAAATAAATAGCCATTGCAGCCATTGTAAAATGGGAAAATGCTCATGCACAAGACTTCACAGAATTTCTTTTGTCCTCCTGAAATGAACACCAGAATAAAGAGAACTCCACTCAAAATAGGAGATTTGAAATATGTTGGAATTAATAATGTGTCAACCAATTTTGTTCAATCTGTGTTGCATGTGGTCAATGAACACACATCTAGGATGCATGTACTGCCAGGTGTTTGCGTCTTACTTGACCGCTTGTGATCAAATCACAAGGCAGATGTAAACAGTTCCTTAGATCTAAAACTCAAGAAAATATATTCTTCCATACTTTCAATCTTTGCTTGTCTTTAAACCCACCTCCCCGCTTTCTCTACATCCCAAAAGAGCCCTTGAGGATCTTATTTTCTAGTTAAATATTCACCAAACAACAGCAGCTGTGCTGATTTTTAATTTACATTTACATTTACATTTATGCATTTGGCAGACGCTTTTATCCAAAGCGACTTACATTACATTGTACTATACATTTGTACATTTTGTATAGTAAGCAAGTGGGGGTTAGGTGTCTTGCTCAAGGGCACCTCAGCCGTTACCCGCCAGCCCTGAGAATCGAACCAGCAACCTTCTGGTCATGAGTCCAACTCTCTAACCACTGGGCCACGACTGCCCACATACTGGGCCACGACTGCCCACATAATTTCTTCCTTCAATCAAAGAGCAGATAAACCACGCAAGATCTCCTTCTCTCTTTCTCTGCACCTCTCCTCACACAAACAGTTGCTAAAGCGTGATGGGATCTCTTTAAAATGCAGTCTTTGTTTGCATCCTGTGAGCTTTAGAATCCTTTAATTATTGGAAGTTTTAGTGCCGTCAGAGGATAGCAGCCCTGTAGACACATCGTGTATATTTGTTTTCACAGCGCTAGAGAGAAGTGATTGTCTTTTAATGGTTAGGGCCTGTGATGTGCTTACCAATGCTCCAGCGCAAACTTTATTTTTATTACCTAGCGGAAAATATTTGCTCATTGCTTTCCTGGTTTACTTTTTCTCAGCTTTGATCTGGTAGGGCAAGACGCATGTGTTTCATCTTGATGGGTTCAATTCTAAGATGGCCCGTGCCTTTAAATAGTAAACAGGTATGAAAAAAGTCTTTTTTTACATTTATTATTTTAAAGAACCAAGATCGCAGGAAAACAAAGGCAAAAAAGCTGACTAGTACAATCACAATTTAATCTCTTGGAATGATGCTAGATGGACACCCTTAGATGTAGGGTTAAAGTTGATGCCACATCATGGTGAGAAAAGAGAGTTATAGATGCCACTTGTCCTCTGATGCCCCAGGCCACAGTCTTCTGGTCCCACACCAACATACAAGAGGTTCTCTGTGTAAAACGCTCTCAGATACACATCTCGGGGTGAAGGGGCAGGTTTGACTCTGTGTGTTTAATTGTTTTGTCTGGTTACATGAAAACTTGGAATTTTTATTAAGGAAGATTTAAGACATGCTTAGGAAGTTTACAAAGGAATGGTGTCTGAATTAGTACATAAGTTGTATTTAAACACTTTTTCCAAAATAAAAGTGAAAAGGTTTGTAGCTTCTAAGAGCTTTGGACCACTGGTAGGTGTATCTGTTTAAGTTGTGACATACCATGCACGGGTCCAAGCCTCCATTCGTTTTTTAAATAGCCGTTTAAGGGCACTTTTTATTCATATCACATATTTAAGCTACGCTTTTATAAACTCATGATGTACAAAACAGTTTCCAGGTTCACGACGTCCCAGACACCAATATTTGACTGATTCATAAAAAATTGCTGTTTGACCATCTGGTGTTTTGGTTCTATGATAAAAGTTTAGGATCATCATTTTCGGTGGTTTTATAGCGCAGCGTGAGTGTACAGTAATTTGTTTGCTTTTGACATCTGATAAAGCGTTTTTACTTGTAAGTGGTAGAACGTGATGTCATGCTTAAAGCAGCAATGTGGAGATTTTAGTGGCATCTATAGCGGTGAGCTCACCCCTCCCCTTTGTAGCACTACGGTGGCTGACACAGGACAAAGATGTCATCACATTTTCGCTTCTTTGCCGAACAAGATAACGTTTTTTCAAAACGCGCTCTGTAGAGCAGTTTCTCCGTTTAGGGCTACTGGAGAAACAACATGGCGAATTCCATGTAAGGGGATGCGCGGTGTATGTAGATATAGAAATAGCTCATTCTATGGTAATAAAAACATAATGGTTCATTATGTAAGGTGTTTATACACCTCTAAAGACATAGTTATGTATATTATATTGCATTTCTGTCAATAGAACCTCCTACGCATTGCACACAGCACTTTTATCAAGTAGATTGTCTGCTAGGTGTGTTTTTTGCAATGGAATAGCTTGCAGAAAACACCTGTTTGCATTCATTTTTTATTCAAGACTATAGTATTTTGCTACCAACAACTGCCATAATCAAAGGTTATGGGTAATGATGTCATTTTTCTTACAAAAGCATGTAAGACATTTAATCTCTGATCAATCGTCTGTGTATGCCTGTGGAGGGTGGAGTTTTGGAAAAAGGGGGCGTGTCCTTGCATACATACACCTTTAAATTAGCTTGATTTCCCTGTTTATTAAGCAAAAAATAAATTATATGTTTTTATATACTATACCTGAGGGGAAAATGCCTTAAAATAATTCACAGTGTGTTTGTGCCAAGTGATAGGCCTAAAATGTGTTGTGTTGTGTTGTGATCTAGAGACTTGTGTTAATTTTATGATTCAGATCAAAATCAAGCTGAAGAATTCTATTTGGGGGATTGGTTTAGTTTAGTCAGCAATAATATCCTCATCAGTATCATTGCACTACAAAGCAGACCTTTCTGAAGCAGTTTTAATACCACCCCCAGTGTTCTCACTGTAGCCACTGTAGCTCTTTCAGCCACCTCTGCTGTATAAAGTCATCCAGTCTCCAGTCGTTAGAGAAAGTGAAATTACATTACTTCTTTACTAATGTTTAATTACATTAATGTGCAATATCAGTCGTTAACGGCCATTAATTATAAATGAAGATGTAATGACGGCCATTAATATTTAATTCAAGAGCAATCAAGTGTTATTTGGCAGTGTTACAAAACCAGGCACTAATAAAAGACAGAATGTTCTCAGCCTCTAATGAAAGACAAGACAATGGCCAGTGTCCCATCATATATTGTAGATAGTGATCGAGGAGGGCATGGATATATTTACTCAACCTTTGAGGTGCAGCTTTCTGCTGATGTGTTCATCTAAAAAGCGCAGACACACTAGACTTGATTATGCAAAATTACTTCAAATTTCAATCATTAAGCTTCTTTGGTCTTTTGTGAATTTGTCAGAGAGGTCTCTCAACTTGGGATACAGCACTGTAAAAAAATTATTTTTGGGGTTAACTGGGGTTAATAAGTAACTTGGCTGCCTAAAAATATTAGTTAACTAATGAATTTCAAGCACACTAGTTATGTTAACTAATATTTTTAAGTTGAATTCATTCGAAATGTTAAGGCAGCAAGGTTACTTTTAAAAAAATGTTAAACCAACATGTTCACAAATGTTTTAACTTTTAATTAAAAAAACAACAAAATGAATGTCCATACTGGTGCAAGTTACAATGCAAGTGAATTGGGACCAGGGTCTCCATTCACTTTCATTATATGTTAAACAGCAAACATGAATTTCTGCTTTTTTGCTTTTATACCACAAACACTGTGTTGGAATGACATGAAAAGGGTTAAATAATTTCTTTTTTGATGAACTATCCTTTTAACATGCATGTCCTGTGCTTGTGAATAAAAGCAATTTAATTCCATTCAACACAATAAACCTTCAGCCACATAATAACTCTATAATAACAGAAAAACTAACAAAGCAGAGATCAAAAACTGAAACAAAACCCTCAAACAGTACCGCTTGTCCAAGACAATTCCTTTTCATTGCTGTGCGTAAACAATGGGCAGAAATCAAAATGCAGTGGGCTACTTTAGAGACACAATTGAGGCCTGTTTGCTGTTGAGTTCAGGGCATGATTTTCTCATAGTTTGCCTTGTGGCCCAGACTGTTGTGCTGAAGAACACCCATGCAGCTCCATTGAGATGGTAAGCACTGCTTGTTTACTCAAGTTTTCCTTATTTTCCACATCCACAGTTACCAGTTAGCAAAACAAAAGGGCCTGTGAGGCAGTCATTTGTCGAGTGGGCTCGCAAGCATACTGGTCGAGCGGAGGAGGCCGGTTTGTGGTACGGCACATGTTTGTTAAGGTGGGTGTCACCATTGTTTTAACCCAGGACACCCTCCCTTCGCTCCTTGTGATGTCTTTGTTTATGTCCTCATTGCTTCCAGAAAGCCTCTCTTTATGCTTAAAGAAAGTTTGAGAAGAGACATTGAGTAAATGTTTATTGCGGTTTATTGTTGCCATTTGATTCAGCCCCTCACAAAGACTTTACAGTAAGATTATGTGTACAATCATTCTGTTAAATTGACCTTGTTGCTTGGTAGCTAGACATCCTGTACTGCAATCTTTTGCTACTAAAACTAGTCCAAACCTGACTGTGACTTTTGATATCAAAAGGAAGCAAAGGTATAAATGAGGTCTCTTAAATATGAGGTATCTCAATTGTTTTTGTGAGATGGGATTTAAGTGGGGAGTAAAAAGGAGAATTTGGCTTAAGTGGGATGATAACCAAACCAGCTTTTTGTCCTGAGAAAATAAAACCTGGTAATCTTGTGTCTTTTTTTAGAAGAGATGTCAACTAGTTCTCAAGATTTGCCAAAATACAAACCTGGAGTGAAAGTGTCAAGTATACATAATAATACATAAGTCTAAATGTGTATTCTAAGATTTTAGGTTTTAAAGTTGATTTAAAAATGTAACCATTACAATTATTATAAAGCAACATTTAAATAATAGTGTGTTCCTCCAACCCTATTTTATGAGGTGGCTAATTCATATAAATTTGTATGATGTAAAATGCAACACTGAAGCCCTGCCATCAAACCTAACGTCAGTGGTGCAAATCGTACTAAAACTTACGAATAAGATCATATGAATTCATACGGAACAGCCACTTCATAAAATAGTCACAAATTGTGTTGGTTCCTCTGCGTAGATACTTTACTTTATTTCACTTTTATAAGGAACACAAATTTCTCAACAGAACTTTAGGACCTATATTTAAAACTCACAGAATAATTGTGAACTACATGTGTCTTTGGGAAAAAACTATCATTAGCTCTTTTCTCCAAATGTCCAATAATACTAGAAACCATTACTAGAAACCATGTTCTTACTTGCGTTTTCACCCGAATTTTAATAAACGGCTCAAAAATGTCTGTTGTTAACGGATTGTCAGAAAGCTTGGCTGCTTCTCCACAAAATCGGACGATTCAGTCTCAGAATATATTAGCATAAGATTATTACTCATCAGCACTGACCCCGAAGGATGAGATTCATACTAATAGGCTCTCCTAATGCTAATATATATATCTCTCATATATATTTCCCCAGACAGTAATGACTAAATGTTACTTTTCATCCATGCCATTATTATGATCAAAATTACTTCTTGGGGAATTTTCCTCTGTTTAAAATTCATTTCTGTCTGCTTTCCTCCAACGAATATTGTCGATAAAGACAGCTCAAGATCTGGATGAAAAGATTGAAAAAGGATAAATATTTCTCAGAGTTTCACTCTTCATTTGCAATTCAACACATTGAACTTTGTGATAGTTTTTAGAGTAATGTAAGAAGACAATACTTTCCATCGCTCCCCGAATGAAACGTGTACATTTTTCATGAATTGTAATTCAGTTCTCTGGCTATGAAAGCACTTTTAGATTAATAATCTGCTTTAGTGTGTGTTATGTGTGTGGAAAAGTATTAGTGGAGGCCAACGTGTGTGCTCGGTATGCAAAGAACAATGCACTGTAATTAAAGACAATTCCCTGTCCTGCATCCACCTTGCAATATTTCATCCAGTTTTGCAGCAAAATGCAGCAAAACACATGCAGCAAATAAGAATGAAATGCTTACAGTAAGATAAAAATATGTAAATGATTACTTTTCTTGTTAAAACAGCTTCTGTATTTATTCGTTTATCAACCATTTTTATTACATATAATAATTTGACCACATTTACATTTACATTTATTCATTTGGCAGACGGTCTATGTTTTAAAAAAAGAATGTGCTAATTCAGCACACGTAATTCTTTTGTATGCAACTTTTGTGACATCATAAAGATATTATAGAATATTTATATTATATTATATTATAATATTTGGTTGAAATTTATAATTTTATTATTACAATTTGTTACAGGACATAATTTACTTTAAAGAATGTTGTTAACTGGCACCCATTGACTTGCATTGGTTTTGTCTTCATACAATAGAAGTAAATGGTTGCCGCTGCTGTTCGGTTACACCAACTGTTTTTGTGTTTTGCGGAAGAAAAAAAGTCATACAAGTTTGAAATGACAAGAGGATGAGTAAATGATGACAGAATTTTCATTTTTTGGTCAACTATCACTTTAGGATATACCTTAAATTAACAAAATTTTATTTAAAAAAACAATAAAAAGTGTATCTGCCAACTTTCTAAGGTATACTTATGTTATATATTTAGAATGATACCCCCAAACCATCTCATTCCAGCCAAACCTTGTCGTAGCCAAAATTATTATAAACCTTCCTGAACAGACCTAAAGCTGTCCACAGAACAGTACTGCCAATAGCAAAGACAGACTCAAAAGAGCTGACGCGACCCTTTTACGCAATGACTATTAACAGGCAGGCAAGTTTAGCGGCCACCTCATCATTCATATTCTCAGATGGGTTCTAATAGGGCAGCGGAGACTATAGAGTCATTAGTCAGATAAGATTTCTCAGGACATTTTAGTTACGGCAACCTATATTCATTAACAATGAGGAGCAGTTAGGCACTGTCTTTTAATGTTAGAGAGAAACGTGGTGGACAAATGATGAATTGTAAATCACTGTATCTATATTTTTCTCAACCACACTGTTTTTGCTTTCATAAACCAACAGATTCCTCGTGTAGTACATGTGATAATTTAGAGAGTATCTTTGGTGCAGGGTTCCCGGTATCCGTTAACCCAACGCATGTTTGTCCCAGGGCCCGGTACAACGTTCCATACTGCCTTCCCCTGATGACAACCCTGTCTGGTGACAAACTTCCAAGAGATGATACAAGCTCCCAGGAAAGACTATCACATGACTTTGACTGCAGTGGGTCACAGGAAGCAAAGGCGACTAGTTACCACAGTGTTTGCAATCTGGTTGGAATGCTAACAAAGTGCAACCTGACTCTGTTTCTATACATATTACCTAAACAGAGCAGGCACACTGAATACCTCATCCATCTGACCCCCATACACCTGAAACTGCATCCAGTAGGTGTAAATGTCTTCTTGCTTATAATAAGATATCAGTGATGTTATTGTTAGAAATACTCCGTCTCAACGTCCTGTTCAGTTTTATTTTAAGGCCTTTTTACATGAGACATTTTTGGTCTGAAAGGTGATATGATCTTCTTGAGCGTTATGACGAGAGGTGCGATAAGTTATTTGTTGGGTATGAGGACTGTGCGTTCCTTGAGAAGAGGTCATTTGACATCTTGAACCTTTTGAGGTGTCTGTGCTTGAATGTGAGCACATTAATACCTGATATTAGCATCCATTTTGGGCAATCCATCACTCAAAGCGTATTTAGAGCTATAGTCAGAAAGCACGTGTCTGCATTGCGTTTGTAGTGTAAATGCTAATCTGTCCTGATGCCTTCCAACTGGAAAATTTGGAAAAGGCCACACATATACAGACTTCACAGAACAACGTCTGTATGCTTCATGCAATGAGACAAATAGCATGTAAATAGCAAGTGTAAACATGTGTCTTGACTCACCACTTGTGAACTATGCTAGTTGTAAACAGGGTGTATGTTAACAACTATAGGAATACTTAAGAACATGTGAGGATGCTTAATGAAGTGACTTTTTAATAATGATCGTACTATAGCTAACATACAGAAATGGTCGAATGGAATTACATTTACAACTTTTGCCTCCATATCGCCGTCTCGGTTTGAAACATAGCATTGCAGGTTATTTTACATACATATTTTCAAGATATTTATTTATACATATACAACCTGTATTGAAATGTAAATCTGGTATTTTTTCTGAAAATAAATATATGTGTTATATATATGTAGAGAGAGAAAGAGAGAGAGAGTGAGAGAGAGAGAGAGAGAGGGTACATATATTCAAAATTTGTACACCATATATTCCAATGTTTAGGAAAAAAGAAACAAGAGAAATTATATAAAAAATGAAGTATCTTTATGTGTTATGAAGTCATATGATGCACTAGAATGGTGTTGCACCACTTTCACTACATTCATATTTATTGGACTGCTTGATTCTGATTGGTCAGTCACATTTGCAGGTTTGTTATTAGCAACCACTCAAAACGAATAACACATGGTAACCCGTATGCTGCAATTCATTTTGACAGGTACAGTTTAATATAACTATAATATAATAATATAAATATGTCTTTTAATAACATATATGACATTGTATTTACAAATGATTAAACCAAATTGCCTGTTCGTGACATCTGAACGTTGTTTCTTACCTTAAAACCGAAAGTAGACAGCTTTTCCTCGTAAAAGGTCTGCATTTGGTAAAAATGAGCTAATAAAATATCTCAAATTCACATTTCATGTCCAGTTTCTTTCTCATGTGGCAAGTAGCCGTGTAATAAGCGGGATAATGTACAAGCAGCCGTCTGTTATCACGAAATAAGCCCCTTCAATGTGAAGATCCTTCGCTTTGCATCGGGTCCTGATCACACTGTGGCTTATTTCTGCGATTCTTGGGATAAATGGTCATGTCGTAGCATCCCCAATCTGTTACAAATATAAAATAATACATAGACATGTGGAAGGAAGCTTTCCTCTCACTCCGCAGGAAATACGGCCCACCCTTGCCACCTTCACCCATGCACACACATTCTGCATCAGTGTGCTTAGGGTGGAGAATCATACATGCTGCTCATACACATAACAAGAGCAGAGGTGATGCCTCTGAAGGTGAGAACTGCCCTTCTTTGCTCATCCCTGATGTTCTGGGTGCATCCTCGCCTTATTAGCTCGGTGAGACCTGAAGAAGGGGGTTGGTGCCCTGGATTGAAGAAGATTAGGGACGCTGGTGAAAATCGCAGCTCCATGCAGAGAGACCATCTCTAAGGAACAGGCGGGGGCAGATGGGAGGTGATCACAGGAAATCACAGGACCCCTGACACTGTTTGTGGTCCTGGAGTGTTAGTTCTCACCCATCATTGCCTTTGGTGCCACAGCCCACACTGGGGGAAGTTGTTTTAGCACATTCATAAAAAGCGTCATTTAGCATTGTCACAACAACATTTAAAGGAGAGCTACTGAAAAGGCACACACGCACTACAAAGCCAGATGAGGGTCTTTGCGCAAGCATACGCATTACTCTCAGGTAACTGTGAATGATCTCTCCGGATACAAGTTATAGTGTTGATTACTTACATGACAGGAACAATGATTAAAACTGGGAGATGATAATGGCGTGGCATTCATGCATTGACAACTTTGACTCTATGTTCCTATCCAAAGGTTGATGTATGGCATCATTAGGATAACCTCAGGCCCTTAAAGACACCTATCTTCTTCATCTTGTCCTTCACACTTTCTTGTTTTGACATTTAGAAATATGCCTGTGGTGTGGATTGACAATAGCAGTAGATAAATACAAACTGTAAATACACTGTAAATGAAAACTAAAATGTAACTGTAAGCCTATATTAAAATAGGATTTTACTTTAACATTGTAAAATATACTAATACTTGGCTAATACGTTTACATTTTTAATAATAAAACTTTAATACTTTCACACTAAGTAATATTATTAATTCAAATGTAATGAAAATAACAAATTCATAGTTATTTTCCCCAACGGCATTGTTTGACCATATTTTTACTGTGGCACGAAGCCTAATTCACGAACGACTCATTTTTGTTAAACGATTCCTTTAAATCAGCTCATAATTTCAGCTGTTACCAAAACAAGCGAATCGTTTCGAGAATCAGTCTGAAAGATTCATTTCGCTTACTTATGTCGTCTGAAGTGGCTTTTTTCCTCAAAACAAACTCTGGGAAAGTTTAGAGAACAAAAAGTTCGCAGGATGAAGTGGACATTTATCTTCATTAAACCAGAAGCCAGACCTGCAAATGCAACATATCGTTGGTAGCGATGAAGATTTCCCAAAACAACCCAATATCGCAGGTAAACAAACAAAACGAAACATTTAAAGCAGCACAAGTATGACATTTTCATTTTTTATGTTAAAATCACGTGATCAGTATGATCGTACTGCACCAGTCAGAAACTTGTGCTATATTCATATATATTCAACTTTAATACCTTTCATAAGTAGGAAACTTTCATAAGTTTAGACTGCATCAGTAATGTTTACGTTTTATAAAGGTTACTGGCCAACCTGAAGACAGAATGCTAGGGCGTTTCTATGCAGATGCCATATTACTGATGGTATTTGCATGATTTCTGGTCCAAATCAAAAACGTTATAATATGTTTGATGCATATGGCTGGGGTCTCTAGTCTATATCCAAGTATTTTTAGGTATTAGCACTTATTTGAAGTATATTTTATATCTTTAAGGAAACACAAATGTATAAATGTAAGCCTAGGCGTGTGGCTATCTTTAGTTTGACTTCTCAGTCACAGACCTGTCCACATTCATCTAATCGCTCTCTTGATTTTTACATTTTATTTGTCAGGATATCGGCATGTTGGTGGCTGTAAACACACTGTACTACCACCCGGTCAGTCGGGTTGCATTGGGAAAATGTTTGTCAGATCCTCTCTGTAAACATGCACACCCTGACAGGGTCATTCGGAGGGTGTCCAACACTTAAGCCAGCACGCTGATACCGCAGTCATGTCAACGGAAGTGTAAGCATATACCCAGTTTTCCTAACAAGTCAAGCTGGCCATAAAGTCCCCAGGCATCTGCCGACTCCAAAAACATGCCCACCCCTCCCACGCCCCAAAATACACACTTATTTTTAAGCGTATGTCTTCCTGATTATTCTAGCCACTGAATTTTAGAAGATTAGATTCCACTTGCTTAAGAGCAAAGAGGCAGCGGCGAACATGAGTGGCAGCAATGAGAAATGTGAAAGGCTGTGCTTTATGGGTTACGGGGCGATGGCAGTGGAGAGAGAGGGCTCTGGTTTCAGCGCTGCTTTGGTTTGAGACAGGAGCTCATGTCTGTTGCCTCCATCTGTCTGTCTGACTGTCAGTCTGTCTTTTTTGCTCCTGCTGGTTTGCTCTCAAGTGCAGTTAGTGTAGATGAGAATAGCAGACGTGGGCTGTAATGTGTAAACTGCCTACTTTATATGATGAATAATATTTAGATTTTAGTTGCCTACTTAAAGGGGCCATTTCCCATAATGTCAGTGGGTGGCTGAACACCCATAGCCTGAAGCTGGGCACCCTACAGGTGACTTTGTGGTACAGCCTTAAAAATAAAGGTGCTTAAAAGGTTCTACATGGCGATGCCATAGAGTCATTTTTGGTTTCACAAAGAACCATTTAGTCAAAGGTTACATTTTTATAATCTAAAGAACCTTTTTTCCACAAAAAAACTTTTGTAAAATAATTTTTTTATGTTAAGGGTTCTTTATAGAACTATTTAGACAAAAAAGGTTCTTCTATAGCATTGTGAAGCACCTTTATTTTTAAGATTTTACTGTAGGCTGAATTTATTATACCCTTTATTATACATTTTTATTCCCTACACTGTTAAAAAACGGTAATTTTACAGAATTTTCACATAATGCAAACTTGGGTGAAACATAACAAGAAAAATATTGAGTTTTACTTTTCAAGTGTTATTTTAAGTTGGGTTTTTTGGTGCCCCAGCTGCCGAAATATTACAGTTTTTTTATTGATGTTTATTTTACAAAGTTTATTAGAAGTTTATTGTGTGTGTGTGTGTGTGTGTGCGTGCGTGCGTGCGTGCGTGCGTATATATATATATATATATTTATATGGAAGTGGATAACAAAACCAAAATTTGCATCACAATAATAAATAGTAAAGACAATAATGAATATTTATTTTAATTATTAGAAGTAGTACAGCTAATAATTTACTTTATCTTATATAATTCATATATCTTAACTGACAGGTTTTGCGAGTATGTTCTTTTAACGGAGCATTATTTACTTACTACCTCTCCACAGAAGTTAAAGGAACCCTGCATATTTCAACCTTAAAAACAAACAACAAATTACTTCTCCAAGTTCAGTCGAGTTCTCTGATAGACACTTGACATTTTCCCGGCAACTGGTGGGTGTGTTGGCAGTTAAATATAAACAGCAAGTTTGTGGCATTGATTATTAGAGACAATCTTTGGAAAGGAGAAACAAGAGCCCGCTGAAAAGATAAATGATCTCTCTGTTGGTTTCATTTCGGCAAAGGCCACAGCTTCTTTCTCCCGCCATTTGTGCTTCTAGTAGTATTAAAGTTTCAAAGTAAGTTGTACAAATGACCCCCCGGAGTTGAGTTCCAAAATGAATAACTCCAATATATCACAGCTTGGGGTTGGGCTGAAACCTGAGTTGCAAGTAGATTTATTAGTTGTTGTATTTTTCTAACGTCACTTGATGTTCTGCCTCTGAGGTCTGGCATGAACCCTCTACCTAGGGTGAGCTATTCCTGTTGGAGTGTTAAACACAACAGATTAAGATACTTTGCAAAGCTCCCAATGTAGTATTAGACCACTTATCCTATTAGAACAGCCGCTCTGAAGCATCTGCCATTCCAGCCTGTATTCAGCTGCCATGTAACCCCAGAGTGCTTGAACATTGGAGATTGCTGTGTCCTGGATTCTTGTACTAAACCTGTTTTTGGCCTGCACCTTTCGCCAAAAGAGATGTAAATCTACTCAGCAGTGACTTAGTTTAGTTCTGTATGTATTTCAGATCTGACCCTGAAAGGAACAATTGTATCTAAGTCCATTAAATAAAATTTAGTAATTTTACATTGCACGTGTATATATTGCACTGTGCTGTCACAAGGCGGCATCAATGGGGCCGTACAGAAATGAAACATGACTGGGGTCATCTTAATGATTGGTTAAGTGTTATGTGAGTACGCTCTGGGACGTTACTAAAGATACCAAAGTATCAATATCCACACATGTTTAGTCAGATATTCCATATCTACATAGTGCACATAGTTGCAGTATGACACTGCTCGCATGAGCTTTGCACGCTGCGGCTCATTGCAAAAACATATTGTCACGTTGAACATTTATTGATCTTGTAACGTGTTATGATAAGCAAAGAATCATAAAACTGCTCAGTTACAGAAGGATACTTGAATATGGACTCATGATTTGTAGATATTTCTTAATAGAATGTGAATCAGCTGTTTATGAATCATCAACTGTGATCAGCAACAAAGAATGAGAATTAATTTTTCTATAATGCATCTGTAATAGTTTGTTTCAGAGTGAACTGTACACTTTAAAAAAACGATAATATTCTGTATTGGCGGCACCAGAAATAAACCTAAAACAACATTTGTTTGACAATTATTTTGCAACCAAAATGCAACCATATTAAAAAATACATTAAAATTTTGTAAAATAAAACAGTAAAATTATGTAAAATGTAGTGTGGTCAATCCGCTTTATCGCGATTAATGTGTTAATTTAATATGTGTGTGGTGTGTATTTATATGTATGTCTGTGCATTTTTATATATATATATATATATATATATATATATATATATACATAAAAATATACATGCCACACACATATATTATATAAACTCAAGCATTTTTTTAATCGATTAATCGCAATATGACAGAACTAGTAAGACTACAGTTTTTACAGTGTAGATATTGTCACATATATAGCATCTCTCATCTGTATGAAGGTGAGCATATGCGTATCTTTATCCAAGTACAGTTAAAAGGGCAGTACGTATTTCTACCTTAGCTCGCCAACATGAGCTGTTTGCATAGTACAGGCTTAAAAGCTAGAGAACACGGGATGCCCGGACTAATGTGTGTTTTTGCAAGTGCTGGTGTAGAGTATACCACACCTCACACCTCAGCTAAAGACTCAGGAAAGCAGGTGAGTCGGCTTACCGCCTTTCCTGTTGTGCTGAATCCAGGGTCAGGGTTGGAGAGACCTCTCTTGTCTTCTCACAGCCCCTCTTACACACATACACAGGCACAGCTGAAGATTTGACCTGTCAGCTACTTTCTCCCTTTCTCTAATACACATACCGCGCTCGCTGGTGGTCATAAAAGAGGCCGTGCTGGCAGATGCCTGTCTCCCTCGGCCATATATGAGCTGAGAGGAGCTTCCTCAGCTGTTCCACTCACATCAGCTGTAATTAAACCATCTCCATTCTGCTTCTCCTGCCCTTTCTCCAGCACTGCTGAGCGGCAACATAATCTGTGTGTGGCATAGGGGTTTGTATGTGTGCGTGCTTCGGGCAGTTTAGTCATGCATGTGCGTGCATATTATTTTATATGATGCAGTTATTTTGCTTAGTCACATGGTGGTTTTGGTTAAGCATTTCGTTTACTATTGTTATTTCGTTTATTTTACTATTATGGAGAAGGAAATAAAAGTAGAGGTAAAGGGAGGGAGGAAGCTAAAGAAAAAACGTTCTTCATAAAATTCACACATCTGCATTTCTCAATACATTGCAATGGAACATCTCGTTCTTTTACCACCATATAAAACATTCACATCTAGTGGTATAAACAAGAGCCAGATGGAGGCTCTTGTACCGAAATGAAAAAAGTTTGTAGTGAAAATTGAACTCCACGAGACAAGGTGTACTATCAGATCAATCTAAGCAACATCTTCCCATGACATTAAAGAAAGCTTTTGTGTTCATGTAATGCTCGCTGTCTCACCGTGCTTTACACCGCTCTCTGGTCCCATGAGTGAATTTAGGGATTTCTTTGAGATTGAGCAGAACAGTGGACCGCTGCTTATGAAACATTTATGGAGCAGCTCAGACTCAGGCTTAATGTAACCTGCAGGTATTAACCGTGAGGTGGTGTTAAAGGGGTAGCTCACCCCCCAAAAAAAGTTCATTTACTCACCCATGTGTCATTCCAGACCTTTCATTCTAGTTCAGAACACAAAAGAAGATATTTTGACGATTGTTAGTGCCCAAACAACATTTTATTTATTTATTTAATTGTTTAGTTGACAGGGACAATGCAGAATAACATTATAGATGCACTACATACAGACTTCTAGCCAATGGCTAATTTGCAGTCCCAGTCCTTGGTTAGGCTTTTGAAATCCAATAAAATACACATTTAAAAAAGAAGGAAGAAAATACATAAATATATATAGAAAAAAGTCAGGTACAGTAAACAAAATCTGAAAACCTATGTGCAACAAGTAATGTACACTACATTAATTGGGGCCCCATTGACTTCCATTGTATATACAAAACCACAGAGAGATTTCTCAAAAATATTTTCTTTAGTGTTCCACATAATAAAAAGTCATAAAAAGGTTTTTGAATGATACGAGGATGAATAAGTGATGACAAAATGTAATTTTTTGGGTGAACTATGCATTTAAGGAAATCGCTTAATAGAATGCATTAGAAAGCATTTGAACCTTATTTTGTTTAATCTAGGATAAAAGTAATAGAAGGCTGTTACAAATCACCTGTCACCTGTCATGTTGTTTTTTAATGATCTTAGTAATTAAGCACAGCATCAAGCCTAAACATTTATAAATCCAACACATCTGCCATTGTTAGTTTACATGCTGTGTGCTGTTTTTTTTCAAGGTAAACAAAAAGTATCTAATATATAAAAACGATTACATTTCTGTCAGAATCGGTTAGTTTTGAACATAGCCTTTGAACATTTGCATTATCACACTTTCCTCTGATTGCGTAGCTACTCGAACCAGAAATTGTTAAAGGAGCGGCAAACACACTTTATCACTCTTTCCAAAGCACTCAGATAGAAACATTACCTAAATGGCTGGCAAGCTGTGGCTGTTAGCCGAATGCTAATACATGTCAGAAAATGGGGCGAAAATTTATGACACGCCATCTGTTCTCCAGCATGCAGCTCAATGTGTACTTCCAATGTTAGCTCTAGTAAAGACCTCCCCATTCAAACTCACTAATCACTTTCCCTAACAAGAATTAGCGCTTGCTTCAGTCCGCACAATAACGTTTTCAACTTCTTTCCTCAATGGGATTAAAGAACAATTAATTCTCTGCTGGATGTGTATGAATAATCCTCCCGCATAGCATTATTAAGTAATTAAAAAACAACCAGCATTATCATATTTTGGTCATTAAAGTTGTAATTATTTTTTGGGGTTCTCTCAATGCTATGCATCAATGTCGCGGAAGACAAAGTAATTTTTCAAGACAAACTTGTTTATAATTTGTGCTAATATTTGGTGCAGAGGATGGAGCTGAATCATTTTTTTTTTCAATATAAATATTGATGCGTATGAATTATGCGTGGGAATATTTTTGAGATAAATGTATCTAAAATCTGTCTATCTAATAATGTTATATCAACTAAGTTTGTTTCTTTTCATTTTTTTACTGCTAACTTTCAAGATAGTATTAAATATGGCCCAGCGTTTGCTTTTACAGAGAGGAAAAAAATGGTAAAGGTTATTGAGAATTCCATCCAATCCATCTGTCCAAACAAGTTTATTTTTACATGAGTCTTTTTCAGATTCCACCAGGCCTAATGATGTCTAATCCTGTCTGATGAAGCGCTAAAGATTTCCCATATCCTAAAACAGTAAAAAGCTAATTGTCTAGCCTTGGTCTAATTTAGTGTTCACTGTTTTATATGGCCGGCATCTTTAGCCCTTTACCGTGGTCTCTGAAGGGGTGTACGTTATGATCCTGCTGTCAGTAAAATCAATCCTTATCAATTTTAAAGTTCAGATTTTGATTTCATGACTTTCTGGGGACCAGCCTGGGCTGAAAATGGCTATTTCAACCTTTTTTCTGTGCTCCATCTGCCTATGTATTGATTGTCTCTTTTTCTTTAGTCTAGTGTGTGGAAGAAGAGAGAAAAGACAGTGATACTCTGAAAATTTGGTTGAGCTGAATAATGGAAATTAAAAGCCTTAATCTGGGTCCGTCTGTTATGAATAATATTTGTTTAAAAAATTAAAAAAATGTTTTTTACAAAAAAGTTTTCCCTAAACTCTCCCTGTCTTCGATTGGTTGGACAAACAGGTAGTTACATCCAAATTTAGATGGACGTTATAGACCTCTCTGTGTATTAAGACACACTTAAGCTCTAAGCATAAGCAAATACAGATTTATACATGAAAATACCTAAAAAGTCCATTAATCCCCAATTAGAATCCCCTTATTTCTGCTTCTATACTGTACTTCTGTTTGTAAGTTTACAAGCAAAGTTATTACATTTTTCTTGGTGAGCTACAGTGGTACAAACATTGCAGTGTTGGATATAGGGCCTGGGGATATATGGGGCCAACGGTAAACTAATGCTTCTGTGATAACTGCCCACTAAGTGGGTGGGACAAGGATGCCATGACCCTGCTGGCCCTACTACCAGTCCCTGCTAACAGCTTTGGCCCAGAGGTCAGCCCAATTTCCCCACTGCTGAGTACTCATTACACACACGCCCTGTGATAAATGCCCATAGCTGCACGTGGCTGCGTTGTCACGGCGCTGGTTGCTAGGGAGGCTGGTGGAGACTGATAGTCTCCAAGTCTCAAAGGGAGCAGTTACTAAGCAACCTGTATACCTGTGTCTTCCTTTACAGCATCTGCTCTTTAACTTTCTCTCATTATTATTTTTAGCTGTTATTGTCTTACACACTCAATTTAAAGAGAAGAGATAATGTGTTATAAGAAAACACTATTTTCCTTTTTCTAACATTTTTATTCTTTTGTGTGACCCCACATGTTAGTTGTGAAAATAAAGAATTTCTTGACATGCTCAAAGTAGGGGTCTAGAAGTATGTTGTTAACTGGCACCTATTCACTTGCATTGGTTTTGTGTCCATAGAAGTGAATAAGTGCCGCTGCTGTTCGGTTACTTCCAAATAGCTGCTTTTGTGTTTTGCGGAAGAAAGAAAGTCATACAGGTTTGAAATAAGGGTTCTATTTTTAGGTCTAGATGATAACTAGAAATTGTGAATAATTGTAATGAACTTTTGTTTATCCCATCATTACATGTACTAAAAGCATTCAATAATGGACATAAGAGAATACTAGATAAATATTTTTTTCAGATTATTGCACGCAAACATACAGTTGCACATGTGCACACAAATGCCACGCTTAGCATCTGTGTATAGATGTATTTTGCGAAAAGTTATTCCAGGGCCTCAGATCCGTTTGACGTCATGGAATAGAGAAACCAGAGACAGACAAAGTGAGTTTCTGGGCTGTCTGTGGCTAAATGTTTACGTTGGGGACAAACAGGACGTAGTTTGACGGGCTTTGCCCATTGCATTGAGTGGCAGCAGAGGGCGTTCTCCTACCTGATGCCAAGCAATCTGTGCCCTGCACCACTCCAACTTTTCAATTCAAACCAGCATTTTAAGATGTATTGTGTACTCCAGTCCAGTGCCTCAGGAGTGACATAAGGTCATCAGACAGCAATGTGAAAGATTTTTTTTTTGTAACTTTGCCTAAATACATGTACAAATGTTACTGTTTCAATGTGAATATGAACATGCAGTATTTGCAGTATTTTAGGTCTGAAAAAATACAGAGCATCTTTTCTGTTATTTTGACCTGTTTCTCCATGTCTCATTTTCTGGAAATCATTGCAAATCGAAACAATATTTTTATTTTGAAATTTGGTAAAAAATATTGTTAGTAGTTCACAGAATGAAACAAGAATGATAATTTTACCTAAACATCTACCTATAAATAGTAAATTCATAAAAACTAAAAATGATGCTTTGAAACGATCTCTTAATTATTTCCGCAGCTGTATATCCCTCAAACATATAACTTGCCCTTTATGCTTTGAACCCAAGCCTAAACCCAGTGTTTCTTTACAAATGTTTACAGGAAAGACATCTTATGGCAGCTGGAGCACGGTGCTTTAGTCTACCGGGCTCGATGACTAACCATCCACACACTTCACTGGTTTAAACCCTTGCTAATGCATTGCTTTGATTGAGCTGCTCAGCAGGGCACGATGCCAGGCCTTACTCTCCACTGCAGCAGGCACAGCCCCAGACAGCTGGCATACAGCACCAGAGCGGCCAATAACTGCAGCAAACATGATGATAATGTAGGTTTAGTGCGTTGCAGTTATGTACTTTGTATCAAAGTACAGCACGTAAGAGCAGAATATAATCACCGACGCAGTTTACCGCCACACCAGATGTTTTGCGGTCACGAACAATAGAGATGGTTGGTGGGTTATGCGTACGAGTGCGAAACTCTCAGAAGAGAGATCACAGGCGGTTCGGAGAGGGGAGAGAATAGGTGCTAAAACCGCGTCTAACAGTCTTCCCTTTCATTCCTGAAGAAACAAACACATCTTGCATGTGTACTGAAGATGCCACAGTGTGCACTCAGAGCCTTTGAACATGTACATCTGGGTGTTTAAACAGGTCTCAAAGCTTGTATGTCATGATTTGTTTCTGTAAGAGTTTGTGTTTGTATACAGCCGCATTCCAATTGAAGGCTAAATCGGTAAAGGAAAAATCAGAGAAGCTGTTTGTAACAAAAACATCCCCTTGTCATCTGGGAAACATAATCTCCGGTTGCCTCACAAATTATAAAGGTGCATACTACAGGCTGTTCTAAAACAAAATAACTGTTAAATTTAGCTCCACTGCTTGAAGGCGTTGAACTTGATACACCAAGTACGCGAATGCACTGGCGAACCGACGCAAAGAGAAAACAGATTGCTTGTGAGGTATCGTGGAGTCTGCCAACCCGTTCATGATGTATTGAGATTCACTCTGACACTAATTACCTTAAATTAACAGTAGAGTTTGGTGTGACAGTTCAGGTAACTATTTTTCTATCAGTTTCAGATGAATGGGTTGTGGGAGTTGCTTGAAAGATGCTGTTGACAATTGGATTCTCAACGTATCTGCCGCAATCAATTTTTCCCCCTCCTCCCTGCCTTTTTTCTCCTCTCTCCATCTGTGATGTGAGGAGGGCATGGACACAACCAAGGCAATTAAGATGTTAGGTGTTATGAGTGTGCGTGCACGACATCACGGTGATATTCTCTTAAATGCACATAGAATGTCCATGCCCATCATAGTAATTGGGATAGATGTACTGTAGAAGCTTCTAAAATAGGGGACTACTTTGTAAATGCATGTGGTATGCTCCTGAGTGCTGAGTGTTTATTTTCATGTTCGTACAAAAATGAAATACGTTGACCGTTGAAACTATTTCTGTGCTACCACTGTAGCTCAGTGGTTAGAGCATGGCTCTAGGAATGCCAAGGTCACGGGTTCAAACAAATATAATGTATAGTATAATGAAATGTAAGTCGCTTTGGAAAAAAGAGTCTGCCAAATGCGTTAATGTAAATGTAAATGCTAGGCCCATCCACAATAAAATCATACAGTATATGTGTGTGAAATTTATAAAATGTATATTTTATTATAATGTTAATATTTATATTATTTATAGTTAAATAATATAACATCTAACCTAACATATGACACATAACATAACATGCATAACAGCATTTTTGAATGTACATATATATTTACATTTAATTAGTCAATTTTGCTTAGGTTTAAACAGGACCTGTACATGTCCTAGCCATCTTAAATGTTTTTGCACATTTGACATTAAAAAAAATATGTTTACATTGCGTTTATTTTTACATTACGTTTATGTAGCGTTTATGTATATATTAAGACTGTCACAATATCGCATGTTCACTTTACAATTATTGTGGCCAAAAGAATTTCAGATAACGAATAATTAATAGATAACGATTAATTTAATAAATAAATATTATCTGTCAAAATAAATATTTAGTTATTTTTTATTTTGTTTTCTCTCTTTTGTGTTTTCACACTCAAAATATGAGTGTAGGGAGGCCAACAGAAAATTGATAACCATTGTGGCTCTTATGAAAAACAATCTCCTACTATGTTAAACTGGTAACCATATAATGGCACTGAATTCTTTACGATATGATAATATGTGACATATCATATCAATACAATAATAATATTTATGTTATTAATATCACAGTTATTGTCAATACCCAGTATTTTTGACACCCTTAAAATATATATAGATATAATAATATAAAATTAAATATTTTATATATATATATATATATATATATATATGCATTTTTCCTTTTTGGACAAGATTTGCTTGATCCTATTGATCAATCCTTTTATACAATGTCCTTGAGTTCCCCCCAGTTTATTTAGCTGCTCTACTGGAGTAGATTATGTGCTCCATGCCCTCTAAAGAGAGCTTAGGGAGGATTTGTGACTTGGTGGACAGGACCAAGAAAAATGTTTTCTGATCAATTATTCACCATCTCACAATACCTTTCAGGCAGAGTGTTGCATCTGTGGCAGCACGGCACATTACACCTTCATCTTTCTCGCTCTCTTTCTCTTACATCCACCTACTTCAGACCTCCCTCTCCCACCCCCAGAGAGCAGCCCAGCTCACAGCCAAGATGCTGCAGATAATGGTGGCAATTAATAACATGTCATAATCCAGCACTAGGCTAGCGGGGGGCGGGCGACTGAATGTTTACTCGTGTTCGTGAGGTGCCGTGTGGATGTGTGAAATTGTGAAATTGCCGCAGTTGTGATGTCTGGAGGGATGCGGGTGTTGTACAATTTTAGATTCGTGCGATGCTTTTCAGGACTCTTTGGATTTCATGCCAAGCCGCAGTTCAGCTCGCACCACACTGGCACATAGCTGAGCGCCGGCGGATGAACGCTTCTCGCGGCACAAGCTCGCCGAAACAGCCAGTCTATTGTGCCTGGCTGAGCTTCGAGTGTAAACTGCGTCACGCAGGTGCGAGGCCATGCTATCCCGTGCTAACCCTGGCAGAAGCGAGTGCCTGCAAGGCGGTGTTAACCTTTTCTGGTGGATGTACTGGAAAGAAAGTGCCCCAAGAAACATATTACTTGTTTGTGTCCTTTAGCAGACTCATGCCACTGAAGAGCATACTAACAGTTATTTCACAATCCGAGGTGTGGCTTCAATGCTCTGGTATGGTCTGGTATGAAAACTTGTAAGCTGCTTTCGTCCCAGTGATGTTGTGTTTAGGGATGTGGTTTCTTTCTTGCTTTCTTATAATAATCATACATTGAGAGATTCACATCATGCATATTTATACATACTCGCCACCTCGTAAATATCCCCATATTTCATACAGCAGAAGTCAATGGGGACCAAAGCTTTTTGGTTTCCAAAATTCTTCAAAATATCTCCTTTTGTGTTTTGCAGAAGAAAGAAAGTCACACTGGTTAAAAATAACAATGAACCTTGTAAATATTGACAACATTTTATTTTTTGGGGTGAACAATCCCTTTAACAAATACAACCTAAAAGTGTACATTTAAAACTTTACAAAACATTCCCAAAAATGTTGTGCAAGCAACTCCTGATGTTGTGGGTTGGTTCTGAATTCTACATGATATAGCATAGGGGTTGCCAAATCTTTTCTTTCCTGGACACATGCACCTAAACAGGTCAAGACCCACCAAAATCATTTCAAATGGAAATAGGGTGAAATACACATTTGCAAAATAAGTTGAATTGCAATATAAAATACTTTAAAGTAAACCATCAGTTTTTGTGTCATTCACTGCAACAGGCAACTGACTTTGCAGGACTCACCTTATCACTTCCCTTAAAATACTGATGTGCACATGACATGGGTAACAAAATAGATGAAAGTTCCAAATAGTGTATGTTTTCTAAACACGCCCAACATTATCTCAAGTTTAGTTTTCGACCTTACCTGTTAGAGTGTGTGATGTGTTTATGAGTTTAGCGTGAATGCGACTCTTGTTAAAACACACCCCTGTGTTTGTGCTTGTAAAAAAATACGGTGCTCACAGTTAGTGTGGGAAGCTGTTTACCTTCTTTCTCTCTCTACTCCTTTTCTTTTCTCAACACCCCCACTTTTACCCATTCCACCGGCGTCTATTCCCGACTGAAGCATCCAGGAGCTGCTTTTCTCAGTCGCTGTGGATTCCCAGACTTCTGTCTGTATGCATTGGAACGTGCTGATTTAGTCAGCGCTTGTAGCCAGTCGGACATCTTGGGTTTGGAAAAGCAGGCAAAGTTTACAAACCTCTCGCCATTTGTACACTCCTATTACCGACGACGGTCAGCGCATTAGTAACTGTCACTGGGCCCGGCCCTTACGCACTGCTCTCATTTGACCCAATTCATTTCAGTGGGTGTGTCCGGGTGGCATTGATATATGCCCCGTGGTATTTTCTCGATGTATAATCCCTCAGTTCTTTGCTTACTGGGGTTCGCTTGCTTGCAGGCGGGGAAGAGGTTCGACAATGGGGGTGATGAGATTCAAGTTTGGTTTAGGTTAAGTGTTTGGAAGGGGGGAGAGGGCAGGGGACTTACTGGTGTTATGCTAATGTTATGTATACGTGGGATTAAGTACAAACGTGCTCGCTGAGGTGAATAATTGGTGAGAATGGGGTAAATTTGATACTTTGCACAGAATGTTTTTTGTTTTGTGTCCATACCTTTTGTTATTACAGTATTTGAATGACAAATCATTAAAATCATTTTCAATAGGATATATGTAGACAGTGTGAATGTTGTGTGCACGTGTCAGCCAAAACTCACAAAAAAGCTAGTCGCTGTTCTACCAAAACCTCGGATGTCCCAATTTACTGTTTTTCAGGAAATTGAACTTTTTAAATGATTAAATACTGTGTTGTCAAAGTTGACAAGCACTTTTTAATACTTTTTATTGGTTAGATATTTGCAAAACATGTTTTTGTTTTTGCAAAACATAGTGACAAAGTCACTAATATTATGATTCATGGCAAAAATCACAAAACATGGAGATACAAGGTTTTAGAAGGACAGCAGTGATATGTTTTTCTGCTTTAGAACTGGCAGGCCTAATATAACTAATATTGTCCTCATAGCAGTTTCACAAGCAGAAGCTGTTTAAAAATCTCCAAAAATAATTTTTATAATTTTGATTAATTTTTAATAATCAAAGTATTTTAAAGTAAACAATTTAGTCGTTTTTTTATTTTGTAGTAGTTTGTTGATGTGGCATTGTGAAAATGACAAGTATATAATAATTTAAAAGCTACATTATGCATATATTATAATTTCATCAATATTAACATCCTTTTCAAACAAAGACAGTACCATCCTTTCATTAGTAAAATTGAATCTAATTCAGAATTTACATGCATTTTAAAATGTGATTTGCTAAAGATGTTGGCTGAACTCTGTAGGATTTTAGGTTAAAATTCATAGTAAATAATAAAAAGTAACTCAAATAGACTAAAATTGAATTTCAGATGAAAAATGATAGAAACTTTAAAATGTTAAGATGGTGTGATGGAGAGATGATCATACATACAGGCATCAAGTTTATTCTTTACAAATGGACAATAAGAAGCTATGTGTTTGGTGATGGAATGGTTTTTAATAACACATTGAAGGTACACAAAGGTAAGGCTGGGAGCAGGTGGAGAGAATCTGAAGGATAAATTGAAAGAGGAATGTAGAGATGGTGAGATGTAGAAAATAGAGGTGCTGGTCTCTCCGGATGAGGGTTCTGCTCTCTAGGTGATTGCCTTTCCCTGCTATTGCTCCTCACCTTCGATGCTCTGCAGCCCAGGAGAGATTTCACCCCGCATCCCAGATCTTCTCAGTGACACCCTTTATCCCCTTCCCTGAAATGTGTTCATACCATCTCCCCTGCGTTTGTTATTCTTCTGTCGTGGCGGTGAAGAAAATGGGAAGAAATGCATGAGTTTTCTCCCCTTTTCATCCTCCTCCGCCAGCTCGTCTACCTCGAAATGCTATCGGACCACCGGCCCTCCGGTCTCCATATTGCTCTGCATAGCTTGGCATAAATCACTTTGGCCCCAAGCGCAAAGCACTCTTTTTCTCCATCGGACTCACAGATTTAGTGGCATTTCAAATAGATAAACACAAGCAACATCTATCAACACAACAAAAAAGGGGCCTTAATCAAAGGGCCCTGGTCCTTGGTCTGCAGTGTCTCCATTTACCTTGAGATAAATCCATTGGGGTGACCAGCGCTGCGGCGAGGGTCTGACAAATCACCCGCGTCAGCCTGCACTGTGCTAGAGCTTATTGGCCTTTCTCTAAGTGGTCTTACCCTTCACCGAAAAGGATGGTGCTTGTCAGACAAGGCCAGATTAAAGCTAGACAAAAAGAAATGATTTGTTATTAGAGAACACCCATTGTGAATCTCTAAAAAGGAAACAAATATGTATGAGAGCTAGAGATTCTTATGTGTGTGTGTGTGTGTGTGTGTGGGAACACGGCACGCCGGAGCAGAAAGAGCTATGGAGATGAGGCCGAGGTGTTAGGTCAGAGATATCGGAACGCAGGGACTGGAGCTTGTGTGTATATTGAAATGCCACGCGTTTTAGACAAATGGATTATTTAGAAGCATGCTGTTTGCTTGCATCTGTTGCTTTCTGCATGGAAAAAGCAAGGGAGGGAAGTCTTTAGCAGGAATCTGAACAGTTCTGAGGGCTTCATAATATGTTGCATACTGGAAAAATTAAATGCTACAGTACAGGGAAGTATTTTATATGCTTTAGTAATTTATGGGCAATGTTGTTTTCATTCTAAACATGTTACTTTAATTTTAACTATGATGTTAACTACCAATGATGTGCCTTAAAATGTTTACCTTTTTTAAAGCGTTTATGTAATGGAGTGCCTCAGAAATTATGTATTTTTGTAGGCTAACCCCGAAGTTTGCGCAGCGCTGGTTCCCACGATCGAAAGCTTATGAATTTTGGAAGATCGCAAAAAATAAGATCTGTGATCAACAAATGTTCATGATGTTTACACGTTTTGCCTAACAAGATTTTTACGGATTAACACAATATGCTATTTTTGAAGCCTAAATACATTTTGCAGAAGTAAAAAGCTAACACAAGGCTATAAACAGACTACACTATGGTTACTCAATATCAACATCACCACCACAAAGCCTCCAACAACTTTCCCAAACTTTTAAAAACATGTTCCCTGGTAAGTAATTAATCCGTGAATGAATCCCCAACAAGGATTTTAGAGATTTGTGCCCATTTATTTGTAAGATTTATATGCACGATGACATCAAATGTCCCCGTCAATTGAAGTATTCGCTTTTAGCAACTAAGACACAAAGAAGGTAAAAAAATTAAGGTAAAAAAAATCAAGCGGGTTATAACTGGTGTGTTTTATGTCGTAGATTAAAACATGAAAATAATTTGAGGTTTTGTTAGCCACAGACCTTATTTCAGGCGATTTACCAAAAACCTATTTAAAAAAAAACATAGACTTAAAAACTGCTAAAATTGTGACTATTACTTTTTAAAAAGATAACATTTATTATTAGTTATTGCTTTTTTATTGTGATTATTGAGATTATCTTATTGTTATATTATTGAGAAGACATCTCAGTATAAGTTTGTCATGCTGTTTTCATGCAAAAAAGTGCTTTTTTCAGTTATGCAGATTCAGATCACCCCCTCAAACACATAAATGAATGGCATGCTGTATTTATCAATTGCTGTATATAGTTGCCCTGTGTTCCCCAATGCGGCCCACAAAATTCTGAAAAAAATCTGACCCCCCACCCCTCGAATACCCTAATTTTTCATGTCCTCAAGTTGTGCCACACAGAATGCACCTGAAGACATGGCGCCTTTCAGCAGCTACCAGCTCATGATGAAGAATGTCACATACAGCTGACCCACAGCTCATACCCGCACTCAGCCTGGAGTAACATTAGTACAGTAACACTCTCAGGTTCCAGAGAGAGGCCTATGACAGGAGAAACAGGAATGAGCGAAAGACAGTGAGAAAGAGAGAAAGGGCTTATGTTGAAACGACAGATGAGAGAGAAGCGAGAAGAGAACAGAGAGGGGGGGAGGAGGTCTGGGGTAAGAGAGAGAGAGAACCTGTCAGGCTAATGGCCTCTCGAGATTGGCTGTCTCTCTCTTTTTTCCAAAAGTAATCTCCACTAGCTCTAAGCAGGTGTACCAGGGCCTGCCACACTATAAATAAAATGGATTGGCAACTGAATGGGGAATCGCATATAAAGCAATAAAGCAATTTTCAATCACGGTCTGCTTGCCAGACTTGACTCTCGGCCATTGTAGACTTTAGTCAGTCCCAAGGTTATGGAAACAGTTAGTGAGACACAGGCTGCACAGACCCCTTCCCTATAAACACATGGACAAACACACGCTATGACATACTTCACAACAGGGAAGTATCATTGCTGCGAACACGGCACATAAAACTGACCTTGCCAGAGGTGTTGCCGCTAGTCCTGCCACCAGAACGCGTTGTCAGTTTCTGCAACTAGGAATGATGGAAAACGATGGTGGGGAATATGTAATTCCAACATGTGATTGAATTTGTCATTGATTCATTTGTGGGTATTTGACTTGTCTACAGACATATGAACAGATCTTTTTATATGAAGGTAATTGAACAATTGAAGCTTTCAAGTCTTTTTAATATTAACATAAATAGCCTTAACGAATATATTTATCAAGAGTACATGAGTTGCATGAATTTGCATGAAGGATATGGACAATATACAAATCTCTCTGGTTTTCAAACAGTCAATATATGCATACATATTCATTACCTTACATTCAAGTTTGTATAAGGATACTTTTAAACTAAAAACAAGAAATACTTTCAGGCTACTTTTTAAGTACTTTTCAGAAATATACTTTATTTTCTTAGAAATAATTTTACTTAAAATAGCACTTATGTGTAATTGACTATTATATATCTGTCAAAATAGTTCAATGTATACTTGTATTTGTATTACTTTTAATTGAGTAGTCTATTATTTTTTTATAGCTTCTTCTAGTAGTTTACAGACTGTATATCAGCGTACTGTCATAAACTAAAAAATCTGTGCAAACTATCAGTATACCAATAAGTTCACTAGTATAGTTGCAGTACAAATGAGACATAGTTGTATTTGGCAGTAAAAAAGTCATATAAATGTTGTTAATGTGACTGTTTTTGGTTTGTGAGTGAGGTGAGACAGTGCAGTGTGTAGTTGCAGTTAACAGGTCTAGCCCACTGTGAGTCCAGCTGTGTTTTCTCTGAGTGTGCAGGTATGCGTGTTGTGCTCAGAGGCCAGACAGTGATAAAAGGCCCTGCTCCCTGGACCCCTGACTAACCCAGCTGTGACAAATAGTTCCCCTCGTACCCCTCTCATCATCGCTCTCAACCCTGGGCGTGAATTTCTTTGGCAAACAGCTCGATTGGATAGGCAAATGTTTAGTCAGCTTCGAAAGAGTGTTTGAGTTGAATATTTTTAAGCAAATGTTTACACAGTTGTTTCGACTGTCTGTTTTAACTTTCCTTCGCAAGATTTTTTTCGTTCGTTTGGAGAACCTTTCTCACTTGACGTGCCTTTTCAAAGAGATCCCAGAGGAAGATTTTATTGCTGTTTCTGTTCTGTGGTGTTTCATTTAGATTTCAACAATTTCTTAGATGTTTCTTATAAAAGTCTGTAGAAAAAAAATCTTAATAATAATAGGTGATCCAAAAATGAAAATTTGGTCATAATTTACTCACTCTCATGCCATATCACATGTACAGCTGCACAGATATCTTTTAATCAGTTTTTACACAAATGTAAAACATAATTTTGGGACCCATATTTATATGAACAAAAAAGTGATGGAAACATCTGAGGATGTTCAGATTTGATTTTAATGAGATTTCATTAGTGTTTTTCAGGGATACAGATATTTATAGTGTGTTTGGCATTACAGTATATTTTCATAAGGCAGCTCGTGACTCCTGTTGTTATTTAACAAATGTTTTCGTAAACAGATAATTTTTATTGGATTTTGTGAACTTTTTTTTAGATGAATATGTATATTGTTTGTAGTATTTTGAAAGTCTAAAGAGGAAGTTTAAAAGTTTCGAAATTCTGCTTAAATGTACACACGCATGCACATAGACAGGCACAAACAATCGCAAAGGGAAGCATTTCACATATCTTCTGCAGGCAAGGTTGTTTGTGCTACAACCTTCAAATAATTTACAGCTGGTGAAACGCGCACTGTTAGCCACAGAAGTGTCTTTAAATCTTTTGCTTTCAAAGTCAAACGTCAGATAAAGCACAGAGAAATAATGTTTATTTTCCGCTCAGTGTCCACTCTTTGCCATACACCATGTCAGCAGTGTAATAGAAGTTCCTTAGTTTGGCCTAGACTGGAATGTTTTCAAGTGCCATAAAATATACTCTGAATGTTCAAAAATATTACCAGAATCCCATTTCAGCTTAAGTGCAACTACTACATTTGGTAAAGGTCTTATAGAGCATTATCAGTGATCGAGAAGAGTTGCATAGCGCTGTTTGGCATTTTGTTAAGTTTCATTGCATACATTTCGTGAGGTTTGGGTCACTTAAAGGTGAGAGGAGGACACTATTGGCCCTTCTGGAATATCTGCAGGGATGCTTGGAGATCACTTGATTCCGTGTCTCTTGGTAATGAGCTGTAAAGAGCGGGATTCGGAGGTCTGGACGTCCTACAAATTATCCCATAAAATCATATTTGGTCCCTCTTTGTTTATTTGATAGCATTATTCAATGGTGTCACTGAAAATATGCAAGATGTTATGTTACACCCTATTGATTACCTGTGTTAATTAAAATTTTAATTAAAGTTTTTTATGGTGCGCATTTGCGCTTGTGATAATAGTATGAGAAAAGAGCGCGGGGTCTATAAATTGAGGCTTTATTTGCGAGCAGCAGCCATCAACAAATACAACAGTGTACATAAAATTTTACTAACATTGATTCTGAAAATATTAATGTTACTTTAACATCCAAGATGTATTATTCAATTTAAAACTACAAAGCATAAAATCCAGGAGCTATAAGTCAGTTAATGAAGAGGAAAAGTCCATTACGAACCTATCAAAATCGGGATCATCTGATTCACATAAGTGCCTCGGATTATAACCAGAATCATTTACCTTTGCAGCTAGAGGCTTTTTACAGTAATACACACTCGCCGATGAACCTTGCAGGTTATGGAATGGATGGCTAGTTAGACAGATGAATGGAGGCGCGCGGTCTTTGATTAAATGTATTGTCATTTCACATCCATTTCCTTCATGTGGCGAGGCATAATGTCGTATTCCGCCGTATGTAAAGAAAAGCTGCCTGGTTATTAAAAGCGATAGAGTATCTGTTTCAGTGCATGCTCCCTTTATTACTCGTTTTGTTTTCCCGTTGCTAATTTATTTAAGCTTAATCGCTTGAAATATTAAAAACAACCACGTCTAATTTTCTAAGATAAACAGTTTCCTCCGGACCAGTGACGTAAAGAGAAACAGTGAGAGAGAAACACACACATAGAAACATTGTGGAATAACTCAAATGCCTCTAACGTTTTTATAACCATGCAAAAACATTGTGGGGATGTATTAATAACTAGTAAATTGAATGTTTTAATAACGTTTTCTCTTAATGTTTTTATAACCAAGCAAGAATGTTAAAACAACGTCTAAAAACTGGACACTGAACTTTTTATAACTTAAAAAGTAACATTAGGGGAACATACAATTGTTCGCTGTGAAGAAGGGTGAAAATAATAAAAGAGAATGTTTTTTTGTGTTTAGATTAAGCAAAACTTAACAGGAATGTTTGTAAACCATGCGGTTTCAAACTGTTTTAATAAAAGTAGATTGATGTGAGGCTGGAAGGTATGCTAGAGGCTCTGGCCCGGAACCCCAGGACTCTCCGAACCTTCTCCTCCTCTGCGGCTGCCTCTCTCACAGCTCGGCACAAAAAAGAACAGTTGGGACTAATGTGTCTTTTTTGGGATGACACCACGGGGACATCATTCTCCTGCAATGGCCAGCCAGCCCACTGGGGACTCAGTAATGTGTACGCCATTGTTAGGCTGGCGATGATGCCGCTGCATGTTGTTTTAAGGGCTTAAACCTTCCCAAAGAGTCTATTGTGTGAGGATCCTACCCTCAGCTGTCTTGTGCCCTGGGGCTACACTGGACAAGATGGATTGTTTAAAAGCCTGGGGTGTTATGGCGATGATAGACTTATAAATCTATTATGTCCTAATGGAAAGATATCCAAGAATGGAAGTAATACTTCTGGACATGTAGATTTTTTTAATGCCCTGTATTGTATTAAGAACTGAACTTTGCCTTTGTGGTCTGACTGGCTGCGGTCTATTTTTGTTTTCTATCCCTCATAAACATAAGATGTGACACTGTAATGATGGGCCATAAGGACTTAAGGATCAGTGAATCAGCTCTTGGTTTGTGGTTTTTATGACCAGTTCCATATTCACAATGCTCTGTGGTTCAAAAGGGCATGCCCCTTTCACCTCCAACACGCCGTCTCATACGTTCTTTAATCGAATAACCATGTAAGACTTCAGTCTCACGCTTCGGGCATAATAAGTCACTATATTGATTTCATATTTATCATCATACGCTGCGTTCTTATGCCGACAAATCTTCTGTTATGTCTCTGAGGAACTTTTAGCCTTGTTTTCAGCCTTGTAATCCTAGATTTATGTCTCTTTTCTCCTGCAGGACAAACCTGTTCAATATTTTAAAATAGTCCGAAGGTGGTTCTCGGGTCTAAATAAGCATAGATTTGTTGTCCAAGATTTGTCAAAGGTCAACAGCGGAAGAGTCCTTAGATAGCCATTAAAAAACAAAACCGGCGAACGTGCCGCATCTCCTCTGGCGTGGAGTGATTAGGGAATATGTTATGAAGCGAGTAAAAAATGGTCACCAGCGCCATTTTAAAGCGAGGTGATTCATAAAGGGCTGAAAGGTCATGTCAAGTGGCATGTTAGTATTTCACTTTAACTTTGATTAAAGATTTTTGGAAAAGATAGGAAAAACGACTCAATAGCAGGAGCAACCCTCCCTGTTCTCTGGAGCTCTGCTTCTATATTTTCTGCAGAAATCGATAAGGTGGGAACTGAAGAAACCATTGCTACTCAGTCAGGGCATATGGTTCTTTCATTCATCCTTCTCCTCTCAAAGTGGCAGCAAAGCCTCCCTAAGCATACAAATACAGCTCAGCCTCACCCTTGCTCTGGTTTGAAGACATTTGTACCACTTTGTTGTTGCACTTTGTTAAATAGAATCATAGATCACCCAGAAAATAAAATTCTGGAGTTTACGAATACAAAGACAAATTTTGACGATTGTTCATGCCGTTCAGTTTTCCATTTAGTCGGAAAAAAACATTCTGCTTAACATCTCCTTTTGTGTTTCAATAAATAATATGACACAAAGTATAGTAAATTATGACAGAATTGGACATTATTTCAATTTTGGGTAAACTGTGCCTTTGACCTGTTAACTTAAAGCTTAAAGAGAGAGTTCACCCAAAAATGAAAATTAATTTATCACTCACTCACCCTCTTGTCATTTTAAACCTGTTTAACTTTCTTCTGCAGAACACAAAAGAAGATATTTTGAAGAATGTTGGTAACCGAACAACGGCGTTACCCATTCACTTCTATTGTATGGACACAATACCAATGCAAGTGAATGGCTACTGGCATTGTTTGGTTTCCAGCACTCTTCAAAATATCTTCTTTTGTGTTCTGCAGAAGAAAGAAAGCCATACAGGTTTGAATATAAAAAATGATTTCAGTTATATATTTTTCACAGGATCTCTTAACATGCTTCACGCGCACACACACAGTTCATAAACTGGCATGGTTATAATGTCCTATGAGACCACCACAGTGTCGACTCGAGCCCTGTTTGCCGTCTGATAGGCAGTAATATGAATGTAACTGTATGGGGGCTCAGGGGACTCCGGTCGCAAGCTGCAATTACTGCCGGTCTGGCGTAATGGGAAACAAATTTGCAGGAATATTGCCGGCCATTCATCTTTATTTACACAGCCGATAATGAGGGCCTGTGTTAATCTGGCTCTGCGGATCCTCCGCGCACAGAATGCCGTACTGGCTTAAGAATTCTGTAGCCCGAGGGAAAAATCAGTGGTCTCTCTCATATTGATCAGCTACGGAGCTGGATGGATCTTTTTTACAACTCTGCCACCTAATACTCGGAAAACTCAATTTTGCACAGGGGGACAAGGGGCTTTTGTGTGTCATGCCCACTGAGAGTTATGACTAAAGATGTAGAAATACTGTTTAACAGGGCATTTGAATGTGTAATATTTTTAGCTCATGGCTCACTTCTGTGTACAAAGACAGCTGCAGATTAGACTGTTCTGTGTTTTGAAATATGTGCTCATAAATTGTCTTTTCACACATGTTGGCTGTCAGAATATTGCCTTTCCTCGGTGTCTGCTGCGTTGAAGCGTGATCAGTCACCTAGCATGTTGATGAGGATATGAATATTATTATGTGTTCTATAATATAAGCATTATTTTATGTGGACGGAAGCCATTCCTCACACATGTAAAACATCCATCAGTGCAAATCTAGAGTTTGGTGCTTTTTTCATATCCTTTTGCAAATGTATTCAGATTAAAAGCACCATTTTAGCATAAAGTTTAAACATTAGCTTATTCTTAATGAAGTAGATTTTTCAATATAAAACCACCTTGAAGTCACTTCTTAGATTACGTTCAAGGGATTAGTTTTCACAGTATTTCACTTAGGGCTGCAATTAACGATAATTTTTTCAATTAATCGGATAAATAGTTTAATTAGATCTTTTGCTTATAATAACTAAATAAACCCACAAATCAGGGTATTTAGTATGTACTTTGCAATGTGCAAGTGCCACAGATTGGGTTTTACTAATATAATCTTTAAATTTGTCATTTAAAACCAAAAAGTTTAAATGAACAACAGTAAAGCTCTTTAAAATGCCCCAAATATAAAGACAAACATCTTTATAACTATATAATTGTGCCGCATGCAAGTGACGTCACAGACCAACTAATCGAAAATGAAATTTGTTGACAACTATCTACATTGTATATTATTATCGATTTTATCGATTAATTGTTGCAGCCCTAATTTTACTTCATTGACTTGCATTGGTTTTTGTCCATGCAATAGAAGTGAATGGGTACTGTCGTTGTTTGGTTACCAACATTATTCAAAATATCTTATTTTGTGTTCTGCAGAAAAAAGGAAGTCTTAATGAAATGACAAGAGCTATTGAACTATTACTTTAAATGGAAAGGGCTACATTATACAAACAATAAGCTATTATCAGCTTTGCTTTATATCCAAGCCACCTTTACATTCCATTTAACAGATCAAATAAAATCTGTTCTACTGCAGAATGAGATTGAGATTGCGCCTGTAGCATGCAGCTTCAGTGCATTTTCTGCATGCTTCTCTAAATGAGATATCCATAGAACAATGTGGTCCCCCCACCGTCACACCGCATGTTTCCTCTCATGCCAATTAGATTCTGTGATATAGTCACAGCATATCCATGACTGCCTCTGGAGTTACTGCCTAACTCTGCTTCCTAAACCAGCATGTCTTCTATCTTCATACCGACAGGACCACGTTATCTTTGGAGGGTGCTAAATGTGTTTTCTGGATCGGCCTGTATGACAGCATTTATTACTAAATATGGAGAATAAATGTGGTTTACTGAGTATATAGTTAATTATGATCCTTACTGTGTAAACCCAACTAAAGTTATTTTTCTACATAAAAGTTCATTCTGCGAAAATATCTTTAGTATTGACTGAGCATATAGCCACGCCAAAGATTAAAATCATAGTGAAATTAATGGTTGAAATCAAACACTAATATTCATTATCTCATGATTCGATTTTGAGACTTTAGCATGGTTTTCACAGTCTGGGTCACAATTTTAGGTAAGTTTTTGTTTAGTTTAGCACTTATTAATTATAATTTGAAGGAATTTCTGACTACACTGATATGAACGTTTTATTATGTTGTTATGTTGATTCAATAGGGTTCAACACACTGAGTCTAAATGTGAAGCGTTTATTTGCAAAAACATTTTAGAAAAATGTTGTTTTTATTGTGCATTTCAAATAATATAAATCAAACTGCAGCTGGTCTGTTTTGATTAAGTAATAATAATAAAAATACACGTAACTAAAACACAATAAAAACATAACACAATAAAAAAACATGATTTATGAAAATTAATAAAAACGTGAGTTATCTCTTTTGCCAATGAACTTTTCATGTGTAAATGTTTTTCTAATCTAGCTTTAATAACTTTAAAAATAAATAAATTGTATTATCAGGATAACAATTTGAGACATGATGTAGACATGATGTGAGAACCTTCCAGAGTTAACATGATCTATGTCACAAATGAATTTCTATTCATTTTACCTTATTATGGTTTTTAAATCATTAGATTTTAGATAGGTAATTCTGCTGTATTTATCTATTTTTAAGGTTAAACAATGACATTGACATCATGTTAGAACCCTGGTATTAAAAACATGAATATTTAAGGAATAGGTCACCCAAAAAGGATCATTTTACACTCATCTTCACGTCATTTCAAACCTGTATGACTTTCTTTCTTCTGCAGAACACAAAAGAAGATATTTTGAAGAACGTTGGTAAACAACATTGACATTTGTGTTCCACAGAAGAAACTCATACAGGTTTGGATTGACATGAATAATGAATAAATTCGGGGGAATTGTCTTAGTTAAAATTCAGCACATAGACTTTAAACATACTTGTTGCCCTCAATCTCACAAGCGCCCCTCTCTGGTCACATCTCCTCGCATAATATCGCATGACAGGCGAAAGAACAGTCACCTTGGAAAACAAAAGGTAATAGTTGTTAATCACTTTAATGAGGCATGACAACATCACTGTCCATTCCTCACCCACAGCAAGGGAGCGTGATGGACCCAAACTAGATTAGTGATTAACTGTGTTTGTGGCACATTATATTTAGTGGCAGGGGCAGCACAAAGGTGTAGTGTCCCAGCGGCCTCCGCCTCCTGCTGGCCACGGATGCCCTAAAAGCTGGAGACATGGCTGGGACGCTTAACGAAGAGATGGGGGATGTCACCAGGCCCCCAGAGGGAAGTAGCCATGTCCTGTCTGGGTTCCCCACCGAGCTGCAAAATGAGCAAGCCTGCATGCACCTGAGCAAGCCTAGGAGTGGCCTCGGGCACCCGAGGAGCTTGCTCTTTCCTCAGCTTTTCTGTCCTGCTTTTCCGTTCTACAAGTCAAGTTGGGCTCTTGACAACCAAGACAGAAGCGCTAGTGCAAATCAAACCCACCACCTATAAATTACCACTTTAAACCTGTTCCTCTTTCACATGTCTCTCTACCCCTACAGACTCCCAATGCAATATAAACTTGGGGCTTTTGTGCCATTGTAACAGAGAGCATGACAAATGCGGAGGGTGGCGGAGCAGCGTGGACCCTCCAGCCGCGCTCTTCCCAGAGCCCGACGGGTCCGCGGTTAGGGTGGGGGGAAATGGGCACGCGGTGACTTTCTCAAGGATAATGAGCTGCTGAACGATGGCTAAAATGTTGCCGTCAACCTGCCCTTCTGCTACTGGCTAATTAGATAATTAGCAAGGTCCTAATTACGGGATCAAGGTGCAGGGAAACAATTAGCACGAAGTATTGCCACATAAAACGGAAATTTACGTTCTGCCAGAGCGTATTTAATTTCCTCGGTCTTCGCGAGCGCAAGCGCAAATCTTCTAGATATCCACATCCCCTCACGAATGTCGCTAATGGCGGTGTCATTTGTGAAAGGTTAATTTTGTTGAAAGATAACTAAGATTAGCACTGGGAAGCGTCAACTTCTGTGTGGAACGCGAGCATGTTTGAAAATACTGTGGTGAAAAAATCGCATATGCAAATGCATCGCTAAAGTAGCCCGTTGTGTTTGTAAATAATCGCCGATGGCCCTTTTCGGTCTCGTTCATTTCACCTCACCTTCCTGTTCTGACAAAAGAGGAAAACGAGAAAGAGAAATAGCGGAAAGAAGAAGACAAGCACATAACCGCATGCTCCCATAAATACAAAACACAGGCGAGAGAGTACAAGAGCGAGCGAGCGAGCGAGGGTGAGAAAATTGAGCCTAACAGCCTGATTCTTAACTATTATTTATCCATTATGGAGAGCGAATGGAGCCCGGGTGCTGCTCGGCGGCAGAGAATTAGAAAAGATTTGTGGGCATTACGAGGCTCTGTCCTCCCATCCGCAGCCTGTTCGGCTCCCAGGGGCCGCCGCCGTGCCGCTGCCTCAGCTTGTCTGATCATTTATCCATAATTAGAAAATTAATATTTTAGATGGCGCTATGATGAACCCATTATGGTGATGGGCCCCGATATCAATTATAACTTCAATTTCAATTTCACTTACAGCGCCGGCAAATAGAGCCTGCTGCTGCCGAGGACCGTGATGGGGCCGGCGCTCGCGGAGCGTGACGAATACAGATCGCTGCACATTAGGATGAGCAATTATTTGAACATGTATAAAAACTATTTACAAGCAATGTAATTGACCGGGGTCAGAAGGAGATGCCGGGCAAAGAAAAGGAAAAAGAGAGAAATGGACAGGTTGACAAATTTTTGTTCTGTAGCAACACAAGGATTTATTAATTTCTGCAGGCGTAATTGAATTTTTGAAGGGTTCTTGTTAAAATCGCAGCTCGGGCTGACCTCTCGCGGATCCTCGTGCTGCAGTGAAAACTTTTGGCGGGGAAATGCTGATGTATCTAAGAAGAAAAATAAATGTGTTATAAATGGAAGGAAAGCAAATGAGGCTGTTGTTTTTAAATCCTTTGGTAAAACTATTAAAATAGGCCTTTGTTTATTGTTATCTCTTGCCAACATTTCCATAATGATATTAATATTTAAAATATTAGCTACCGAGGAGTGGTTTTTATACCATCTATTCATTATTTTCATGTCTTGAGACACAACAGACGTAATGCTTCTCTAATTGGTCTAATTTTATAAATTAAAAACAGTGTGATTTAGCCCCTCTTATTATTTGCTCATGTTTAATAACACACCGCTTATTGCTCACAGGCATGCCATAGCTTCTCATTTATCAATGGGATTTGGCATCAGAGACTGAATATCCCTTGTAAAGGTTTATTGTGTGAGGCAGCTTTGCTCTCAGAGGGGGACTGATGTTGCTCTTTAGCGGACAAATCCCCCGTTTCTATCCAAATGTCCCCCACCTGGGGCCACGAGGAGCCGTATAACCCCCCCACACACACACCACACGCACACACTGGCCCTCGTGCACTTTGGCAGCCCAATACATGCACCTTGTTTTGCACATGTCAGTTTAATTGTTCACTGTCAGGGGCAGAACACCGGATAACAAGCTTAGCAAATGATGTCTGCTGTTGCTACACATTGATTAATATTTTACATGTTATTATCCTCTGTCCATTACAACAGCAAATTAAACTATAAATCACCCCTTCTGCCGGTGTCACCCAATCATAAATCGTCCCTCTTTTCCTGCCCGCGCTCGCCGCTGCGCGATGGCGCGCAAGGTCCCTCTCTTTCTCACAAGACAACAGCGAGAGGAAAAAAGTGCCTGTGTTGTTTGGTCTGAGTTATGGACCAGTCACAAGAACCGTATACATCAGGCAAGTGAGAAATGGCGAGTTTGTTCTTCTATAAACCAAAAGTAAAACAGTGTAAGATATTTGCCTTTTGTGGAAGGCGAAGTAGGAGATTTTAAAGAGCAGAACATGTGGTGTCAGTGTTGCAGTTAGTCGGATTGTTCAACACACCAAAATGAAGTCACATATTTGGTGCATAAAGGGTTACATTTCTTTATTTCTTCCCGTGTTTCTTCATTGCATTCAAGAGTATCCTCTAATAAATTGCACACAATTTAAGTAACGTGTTAAAGTGCACCCAAAAATACAATTCTGTCATAATTTCACCCTTTTCCTTTCAAACCTTTGTGTACCCATTCACTTCTATTGTGTAGACACAAAACCAATGCAATCAATGGGCACCGCCGTTGTTCGGTTACCAACATTCTTCCAAATATCTTCTTTTGTGTTCTGCAGGAGGAAGAAAGGCATACAGGTTAGATATGACAAGAGGGTGAGTAAATGATGACAGAATTCTCTTTAAGAAGTAAATAGGGCAGTTTTGATTTCCCATTAAATGTATTGTCTGTAACGGTTTTGGAATCGTGTTTTAATCTCTGCATTTGTGCCTTCATGCTTTTTATGTAATAAAAATGTAACATTGACAGGTTGTGAATGAATTTATTTGCATGTCATGTAAGCTACATCATTTCTGAAAACACAATTTCAGGTGGTCTGTGGCCAAGAATCTGTGGTGAGGTAAATGGAAATTCAAATGGTGTTGTAGATAAATAGTTTTCCCTGCCTCTTTAGGCCCCATTTTCCTCCGGATATCAGATGACCTTTCGCTGTCATCTCTTCCTTTATTTTTGCTAGCTGGCCAGCAAATCTTCTGGCCCCTGTCCCTCTGATGGCTGAAAATCAAATTATACAGTCGGTGTGCATGCAGAGACAGGGAATAGGACAGCCAGACAGCCATAATGACATGGCCAATTGCATTGTATCAGGTGACAAAGGGTCAAGAGGGGTCTGTGCGTGCGGCGGATAGGGGGCTTTGTTCACCAGGACGGCATTAAGAGAGTATTACACGCAGGGTCGAGTGACCGCAAAGACTGGGGCTGAATCGGGCCCACCCAATCATCAGTTTGGGAGATGAGACTGACACGGAAACTGACATTATCCAGAGAGGAAGGGGGGGTTCAGAGATCCAAATATGCCTAACTCGCCTCACATTGCCCGAATAGCCCCACAGCTCACCCTCTGATGGGCAACGGTGACCCCGCCAAATCCCATTTTAAGAAGGGCAGAAAAAGAACTATTCTCATCCACAACAGAACCCCCCACAACTCAGCCTCTATTCGAAGAAGACGCTCGCGTATGTATACGGATGCACAAGGCATCATTTATTTATTTATCTACCGAGCGGTTGTCGCTGAAGATAGCAATACTCAGTGGCTGATCCTCCTTAAGCCCTCCGGATCTAGAACAGATAAAGTCCCTCTGCGGCTTCCAATGATTTATCAATTTGCAATGTTTGTTAAGATGGCTTTGAGCTTTAATTCGGGCAGGGATTGGCCACCTGACTGCACCTGTTGCGAGCGAGCGCTCCACTCAAGGGTCGGTCAATGGAAAGCTCGGACAAAGTGCAGACGAGGGTCTGACCCAGGGCTTGTCCAATGGAGTGCATAGATCTGAGGTTAAGTTATCTGCCCGGGTCACTCTCCCTTACCTACCCTAATTACTGCACGCACATTACTACTCTATACCTCTCATTGCCCTGTGCTCGAGGGCATATTGGCCTTTTTCACTTACTGGTCATCAAAATCACAAATAAAGTGCAGTTTTCAATACTTCATGAATCGTGTGTCTGAAGCTGTAAAGAAAATGATAAGCTGTGCAGATTGCATTTTATTTTGTTTTATACTGTATAGGAAAAACTGAAAAAAATATGTTTGTACAATAATGTGCAAAAGTCATACTGTAGGCGGCGGCCTATAACTTTTTCATTCTCTTTATTGTGATGCAAACACAAATGGCTTCTTCAGGAAAGTCACAATTTAGTGTGACCTCCCTTGGCACTAAGCACATCTTGATCTCTTTTGGCAGATACTGTTATTCTACAATTAGGTTCTATTTCATTTAAGTTTAAGTTCCCGCTATTGCTCAAGTGAATGGAGAGGTTACACTAAATACTTGTCACTATAGCGTATAGAAGCTGTTATTCTGATTTGTTATTTTTTATTACTGTATACTAATTTTCCAGAAAATAAGAAGCATAATTGTGAAAAATAATGGAAAATATATATATATACCATTGAAATGTAATGCTCGTCTATGACTTAAGCACAGTACTGTATGTATACTATATACCATAATAGATAATATACATTGGTTACATACTGTAAATATGTTCACTGTTTACAGTCAGGATTTACATACTTTGCACATATATTAATTAGTATAGTACATACCATGCAATACATGTATTTTCATGCATAACTTTCACAGAAAAGCATTTTTTGTTTATATTATAGTGTAAATACTATCATAAGTTATTGTTTTATCTTAATTAGACCTAGTTTTACTTTACTTTTTATATTGTGTTGATCTAAAAGAACTGACACTGACATATATATAGTGTCAGTTCTTTACATCTATCTCAGTTGAAAAAAATTCTAACCAAATCCATTAGATGTGTGTTAAAATGATAGTTCACCCCAAAATGAAAATTGTTTTCATTTACGCACCCCTTTGTCATTTTAAACCCCATTCACTTGTATTGTGTAGACCCAAAACCGTTGCAAGTCAGTGGGTACGGCATTGTTTAGTTACCAACATTGTTCAAAATTCTTGTCTTACAGGTTTAAATAGTTCCAGTAAATATCAGTTATAGATTCCCACACAAGCAAATATTCCTAAAGATAGGCGGATGATAGACAGTCATTAGATGTTCCATTAGATGTGTCAGGCTGGCTCTTCAGTGACCTGGTGTAGTGACAAGCTGATGAGCTGGTGAGTGTTGAAGAGGGCAGACTGTCAGGCCCCTGTGCGAGGCAGCTGTCAAAGCCCCCGGCATGATTATACACCTGACCCCATCATCCCTGCCCGTTACCCGCCACAGACATTTCTGTCACTACGCCTGCCATTTTGCTTTCCAAGGTGCCAACCGGGGCAAGCGCGGCCACGTTTTAGTGTTGTTTATTGATTTCTGACCCCACGCTTAATAGTTTTCCCAGGCCCCCCAAATGGCTTTTGTAAGCAATAGGGTTTGTACATCTCTCCGATCAATACCTTTTATATTTACAATAAAATTGAAACGGCCTGCGAGCAGGCTGCTGGCCCGGCATTTGTCATCCCTCTGCAAGGGAAAACTATGTCATTATCTGAATTAAAACATTTATTTCTGATTAAGAGAGTGTCCTATCTCATTAATTTTTCCCTTTCCAATACGAGGGGAATGGAATCGTATTGATTTTCGCACTTTTTACACATCTCCACTACTAGGAAGATAATTGAGAAGTTAGCCAGAATAAATGAAGTTTCTAGTCTAGCACACAGAGCCAATATCTTGGAAATGTAAGGTGTTTTTGCAGCACAGGGCTTTTAATTTTGCTGCCTGTAAGAACAAGGGGGCTGAACAAATTGGATTAAGGTTTGGACGTGGCGCTGGGGAATAGGGGCCGATCTCACCAGGCAACAGGGGTAATAAGACAAGACTCAGATTGTCCCTGAGTCCAAAAAGCATTATCACAATAGGAAGTCTAGATTAAAGAACCCAAAGCCTATTAATGCAAAGTTTCACTCAATCTCACCCTCCCACAAAGCTTATTGTTGAGGTTGAATTGAGAGCTGCTGATCGATGTCTGAACTAGACCCTTCAATGTTGCTTGGCCATTGATTAGACATTACTAAACGAATGAGATGAAAGGCTTTTTAGTCTTCATTTTGGGTAAGTGATTTATAATCATTTTATGTGGCCAAATAGAGACTTTCATATTGGTTTTAGAGAGAAAACATGATCCTTTGGTAATTATTAGTGAGCCCAGGCGAGCTTTTAAAAAATTATTCTACTTTATATCATCACTAAAGCCTGTGAATATTGTTATATTATTTTTATTAAGTTTTATAATAAAAAACCAATACAAAATACAAATTAGTTTGTCCCTTTATACATAACCCAATTAAATTCCCTAAAAATCCACCTCCCGTTCTGCAAGAGAATATAAATAGAGCAAGAAATATATTTGAACATTTTGTTTTGTAGTCTTTTCATTTTTTTCCATTTTAATCCAACTAGATTCATATCATGAGACATACACAAAATGTTTAGGTTTATTTCAACCCAACAGTTGGATTAACTTAATGCAGCAAATGGTTTATATATGACCCACTGGTTGGGTTTGTCTGTTTTTGACCCAACGTTGGGTTGAAATAACCCAACCATTTTTCGAGTCTATGGACTGAAAATATGTACCGTGCCTAATGCACAGTTCCATTCACCAAATGCATAAATGCAAATATACAGCTGAAAAACCAAAATGTTGCAATTCACTGAGATAGGAGATGGCCAGGCCGGCGCATACCTGTTTGCAACCTGGCCACAGCTCTGGGATAGAGAGAAAATGTTGTCTGACTTTGAAAGGGCATCGTCCATCATGACTTTTCTCAGACTGTCGGCTAACCAATAGACAAATGGATCGGCGGGAACCCCCCACGTCTTGTCTCCCATCTCTCCTTCCTCTATCCACTGACCAGCTCGCTGGCTAGCGGGCCGGACACCTCTGCTGCAGGCGAGCAGCTGATCAGCCAAGTATCAGGAAAGCTGCCAGCTAACTGCTTTAGAAACAGGCCTGACAGCACATTAATTCAACCTGCGGAAATCACTGCAAATAGGCAGGAGACATTGTGTCCACCGAGAGCAGGGAAATGAAGAGAATGAGAAAGAGCGGTAGAGTTTGGAAGGGGAGAGATAGGTAGAGAGTGAGAGGAGCCTTTTAATGAGCTGCTATAAGTTACTCTGTCTGACTTGACCATTAGGAGACTGTAATGCGCAATTGGTTGAGAAAATGTGTTGCAACTGTGATAGGCGCCCATGCCAAAGGTGGTTTAAATCACGAGGGACATGTTGAGTGTTTCGCCGGGGTGAATTACATTCTCGGGCTGTTTTATTGCTGTATTTAAGGTTCTGTTGAGAGTTAGACTGATTGATTTGACACCTCGGAATTTGCATCCCTTTATCAGTACCATAAAACATGTTAAAAGATCAGTTTGATAAAACAAGTTGCTGTGAGTGATCAGCGGTTGCATGTACTCTGAAAGTTAGCGGGTCCTTTAGCTGTAATATCAAAAGCATTGTTTCAGAAAGAATGCATTTACTTTATGCTTTGTAACTGATGAAACAATTCAGTCAGTATTGATGATATCAAGGTTATATTTTCACAGAATGATCTTGACATTGTGTATGATGATTTTATATCAAAAACAGTAAATCACAGAACACAAAAAAAACACTAGGTAACATATTATTGCTTTTTTGTTCAAGTCAAGTAAATTTTTACAGAGATTTGTACTATTTGCATTGCATCAAAGCAGCTGTACAGGGAAATGAACTTTTTAAAGTTATTTTATTAATTATAAGTCCTAGAAAGACAGGAAGTGATTGGGAGGAGAAAGGTGAGAAGGGACCGGACTCAAACTTGGGTCTCCCAGGATGCAGTTGTGCCACATGTCTGGAGCACTGTCCACACAGCCACAGGCTCCGACGGGAAATAAACTTTTAAAACAAACATAGAAAAAATATTGATATTGCCACAATAAATATTATTAAATAGAGAAAAGTACAGAAACTCAAACACATGCACATTCATGTTATACACGCAACATATACAGGCATTATCAACTGCGTTATGGAGAACAAAACACGTGGTATCATTGCAAGTCTTTAAAAAGATTAGCAAGGGATAAGTTAAGAGAATATCAACACTACTTGTATGAATTGTCTGTGGGTTTTAAACAGACTGTTATATTCATCATAGATCCATTTTGTATGCATATATCAAATTGTATGTGTCAGTGATAGTATCTATATAGTTTATTTGTTGATTTTTGACCAGATTGTTATATTTATAGCTCTTTTTAGTCCAATTTGTGTCAAATTTATGTAGGGTGTACATTAACAATGGTATCTGCATGATAAATGTATGTAAATGAAAAGTCATAACAGGTGTTATTATTGAGTCACTCAATTTATACAAACTAACTGTAAATTATCAAAATATTATATCATATCAAAGTTTAAACAACCAATCCATGTATTGTTTAAATAAGAAAGCCTTGAATTTCCCAATGAGAAATAACTTTTTGTTGGATTTACCTGTGATGTGACACATCCCATTTCTTCATTTACTAATACATCCTCAGTGGAGAAAAACAGTTGGAAGCAAACAGCTTTATTTGCTGTAGCATTTCTATGCATGGAGTAATCTGAGGGGGAATACTCCAAAGACTGGGAACATTCATCACAAGCAAATCTAAACATAGATGAAAAATTACAGGATTAGCAATGACCTTCCAACCAATCAGCCACCGTAATTACACTCGTTTATTATCGCCTGCAGAGACGGAGGAATACAGAGATGACCCTTCACCAAAACAAAATGTTTATAAATGGACAAGCCAAAGAGGAATGCTTGGGGATTCATTTCATAAGGCACATTGTGAAAAGCCGAATATTTACGAGTGTGTTTAATTTATAAAGGTGTCTAAACGAATAATTACAATTCAATTTATCTTATGAACTAAAGGTTGAAAAGTTGAATCTGAAAGTGCAAATATATTGTGTGAGCTCTCGCATTTATTCATTTTAGATGTCAGATATAATTATGATTTATGTCAGAGATGTGTCATAGTCGATTTCTGTTGTTTCAAACATAATTGTGTGTATTTTTTTATGTGTTTGCCATACTGTCAACAAACAATCATTCAATATATTCAATATATTTACATTTTTTCAGTGTAGTCAGTATAGTCAGAGATGTGATGTAATGCATATGCTTGTGATAAAAAGATGTGGGCCCAGACTGGGTCGTATCTCTGTCCCATTGCTTATACATGTGGATGTTTGTATTTACAGTGTAAATGAGTTGCTCTCTCTCTCTCTCTCTCTCTCTCTCTCTCTCTCTAGGGCCAGAACACCTATCAATCCCATTGTCAAATACACCCTAAAGCTCCAGCCACCTCGTTGGTCTGTAAATGGCTTTTCCACAGGTAGTAGAATAGTCTTTTGTTGTGTATGTATGTGTGTGTGCGTCCCCTCCTGCCTTTTGTACCCCACACCCCTCCCTCACCTGTCATTATACCACGTTCATCGACAGAGAAGTTATAGTTGGCAAAAAACCTATCAGGTGGGCTGGACAGCGGATAATTGAGGTGATGATCGGAGCCGTTCAAAGACAATTGATAGTGATGGAGTCAGGGTTAGCCGTGTGCAAGGATCCCAGCCTGCGGAGACCCCCCTTGCCCCGGGAGCGGCACACAGAATATGGAATAACATATACGCTGCGAACGTGTGTCAGGCAGTCTGTGGAACACGCCGGGCTTTAGAGGCGTTCGGCCGAACTAAGTCCTCAATCAGCCGACAGGGATATTACGAGAGGCTTCGGTGAACCCTGCGAGCATGAGAGAAATGACCCCGCCGCCATATATCTGTCTGATCCATCCATTTGACAAGTTGCCAAACTTTTCAAATACCCCCTAAGCCGTTAAAGCAAAGCAAGCAGGGTAGTGATATTTCATAAGCGTCGGGCTGGTTGAGGTGGGACACGCAGGAAGTCATTACTTTTTTGCCTCCCAGTGAAGCCTTTGTCTGGATTGGATGTGTCAAACTGAGATATCTTAATGACTTCCACACACAACTCCATTTCTTTTGTTTTGATCCCACAATTGCACTTCGCAACCTTTATCCCTTCCCGCCAGAGAATTAATGTAATGTAAATCGCCTCTTTTTTCAAATCTGAATACTTCTGGCTATTCTTCAGTATGCATGTACCATCTCGTGATGTCTGTGCTGGGATCAATGAAGCTCTTTATGGAGTATATCAATAACTCAATACTCCGAGCATCAGTGACCAAGGTGCCATGCCCTTTGGGCCCCGCTATAGCATTAGACTGGCAGCACGGGACGTGAATGCGAGAGAGAACTGGACGGCTCGTCATGGCCTTCCATACCTCAGCATCTTGTCACGGTCCCGACAGTTGCAGGTGAAGGGGTTGAACCGGGGGCCACAGGTTGCCGCTGTCAGCATGCAGCGACAACACCGTTGCTCTGTGATAATCCTCTTCTCTGTGCAACTCCTTCTGTAGAAAAAGACTGCCAATGTCTTGTCAGCCACCCTTAAGCCTTGGCGTCCGGAGTTTGAGCTGTGAACAAGGCCCCCCGGGCCCTGCTGGGACCACCTTTTTGCCCCTTAGTATTGACCCGAAGTGTCATCATGGCCCAGTGGTGACCTCAGCTCACGGGCCAATCTATCGTGGATCATGAGTTCAAATGATTTTCCTCCCCTCTCCCGCCCCAGTTTTCCTAGTGAGCTGATTGCTAATGACAACATTAGAAAGGCCAGAATGGAGATTCCGCAAACAGTTTGCATCTTGGATTTGCAATGGACAAGGCTGTCTACGCTTAAAATGAAGTGAAGCGAGCGTAGTAGTGAAATTGAATATTAGGTGACGATAAAGTGTTGAGGGGCTGAATTATTTGACAGTTTACAGTTACATTCGGCGGCTTTCTTAACATGTTGCTTTATTGATGAGTTTCTTTCTGTGTTTCGAGAAAAGATGGTTTACATTTGGGTTGGAGCGCTATATGGTTCACATACTATAATAGGAGTTTTATAAAGCCCTGCGCTTTTCGCATTCCGAGACTGATTGCTTTTCATTCGCCTTACAGGGACGTACGTATTTGTAAGCCGTGATGTAACAAAAAGGAAAACAACTGCATGAATCAGCCGAGTGGCTATAAGGCGATTGGATTGCGCGATGTTGATGATGATGAAGATGGGAGAAATCAGGTTATTCATCCAACCCAACGTTATCAAATTGGTTCGGCCACGACGGAGCATCTCGCGAGCCGGGCTGCGTGGCCCGTTCCTGCATTTAAATGGAAATTTTTGGGGTTAACCCCCAAGTCCACCTCTTGCCTGCCTCGTTCTCAGCCGGCTCCATGGTAAATATTCCATTAATCAAAAGTTACAAACAGACTTTGTACTGTCATAACTCTTTGCCATGGCTTTCCTGTTGATTGATTCCTATACACACATACTGTCTGATTACCATAATGTGTTCTTGTGGTGAAAATTCCAGTCGGAGGTTCGGGGGTGGGGTGGGGGTGTTAGGGAGGAGAGGAGCGTGGCAGAGCGCCGGGGGAAGTACATAATAAATGGTGCTGGCTCCTCCTCATCGGGAGTGATTTTAATCCTATGCTCCATCACTGCACATGGTGAGTAGAGTCTTTGGGGTTTAGGCTATCAGTTATGAGCTTATGTGTGCAGGCAGACACAATCATTTCGCTGATTGTCACCAGTCCCAAGCAGTGACACCAGGAAGTGATCCATCAGTCTATTTCCTGTGACATGGGGAGAAAGATGACGAGGGCATCATTGACTTATGCAGAGAACCTCCTGCTCTCTATTCCATGACTCTTTTTGCATGCTCCAGGGAACGCGTTTTATTCCACACACTTAACCTTCCCCGTTACGCCATTTTTCTCCGCGACTATTGATTGATTTCTTCTGATTGACCCCAAACAGGTGCTTTTGATATTGATCGCATTTACTATGTCCGAGAAGTGTTTGCTACCTTCATTTATTTTCAGGTGTTCAGGTAAGGAGAGGCAAGCAGTATGTGACAGCAACCTGATGATATAATTTTGCTAAAGTTAAAAGATATCAGTTTAATTGAGTTTGCATAAAGCTGTCAATTATAAAAAATTAATAAAAAGTCATTTATAAAGTCAGGCTAGAGCAAGTGCATCAATTTCTAATTTTCAAAATGTTCATAAAGTTCCTTAAGTTGATTGACATGAATTCATGTGGTAGCTAATTTGTATGAATTTGCACGATTTGAGTCGTACAAAAACGTACGATTATTAGGAAAAAAGTCATACTGAAGCCCAACCCCACAACTAACGTCTAACGTCACTGCCGCTAAATCACATCGTACTATTATGTACGAATAAGGTCGTCATCTCGTAAAATAGTTAGGAATTCCTGTGAGACCCTATATTTGCCAAAATGTGCTACCAGTTTGAACATTTTGATTCTGAAATATAAAAAAAATCAAGTTTGTCAGCGTGACGCTATTGGTGACAATTAATAAACATGTATTTTAAATATGTACTACGTAAGATGTTTTTTTTACAGAAATTAACCCAGTTTTTATTATTTGGCATATAGGCGGTTTCATCGCATGCACGCACTGGCCCCAAGTTAATTCCCGGTCGGTGTTCGGTTATATATATATATATATATATATATATATATATATATATATATATATAACAATTTATTTTTAATATTAATTTTTTATTGTATATTCATTGTTAAATTAATTAAAATTCAATTCAATTATACAAAATAAAACTAAACCTTTACTGCTTTTTTCTTATGTGGTTGCCGCTGAAACCGTCGATACAGTACATGCGAAATTCATGTTTAAAGTAATGTTTTTAGCATTTAAAGTAGCGTTTTTAATATTTTTGGTAAACAATTGATATATTTAAGCATATTATTTATGCATAATCAATGATATTTCATTATTATTTTTTGTGTACATAATACAAAAAACCCATTGTAATTCATACATATTTTCATACATATTTCTCCAAAAAGCATTGACTCCTATTTTTCCTAGGAACGTAAACCGGAGTCACTTCTCTCCAATCTGTGAGTGTAGGACAGTGACTCTATCAATCTAGAGCTGTTTGGAAGATTGCCTTATCTGCCGGTCGGGCGGTGTAATCTGTCTGGCCCTCATTGTGCACCTGACCAGCCAAGGGCTCATTACTGGCTCAATCGGTGTTGTATCTCGCCCTAACATTATCCCAGCTCATCTGTAAACAGGGTCATCCATCACACACATGCGTTCTGCTTATCCAAACAGATAAGGAGTATGTTCTAATAATTCGCTCATCTGTGGGAACGGAGGCGATGATGATAATGCTCTCGATACAATTGTGTCCTCCCCTGGCTATCTCTCTCACTTTTTCTCTCCCGTGTGCATTTGTGCTTCTCGTCCTATCATGTTGGAGGAAGTCGTAATATAGTCTTGATGTAAGTTTATTAATCATGTAGTCCAATGTGACACCAGGCGGGCAGGAAATGGATTGTAATGGGATCCCTTCATTTCAATGTTGGGCTGCAACAGACTGCGCAGGATAAATATTGTAATTGATGATTGCGATGAAGAGCACAATGTTGTCTGTTGTTTACCTGATTGTGATCAAAAGCGTACTATTGTGTTGAATGAAAAGCAAGAGCGAGTAGGTGGGAGCAGTAGCTAATATTGATGTCTGGAGGGCATATTTGAACAATATTTACTTTGAATGCCCCTTAGGTTAAATTGAACTATCAGGTGTGGTACAAAACTTGAGAACATAATAATTATTGAGAACATTATTGGCACCGAACTAGGGAATATGGGATGTATTCTAATATATAAAAATGCATTGAAATGCATATAAAAGTTCATAAGAAATAAAGCAATGACTTAATATTTTTGGTAATTTTTTAGGTATTTTATTCAGAATACCACGTTTTTACTCCAAGTATAACAATCTTTAATAATATATTTTTAAAGGGAAAATTGTCATTTTTGGACATTTCTTCTGGCCACTATTGCATAACAGGTAAAAAATACTGTAGTGTACAAACCAATTTGTATAGACAGTTTCATCGGACACCTGGCCCAAAGTTAACTTCTGATTTGTATTTGTTAAACTAGTCTGGCTAGTGGCTAATAATATAACTATTTATACTTCATTTAATTTATATTCATATTTTGTGTATTAATTGTATTAAATAAACAATTTGTTGAATGGGTCATGTAACGTTCTATTGCTAACCCAAAATATAATACTGGCTACTGTGGCTAAACATACTTTTAACTTAATAACTAATGTAATTTACTTAATGTTTTTTCTTTTGCTTGTTATCAGAAATAATCTGCAGGGAGATGTGTACCGAAGTTAGGTTTTTGGCCACAAAAGCGTGCATGCGCAGTAACATTTGTTTATGTTGTTGCTTTGAAACCATCTATAGTCTTGCTGAAATTATTTTACAATTCTTTTATAAACCAATTTGTGTAGTCTTAAACCGAAATATGTACATGTAAAAATGGTTTAGTTTTCTTTTATTAACCTCTACTATATCGTCTATCCCTGATTCTTTAAAAGACGTTGATTTAAGCAGAGTTGATCAATTCTCATCTATTTTCATGGTTTTTAGACCACCGCTTTGTCTAGAGGAGCAAGTTCACAATAACAGAACAACATTTTTTGTTTGTTTTTGTTGCCTTTTTCTCCTTAGAAAGAAAATCAATGGATAACTAATTGAATAAACATTAGGCTGTGGTTCCACCCCACAATGAAACTGATGTGATCTCTGAACTCAGCCTCAATTGTGTCCAAACAGCAGATGCTCGAACAACAACATTTACATCAAGTGGAGCTGCAAAAAGTGGAAGGGTCACGTATCTTAGTACAGGGTTGTAGCTATGAATTCTGGGCCTCTTGATTGTGTATTTCACTGAGTCGCTAACCAAAATTGAAAACAGGGCTGTGTACAGATGGTGTATGTGTTCTGATGATTCATCTAAGGATGCTTACAGGGGAGGTTACAATTTTGATGAATTTTTGTTGAAGCCTGTGATGCATTGCGTTGTAATTATTTTGCTAAAATCATTCCAAACCTGTATGATTTTCTTTCTTATGCAGAAGGTATTTTGAAGGGCATTGGTAACCAAACAAAATTGGCCCCCATTGACTTCCATTGTATGGACACAAAACCACTGAGACATTTCACAAAATATCTTCTGTTGTGTTCTAGATATATACATTTTTTTAAACTAAGCAAAAACCGTGTATTAATAATGTGTGCTATAAACCATTACATCACCACTAGATGCATGTTGTAATGTACTGTAAAATCAAAATATTGATTTGACATTTTAAATAAGTTAATGGAGATTTAGTTAGAGACCGGTTTACTACAGTAGCACCCCCCTACTTAAAAAAGTTACATCCCCATATGAATGTGATCCTATTAACGGAGAGTACTAATGGAAATTTCTTTTATAAATATGTATGTGCCCAAGTCACAACATTATAGAGGAGGGGAGAAAAACAGGGGAGACAATGCTGAACGATGAAGATGAAGCCCTGGAGAAAAGAGTGTTCCCAGCAGAAAATTGGTTTAATTAATAGCACATTTTACATAATGATTACAGTGTAATTGCGCCGACTAGCAGAGTGTCATTAAATATATCCTTGCTCCTTTACAACACCCTCGGGCGAAAAATAATGAGTTACATTGGAAATCACTATGCAACAGGTTCATAAATAACATTTAAGCCCATACAAGGCAAGTACTTATAAATAATAAATATTTGCCTTCTGTAATTGAACGAAAAATGACTGCCTTCCTCGCTCGTCTTTTTTTCACAGGCGTGCTGCTTTGTCCTGTTATGGCTGTAGAAAGGAGAATTTTCTCATTTTTTCTCCCCTTGTAAGTGGTGAATAATTTATTTCCCAGCTAATAGTCAACACTGTCAACGCAGGGTGTTTAAAATATACCTGTGTCCAGATAAATGTCACGGCGGCTGGGGAAGTGATTATTCCCCGCTTCCAGATATTTTGTTGGATGCAGGCCCTGTATACACTGTAGTAAATCACCCTCTTCCAATTACCTGCCTCCATAAAACAAGCCCGTATTCAAATTAGCTCTAAACCGGAGCCCAGAGACGAGGTTCAGTGCGGTTATAACTGTCAAGGGAGGCGGATCGAGGGGTGCAGCCTGAGGGCTTGTCTAATGTTGGGATGCTGTGGAAGACGGGTTGGGGGTCTGGGGACCAGATGTAACTTTGAGTGGATGTTTAAGGCAGATGGCTGGAGATTTCTCTTCCTATGTTATCTTTTCCAAGTTTTGGAATGAATTTAATGTTAGCATTATGTTGTGAATGAGTTCGGAAAATATGACATTGTATAGAATGGTTTAAATCCAACCGTGTTAAAAACATGTTTAAGGCACTTTCTAAAGAGAGTTTTTTTCTGTGAACATTACATTACCGACAGTCAGTAATGTTTTCGGAATTGCATCTATTTGCATGGACAGTTAAGACTGTTTCACATTCAATGCATCGTTGGTTCACAGCCATGGAGCATTTCTCCCAAATTCTAAATGGAAAATATCGTTTTTTATTTTTAGAAAATTGCAGGACAAACTGGTTAAAATAAAAAAAGGAGCAAAGTTTATATTCATGTTTAAGCAACACAATACTAATGTTTTTACATGTACGTTTGGATCAGTTTAATTATGAATATAAGATTTAAAAAAAGCTAGATTTTTTTTACAAATTTCATGCATCTTGGAACCCTCGTAGTCTTTCACATTGATTTTTGAGGTTTGTTACTGTTAAAATACAATAGATACTGGACTGGAATTGCGATAATACAAGCAGAAATGATGAATAATAGCAAAATTAAGGTGGTCTCTTATCTTTATTCTGCAGCTGTATATAATTTTGTGAATTTTATTAAATGTACTTTATTTGTTGCAAGTCCAGGACAACCCAAGGCATTTTATATAAAAACACAACTAAATGCCATAGAAGAACCATATTTTGACTGTATGGTTCCATAAAGATGGAAGAAAGTTGTAGTTCTTATAAGAACTTTTAAATGAATGGTTCTTTATATGGCATCGCTGCTTGTGAAGAACCTTTCCATCTTTATTTTTTTAATAGTGTACAGTTTACACTCTTCATCAACATGTATTGTAAAGTCACAGAAAATAGTCACTGTAACCGCTGCCCATAAAAATGACTACTGGTTATCTACTGATAATCTCGGGCAGGCTAGATAGAGAAATATCACCTCATTTGAGCGCTCCATCACCAAAACAATCATTACAAACAGTGTATATTTTGCATCCTCTCCTCTGTGGCTCATTCTACCCTCATCTTCCCCAGCTGATGTAATAAACACCTGACCGTTTCATCATCATGCATGTAGATCGCATGTGTTGGATTCGATCAGCTCGTGGATGAAAGGATCTCTTTTTCCTGTCTGTAGCAAAATGTATTACACACACTTGGCCACCCTCAACCCCTGTACACGTATCTCACGCGCAGACTCTCGCCGGATGCATTTGCACGGAGTGCATCAATGACAGATGATGCGAAGACGTCTTGTCAAGGATCAGAATTGTCATCGAGTCGGGCAAACCATTCCACGCAAGACTCATCCCGGTGCGCAATCAGGCCTTAATCTGCAAATACATCAGCTTATGACATGGAAATTTCCCCAGTACCTCTGCTTTCATCTGTGTAGACAGTAATCACAAAAGCAGACGAGCCTTGCGGAAATGTATAAATAATTTTCATTCCAACATATTAACAGTCAAAATACGAAAATCCATCACGGCGCTGGTGTGCGAAGGATTCTTAAGAAGCAATCAGGACGGCGCGGTCGTGTGTTCTTTGTCTTTCCTGCCTGAGAGACAAGGTGCAGATTACTTGCGCAGCTATCTTTTGCATAATGGCCTTCTTCCACCCCCTACCACAGACCGATGGCGCATTTAAACTTTCGCTGGCAATCCATTACGTTTACCAATCCCTTGTTCTTTAATCTCATGCTTCCCTGGAAAGGGAACCTAGACGTGGGTTTAAAGACCTTTTTATGAAGGCAAGCATGCAGGGCTCCGTTCATCTTAGACAAAAAGGCCTGACACATTTATGTTCCATGGACAGGTTATGTCCCGCCATCTTAAAGAGCAAAAACTTGCCATTTTTACCTGATTGGTAAAGAGGTGACAAGGATAAAGAAGGGCCGGGTGCCAAGGCCATGCTGTCGGTGAGAAACTGACCAAGCGGATGAATCGTTTTAGCATAGGTGATCTAGTTTTTAAAGAGGAAACATTATAGTTCGGTTCCAAAACCTGAGATGCCTCATTGCTTACTGCCTACAGTAGGCAGTGACATTTGAGTTCAGTGTTGCTAAGCCAACAGCAGTATATTCAAAGTCTTTTTTATTTTCATTCAATTATTATAATACTTGACAGTATTAATTAGTACATGTATAAAGTACATTGTTGCTCTTCATCTACCATCTTGGATGTGGTTTTTCCTCAGAGCATTTATTATACATTGTTTATTGTAAAAATATTATATTTTGCCTCTCTTTGTGTGAGCTATTTTGTGTGGATATTTATATTCTTGTCAGCGTTAGCTTAGCAACAAGCAAACAAGTTTAACTCTACTTAAATTAGTTAGAAAGTAGCTACCTATGTAGGCAGCATGACAGCTCACTAGGATTCAGGTTGACCACAGCCCACGCTTTGAAAGTTTTATTAAATTGCAAATAAAGCCTGGAGCAAATCGGAAAAAAAACAAGTTGTGTCATATCTGTTCTGTCCCAATGGCTCTCGCTCTCTTTCTCTCCCCTGCCCTTTCCAGTGCGCGAGGGCGCCCAAGAATTATTGCTCACTGAAGTGCAGTGGCAAAACCTGGGAGATTCATAGATTGTGGGAATGATAAAGTCCGGCCCAGAAGAAGTGCTACCAGTGCAATAACAGCCTGAGAGGGTCACAATAAAGTTTAGTTTAATGACAAGAACAAATAACTTCAACATTTGGCTGGAGTGCTGAACCTTGCACCGCGGAGGCTCACATCTGATATATCAGCGGGCAACTAGCCGTGACTCGGGGCCGATTGTGCGGGCCTGCGTTCACGGGGGCCCCCGGTGATACATGTGGCCGACGTGGCAGGTGTCCATTTTATAGAGTTATTTAGTGAAAAAAGGCTGGATGCTCGGTCCGGTGACCAAGCCTGCGATTATTGTTCCCGTGCAGCTGACACATTCAACAAACCCTCCCCACGCACCCCTCCCTCTGCCCCAGCCAGAACCTCTGACTTCCATATAGCTACTGTTAGCATCCGAGCCTGCACTATAGCAATAACAAACCTGCCATGGGCTAAAGGCTGGACTGAAGCCCAGTAGCTCTGGTGAATTTATTTTCAAGCCGTGCTGCAGCAATTGCTGTCTTGTCAAATGGCTGTACATCCATCAGAGCCCTTTCCACTTGACTCACCAAACAGAATTAAAAGACTGGACTTGTTGTAGACGATTACACAGACGGACAGTTTTCACACCACCGAACAAAATGATATTTATTTCTGTTTTATTGGTTTGCAGATATTTTCGTATGAAGATGCACAGGTGTTTCGTAAGTTCTCGGGGTGTAGTGTCTTGGTGTACAATGAGAGGCTTGGGTTGTTTGAAGCACATTTGTCTGCTCTTTGTGATGACCAGCAGGAGTGTGCAACATCGGTTCAGTCTCCCACACTTGTGTCATTAACATGATGCCACATAGATCATCCTTAATACATATCTGCTTGGGCAAGAAATTGGGCTACTTATCACAGCCGTGACAGTGTATGTGTGTATGTGCTTGTGACACAAAGACCTGTTGTGTTCCTGGGAATGCAGGTTTGTATCTGGCCTGGGTGATGGCTCTATTCTGTGATGCCATTTAAAAACACCCACACAAAATGATTTTTTTTTTAAGAAAAGTAAATAAATCCCATACATCCATTTCCATTGCTGGCCTATTTTCTCTGTAACGGTTTCTCATAATATTGTAAATTTATCCCACTTTGAAATATTTCCACTGTTGCAGGCAGTTTTATGCATTTATATTGATACATTTTTATGACGTTAAACTTAAATTTAGCAATTTTAGTTTTGGAACTAAAACTTGTATTATTTTTTGTTATAATAATGTGCCACTAAACTACAATCATATTTTCATTTATTAGTTTGTTTATTTATTTGTGTATTTATCTTGAACCTCCTGTCTTAAAAACATCACACTGCATTAAATAATATTAATAACTAAGGGCTGATTTTAAAGCACCCCAAAAATGAAAATTCTTAACCAAACAACATGAACGTCATACAGGTTTTGTATGACATGAGGGTGAATAAATAATGACAGGATTTTAATTCCTTTAAAGGGATGAAAAATGAAAATTCTGTCATCATTTATTCATACTCTTGTCGTGTCAAACCTGTGCGGCTTTCTTTCTTTTGCAAAACACACAAAAAGATATTTTGAAAATTGTTAGTAACAGAAAAACGTTGGTTCCCATTGACTTGCATTTGTTTTGTGTCCATACAATAGAAGTGAATGGTGACCAACGGTTTTTGGTTACCAACATTTTTCAAAATATCTTCTTTTGTGTTCTGCAGAAGAAAGAACGTCATATAGGTGTTCTGTAGTTGTTCATAACCATCTTCTCAGCGAAATATTGAGATGCTTTAAGTTTTAAAGCTCTTTCAGCTCCACTTCCCACTACATTTTCAGTTTACACAAGCTTGAGAGACCCATTTAGTCTCTCTATTGTCCAATATGGCCAGCATGCTAATCCTTTTGCTAGTGTATTGTTTGAAGAGAATAGAGGACACAAAAGAGGGACAAGTGGTGACAAATGATACACCCTCAAAACACACTGCCAGACACGGTTGCCAGGAACACAATATAAGCAGTGAAAGGAGTTGGAAGCAAACATAGATGCGCGAATCGATCACGACTGTCAAGACATTGTTAGCGTGAAACATTAGCATTCGCGATGCGCAGCGACCATCGACGGCCTGTTCTGAGAAGAAAACCGAAATCTGGGTGAAATTTTGCACCAACAAACAACACGCACGTAGTGGGAAATCGTAGCGCCGAGGGCGGTAGATAACCTTGGCGAATAAGTGCAGCTAAAATGTTATGCCTGCTCTTGACAAGCCGAGGTAATGATATGCCTCAGGGGACTGTTCAACATAGAGGCTGATTAGCGATCAGTGTTATAATTAAGAGTAGCTTTGACACAGGCAGTGTTCCAGAAAACCCTCTGAGCATGTCCCCGCCCTCCGCCGGTGTCCTATCCTTGCCTCCATTCGTTCCCCGCCTCTCTTCTGGAGGACCCTCGGGACCACTTCACAAGGCTGTTTATGGTACTATCCCATTATCTGACAACAAAAGGCAGCGGGGCCACACAGGCCCCCGCCAGCTGTGCCGGAGAGCCTTGGCGTGCGGAATCGGATCGGGGGCGCCTCTCCAACGCCGATAAAGAGCAACTTGAGTTTAAACAAAAAAGTTACACCATATTTGCTCAGACTAACTATGATGAAAGGCAATGAAGACAAGGGGTCCTCATATAGGTATCAATATAAATATTACTGGAAGGTCAATTAATATGTAAATTAACTCCTCCATTTAATTAGCTATTTAACTATTTTCCGAGGCATGGACATATTAAATCATGCTTAAAGACCCCTCTAACTAGCCTCTTGACAATAGTGTGAGGGAGTCACAGGCTCATAAACCACCGGCTTGACCTATAAAGAGCCCCGAGTCTGCTAATTCCATCTCGGGCTAATTTTATTACTTGCATAAAATAACCATAGTGCTGCTTTGTGGCTGTAAAGAGGATATGGGTGATAAAACTAGCTGGAGGAAGCATCTGAAAATCTCCTCTTTACCAGTGTTCTCATTTATTATTCTATTATTCTTTGCCAGGTACAGAGCCCATGTGAAAGACAAATGACCTTATTATATTAAATAATTTGTGAGGATATTAACAGTTAATCACACATAAACATCATTTAAAAGGTATTGATTTTGCCACACTCTCAACAGCTTGTAAAATTTATGTCCAATAACAAGATAATAGATAATCAGCGTGACTAGGTCAGACGTGTAGGGGACGAGGCAAAGGTGAGCTCAAGTACCTGCCGTGAACTCTGTTTGCCGCCTCACGCGTGTCTCTGCGGCGGTAAACAAATGCGTGACCTTGCCGGCTTCTCTGATCCCAAAAGCAAATGAGAACTCTTGATATTTCGTTTGTGACTCATAGACTGCAATGAGATTAAATGGAGCTCAAATGGGATAAAAAAGGGATAGTTCACCCAAAAATTAAAATTCTGTCATACTCACTCTCTAGTTGGTTGAACACAGATAAAATATTTGGACGAATGCTTGTAACCAAACAGTTCTTGGACCCCATTGACTACCATAGTAGGAAAAATAACAATGGTAGTCAAAAGTGCTTCAGAACTTTTTGCTGCCCTATATTCTTCAAAATATCTCATTTTGTGTTTAACAAAACAAAACATTTTTCTATTTGTTCTACTATGGTAGTCAATGGGGTCCAAGAACTGTTTGGTTATAAGCATTCTTCCAAATATCTGTGTTCATCAGAACAAACTCAAACCAATTATTATTTTTATTTATTTGTAAATATCATTTGGTTTGCGTTTCCACTTATTCTGCAGATTTAGGTTTTAAATGTATACATAAGGTGTGCATGTAGTGTGTGGGTTGCCTGCAGTTATTATATTCACTGCAGGTGCTGAAGATGTTGTGGAGAGATCCGTCTCTTTACAATAATGCATTAACAGCAGGTAGCAGCAGAGGACAACAGCAGACATGCAAATCTGTCTTGTGTCCCTTTGGGGCCAGCACAGCAATGAAGAGAATACAGGTTTGCCTCTGGTCTCTGAGTTAATCTCAGAGTGTAGAAATGCGATAGATCCAATCTGAGGTGTTGAGAATGATGGACATAATAGACTATTTATTATAAAGCGCTGTAATTTTATTTCCTGCACTTTAATATAGTTCAAAGAAATAAGTAATATGGTTTTTGTTTGTTTTAGTGATTATTGCTGTTAAACAGGTCAGTTGTTAGTTGCTCAAAATGAAACTATTGTAATGCTCTTAATGTGAAGGCAGGTTCTTACCTGCGATGTGTGTGTGAGTGTGAAGATGACACTGGTCTGGCTGATTGATTATGACAGCGCTATCTTTTATTAGCCTTGTGCTTCTTATTAAAATTCTATCTTACAAGGGAAATGCGGGAGCTTTGGCTAGATTAATCCAGTAGATTTATTATTTTAGCACATATAGATCTAGGTAATTAAGGGAGATAGTGTGCTTTTGACAGTTATGTTGAATCATGTGCTAAATTTCATTTCGGCCTTTACCCAAATAAAAGAATTATTATATTCCAAAATTATATGTATTGGAAATTATAGTTTTATTGAATTAGTGTGACAAATTAAATAATAATAATAGCAATGCAATTCATAATATTATTATTAACAACAACACATTATTATTATAACAAAATAATGTTTGTAATTTGCTGTTATATTATTATTAATATTATTATTATTATTATTATTATTATTAACAATAGTAATAAAAAAATAAAAAAAGTTTGTTATTATTATTATTATTATAAAATGTGTTATTTATTGTTATTATTATTATTATTTGGACAAAACCAACCAAAAACTAATCTGCATAAAGAAAAATCCATACTGTTAACATTGTAGGATATAAATATTATATTTACTTGATGAAAATAGGCAGAAATATTACATTGACAGACCAAATTCAATACAGTTTTTTCCATCAGCAATGGGCAGGTTTTACAATCTTCTCAAAGCAGTGAATAGAAACCGGGCTAAATGAATTTGGAATTCACAAGGTTTGTTACAAGCTAGTCATTAAAATGAAATTGAATAAAATCATTCCAACATGTCAGGAAAGCAGATCATTGAATCAACTTAAATTTTATTTTTATTATGTTTTGCATTAAAACCTTTCAAATTTTCCAGTGTATTGAATATCTTGAAATATCCCATCTGTGACCTCTCATTCTCTTCTTTAACACTGCACACACATTTTATGAATGCACGGAGCACGTGTCTGCAAATTCACCAAACGCTTCCGAGTTTGTTTTTGACACACAGTCAGCCAGTGTGCGTTCACATTTCCCGTTTTTATGCCAAGCAGCAGACAGGCCGCTAAAGCCGTCAGTGGAAATTTTTAGGGCTCGGACGAGTGTAAAGACGGCAACTCTTTCTCTGCTCAGAGCCTGTGACCATCGCCGGAGCCCGGGAATCAATTCTCTCTGTTTACAGACCATTTCACAGCCCTTTACCTGCAACATCACTTGTGTCAGGCCCATAAATAGCCTTGGATATATAATGGTTGGATTAGCATAATGGTTAGAGCCGCAGCCCCTTGCCAGCACAAAAGGAAATGTCAACACGTCCCCCTTCTCCGCGAAAGCAATTAGGTGCCCATTATAGGGCCTCACTGGAAACATCATCAAGGTTAAAGACAAGTCCAACACCCCTCTGACCGCTCTTTTATTCCACTCTCTGATAGATGAGCCATAGAAACTGAAATGTTGGTAAACAGTGGCTTGGAGGGCTCTCTTTAAGATCAGCCCCAATCAGCCCATGCACTCAGCATCAGAGGAGTCGAGTTTGTGTGTGCGCGGGTGGATACGAGCGTTGTGCGGAAATGCGAGCATTTGCTTAACTACAGAGCAGGTTAGTGTGAGGAGAGAAAAGAGTAGAATGAGAACATCACATGGTCTGGATAAAAAGGATAACAGGGCAACATTTCTACCTCAATAGGTCTAAATTAGGCTTAATGGTCATGATACACATTATCGTAAGGGCGTGCTTAAGGTGTCGTATATGATGATGTTTTTCCATGTTGCATGACCGTGTGATGAAAATGCATTGTTTATGCATGGTTTCACTTTAATTGTAATTAGTAATTGTAGCTTAATGATTAGATCATGGCGCTAGCAACGCCAAGGTCATAGGTTCGATCCCAGGGACTGCACAAACTTAGTATTAAATGTATAATGCAATGCAATGTAGGTCGCTTTGGATAAAAGTAAATTAGTTATTATTTTCGTTATTACTTTAGTATTATTTTATATTAGCATATTACATTTATTCATCAAGTTTCATACTACACTCTTAAAAATAAAGGTGCTTAAAAGGTTCTTTGCAGCGATGCCATAGAAGAACCTTTTTTGGTTCCACAAAGAACCATTCAGCCTAAGGTTCTTTAAAGAACCATCTCTTTCTTACTTTTTTATAATCTGAAGAATTTTTTTTCATCACAAAGAAAAAACAGAAAGGTTCTTCAGATGTTAAAGGTTCTTTATAGAACCAAAAGGTTCTTCTGTGGCATGTTGAACCACCTTTATTTTTAAGAGTGTAATCCACTGTTAGCTAATAGTATCTTATTAAATATACGTAACCTGCTTATTGAATTTATTATGGAATTTATCCAGAACATACTGGAACCAGAAGTCAGCCTTTGTGGAAATGTAAGGATAACATCTAAAATGTGCCAACCTTTCATTTTTCTTTCGTCTGTAATTTGTGGAGCAGTTTATAACAGAGCTGGCAAGGAGGAGTTGAGAATCAAAAGGCCTTGTAAGTATTGCCACAAAACTGCAAAGGCAAGCAAGGCCATAGAGCAATGGTTCATGACCACCTATCATTCTCTCTGTGTGTGTGTGTGTGTGTGTGTGTGTGCACGCGTGCGCGTATTGTGTGTGTGCGCGCGTATTGTGTGTGTGTACTGCAGTTAGCAACCTAAAGGTCATGGCCTTCAGAGAAAATAAAACTTAAGAAGAGAAAGCACAAGAGGAAAACTTATAATGACTGGGCTTATCTCAAAAAATATTGTGGATGCACCATTTATGGTCCAAATAACAACCATCTGGCATATCATGATTTCGGTCAATTATGGCATATAGGCATTTATTTGTGATGTACTACATTTTAAAATACTTTACCATCCCTACTTAGTCTTACTCTTATATACAGTAACCTTTGGCTCAGTGGAGCAAAACAATGTCAAGGGCTAATAGCCCTTAAATATGTATAACCGATGTGCACCATCATTTGCTTTTTGCTATTTAGTTCAAATTAAAGACAAGTGTTAGTTTAAAGGTTAGATCTACACATGACTACGTATAAGTATATATTTTCAATATACAGCCGTGGAAAAAATAAGTGACCATTTCAAATTTTTATTTAAGCAGCATTTCTAGATGTATTGTGGCCATTCCAGTTCATTGTCTGTTGAATTTATTTTTTTACTTTTCCGAAATAACAAATATTGCTGCTGTATTGGTTAAATGAATATGAACTTGTTTTCTTAGCAGTATTTGAGGTCTGAAAGAAAATACAACGCATCTTTTCTGTTATTTTGACCTGTTTCCTCATTTTTATTTTCTGCAAATCCAAATAGAAACAATATTTTTATTTGAAATTGGCAAGAAATATGTTAGTAGTTCTATCGGTACTGTTTCTTTAGCTTGTTGACAAAATGTTTTATGCTCTCCTACTTGTAAGTCACTTTGGATAAAAGCGTCTGCCACATGAATAAATGTAAATGTATTTCACAGAATATGTGAGAAAAATAATCATCACCGTTTTGTAATTTTCCCCCCACGTCTTTAACCCAACATTGGGTCAAAAATGGACAAACCCAACATTTGTAAACAAATGAGTCTTGTTTTTTTTTACAAAACCCTGTTTATATCTGCACACTAAAAAATGATGATTTGTTTTTAACCCGTTGTTTTGTGCATTGTTTCTTATGGTTGGTAACAACCCAGCATGGTTGGTTCTGTCCATATTTGTCACAAATATGAGTTAAAAACAACTCAGTATTTTTAGACTGTGCCAAAAATGTCAATCTAACACGTGTACCATTTTGATTTTGATTTCACGTGTCTGTACGTTGCTTTTCTCCTCATCGTGTCAGCTTTGCATTATCATTCCAGTTGCATAACCACTGGATTTCCACCATCCCGCTGGTAATCCATTATTACAAAACGTTACAAGATGATAAGTCACCAAGCTGGGTTATATTGATTGGGGTTCTGGAGACTTATCTAAAGAGGAGGCGGGAGTGAATGATTGTGTTTAACAGAGAACATTATCAGTCCCTCGGTGGCATAAGAGTCTTCACCACACATACAGATGCACAGGGGGAATTCGCTAAAGTGCTACATCCAATCTTAAAGCCCGGCTGAAAAATGTAATGCTTGCTGTCTATCCGGGTCATCTTGACCACATTTGCAATCGCTATTCCTTACATTCTTATTGGGAGAAAATGATGTGATGGTACGTCCTACGTGTTCGCTCTCGTCTCCGTTGTGTAGGAGAAATACATATTTTTTCCCCAGAGTGTGTGTCTGTTTTTAATCTTGTTCACCTGCTCTACATTTTTATCTGTGGAGATGAAATAGGTAAGGATGACTTTGTCAAAGGCAGCCGTCGAGCATTGACTGAGCAAGAGCACCGGGATGGATAAATCTGTCCATTAGGAGAATTTAAATAACTTTTACAGTTTTATCAGGGTCTATTTGTTAGGCAGGAGATTTATGGTGAGCCTGTGAGGGCATCCGTGTTTCTGATCTGCCCTGTCTGGAGATTAAATCTGGATCAGCCTGAGGAGAGACCAGCTTGACTGCCACAATCCACAATTGGAAATGATCTTATCTCTTTAAAAATCGCCTGGAGTCGACGGCGGGGATGAGCAAGAGCACTCTCTCTTTTTTTCCATGCCCTATATGCCCTCACTTATAGACGGGGAAGCCATATGTACGGCATTTTGCTTGAACCCTCCCCTGAACACGGCACGTTCTGTAAACTCCACGTAAATGATGCAAATGATTCCGGGCAATGATAACACTCGCATAAACCCTCATACATCACCCAGGTGCGGTGTGAGACCTAACAAGGAATTAAATGTTTTTGGTGCTGCTGCCCCCGCTTTAATTGATTGATGCTAAAAGTTTAGCTAATAAAAAACTAGCAGGTGATCAGAGGCAATCCGGAGCGCATCCTCCGAGGGGAACAGGCTGGATTGAAAGTGACAGCTTGCATTTTCGGCTTGAGCCGGTTTTGTCATCTCGGGGGCTGGATGTGCGGATCTGCCTCTTTAGACCAGAGCCGGTGTGAAACACACATGTACTGCGAATCAGGGAATCAATAGAACACTTAATGAACAATTAGGGGAACAGCTGTAGACCTGTCAAAGACCCATCTGTACATAGCTGGGAGTGAGGAGAGGAGAGAGAGGTGAAGAGATTTTTTTGTAGAGCATTGGGGTCCTAAACACTACATTCATTGCATACAGTATACTCACACAGCTAACTCGCAGTTCAAATACAGATTAGTACTAAAACAACTTTATTTGATTTATAAAGCATATTTGAATAAACATGTCGTTTACTGCTTTGTTTACAAAGTCTTTTGTTGCCTACACACTTCAGCTTGGAATTATAACGTTATTCACATATTCTTATTCTGTGACAACCTATATACATTATGTGATGTTTTTCTTTATGTTGTGATTTTGGAACTTTTTTAGAAAACAAAAAGGTACAAAGTCTAATGGAATGCAAAAGCTTTGAAACTCAATATCTCAAAACAGCTCAGAATGCAGATATAACCGTAGCATTCCAAGGTGGCATTATGTAGATTTCTAAGTAACTTTTCTATGTTCTGTTGCTGCTGTAGGTATTTTTTACATTTACATTTTCTTATAAAGTTGTAAGTGTATGCGTTATCCTTTAAAGATTGATTTGCACCTTTCACAATGTGCATTGTTGAAAAGCAGCTTTACATACATATAGATGTATGTATGTAGAAACCGAAGTCGAGACAACAAAACTTAAGGGTCAGTTTTTCTAAATTGAGATTTTTACATAATCTGAAATCAGATGAATAAATAATCTTTCCATTGATATATGGTTTGTTAGGATATGGATTTGAAAATCTAAAATCTGAGGGTGAAAAAAAATAAATATTCGCCTTTAAAGTTGTCCAAATGAAGTCCTTAGCATAGCATATTATTCACAAAAATAAAGTTTTGATAACTTTATGGGAGGAAATTTACAAAATATCTTCAAGGAACATGATCTTTACCTTATATACTAAATCAATATTTTTGACCCACACAATGTATTTTTGGCTATTGCTTCAAATGTTCCCATGCTACTTAAGACACATATATAAAACATAAAATACAACATAGAAACAGTACTTCCTGTTTCAGTTCTTTAACACTACACAAACATTTAAACAAAACACAAACATCAGGACATTTTAAACCGACATCTTTAAGATTTTTATGTAGGATTAAAACAAATACTAATAAAAACTAAATAAAAACTGACACTTCTGTTGACAAAATATATAAGTAAATCACAGCCTGCAATTAGGACATGTTCGCAATGAAAACTATTTGGCTTTCGCCACTAGGTGTCAGTAAAACCCAGGATGACTGTCTTGTCATCCAGCACAGCATAAACAAAAAAATTAATGAGTGCCTTTAAGCTACTAAATCACAACCTTCCACCCACACACCCCCTCTCTCCCACTGTATCAAATGAACATCTCTCGCTCATTTTCTTTCTTGACTCTCAGCCTATTCATGATGCATAGAGATATATTTCCCAAAACTGACATGCACTGTAAATGATAGGAATGAAGTGAGCCTCTCAGTCCACCTGTTAACAGGAAATTGACCTTACGTGCCAATCAAAGGGAAAAATAGTCAACGTGCACGCACGCACGCACACACACTGTGTAGCTCAGTGCACTGACACACAAACATTTCTGTTAGATCGCTTCAGCCTTCGCTTGCCTCCACAGACATTATGGATTACTGGTGTATGACTGACAGATATTATGCTTAACTAAGCACAAGTATCTGTACCTGGGGAAAGGCAGATTATAATTGACCTTGGACACCCTCGGTCGTGCTTTATTAAAACTTCATTTAAAAAAGACAAAACCTTGGTGAGGACAAGGCGCCAGAACCATAATGGATTAGATGGAAATCCATTATGCATCGCACACAAGAAAAAGTAGGGACGGAGAGCTGCTTTAAAAATATATTTTTAGTACAGAAAATTAATGCCCCCACACAGGGCCACTGAATCATTTTAAATGGCCTTTTTTAGTATATAGGTATATGTGTTGAGAAGGCCAATATTTCAGCAGCACACAGACTAATGGCTCATTAATAGATAAATGTTTTTTGGCTTTTTCTCTTTGGTTGTGGGATGCTATTTTAGTCTCCTTGTGAATAAGTAAAGGGTCTTTTGCGTTTAACTGAGTGTGCCTGTTTTGTATTTAGGTTTTAGTTGTACAAATATGTCGCTTGTTATGCATTTTAATTTAAAGCTGCAAGGAACTTTTTTGGTCAAAAAAGAAATATTGGGTTAATTTATAGGAACATTTTACTGTGCCTTGTAATAAAATAAAGAGACAAGCAACATTATTTCATCCATCTATCCCAATTTCTGATGGCCGTTCCTCCAGCACCAATCCTAACTTTGACTAAAATGTGCGGAAAAACAGCCCTTGGGTATGTTTTTAATACTATGAGGAAACACAGAATGACAAAGGTGTGTCTGTGAGATAGATGTGCTGCCTCTCTGTGTTGTAAAGTGTCTCTTCTCATTGGAATGAATGTCTGTGTGCGCATTCGTGTTACTTCTTTCCATAGCCCCCCCCCCAAAAGCCTCCACCTCAACTGTGGAACAAACATAGCTGACTCGACAGGCCCAACAGCAGGCAATATCCCCTGCTTTCAAGCCTTTGCTCTCGCTAGCTCTGGATGGATTTGGTTAGTAAATCGTGACAGGGGGTCGGCCATGCCTGAGAGGAGAGGGGAATGAGGAAACAAGTGTTTGTTCCGTATCGCCCGAGAGATGCGAGAAACAGACCTTGTGATGTCCTGTCACCTGAAAAGCATATGAAAGTAGGCACACACATCTGTTATCCAAATGTTAACTCCAGGCGCCCCGTGTTGTCACGTCGGAGGGGAATTGCGGTTCGCTAAAGATGTGAGTGAAATGCGGGTGAGGAACAGGAATGCCGGAGCGGGGTGATGGTGGATATGAGTTCTAGGTACCCCACCAAAAATTGATATTTCGACATGTGACAAAAGATGACTCCCACTATACCCAAAGATGTAATGGCAATATATTATTCTCATATGCCCGTCCGAGGGATACCGTCCACCTTCCACTATAGTATAATGAGACATGTCCAGAAATAACATAAAAGTACCTTCATTCAATAAGTTATTTTGACTCCATTGCTGATCATGAAGCCGATCGTCATGCAAGGCATCCACTCGGTCATGGAAAACTGCTACTATGTTTACGTCAAATACTTCATTCATATATATAGATCGACATGCAAATACACACACGTATTTACATGTGTGAGCAGATATATTTATACTCCACTCCTTTCACACCTTTCAGTATGAGATTTCATGTACCTGTTTGAAGATTCCCAGCATTCCACAGTTCTACAGGGGGAATAAATCAAACAGCAGAGCACCTGGTGCAAGATGCCCAACCCTGCCACCTGAGCTCATGTAACACTCCTGTAAGTGTGTAACCAAATGTATGATCCAAAAATACGAAGCGTACACGCTAAATGAGTATGCAGAAGCTCTAAATACGAGCTGTTTGGGAGCAACACTTAGCACTAAATTTGGTCAAGTTACCCAGAGGTCACTGTCGCGCGTGTTGCTGGAAGTCGCCGGAAGTCGCCGGCTCCCAATTGAAATGAATGACATTACGTCGCTCTGTCGCTAGGTGTCACTGGCAGTGTGAACGGAGCGTAATAGTTGATGGTAAAATTGAATTTTGGATTTGAATGAATGCCTACACTGTTCACACCAAGAACAATAACTATATTATTATTTAAATTGCTCTAATTTAAGAGAATAGTGGCATCCACACCACAACTATAAAATAAATAAAATAACAATACAGAGGATTTGTACTTTTCTGTTGACAACCAATAAAAATACATTCGAATTTAAAGCACTTACACATTAAAAATGTCATCCCTTGGTGTGGACATTCATATAAATATATTGTTATATTTTATAATACAGTTATACAGACAGTAGTAGAATATACTATAATAATATAGTATCATGAAAATACATATGTCCACAAATGATTCAATCAAGATGACTTTTAAGTCTTGTTTTCTTAAAAAATGATCAAAATTATGTTAAAAAAAAACAAAAATATCTGCCAATTGGGTAAGCAAAATAAGCTTTAATAAGCTTATTTAATTTTGTTTTTTAAAGACAAACAAGACTTAATATCTTTTCTTCTCAAGTAAATCTTAATTTAAGAATTTTTGGATATTTGTACTGAAACACAAGACAAACATACTAAGAAAGAAATTCTGTTTTTGCAGTGTATATATTAAAAGGAATGAAACACAAAAAAGCTCTTCTTACTCGATATTTTTATCCTGTTTTCCAATATAATCAGTTTATGCTTGAAACAAGCAAGAATATCTGCCAATGGGCTAATAAAAATAAATGTGCCTGAAATTTAGTGAATGAAGCTGCTTATTGGCAGATATTTTTGCTTGTTTTATGCATAAACTTACTTCGTTTTGATTTAAGAAAGTTTAGACATTTGGACATAGTTTTTACAATTTACTCACCCTTTCGACGTTTTAACCCTGTATGACTTTCTTCTGCAGAACACAAAGAAGATATTTTGAAGAACGTTGGTCAATGACAACCGTTGGTCCCCATTGACTTTGTGTGCATTGGTTTTATGTCCATACAATAGAAGTGAAAGGGCTCCAGCGCTTTTTGGTTACCCACATTCGTCAAAATATCTTCTTTTGTGTTCTGCAGAAGAAGGAAAGTCATACAGGTTTAAAATGTCAAGAGTGTGAGTAAATGATGACAGAATTTTTTTTAACTATCCCTTTAAATAGATTTATACTGATTATCCCTCTCCATCTGAACAAAACGTTCAGGTGCACGTCCCAATTTTGTTTAGTCTCACCCAAGAGATGGTCTTATAAATGAAGGAAGGAAATGAAGGCAAAACAAAATAAAACACTGAACTGATTGTTGTTAGTCCATTCGGCATGAATGGCTGTGCGTTACAGCCATTACAGCCTGCAGGCGAAGCCTTATGTCATATCCTATCTTGTCAAAACGGGTATCAAAAACAGAGAGAAGAGAGAAACTTTATTCAATCTAAATTGCCCGCAGAATTGAGTCTCTCACAAAATTCCGCTTCTTTCATCTGAGGAATTCATTCAGCAGAGCAGATTAGATTTTAAGGAATCTGCCGGAAGCAAAGCGATGCTACAACAGAGCTCTGAGGTCTGGTGTGGTGCTACGCCGCTGCTGGGATACAGCGTTTCCCACTGGACATCATGACTCATTAATCAAATATTCATACAGGCAGCATCGTAAATATGGCCAAGAACACAAAGTCTCCTTAAAGCTGTCATGCCTCCCAGCACAAGCGTCCTTTCATGTATCGCTGACAGAAAGGGTGGAATGCTGCCTCACCCATAATGTCCCAAACTTACCCCTTTTCCTCTCTCCTCCATGTCTTGTTTCCTAAAAACAGCTCAGTAGAAATTTACTGATCACAGACGATGGGGTTATTGTGCTCCTCTGCTCCGGTCTTCACGACATGCACGGGTAAAACAGGCCGTGGTTTATTCTGCTCTGTTCCGCTGAAGGGTAACTTGTTCCTCCAGCCAGGGCTAATAATTGAAGGCCATGACCTTATTAATATAAGAATTTGTATTTAACATGAAAATAGCACAAGCATTGCTCAGACGGAACAGAAACAGAGGAATTAACCATGGCAACATTGAGTCCAACACAAGAATATATTTCTTACCAATGGAAAATGGCATAATCAGATACGGATTTGTTCAGTTTGAATGAATGGGCTTGTCAAGTGCAAGTAATTTTAGTTTGCAGTCTTGCTTGTTTGTTGGGAAAGATGAGCTAATGGATTCACAATGTCTGTTCGATAAAGGATGCAACAGAATAAGTAGAAACAGTGTTTTGACTATTCAACCATGTTAGATTTATTATTCATAAAAGTGAAATGTTCATTGTGCAAAATGATTTTGGCAAAGTATGGTAATTTACAAAACCCTTAAAATGGCAGAATTACTACTGTAGGTTTGCATAAGTAGCAGATAATAACATTTGGTTGGGTACATACAATGTTCTAGTGTTAGAAGTGCTTTGGTCCAAAGATGTTTCCAATAATATAATGCCATAAAATGTTATTCAAATAAAATCATTGTTAAAATGTTTATATACTTTAGTATATAAATAATAACTTGATTCATACTGGTTTATGTCCTGCATTAGACCATTAAAATAATACAGTTAGATCTGAATTTCTTTACTTTTAAATATGGCAATTAACCACTGTACTGTTAATTGATATTAAAAAACGAACAAATGTTATATTAAAAACTTTTTCAGCACACTTCTAGCAGACTAGCTATCATTGTTAAATATTTTTTCTTAGGAGGCACCATGACATATATTTAGGCCCATGAGATACAGTGTTTCTACTCTCTGGTGAAGGCACATTATCAACATAAAAGTCAACATAAAACAAATCCCTATATAAGTTATAATCAAGTTTCAGTAAGTCACCTATGGCATATCTTTCAGAAATTAGACTAGATATATGCTTTGATCCATTACGTTAAGAAAAATAATGTGATTCTAGTGAAAAATGTTTTCCTTGAAATAAAAAAATACATTTCAACCCCACCTGTCATTGCATTAATCAAACATGATGAAATATTAATATGTTGAATCCAAATCTCTATGTAGCCGTGTAAGAAAGGTCATGACCTGTGAGCACATTTTTGCTTTCATAAAGCACATACAGAAATACATATACATGTACTGATACCTTGAAAAGTTTGAATTCTGAATTGACTGTCCAGTGTAGCACAAGTACCTACATTTCAGGCCCACAGTGTTGTGTGAAGAAAGCCTGATCCAGAGACAGCAGTCCTGATTTGAAGTGCATCACTTGACTGGGTTATTAGCTTCTCTTAGAGCAGCACAAAGTCGCCTGATGTTGCTCCAGCTTTCCTTGTGTCCCTGATGAAGGGCCATTCTCTTTTTACAACAGGAACTGAAAGTTCATAATCTTTCCCGTGTCCTTCCATGAAAGTGAATGCAGGGTATTTCTCTTTAGAAGAGGTCTGCAATATCTGCCATTAACAAATGCTTTTTAAATACTGGTAACACTTTACAATAAGGTTTATTTGATAACATGCATTTACTAACATGAACTAACAACATAGCAATTTAGCTTTTCAGCATTTTTTAATCTTTGTTAATGTTAGTTAATGTCAATACAATTCTTCATGTTGATTCATGGTGCATTAACTAATGTTGTATTGATTATTTATAATAAAGAAAGACAGAGGAATACACAACATTTGCTCTTAACAGCAGACATCAACAGTACTGGGAGGAATCTGACAGTTCCCAGCTACACAGTTAAATGCTGCCACCTGCTGGTATATATTGTACTACTTTGTAATGTTTTCTGGCCGATTTTAGTACACTTTGACAAAAACTGGCTTTCAGAAGACTTACCTTTGACAATTCGGTGTTAATTCTTTTATAGTGTTCGACATTTTTTGAGTAGAATCCGATCGTACAGCTCGGGTCCATTTTATGGAAAGCCATTTTCTTTGGTGATGGGCAATGAAAAGACTGTAACAGAGAAAAATAATAAAACATATCTATTAAAATGAGTCAAAAGAAGCCATTTGTTTTCTGTTTATGCATTATGCACACAATTCCATCTATACAATGTAATGTGTGTGTGTGTGTGTGTGTGTGTGAGATATAAAGCAGAGCAGAACCATTCCAAATGAATGATTTATATGTTCGTGAGAAACACACAGATGGCAGAAATACAAGGCTTTACTTTCTGACAATGTTTTAGACAAATGTTGAATTCTGCCCGAGATCTGAATGAGTGAGACAGCTGAGCCAAAAGTATGACCCTATATTTCTGTCTTTTGTCAGGCCACTTCTTACGGCGCACAAAAAGCATAAAAATAAGTTATGATGCTGAAATACGAAACAGTTGGAGCTGTAAAAAATATGTGGAAGCTGATACAAAGTACAGAACAATGTGTAAATCTCTTTGTGTTCGGTAATTGGGTGCGGAAAACTGCTTTTAGATTCATACCCTTAAGTACAGAAACTATTAAATTCACATCACTGTGCGATGGTCAGCTTTTTGTAATTCCACATTACCTGCAGAAGGAAATCGCTTGTGCTGACATCCACAAAAGACTGACAGTAATGAGGATCCATGTAAATCAAGCTGTCATCTGCAAGGACAAAACAAAAGACAAGTTATTCAAAAAACACGGTGATTATTTTAATGCATATCCTTGCTCAATTTCTATGCAGAGCAGCTCAAAGTCACTCACCTCGGCTGGGCTTTTAACAATCAAACGCAAGTATTTTTTCTTGCTCCTTTCTAAACTCCAACGGATTAAACTCCAGGCAATCAAATCCAGTCGTACAAACACATTCTTTATGCCGCAAAGGGGGCTGTCATTTAATTTTAGTGTGGCGAAATTACTTTTACAAACACGCAATTATCCTTTGTCATTTGCATTTGATAAATGCGGACGGCAGGGCGGACGTGGCGGGGAGGATGTATTGCTTGTCATATAGACATCATTGTGGAGTGTGTTTCCAATTGCTAAAATGTAAATGGGTAAATATTGACTACCAACATGTACAACTGAAGGTTTCCACTGGATGCTGAGGGTGATGAAAAGTGGGCTACTCTGGCTACCAACGAAATCTATGCTGGTTATGTAAATGCAGAAAGCTTGCGGCTTGAGATACTCTCGTGTGATGGAGTAGCGTTTTGATGGGTTTGAGAGAAATAAAATAAGCTTTCTGATGGCGCTGACCTTCTCTTTTTGTGCATTCTTTTGCTTTGACTCTATTTTATCAACCAAGTATGCAAAACGACTCCGGAATATAAGACTCACCTTGAAATCCGACAAAATAGTAGGCTTGTTTAGGCTTTCCACCAATGATGCCGATACAGTAGTCTAAACTTAATATGCTCTGGGGAAAAGAAAAAGAGAGCTTAAAACTACAGTTTGTAGATCTATATCTAGAAATATCTATTGTCAGAAAGTGTGAATATTAAGAAATAAAAATAAGTTATTGTCCCCAAGGAGCATATCTTTAAAGTAACATGGTTTAAAGTATCATGGTACACTAATACAGCTATGTGTGCTATTTAGTAATTTGAGTGCTTCTGTAATAATCCAAAAAGTCACCTTGACAAAGCTGAAGTATTCTGGGTTGATCTTCTCTCCACCCAGTCTTACAGGAATGAGTATGACAACAGCTCTACCATAAGGGGTGCCTGTCTGCCCTGAATGGCTGTCAATAACATCTGCACTGTACACTGCAATCGATAACACAAAGGTCAAAATCAGGTCTTTATTTCAGTCTTATTTTCTTTAATAAGTGTACTGTTAGTCTAAAATGTATATTAACGTATAGTAGTGTATGATTGAGCATGTATATATCCAGTTGTTTTTTTGTTTGTAATCAAAAAAGAAATCTACATAGTCTTCCAAGGACACATGGATCACTAGATGACGTATTTATTTTATTTATATATAAATGGTTTCAAGGGGGCATATTGTGGAGATTAGGGCTGTCACAATATCAGATTTTCACTAAACTGTTATTATGGCCAAAATTATTGTGTGTTGTCTATTATCTATAGTCAAATTCATCTTTCATTTTATTGCGTTTTTTCTTTTTTGGTCAATGAATTACACTCAAAATACGAGTGTAGTCAAGCGGAGAAATTCGTAAATGTTTTATTATTTATGATATTATCATATGTGTCATATGTATATTATCAATCGTGGTTTTAAATATCACGGTTATTGTAAAGACCTTTATATTGTAACAGCCTTAGTGGAGATACTGTAGGAAATATGCAAATATTCTTGAGATTTTTAAATATTGGGAGAAAGTAAAGTCTTCTATTAAAAGCAATTGTTTTAAACATTTTCCACATTTAAATATTCCATACCAGTGCAGTCTTGTGCTACATATACACTTATGCCTTTCAGCATAGGGTCTGTTGCCTCGCCAACAGATTTTCTGAGGGACATGGGAGAGAAAAAATTATTAGGAGAAATATTTTAGATTGATATTCTTTTTTCATATTGCTACAGATACTTCCTAACAATAACAATTTCCATTCAATAACCTGTCTGGACATTTACTGGTCTAAATGCCAATGAAATATGCCACTATTTAACATTACATTATACTGTAAACTTTATATACAGTGTTTATAATGCACTCTAACCTGAGTATGTGTGCCACCACCGCAGGTCCGTACCAATCTCCCGCCTGCTTTCCTGATATCATTCCAAGCTGCACCAGTCTGTGGATTCCCAGCTGGGCTAATGGTCCATCCCCAAACCAGGACACAATGGTGCGGTGATATGTTTCTTTCAGGTAGGAGTCAGCTCCTTCAGCATCGCCCTGAGCAGGGCAGAGGGACTGAGTGACCTGTGTTCTATCCCCCTGAAGAGACAGTGCCAGCCTCCGTGCGGCACTGCTGGTCCATGTCTCTGTATCCAATGACTCCAAGGTCAGTGCTTCAGGCCAGGTCCAGTCTGATGACAAAAATTTGTGTGATTAAACCGATTAAAGTGACTTTGTGTGCTATTTTTGAACGTAAAGTGAGTTACATAGAGATATTACTTGATGGGCCCATCTTGGTTTGCCTTTACTGTTTTAATTATGTGCACTTAATTAGTTATAATCTTTATTTTGTTAATGGGCTCATAAATTATATCCATATGGAACATTAAGAAATAATTGAACAGATGTCTTTCAGAAGTCCTGGAAGTTTTTCTTCAAGCTACTTTAAATTTGACTTTGAATAAGGCAGTGTGGCTAGTGCTTTACAAAAGTTCAATTTCAATATTCCATGTAGTCCATATTTCACTTTTACTACATTTAATCCTCACAAACAGGGTGGGGGCCTGAAATAGTGTGGGTAGGAGTGCTGAGGGTTATAAAGGTGCTAGACCTGGCTTTGGGGACATTAGGTAATGACCTTGGTAAGTGTAAAGGCCTGTAATTATCCAATAAGTATATTTTATTAGCTTCTTTATAGACAGAGATTTCTGTAATGACATATTCCATTACAGACATGGGTAGTGGAAGACGCTTCAATGTTGATTTTGAATGAAGGTATTAAACTGGCAAATGAAGCCTGTTCATCTTATAACATAAACTACCCCCAGTCATATGATGTATATTTCTCATATGACAACACATTTATTAGAAAGCCACAACCTCTGATTCTGAAATGCATAATCTCTGCGATGAAAAATGTATACGGATTTACTTTGTCTCTAAATGAGGACATAAAAACGTCTCATTTATTATCACTGTACTGTCAAAAGAATGTCTAGAATAAAAAATCACAAATATGCAATTTACACATGAATGGCTTATTCTGCAACGGGTGTAAACAATTTGGTCCTGTTAATTTAAAAAATAATAAAACTACACTAGGGTTGATTTCATGTAGTTTATTAATCGTATATAGGTCAGAAAATGTAAAAAAAAGTGAGAATATTCAGTGGGAGTCTACTCATCATAAACAATTTACTTTCAACTCGACCTCACCTCTTCCCAAGATGTGAAGCAAAAGACCCTGGGCCAATATCATCTGCCCTGCCCGGAGCGTACAACCCCATCCACAATCTGAACTGAAGGTAGAGCCTGGAAGGGCAGGAAACTCTTCTCGATAAGTAAGCCAAACCCGTGAGGTGAAGTCCCTTCGAAAACCATCAACATTGCCGGTGATGACATCATCATCTGATGCCTCAGCTGCACAACTCTCTGTGTGGCTTTCATCATCTGTGAACAGCAAAAAACATTCCTGATGCACCAATCTCTCTGTTTTTTTTATAGCAACATGGATTTGGAATGATGTGTGTGCAAAATACAGACAGCATTTTCTTTGATCTTATAAAGTTATGAATGACTTACCCACAGCCTTGAAATGATAGCATTTCCCTAACAAGAAAACTGGGGAATTACGGCTAAAGGCAGTTTTTGTTTTGAGAGCCCAACCTATAAGGGTTAAAGAGACATTTGTGTCATGATATTTTAAACCCAATGAAACAATATTTTGATAAAGTCAGATTACATCACATCTTAAAAGTAAAATGTGTAATCTGTCGTTACATACTGTACTTCACATTGTGCCATGCTGACATGAACTTAGACTTCAGTTTCTCCACCTCGTCGGTCCCTTTAGTCTCCATATCAGCCACAAAGCAGAACCCATTACAGCCCCACTCTGGAGTTTCTATAAATGTTTTAACAGTAGTTATATACTTCTGAATTTTGTTTGGAATTAGCTTTATTACATATTAGTTTTATTCTATACCCAGCGTTTGTTCGATATTCAACTAATAGGTTAACAATGGGAAAAGGAAAAGAGAAGTTTAAAAACACAACCAAAATGCAGTTCAGTTCAGCTTTGTTGGCTGACTAACGTTAGCATGCTAAATAGTCGACAAGTTGTACACCTTTTTAACATTATAGTTGCCTTCAATAAGCGTAAATGCAAGCGCGGCAAGTGCTTTGTAAAATAAATACATAGTCAAATGAAGAAGTAAAAACACTTATACTTTAAAACTTGCTGCTTACGTCTTATTACACTGAAAAACACTGCAACACTTCTGTTTACATTTTGAGGAAGCGTTGATCTCGTTCGCTCTCGCGGTATTTCATCTAGTCTCTTGTTTGGCACATTGAGACGACTACCTGCCATTAATTTTGTTGTCTTGTTTATATTGATGTGAGTCTTTTTAATCGATATTTTAGATGTTTAAATAAAATCTTTAATATTAATTTAAATTTGCCTTGTTCGTAACTTTTATTTCATTAAATGTAAAACAAACAAAAAAATCTAATCACAATTTTTGCTGTTTGGAGTCGCAATAAGCAATAAAGTCAAAATTAAACCGTTATGATGTGATTTTACATCCCCCAAAATAAACACATACAAATAAAATACATAATAAAACAATTTTAAAAAGTAGTTGCTTACAGATTACATTCCGGTGGAAGTGGAAACGGATGCAATTCACACTTTTGGTGACACCGATAGTTTCCTGTAAAAGATCCCTGTGTTGTGTACACAGGATATGAATCATATTGTGAAGTCTCCAACCCACGTTCCCAACCCCATGACTGCCTGATATCCAATATAAATATTATGCTTCTGGAAATCCCAACATTTTCAAGCACATATACTGTATTAATAATTCATCTAATTATTTTAGTGTAATTGTTAAATTGTTTGTAATGTTGATGAATGCCACCGAAGGTATAAAGAGATGTGCGTTCATTTTTCCGGTTTTACGGTATTCGTTTCTCTCTTGGGCGACTGGAGCGAATTGCTTTTCCTCCACCCGTATTCCGTCAAGTCCCGCCTCTGACTAGACCGCTGTTTGTTATGGTTACTACGAGTTTGTGAATGACTTCCCTGCTGTCCAATCACAGGCTTCTTGTGAGTCGCAGGAGGCGGGACTTGTCGGGATACGGGTGGGAAAGGAATATCGCCGCTGGAGTTACTCGAGCACTCAGCGGCTACAGTCATGGCTGAACGCCGCGCCTTCGCCCAGAAAATCAGCAGGTAAGGAGATCTATCGCAAACCACAACCATATTGCGCTTTTACATGTCTTCACCCTGAGCCGTGTGATCATTCTTTCTTTGCTGCCCGATGCAGTGGGCGAGCATGCCAGCCTTTCCAAATAAGGCCTAGACGTTGAGTTAGCTGGAGCAGACGCGGAGTTATAAAGGATGTGTCACAAAACCTAGTGAGCTCCCTTTCTAGACTGCGTCTTGGGCGTTGCAGGACCGTTTGAAATTCTAGGTAGGTAGTCTAGGTAGGCAGTTCACTATGATTTGAGCCACAGCCATAGAGATGCCCGAGTGACCCACCCTAAACTGAAAGGCAGCGGTATGATGCCTTTGTGCCTGTGTTCTTTTAAAATTAGTCTGTCCATGGTTTTGTAATACAGCAGTGCACCGTTTGTTGAGCCCATGTGGGGGTTTAATGATTTTGGGGGGTCGGTGAAATGTGGTGTTTGGGGTTTACGAGACAATGGTTTGACATACTGACACATCAGATGATCGTGAGATGTTATGCTGTCAATGCACGCATGGTAAATGAGCGTATACGTAATCACGTATTGCTGTGTAGTCTGGTTTGTTTTTTGAGTTGACAAACTCTGATGTATCAAAGAAAAACAGCATGAGGGTTAAATTTGCATGTCTTACATGTTTTGATGTCAACAATGACTTTAAGTCATTCACATGAATGAAATGAAGTATAATTATAGTACAATATAATTTTGATATATACACCATAAAATGTTAAAAATAGCTCATACACCAACAAGTCACCAACAACGCTTCTTCATAACCATTTCAAACTATGATCCAGAAATACCTGAAATACAAAGCATGATTAAATCTCAAGTGGATACCCTGTGGTGACAATGTGTCATGGGGTTATGTGATGGAAATACGTTAGCTTCATTGTTTCATTTGATTTGCTCAGATTTTGGATAATGGGATTGTGGTGAATAGGGGCCCTGTGCTATCATAATAGACTATACCATCAAGTCTCATCATTTAATTAAATTGCATTTCATTTCAATGGACATGTCCTTTAGGATGTTAAGTCGCAAGATTAGACCTCAAATGGATCTAAAAAAAGGAAATGACCTTTTAGGCTCCCCTGTGGCTTCCACGCTCTTGGCATTTTCCAGATGCTTGAGAATGCCTTTGACTTGTTGTCTTGTCAGTGATGTGTAATAGGTTGATCAGATCAGTTAAATAGAGACTCAGAGGCACCTGCTGTCCTGATTCCAATCACTGTTTGTCACTTATCCAAATGTGCTGGATGAGAAAGGAAAAAGCTGTTTTGTTTCAAAAATCTGAGTAAAAAATGATTATGCAACAGAAATCTAATTTAATTCCATTTTAATTAGATACTTTAATAATATGTTAGCCCTTTTTGGTAAGTCACAGAAACCATTTCTCATGACTCTGTAAATTTCTAAAAGATGTTTTTAGTGGAGGTGTAAAATAAACACTGAAAGTCATCGTGCTTTTGTAAACAACATGTCTGCGAGCTAATCATCTGCTCTCCCTCTTCAGGAATGTCCAGCCTAAATGAAGGTCACTCCAGAATCAACAAGGGCACAGGGGCCTTTTGCTGTTTCAGTGTACTGTACATCATTATGATTTAACCAGGACTCTTATTTAAAATGATGACTGTGAATAAGATGGGTCCCTATGATGTAATTTCATGATGATTTTTTAATGTGCCAGTTTGAAACCACACATGCATTTGATAATATTGTAAATCAGACTTCAAAACCACCGTCACTACCTGCATTTTTCGGGAGTTAATTTGGTAGTAGAATGAGGTTGTGACTCCCGTAAATCGGTGAACCGAATTGTTTGTGTACAGAACAGGATTTAGATTTATCTGCAGTGTGTACGTGGACTTTTATTCCAAGCTTTATTTTAGCTGATCAGAGCATTGATGTCTAAGATGACATCATCTTGTTTATTAAAAAATAAACATTTGAATGTTTTATTACCAGTTGTAATGATGACACAAAAACAGGAGTGTTCTAGTGTGACCTTATATAGTATGTTTGTGTGTTATTTGTTTGTGCCTTATTTGATTTGACCTGTTAGACATGGTCACAATGTTAACTAAGTTATTTTGTTTAGGTTAAATGTAAGTAGACAATGTCTTGTTCTGTTCATTAAAACAACTGAGCAGAATGTAGAAAATAACCTTATTTCAATGAGCCTGGTATTCTGTCATCTGACTTACTGTCCATGGTGGTGGCGGGCTGGCGCCGGCCTATATGCTATAACAAAAGCCTGGTGGATTTTGGCTAGAAGAGCATGCACTGGGACTTTTTTTGGCAGTATAATATGCACAGTAAACAAAAGTTTCTGCTTGCAATACCAGGATGTGTGTACCACATTTGCTAAAATGTGCACTATACAGCGTAGGACACTATGTGGGAGGCTGTATCCCACAATCTAGTGCACTCATACTATTTCCAGTCAGAAATGCACTGACGTGCAGCTGTGAATTTTTAATATTTCATTCTTAACTTATTAAGACTTACTTATTAAAATTTTTCATGAGACTTTCAAAAGTTAAGTTCATGATAACCGGACTGCTCTTGCTGAATTAAATAGGAATTGACAGCATGTGATTTGTTTGTTTTATTTATTTTCTTATTTATTGTTACATACAGCATGCTGCTGTTTTTCATAACTACACAGTATACCCTTGCAAACCCGTCACCTCATGAACAGACTAAATAAATGAGTAGTATTTCTGGTAAACTTCACTTATTTCAGTGAGCCTGGTATTCTGTCATGTGACCAAAAAGCGGTAAACGGAAGTCGTGCAACTTGGTGGCAAAAAATGGCTGGCAAGGCAGCGTTAGTTCTGTGTTTTCCTAATGTGGGATAATAACTGTCAGGTCATGGGATCCCTAGCTGACCTGCCTGTCCCATTACACTCTCCACACTTATAAAAATATACACACGCATCCTCCTTACCCCTAAACTTCCCTGTCATTCTGTTTTCCAGGACTGTAGCAGCTGAGGTCAGGAAACAGATTGCCGGTCAGTACGGAGGCTCCCCTCAGCTTCTTAAAAACCTGGGTGTGAGTGGCAATGCGACTAGCAACGCTGTGAGTGTTATCCTTCATAATTTATATATTATTTCTAAGTAAATGATGATTTAGAGATGAGTTGAAACAATATGCTATTAAAAAAAAACACCATGCACTTTCCTTCGGGTGATTATTTTATAAGAACTTATTTATTCTTGGCTGGTAAGAGCAATGACATTCTTTGCTAATCTCTGTTGTTCTTCATGCAGATTCCCCTGACAGAAGCAGTAGAGCCAGTGGATTTCGAGGAGTATTTGATCACACATCCACCCCTTATAGAGTCGGGACCTCTGAGAGATCTCATTGAGTTTCCTCCAGATGATATTGAAGTACAGTACACTCCAAGAGAGTGTCGAACCCTTGGCCAAGCTGTGCCTGAGGAAGGGTTAGTGTATTTGACATTTATGTCTTTGTCTGATGCTTTTATCCAGTTTACTGACAATGTATTTGTTTCTTTGTTTTTATTTTACAGTGACAGTGATGCCCACGTCAGAGACTGTATCCGCTCTTATACTGAGGACTGGGCTGTTTTTAACCGCAAGTATGATGTTCAGAGACAGAGTGTGACAAATTCTAGTGCTTTACTATGATGTCTCTGCTTTTTAGTAGATGGATATTCATAGTGCATAGTTTGGAAATCAGTTTCAATAACACTTTCTAATATATATGTACTAGTGTTTAAATGTTTAGTCAGTTACTTGCTTACTTTTTAATATATTTTAGAATAAAAACATTAGAAACATTATGATGACCAAAAAAACACTGGACTGGAATGACCACAATACATCTAGAAATGCTGATTTGAAATAAAAAGTTGAAGTGGTCTATTCATTTTTTCTGTAGCTGTATGTTGCAGTGTTGGGTTTTGTTATGTACATTTATGCATATGCCTTCAGATCAAAATATTAGTCATAATATACATGTTTTGGATGCACAGGTACCACAAGCTGGGCACTGCGTTTAACCCCAACACTCTGGACAAGCAGAAGGAGAGGCAGAGAGGTTTACCAAAACAGGTTTTTGAGTCCGATGAGTTACCAGATCACAGCAGCTATCAGGACGATCAGGTAAACGTGTCATCATGCATTATCTAATGCCTGTGAACAATTATGCATAACCTTACTAGAGTTTCTTTCTGAATATAACTGAGGACTGTGTGGTGTGTTACAGGATGATCTAAAGCGGAGGTCCATGTCCATAGATGACACTCCACGGGGTAGCTGGGCTTGCAGTATATTTGATCTGAAGAATTCTCAGCCTGACGCTCTGCTGCAACACCTTCTGGATCGAGTGCCCAATGAGGAGATCGACCGTCACAATGAGGACCAGCGCAAGTCAAACCGTCATCGAGAGGTCTTCGCGCTGCACCCCGCTCTGGATGAGGTAGAGTGGGCCTATAACAGAGTCCTTTAAATAGTTCTTTGCTGTGGCCATTAAGGATGCAAAATGAATGTATTTGTTTTAGATAATTAATAATTATAGTATATATAATATATGTCCACCATATTTTACACTCAATAGGGTTTGGCTTCAAGCTATTTGTTTCCATATTTTTCTTTGTGTAGGAGGAGTCAATTGAGCGCCACTGTGTTCCTGATGTTCCAAAAGAGCATTTCGGTCAGAGGCTTTTAGTCAAGTGCTTGTCCTTGAAGTAAGTCTGGAGGAGCTTTTGTTTACTGAAATGTAACATTAATGGCTACAGTATTGCTCACTTGCTTTTCTCTTTTAAAGGTTTGAGATAGAAATTGAGCCAATATTCGCAAGTTTGGCCTTATATGATGTCAAGGAAAAGAAAAAGGTGAGTTGTTATGATTACCCCTGTGCTATACATGATTTTAAAGTAGAAAGCTAGCACTTGTATTGTTTTCATGAATAATTTAAATCAGTGCAAATAATTTATGTAGGTATAAATCTCGATCTTTTTTTGATTATTTAAAAAATTTAAACATTCAAACATTATTGAAGATTTTCATGTACAAATTAAGCCAAATTTGTTGAAAATGCCTTTCGTTGCTGTCCTTCTGAAACCTTGTTTGTCAAAATTTGCTGTTTTTCAGGAAAAAACTTTTTAAATGTTAAATACTGTGTTGACAAGCACTTTTTAATATTTTTAGTGGTTTGATATTTGCAAAACCCAGTGACAAACATAAAGGGGGACTAATAACAATGATTTAGGGCAACAACAAAAAAAGTGGAGGACCGCAGCGATTTACATTATCCCACATATTTACAAAACCAAAGAAAGCATAATTTATCAAAATGTTATAGTATTGCCTTGGGTAACTGGGTATTCTCAATTTCAACACTAGGGGGTAGCAGTCACCTAGATGTTTTTAGTTGTTCCTCTGCTCCTGTACTGACATTCATCTATTTTTTTATTCTTATCTTAATCCTCAGATATCAGAAAACTTTTACTTTGACTTGAACTCCGAGCAAACAAAGGCCATGCTTCGGCCGCACATCCCATCTGCTGCTATCTCCACCCTGGCTCGCTCTGCTGTCTTCTCCATAACCTACCCCTCACAAGACGTCTTCCTTGTCATCAAGGTTACTTATTCATATTCAGAGCCATGTCTTTAAGGCTTTAAGAAATAGTTTAGGAGTTTTCCATCACATGTGTTAATATATTTCCTATCTAAAAGGATGTTTTATTAGGGCATATCAAATGAATCTTCGCTTTTTTGCATGGCCAATTCCACCATGAAATATTGTAATACAATTTCAATGTGGATGAAATGTACAGTATGCATTTAGAATAGATGACAAACAGAAGCTTTTGAGTATAGAAGTATGTTAATACGTTGTACTGCGCTTGTTTGCTCGCAGCTCGAGAAGGTTCTACAGCAGGGAGACATCGGAGAGTGTGCCGAACCTTACATGGTTTTCAAAGAATCTGACGCAGCCAAAGTAAGACCTACCATCAGCTGTCCAATCAGATTTATACCACTGTATACATTATATACCAATTCCTTGTGCAGTTCAGACCTACGTGATACATTTTTAATTTATTGGTTTTATAGAATAAGGAAAAGCTCGAGAAGTTGCGCGGTCAGGCGGACCAGTTCTGCCAGCGACTGGGGCGCTACCGCATGCCCTTCGCCTGGACAGCCATACACCTCATGAACATTGTAAACAGCGCAGGCAGTCTAGAGAGAGACACAGAGGTGGAGATGAGTTTGTCAGGTGAGTCTACAAATTTTTTAGGCTGAACTCGAAGATGTATTGTTTAGCAATTCCACTGAATCGCTTGAACTGACTAATCACATGCTGTTGGTCACAGAGCGGAAAGGCTCGTGGTCTGAGCGGAGGAACTCGAGTATCGTGGGACGTCGCTCGCTGGAGAGAACCACAAGCGGAGACGAGTCATGCAGTCTGACCAGTTTCAGGCCTGCCACCCTGACAGTCACCAACTTCTTCAAACAGGTCATACTGTTATTTTGGAAAAACTAGAAGCAGGGCATAGTTAAGACCTCCAATGTTAATGTATTTTATATTTCACCACAGTGTGTATCTGACTGTAGTTTTTTTTGCATTGTATTAGGAGGGAGATCGGCTAAGCGATGAAGACCTGTACAAGTTTTTAGCTGACATGAGACGTCCTTCCTCTGTCCTGCGTAGACTGAGGCCCATCACAGGTAATGCTGGCTTGACATCAATGGATTACGGCCATATTGACAAACCAAAGATTGCAAAATAGATGCTGTGTGTACTGTAGGACAGTTATCATTTATGTTCGATGGTTTCTCCTGAAATATTGATATGCAATTAATTGCAATACATGTATTAGCCCATGTATAATGTAATTGTTATGTATTAATAATAATAATAGCTCACTGTCCTTCCACCCCCAGCTCAGTTAAAGATCGACATCTCACCGGCCCCTGAGAGCCCTCACTATTGCCTGACCCCTGATCTTCTCCAAGTTAAGCCCTACCCTGACAGTCGAGTACGGCCAACGAAAGAAATCTTGGAGTTTCCCGCCAGGGACGTTTATGTGCCCAACACCACCTATAGGTATTTCTTTTTTTCATGCTTTCTTTCTTGGAAATGCTTTGTCTGACATTATCCAGGCCGCTTTCTGGAGAGTCATATTGTGTGATTTAACCCCACTCTCTAAGGATTCTTTTAGGGTGTATTCACACTTGTCTTGTTTGGTTAGTTTGAATCGAACTCAAGTTCGTTTTCTCCCTTGGTGCGGATCTTTTAGGCAGGGGTGAATACAGCAATCGCACTCGGGTGCGGACCAAACAACCGTACTGAGACCCAGCTGAAGATGTGGTCTCGGTCCGGTTCTAAACGATCTCTGATACGGTTAGTTTAAGGTGTTAACATAGCCCACAGAAATCCGTCTTCTGCGCAGCGCCACTGTCATAGCGTGTATCCTAAACATCCTGTGAGCTGTTTTTGCGCTTCATGCTTTTTTCTGTCCAATGAATGGATGACCGTAGCACACATGTGGTTTTGTTTACAAATTTTGGTTCACTTGGATAAATGGCAGTGTAAAAGCGAACGCACCAAAAAAAAAATTTATTTGGTCCGGACCAAAGCAAGTGAACTAGTGCAGTGGTTCTCAACCTTGTTCCTGGGGACCCACTACTCTGCACATTTTGTATGTCTTTTTAACTGGCACGTTTGCTTCAGTTCATGGATTTCTACCTTAATGAGCGGATAATTTGAATCAGGTGTGTTAGATAAGGGAAACATGCAAAATGTGCAGAGCTATGGGTCCCCAGGAACAAGGTTGAGAACCACTGAACTAGCGGACATTCCTGGTGTGAATAAACCCTTAGTCATGGTCGGACAGACAACAATGCTTATCTTGTGCATATGTTGACATAACCTGTCATTCAGAGGACATGTTTGTCTGCTCTCAGCCGGTGCCAGCCTTATCTTTCAGTGGTGATGCTGACTGGAGGGTTTTAGACTTTAATGTATTTGGACATAGTTAACTGCTGAAAATTAATGGGAGACATTTATATATGTGTGTGTAGGGCATATAAGATTTTATTATGAAAGGTGGGTTTTCCATGCTGGGTAGACTTGATTAAACTGCTGGAAATGTATTACCTGGTAAATATTTATCTTCTCCTATGAATTATGCATCAAGTTAAACCCTCTTTAAATGTTTGGCAACACTTTTGCTGACATTTGTGTAAAATATAGAATAGGGTTGGGCAATCTCTACCAAATTGCCATTGAACAATGTATACAGTGAAACATTGCGATGGCCGAAGATATCTGCGTCTTCTTTAAACAGTCTGATATGTACTGCCTTGTTTATACACGCTCCTGGCCCCGCACCGCGAGTCTTCCAAAGTGGACGGAGCATTTACACTTAAACATTAAACTTAGTTAGCGTTAAACGTTAAACAATTTAATAATAGGTACAGTTCAGTTCAGGTGTCATTTAAAAAAACTCATTGCACTCCTGTGATGATGTAAAGAAAGATTACTTTTTAATTTTGTGTTAATGTGTAAAAGTTTTGTTATAAATATGAAGCATAATGAAAAACATTCTGTAAACTAAATATATATACATAATACAGTTGAGCATGCACAAAGTGTAAAAATGAGTCAATGTGACTCAGTAAAAAGAAACTCAAACTTAAACCACTATAACAAAACAATTATTTGGTAGCACTTTATACTAGCTTTCATTAATAACATTAACATGTTATTTCAAATTCATACTTTTTGATATATATTTATATTTTACTAACCCATGTTATACCTTCTTCGTTCATGGAACACAAATTGAAATAATTAGCATCTCTTTTCTACACAATGAAAGTAGCATTGTACTAAACGACACAATACCGACGAGGTGCACATACTACAATACACCCGACCAACAGCAAAAAACTATTTATCAGGTAAATTCGCGAAAACCTTTCTTAGTTTGAACATTTTGCATCGTCTGTTTGGGATGACCATTAGATGTTTGTTTATAAAAAGTATAAATAATATTTTAATGCACATTATGAATTTTGCTTATACTATTTAAGTTATAAGTCAAACAAGCTCTTTAGCTGAATACAATATAGTTCTATACTATGCATATGGTCTACAAGTGATTAAGTCCATTCTTTTTGATTACATGCACCAGATCTTTACTATATGTTATTTGAACCGTGTCTGTCTTTTTTTTAAATGAAAAATCCTTGTAATCCAATATCCTATGGATCTTCTGAAGTAACACATGCATGTTGAAATTCCCCTTTGACTCTACCGGAGTCAGTGACCTGTTGCAGTTGCATCATTCTGTTGTGGAAATCAGCAATTTTAGACCGTCTATAGAGGAGAGAAGCTTTGCTTTGTTGGTCAGGGTTTACTGCCGCTGTGACCCCTCTGATTGATCTGGAATGGCCCAATGAAAAGTAAGGTCGGGATTATTGAAACTAGGTTGATGGTCTGATTGTGATCTTTGTGGATTTAAGGGCAAAGGGGCTTCCTTTGGCAGGCCTCCAGTATATTCCTTTCCTGCGCTGGGGGCGAGCTTTTGGTCTTATCCAGGCATATCTCCCATTTAAGTTGGTGTCTCCGCATGCATCAAACCACCAACCACCTGAGAACAGCAAACATTTTATTATTGTTAATAGGAAAAACTATGGGGTGAAACTTTCCCACTGTAACCCAAGTAGAGCAAACTCTTAGACAAAATTTTAGTTTGATACCTGTGTAGTTGCGGGCGCAGTTGGAGTCGTCGTGCTTATCGTTGTCTCTGTCCTTGGTTGAGAACTTCATGCCCGTGTGGTTACTCATGGCATCAGGCAGATCTCCAGACAAAGGTGCCAGGTGAAGGGTGTAATTGGACGCAGGGCCGCCCAGGGTGAACGTGTACTCTATGAACCTCTTTTCCTCTTTCCAGTCTTCAAGTTTAATGTGTAGAATGTATTCTCCTTGCTGGGCAATGAAATAGATTTTCTGTAGGCCAAGCCAGAACTCCTCTGCAACATACCATACATAACATATCATAACATGTGTAATACTGTAAACATCCTTATTACCCCCTACTGTATATATGAAGCCTGGAGCTACCACTAAAACCAGTAAGACAGTTTATTTAGTCTGAAGCATTTGATGCCTCAGGCATTTACTTGTAATGCAGTGGAACTACACATGCTGGAATATCTTTAGATTTACTTTTGTCAACATATATTTCAAACAGACAACATATGTTTTAAAAAAAGTATATATTCCATTTCATGCAATTTATGCAATTTCCAATCAGCCATGCGTTGTTTTGTGATAGTTCACCCAAAAAGGAAAGTCCTGTAATTTCAAACCTGTACGACTTTCTTCTGCAGAACATAAAAGAAGATATTTTGAAGAATGTTGGTAACCGAAAAATGGCGGTACCCATTCACTTAACCCTATTGTATGGACACAAAAAAATGAAAGTCTATGGGTTCCGCCATTGTTTGGTTACCAAGATTTTTCAAATGTCCTCTTCAATTTTCACAAAAGGGTGTAGCAGGGTTAAAAAAAATATCCCTGGTAACTTAGTATCTAAGTGTCCTGGAGGCATATGAATAGGTTTGGTGAAAACAAATTAAAATAGGATTAATTATTTTATGAAAGTTTTGACCCCTGCTTCTTCCCTTCGTGTGAGCAACACAGTTCACTACTCCAATATCCTGTTGTGGATATTGCTGTTGTTCCGGATGCTATGCATTATCTAAAAGTATACGTCACAAAAATGTACAAACTCCGAAGTTCAGGCACAAAGAACGCGTTCAGGCACTGAGAGAAAAGCAGGTTATAAATGTTAGTTTGTTTTTACCAAACCCCATGTTCCCCAGGACTTTTTGATTCTTAGAGGTCACAGTCCACTCACATTGTGAACAAAACTACAAAAAAGCCATCTTGCGATTCTTGAGAACAAAGAAAGCCATTGGAGCATTGAATGTCATAATGGTGAGTAAATAATCGCAATCATTTCATTTTTGTATGGACTAACCCCTTAGTTGCATATTGCCAACTAAATCTGTTTCAAGGGGAAAATATTTGACAAAGGTGAATACCTACTTTCCAGTTTGCCAAATCCATGTTCATATTTTTCCCATGACTGGTCAAAATCAACAGAACCATCTTCCCTCCTCTGAATGACTGTAGCTGCTCCATCTTAAAAAAAAAAAAAAACATTATAATCTTTGAATGGGAATCTTATATTCAATCTGATATGACTAGAGAAGTCTTAATAAATGTACTGAGTTTGTGTCTTACCAGAAGTCATGTCACAGTATACATTGAAAGGTTCAGATTGATTGGGTTTTATTGGGTAAATTCCGCTGTTTCTCTGTCCGCCTTTGAAAACATCACCGCAGTCCGTTGGAAAGTCTATACAACAAAACACACAGCTGATCAGTCTGAACCCAGTAAAGCGTCAATTTAGGCATTGCTAATAGCTAATTTCTTACCGTCCGTGTCCATAGTTCCATTAGTGGAATTCATTGTCAAGTACCCAAAGGGATCAGGTGTTTCTGGGCTTAAATCCAATGATGTTTCTGCTGTGTCTTGAAAATGGTCATAACTCAGCTGAAAATATGAAAATGTATATTTTTAGTAATGCAAATCAAAGAGAGTTACATCAATAAATATCAATAAATAGTATTTCAATGGATTACCTTGTCCTCAAGACCCTTAATTTTGACTTTCTGATAGTTGAGCTGTTCATGTTGCTCTTTCACAGATTTAAGCAGGTCTGTAATGGTCTTTTCTTGTGTTTCAATCACTTCCTGCAACAACGTTTTAATACAAAACACAAAAAGGTTTCATTTACATCTATTCATTTTGCAGACACTTTTATGCAATGCGACTTCCAAATGAGAGCATTTAACATTTTGTCAAAGAGATTATAGAGACATGTTTACATTTACACGTTTTAAACTATAGTATAGTTTGTAATAGTACTTTTTCTAAAAGTGATTTGTCTCAGATATTGTCATTCATTGCAATACAAGGGATTGTTCATCTAAAAATAAAATGCCCAAACCTTTGTGAAGAGCACAAAAGAAGATATTTTGTAGAATGTTGGTGCCCCTATTGACATTTCACAGAAAAATCACAGAGACTTTTCTCAAAATATCTTTTGTATTCATATACATGAGGGTGACAACCAATACAGAATATTTATTTTTGGGTGAATTTTCCCTTTAATTTCACAAGTTGGTATTTTTAACTATTAAAACTATCGAGACAATCTGATCTGAATCACCTTTAGAGCAGAGATCTCCTGAAGTTGCTCCAGTGGCATAATGCTCTGAGACAAGCCTTTCAGCTTCTCCTCCAGTCCTCCAACCTTGCTGTGCAACTGGCTTCGCTCTTGTAGAATGTTGTTGATTTTGCCGTTGATCTCCATTGACAGGTTTCTAATCTCCTCATTGTTGGCCTTCAAATATATGGTTGTCTTCTTCAGCTTCTCCTCTTCCTCTTTAATCTCACTGGTGACCATCGACAGCTGGTAGAAGGAGCGGTCGAAAATATTGAGCTTCTGAAAGATGTCATTGATCTGAGCTTTGGTCTTGTGCACAAACTCCCGGAGACTCTGACCGAGCTGGAGCAGACCGTTAGCCAGCAGGCGCACATCATCTAGCATGGCAAAGCGGGATCTAGCCTCAGTTGGCTGCACGGTGGTGAGGATGGGTGCCTCTGTGGGTGCTCTCCTCTGGTTAGACGCTGCATTAGTCACGGACAGGACTAGCAATAGAAAAAGAAGGATGATCTTCATATTAGCTGGTTTGGAGATGTTCATGTTTTTCCGATCCGTGGTTTGGAGTCCTAGCCTCCCTTCATCTCCTACTCTGAGAACAACAGCGAAAGCAGCAGATATTCCTCAAATATATACTGCTGCAGTGAGAGGGGAGGGAACTTTTGTTGATCATTAAGCTGGATGTGCTTGTGCATCCTCCCCGAATCTGGAGGTTTACTCGCAGCAAACAATTTACAGTATCTCACACTGACCCCACACATCCATAACCTGGCCCTTTGATTGCAACTGATAAGCAAAGATGAACGATGCTACAGGCAGGCTGATGAATCATTGAGCCCATCCATCATGTCATCTGCGGCCACTTGGTTCACCGTGCGTGTATGCAAATTAATAATAAAATATGCAATTTATGGTGGTGGGTTTGATTTAATGGTCTCTGAATCAGCGAAGCATCGGTCTCAGGTGCCACTGAGAAGGTCTGCATGTACAAGCAGGATTGTCGCTTGAGCTCAGAACTGCTCGGTTCAGACAGCAATAGAAATGAATGATGACTGAAAGTTGGTGGAGTTTGTGCCATTGCACTGATGTGTACAAGCTTATTATTTATTGCTCCTTTATATTAATTTCCCCCTATTGTCTAATCCCAAAGCGAGGGATAAAACTTTAGTGTAAATCAGTTTTTCTTCCAATCAGCCTTAAATCGTTAATATTTACAAATTAAAATTGTATAGAAGTATATGTAAATATAACACCCACACACAGTATAATTTTATTGGTCCAAAGTTATGTACTGTACCTCATAGCTTTATATGTTACTTTGAGCAGCATTTTTTCCTTGACAGTGGACAGACCAACGTCCTGTTTATGCCGAATCTGTGCTGCGCGATGTGATGCGACGCGACAAAAGACAGTAGAAATCATTAAGAACAAGGCGTTTGTCATGTAGGAACGCAGCGCATCCAGTGGGGACAGAATACAGTTTATAATAGTTTTTGTTGTGTCCCATCACATCGCTTGCATGCGGTGTAGGCAGGGTGTAAAGGTTTGTTACAGCTAACTGTATTATCGTCCACACCAACAGAAGATGTTCTTGAAGTACTTACCACCAATTTGTCAAGTAGTTGCTAAATGATTTGGTTACTTGAACACAACGTTTTGAAACATTAAACATTCTCAAGCGCACTTAAATGTTGTTAAACTGCAGCATAGATGTTCTTGGTTTGGTTCATAAACCTGCAAAGGTTTAGGGCTAACAATCTTCATTCTTTGCCTGCTAGATAACATGCACCTCGCTGTGCTGTAGCAGTTATTTATGTGTTGCATACATTAGCAGACTCTGTCAGCATGTTATATATGACCTTATATTATCATTTACCCCACATGCTCATTCTAATGGGTTCAGGTGCAGACAGTTTGACCTCAGTCTATGTTTGTGAACATAACAAACACTCCCTTTATCTACCCAAAGGCCATTGAGGGTTGTATGAGCTTGTGTGTCAGCTATTGAGGAGGTTGGGTTAGAAATATCCTCTTTAGTGCCCCTCCATTCACCCGAATAGACAATTATTAACCGGTTTTATTTGATAAGAGTCTAGATATCTTTTTGAATGGAATTGCTTCATTATTTGCATTTCAAAAGCATTTAGTTAAAAAAATCTAAGTAATGGAATAAGACAGTTCATGATGAAATATACCACATGAAAGCAGTTCTTTTTTTTCCTGTTCATTTTAAACCAAAGATCAGAGTATGTCATATAAAAGTAATATCAGCTGCACAGTGCAGAAGAGGAAATATGGGAGATGTGTGACCTCTGCGGTCCATGGGGGCTCCCAGGAGACCGGGTTCCACGGCACTGCAGTATTTCTGTCTATTTCTGTCGCTACTGTAACCACAGAACGGAAATGGCTGCACACCAAAAAACTTTAGTTGTTATAAAAGTCAATGGTCATTAATGTTAATATGCAGTGGTTGACTCTTTATTTTTAGACTTTTTCCACATGTGAACAGATACTGTGTTTGAAGTTCTGTGTGCTTTTGGAAGTTATGCAATTTAGTTTTGTTATACAGCATAAAGAGGTCATAGTTTTTCGAAATATTTTAATACTACTTTAAAAAAACTTGTGTTATGATAAATGTATGATGAATTTATTTTAATGATTAAAGGGGATGTAGGAATAAAATGATCATTGCAAAATTACACATTTATTTACAAGCTAAATAATTAAGAAAAAACATAATTGGTATAACTTTCTAGACAGCACTTGAAAAAGCGAATTAAACAATAATATAAAAAAACAATATTTTGTACGTTTTGTTTTATTGAATTTAAATGTGCAGATCATAATACTGTTGACATTAAAAAGAAAACATTTACAAAATCTTTGCTTTTTGATCTGTTCGTCTGTGGTTTGTTTTGCTTTGTCTGTAGATAAAATGTGATTTCTATCCAATATGTGGATCAAATCACTAAGCATATGTTTTGTATTCTTTCCTACTCATAGTTTTGTTCCATTGATTTACATAAAATCAGTAAATATCAAATCTTATATGGACAATTTCTCTTTCTACCTGTGTTTGTAGGAACCTCCTGTATGTGTACTCGCAGAGCCTGAACTTTGCCAATCGCCAAGGCTCCGCTCGGAACATTACAGTAAAAGTACAGTTCATGAACGGGGAAGATCCCAGCAATGCAATGCCTGTAAGTATTGATGGAATGCACATCAAACCCTCACATGTCCAAGGGTGTCATATGGGAGGGCTCTCTTGATGTGCCTAAATGGTATCCATGGCATTTGTGTACCTACAGTTCTTCCCTTCCTGTTTTTGTAGGTAATCTTCGGTAAATCCAGCTGTGCGGAGTATTCCAAGGAGGCGTACACTGCTGTAGTTTATCATAATCGGTGAGTTCATAGCTACTCTAACCATTTACTGTTGAACAATTGTTTTTAAAAAAGCTGTTTTTTTTTAAACATTATTAAACATATATGTCCCTAAATGTGAAGCTCTAAAACAATAGTTGGTCAAGCTTTTTATTTTCTGTTGCATAAGAAGGTTTTATGACATTGATGTTTGTGTTTATGGTGTGTAAAAGTGAATTTCTCAATTCGGTTTCTTCAGATCACCAGACCTCCATGATGAAGTTAAAATAAAGCTGCCAGCCTCACTGACCGACCACCATCACATTCTCTTCACTTTCTACCACGTCAGCTGTCAACAGAAACAGAATACTCCGCTGGAGACGCCTGTTGGATACACGGTACATGCAGTGCCCCATATCACATTTTACCACATTTATCACATATGCATGTATTTCCTAATAATCTACAAAATGTGAGTGTTTGCAAATAAACCGTAATGGGTGATCATCATGTCTCTTTTTCTTTTAGTGGATTCCCATGCTGCAGAATGGACGCTTGAGAACGGGACATTTCTGCTTGCCAGTGTCTTTGGAGAAACCGCCTCAGTCTTATTCCGTTCTCTCACCTGATGTGAGTTTCTTTCTATCAAAGGTGTAGACCGCTCAAATCGTGGGATTTCTTTAAATTATGCAAGGTTAGGTTATGTATTTAAATAGTTAAGATTGTTTTGAGTATTAGAAGAGTTTCTGTATTGTTTAACATGATATATAGACGACTTCAAAGCAACAACATTACTGCGTTACTGCGCATGCACGCTTTTGTGGCCCAAACATAACTTCAGGTGCACATCTGCAAAGAATAGAGTCCCTGCAAATTATTTCTGATAAAAAGAAAAAGAAATAGGAAAGTAAATGACATTAGCTAGCAAGTTAAGTATGTCTAGCCAGTATTATTTTGGGTTACCAGTAGAAGAACCGTTACTTGGCTAAACTTAGTTACAGGGTTACGCCAGGGTTGTAGGTTTGATTCCCATGAAACACAAACTATTAAACTGTACAGTATTCCTTGAATGCACCATCCTTACCTTGAAGTTACCTTTGATGTATTACTTGAACTTTTATTGATTGACACTTTTATCGATTGATGTTTGTCAAGGTTCCTCTTCCTGGCATGAAGTGGGTGGATAACCACAGAGGAGTGTTCAATGTTGAAGTTGTGGCTGCGTCCAGCATCCACACACAGGTGGATCATTTTCTCAAAGCATTTATTTTTTAAGGACAAATCATTTATTTAAATTACGTTATTTAACACGCTTCTGTTCTCTCCCCAGGACCAGTATTTAGACAAGTTCTTTGCTCTGGTGCATGCTCTGGATGAGCACATGTTCCCAGTGAGAATAGGAGATATGCGCATCATGGAGAATAATTTGGAGGCCGAGCTGAAATCCAGCATTGCAGCTTTAAATTCCTCTCAGCTGGAGCCTGTGGTGCGTTTCCTCCACCTTCTTCTGGATAAACTGGTGCTGCTGATGGTGCGACCACCGGTTATAGCCGGCCAGATAGGTACAAGAACCAACAAGCCACCTTTATACTTCATACAATGTTTGACTTATATTTACTTATGATCAGAATACCATATTGCTATTCAGTTAGTCATTTAAGTTGTTAGGTGGCTGTTTTTGGATGATCTTTGGTTCCATCTTTCCTGTAGTAAATCTTGGTCAGGCCTCTTTTGAAGTGATGGCATCTATAGTCAACCGTCTGCATAAATACTTGGACACCAGTCAGGATATGCATGGTCGAAACAGCCTTCTCTCCTCATATATCCACTATGTCTTCCGTCTGCCCAACATGGACCCCAATTCCCCCTCTCCAGGTTGATATTTATCTTGTCCATAGATTTGGGAGTTATTTTTATTTATTAGAAATATTTTATATTTTATATTTTTTTATCCAGTACCACGATAAAATTTTATGAAATAATCCAGTGATCAGTTCTGATTGGTTGTGTTGTTTAATAGGTCCAGGAGGATTGGGCGGCTCTGTGCATTATGCCACAATGGCTCGTTCTGCTGTAAGACCCGCAAGCCTCAACCTGAACCGCTCTCGTAGCCTTAGCAACAGTAATCCAGACATCTCTGGCACTCCCACATCCCCAGATGATGAAGTGCGGTCTATCATCAGCAGTAAGGTAGGTAGACGCATTGCAGCAGGGCTCTTGTATCAATCTTTTTGAGGGGAGATGGGACTTATGTGATCATGCATGCAGTCATTTAGATAACTATTACATCACCCAGTTGGTTATGTTGTCTATAACTACTACTAGGAGATGTTGTTTAAATAAGTTGAACAAAACATGATCATTTTTATATAGTTATATGCAAATATATTTTATTAGGGCTATTATTGTTTTTTGATTGAATCACTTAAATGATTATTATTGTAGAGTTCATTGACTTTCTGCACTAGGGTTAAACAGCATTTCTCAATTACAAATCAACCTACAGTTTACACAAGTAAATGCAAACTGGAACAGTTTATGTACTTTGGTACTTGTATGTATGTACCTTATGTACCGTGTTACACCATCTTGCAAAGAGGAAATAAAAATGTACTTCTGCTAAATGAATGTGTGTTTGACATAAATTGCCAAATTTCCTCCAGTTTTAAATTTGTGTATATTTTATTTTTGAAAAATTGTTTATAAACACTTTAAAAAACATGTTAACTGTTGAAATTGGCTTTTTCATTTATTCATTAATTTCTCTGGTGTTCACATTATTTTGTCTGAAATGATTTAGCTTAATTTTCCATATACTAAATATTCACAATTGAAAATGTTTATCATATCTTGGGAGGCTTTGGCATGAGACCATCTGTGACTGTTTTAATGTCAATGTTTTATTATGTAATTGTGTGTGTGCTGACTTTCTTACACACTCTCTCTGTGCTGCCAAACTAAGCATCCTCTGTAACAAATGTAACATTTTGCTTTTTACTCTAATCTGTTTCTGCTCACTGATAAGAAATGAATTTAAATGAACTTGCTCCCAGTTGTTTTGTTTGACCTATAACCTTTGACCTTTCACTGTTCCCTGGCTTGCTTGCTTCTGTCCGTGACCCTTTTGATGCCTCGCTCGGCTTGCAGGGCTTAGATCGTTCCAACTCCTGGGTGCATACCATGGGGTGCAAAAGTGCCCCCTGGGGGACCAGTCCTGGCTCGACATCTGATGCTAAGCAGGTCATTCCAAATATCCCAAACCCCTTAATTTAGTTCAAAGCAAGGGACCCCACTTCACCAAGTCCCCTTTTAAAACCACAAAATCAATTAGTTTCATACCCTGCTTCCTTAGTCCATGACATTACATCCTCAGTTAAAACACATGTAACCCTCGAAACCCCAATATTCATAATCCATAATCAGTCATTTTCAAATCTTCTCATCTCTTTTATTCAGTCTGAACAGCATTGCATGGGCATAACTAGCCATTTTCCATTTTCACTCTGCTTGACATGTTCAGATATGCTGCATGTACATGTATGAGTGTGTGTGGATGTTTTGTTTGTCTTGTAGAACTGTAAGTTTGTATTTTTTATTATTTTTGGCACCTGGTTAAAGTTAATAATGATTATTTTTCTCATTTTTCAGTGCCTGTAATTCATTACAGCATACATACATATGTTGATTTATTATTATAATTGTTTTATTATTTATTTTTATTCCACTATTTATAATTTAATATATTAATCTCCTATGTCTCACTATTCAGCTGAGTATATCACACCATTGCATCTTATATCTCCCTGAAAATATTTAGTTTTTTAATTAAATAAATAATAAATACAATTTTAATTAAATTACTTTGTTTGATGTAATTGTAATTTTGCATTTGTATCGATCCCTGATAAGTAAAAATTCTTGTCCTATCGTGTTTTCTGTGTGTGTGAGTGCTTGCACGTGTGTGTGTGAGCGTGTGTGTGTGTGTGTGTGTGTGTGTGTGCGCGCGCGTTTGTGTGTGTGTGCGTGCGTGCTTGCGTGTGTGTACGTGTGCGTACGTGTGCGTGCGTGCGTGCGTGCGTGCGTGCATATGAGTAGTGAATGACACCACACACCCCTGTCTCCACACTAATCTATTTTCACCCTTCCATTCATCCCCACCCGTAGGCCATGGAGCGCAGTGGCAATCGCATGTCATCGCACACTGAGAGCGCCAGTTTCTTGCAAACATTAACAGGACGCTTGCCGACCAAAAAGGTAGAGACCGACACCCGGAAGGCAGGAGTCCAACCCCCTCCTCGCCTCACCTGCGTCTGTCCGTCTGTGAATGACTGAATGTTGTTTTTAGCGTTGCTGTGGGTGTATGTTTTTCTCTCTGCTGTGAATGCCACCTGAAGACTGTAGAGAAAGGAATGATTTGTCACCTGTTGTATAAAATACCCTGTCGGTCTTGTCTCTGTAGCGGGGACTGTTGGAATATGCTTGGGCTGTTTATCTGTCTGTCTGTGTTTGATCTGTAGAATAATGAATCCTCCCCACTCTTGCAGCAACACAAAGGACCCCTTTTCGTATAGTAGTGCTAAGACTAACCAATAGGAAGTGTTTCTGTTTGAATTCTGATTGGTTCTCTGATGGTTTCATCTTGTTTCTCAGCTCTTCCATGAGGAGCTTGCCCTGCAGTGGGTGGTGAGCAGTGGCTGTGTGAGGGAAGGAGCTCTCCAACAGGCCTGGTTCTTCTTTGAGCTCATGGTAGGAACTGCAATCATAGCTTCAAAATCATAGTGTGAGGGTGTTAAGATGTTGTTCCATAGTGTTACTTTTCCTTTACAGGTTAAAAGCATCATCCATCACTTATACTTCACCGACCGTCTGGAGTCTCCCAGGAAGCACCGCTTTCCTGAGCGCTTCATGGATGACATCACAGCTCTGGTTAGCACCATTGCAGGTGACATCGTCTCACGGTTTCAGAAGGTGAGTTAGTTAATACTGAATAAATACATAATAAATGCAATTCACCCATTGGAAGACAATGAGTTTTTGTATATTTATTCTATTAAATATTAAAATCGCTGATTTGTGTCAGGGTCCCAATCGGGTTCAGTAATAAGCTATGTACAACTGTACATTATTGTGCTTATTACTACAAAGCTACTTAAAGTTAACACTTTGACTCTATATGTTGCTGATAAAAATCTATAACGCCGCCTCTGTATGAAACCAAATTGCACCTTTTTTTTTGCGTAATTGTCTTTATTCTCGACATAATTTCTACCACAGTGCATAAATGTCCAGTATATAATTCAGTAAATACTTCAATATGCAGTTAATGATTTTTTCATTATATCATCTATTCAGGATCTTGAGTTGGTGGAAAGGCTCAACACAAGCTTGGCCTTCTTCCTCAATGACCTCCTGTCAGTTATGGATAGAGGATTTGTCTTCACTCTCATCAAAACCTTCTGGAAGCAGGTACAGTACGGTATAGCTTTAAACAAGTCTTGTTTATTGCCGATAAAGTATGTCTCTCTTAGAGGTATTTTCTAATGTTCATTTCTCATGCTTTATTCCACTAAGGTGTCCACAAAGCTCTATGCACTACAGAACCCTACTTTGGAGTCGCTGAGGTTGGACTTCTTGAGGATCATCTGCAGCCATGAACACTATGTCACACTAAATCTGCCCTTCAGTCTGCTGACACCCCCAGCATCCCCCTCTCCTTCTGTGTCCTCTGCTACATCTCAGGTATAAACACAAATCCAGTGATAAGTTGATCAAATTGATCATTGAAAGGTACACTTTTTGATATTGGTTTTTTACACATAAATAAGACTTTAAAAGTAATAATTCAAATGTATTACTTTATATCAAATGTTGTTATAATTGTATTAATGTCATATTTTTTTATAATGTACACATTATAAAACACTGAATACACTAGCAATAATTTTATTATGTGAAAATATTATTTAATCTTTAAATAATTGATTAAATAATTATATTGTTTTATTGATGATTTAATAATTATTTAAATTATTTAATAATTTATTAAGTAATTTAATAAAAATAATATATATATATATTTACTTTCATCATTTATTATTGTTTTATTAATTACAATTTATTAATTTAATTTCTGAATTCAGAAATCCTTCAGGAAGGTCAATTTAGGATTCCTTCTTTTAATTTTTGTTTTTCAATGTCTCCTACCAGAGTTCTGGTTTCTCTACCCATGTGCAGGACCAAAAGATAGCCAATATGTTCGAGCTGTCTGTGCCCTTCAGAGAGCAGCATTATCTAGCTGGTCTTGTCCTAACCGAGCTGGCTGTCATTTTAGACCCAGAGGCTGATGGGTCAGTACCCTGGTGTGTGTCCGGTCCTACTATTTGAGCTTGACTTATTATTAGCCTAGCATTTGTATTTATTTCTGTACACTTTTTTTAGTCTGGTTAACTAGGTCATTCAAATGTTTTGCATAAAATGTATAATTTGTACTCTTCAATCTTTCTCTAGGATGTTTGGTCTCCATAAGAAGGTCATAAGCGTGGTCCATAATCTGCTCTCCAGTCATGACTCTGACCCACGCTACGCTGACCCTGAGGTCAAAGCCAGAGTTGCGCTGCTTTACCTGCCACTCATTGGCATCGTCATGGAAACTCTCCCGCAGCTCCATGATTTCACTGGTATGTTTTTTTGTTGTTGTAAATTGAATATCATATATTGTAAAAATGTCATCTAATGCCAATGTCCACAAGCAGTACACGGATGTGTTTAAGATTTTATTTTTAATCATAGAATCCTATAATCAGTGGGGTCGTCCTGGTACTGAGGAACAAGAAGCTGAGGGTATGATCAGCCAGACTGTTGCCATGGCAATAGCAGGGACCTCTGTTCCACAGATATCACGACCCAGTAGTTTTCTACTTAATCCACAGGTAGCGTTTTCACATTTATAGATGAAATGTGTCATATTTTCTGTGTTAAACCATGTGTTTATTGGTGTCCACATCCACGTCTCCAGGCCACCCGCCAACATGGCTCATTTTCCGCGGAGTCCAGCCGTAGTCTGCTCATCTGTCTTCTGTGGGTGCTGAAGAATGCAGATGAGATGGTGCTGCAGAAATGGTTCACTGACCTGTCAGTCTCTCAGCTCAACCGTCTTCTGGACCTGCTTTACCTCTGTGTCTCCTGCTTTGAATACAAGGTCTGAACAGATATCATATTCAAGTCAATCAAAACATCTCAATGCTGTCTTGAATTTACAAGATATGTCTGCTCCGCGAAAAATCCCTTCATCTGCTTTTCTGTCGCTTCACTTCTCAAGTGTTAAGTAATTTGTCTTTGTGTGTTTCTGTCCATCCACCTCATACGAAAAGGCCCATTTTATGTTCATGCAGGGCAAGAAAGCATTTGAACGTATGAACAGTTTAACCTTTAAGAAATCCAAAGACATGAAGGCAAAGTTGGAGGAAGCCATCCTGGGCAGTATAGGAGCCAGACAGGAGATGGTGCGGCGGAGCAGAGGGCAGCTGGGTTAGTAAATAAAAAAAATTGATTATTTGGTTACTAGAATGCAACGAAGACTGGACCTTTTGATTTATATTCATCCTATTTCTTCAGAGAGAAGTCCATCAGGCAGTGCTTTTGGCAGTCAGGAGAACCTGCGTTGGAGGAAGGACATGACCCATTGGCGTCAGACCAGTGAAAAGATGGACAAGTATGTTCTTATGTGTGTGTGTTCTTTGCACAAGATCAATGTAGATGAGCTTTTATGTACATTACAGTTACTGTAGGTAATGTATCTGATAAAGAACACGCATTATCAGTTCTTTCAATGTGGATTGTCGTTTGTGATTTGGGATATTTCGGGTTGAAAATGAAATGCAGCATATGGGGAATACATTTTTTTCATCAGGATTTGATTACATTCAATAATGAATGTATTACGTAATTTATGAATATCTAAATAACACCTTATATTCCTATAAAATTATAAATTTGATTATAATATGTCACAGAAACAACCATTTGACTTCAAATAACATTTTTATTTAACCTTGTTCTTTCATGTACTGTGTGTTCAGGGGCCAGAGATCAGTCAGGTACTGTACTGTACTTCTGAAGTGTGTTTGCTTTAAATGACCCTTGCTCTGCTATTGACGTGAATTTAAAGCTCCTACCCCTCGCTTCAAGCGGGCTCCCTTGGCTTTACTTGGGCTTGGATTGGTTTGGAAGCTGCCTCTGGACCAGTGTGTGTGTGTGTGTGTGTGTGTGTGTGTGTGTGTGTGTGTGTGTGTGTGTGTGTGTGTGTGTGCGCGTGTTCATTTGAGGGATGGAGTAGGTTGCTGTTTGAATTATGCGATTCTGAACAGTGTGCTTTAGACAAAATTGGTGCATGTTATTTTTTTAAATATTCGGTACTAATTCCAGAGCAGTTTTACAATTAAATGTATTTTCCCTAATATTCGCTTCATAACAAACATCAGTATTGTTATTTTAAAGTATCATTAGGTTATTTTAGGTTTGACACACTAATAAGCTATGACATGCATATAAAATGCTTTTCTAATATTATTTCCAAGCATAGGTGTATTTATAAATTAAGTTTGAAGAATTAACATGATGGCTGTTGTTTTATGTGAGCACACCTTTAGCAGTGGTTCTCAACCTTGATGGGCACCCAGCATTCAAATTTAAGGGATAGTTCACCCAAAAATGAAAATTCTGTCATCATTTAGTCACCCTTTTGTCATTTCAAACCTGTATGACTTTCTTTCTTCTGCAGAACACAAAAGAAGATGTTTTTTAAAGCATGTCGGGAAGTGAAAACCGCTGGTCCCCATCGACTTGGTTTCATGTCCATACAATAGAAGTCAATGAAGACCAATGGAGTTTTTGCTTACCAACATCTTTAAAATATCTTTTGTGTTCTGTAGAAGAAAGAAAGTGATACAGGTTTAAAATGCAAGAGGGTGAGTAAATGATGACATTTTTTGTTTTTGGTGAACTATCACTTTATTATTAGTAGATAATACTTTTGCTTATTAACTAAATAAAACTGTTAGTGTTGCTGCACTAAGGTTACACACTAACTTTTTTGGTTTTGCTAAAGGATATATTTTGATGATTGTATATTTATTGTGTTCTATTGTGAAAACGTTTGCTTTGGTGTTTGCTTCATAATGAAGATTAATTTTATAGTTTACCAGTAGTCGGGTTTTCATCCAAAGTTGCAAATTTAGCTTATGCGCAAAATTGGAATATCGCATAAAACATTTCCGAATAAGCACCGTTTCCCTCCAACGATTCAAAATGGTCACTTTCTAATAAACTGGCACTAAATATCAGTACGTTTTCATATATAATAATTACTTGCGCCTCAAGCAGGCGAACAAAACACAATAAATGCGGTGTTTTCGTGGATGCCTGCAGTTTGGGAAATGCAGTTGTGACAGTTCTGGGAGGCAGTTACAGAAATGATGACTTTGCTCAGGCATTTAAGAATGACCATAACAACATTTCAGATGCTGTGTGACAACATCAATACTTTGGTTAGTCAGGTGAAACCATCCCATAGTGCAGTTAGATGACTTTTTGGAGGGATTTATTCGGCAAATGGGTTTCCATCGCATTAACCCTTTTTCGCAAAAAAGGAATAACACCTCAAGCGAGCGTAAAAACGGCGTTTTGTCAAAACCCGGCTTATGTGACTTGCTGTACATGAGCAAGCTAAATTCCATTTAAATGCTAATACAGAATGTGAATTTTTGTAGCTTTTAGATTTGTGCTTTTGGAGAAAATGCTGGAATTCCTTCATGCAACATCCAGCTCTTTATTTATTTGATGTAAATTAATGACCCAGTCGGTAAAAATGCTAAGCACAGTTCTGTCGCATGTTTTGAGTGAATCATATGCAGGTTTTAGGAACACCAACTGTGCAATAAAAGAAGCCATGAGCCCTACTTAGATAGGTTTGTAAGCCCATTATGATATGTTGATATATTTCTGGACCATTTCTTAACGAATTCTGGCTCTCTGAACTCGTATAAGAATGTTAGGCATTTAATTAATCTTTGTATACACTTGAATGCTTGTGTGGAGATTGCTGTGGCATTCAAGGCTTCCCTCACTCTTGTGCGTCATTTGTTGTGCATTACTAACGGTTTATTACCAAACTGTTTGACAGGACCAGAGCTGAACTGGAGCATGAAGCTATTATTGATGGCAACCTGGCAACCGAAGCTAATCTCATCATATTGGATACACTAGAAATAATAGTTCAGGTAGTTATCTTAACTGCCACAGTCAATATTTTAATATGGACGACATGTGTTGTAACTATATAATGGTCTTTCTATACACCGTGAAGACTGTGTCAGTGACGGAGTCCAAAGAAAGCATTCTGGGAGGAGTTCTGAAGGTCTTGCTGCACAGTATGGCATGTAACCAAAGCGCCCTCTATTTGCAACACTGCTTCGCTACACAGCGCGCTCTTGTGTCCAAGGTAAGCGGATGCTAATTTAATTTATTTATTTGATGTATCCTGTATGTACACAATTGAATAACAGTTTCAGGCCTTTTTGCTAAATTTGACACCTGCGCTTTATTGGAAATGGCGCACATTAACATTGTTCTGTTGTTCATATTAATCTAAATTGAGACTTCTTGTTTCTGTGTGTTTAGTTTCCAGAGCTGCTGTTTGAGGAGGAGACGGAACAGTGTGCTGACTTGTGTCTGCGTCTTCTGAGAAACTGCAGCAGCAGCATCAGTACCATCAGAGCCCATGCCAGCGCATCTCTTTACCTTCTCATGAGACAGAACTTTGAGATTGGAAATGTGAGAAACATTTGGTTTGTTAGGATAGGACAATATTTGGTCCAGTATAACGATTCAAATCTCTGAAATCTGTTTTTGCTGCATTCACTCTTAAAAATAAAGTTTATATATATTTACGGTAGGGAATTTACAAAATATCTTCATGGAACTTGATATTTAATTAATATCTTACTGATTTTTGGCATAAATGAAAAATCAATAATTTTGACCCATACAATGTATTTTTGGCTGGTACTAAAAATGTTACAAGTGTGTGTTTTAGTATTTGTATAGTTTTTTTTCTTTCTTGTGTTGTACAGTGAAAACATTTGACAGAAATTAATTTGTTGACATTTATATATTTTCTCCACATAACTAACTTCAAATATATAAGCATATGTCTTTAAATGAAATGTTTTTAAGTTAATGTTAAACACATTAACATACCACAAACTAGCCTAATTATATAAGCGTATAAAACTACTTGTTTTTGAACATCTTTACTTACTATACACTACTGATCTTATAATATATCATTCACTGTTATATATAGTATTTAGTCTCTTTATTGATACATGTATAGTTTAATTTTGGGTGTTTGTTCTCTGTTCTGCAGAATTTTGCAAGAGTCAAAATGCAGGTGACCATGTCTCTTTCATCTCTGGTGGGTACGTCTCAGAACTTTAATGAGGAGTTTCTGCGCCGCTCGCTCAAGACCATCCTCACCTATGCAGAAGAAGATCTGGAGCTCAGAGAAACCACCTTTCCAGACCAGGTGAATTTCACTTCATCATCCATCACAATATTTGCAAACATGGGGAGCTAATTCTGGTTTTGGGTTTCAGGTTCAAGACCTGGTTTTCAACCTGCACATGATTCTGTCAGACACAGTGAAAATGAAGGAACACCAGGAAGATCCAGAGATGCTCATTGATCTCATGTACAGGTACCGCTGCTTGCATTTCATTTGCAAAATGATGAAAACAATTCATTTGGTCAACCTTATGTTTTCAATTTACTTCAGTATATTTTTTCAAAAGAATGCCGTTTTGTGTTTTGTAGGATTGCAAAGGGCTATCAGACATCCCCGGATCTACGACTGACGTGGCTGCAGAATATGGCAGGGAAGCACTCGGAGAGGAATAATCATGCAGAGGCAGCACAGTGCTTGGTGCACAGCGCCGCCCTGGTGGCTGAGTACCTTAGCATGCTGGAGGACCGCAAGTACCTGCCTGTGGGCTGTGTCACTTTTCAGGTACATACTGCACTGACACAAATGATAAGTTAGTCATTTGTTGAATAATGTAGTGATACGATCTTTCTTTCTTGTGCCACAGAACATTTCATCTAATGTGTTGGAGGAGTCAGCAGTGTCAGATGATGTGGTGTCCCCAGATGAGGAGGGTATCTGCTCGGGGAAGTACTTCACTGAGGCTGGCTTGGTTGGGTTGCTGGAACAGGCCGCAGCCTCTTTTTCTATGGTGACTTATTTACTGTACTGACACGCTTGTTTAAACCAGATCATATTCTGCTCTCCAGATCAAAGCTTAAATAAAAATCATTATCGGTTCGGTTCTAATCAATACCTTATATATTTTCCTCTGTCATCTCTAGGCTGGTATGTACGAAGCAGTGAACGAAGTGTACAAAGTCCTCATCCCTGTACACGAGGCCAACAGGGATGCTAAGAAGCTGGCCACTATTCATGGTAAACTTCAGGAAGCCTTTGGCAAAATTGTGCATCAGGTAAATACTTATTTTTATCTTAATGTTCTGGATTCTATAAACAGGCATTTCCTTGTACTGTAAGCTAGCTGTTTTAGTAAAAGACAACAGGACTTTGTATTATTGCTTCAGTAGCTCAATGGAACAACCTGCCAACTCGTGCAAGCAGACACATCTCGCACGGAGAGATCAAATTTGGCAATATTTTGCTAGTGAATAAACACAGTTATCTACAAACATACATGAGGTTATATAGTTCACAGACGGTTTAGTCGATAAAATGTGTTTTTTGATTGAAGAGAGACTGCACATGCAAATATTTTTGGTGAGTTTTTTTAAACAAGAGTGACCGTGTGGTGCTATACGTGAGTTTTTACCTTACTATGATGGTACTACTTGGCATGAAAATAAAAAAGAAAGAAAGAAAGAAAGCTTCAATTATACTTTATTTTACTTTTTTTGATCCAAGTTCTCAGTTATATTATTGAGATACATCTATTAACTATACTTTATACTTTATACTTGAGGCACTGCACATTGAGATAAGACATACTGAAGATGTTCATATGTGTATGCTTTTCAGATCGGATAGTTATTTTCTTTTAATGTTGCATGTAAACGGGAAAGTTTTAAACTTTTTTTAGTACATAAAGTACTCATTAAACACTTCTGACTACCTTCACTACTATTCTGACTACTATTTTTTTCTACTATGGTAGTACTAGTCAGTGGTGGCCAAGAACTGTTTGGTTACAAGCATTGTTCCAAATATCTTTCTCTGTGTTCATCAGAACAAAGAAGTGTATGTAGATTTTTGGGTGTACTTGTCCCTTTAACACAAAAACAGTTTTTGGTTATTTATTTTTAATTCAAGGTGTAACCAGAGCCTTTGTTATTGCATGCAGTGGAAACACCAGAATGAACTGAATAGCTTCATGAATATGACACTTAAAAAACAAGTGTCATTATTTCCCATAGTGCTTTGCAGCAAGCTTGTCAGTGAGGACTGAAGGGGTGTGACTGTGATGTTGATTTGTGCTGTATTTTTTTCTGTCATACAGAGCACAGGCTGGGAGGTAGGTGATGAACTTCATGGTTAATGCTTGTCCCACATCTGCAAGCTGTGGGCGTTTATCACGACTCTCTTTTGCTGTGAATTTGACCCATTAACCTTTTTACAGACGTTTTCGTTTCTTCGTCCATCCTTCCATCTCTCTTTCCGCGGAGGCATACCTTTATCTCGCCATCTTTATTCTCTTTCTTGAGGAGAAGTGAAGTTAACATTGTCAGTTTTGACAGGCCATGCATGGGAGCCACTGTCTGACACTAATGACCAGATTTATTCGGGAATGCGCCATTTCATTTCCTCATTCATCTCACGACGTCCATTTCTCTGTTTTAGCACTGCCATCTGCATCTTATCGTGACTTCACAAGCACAGGGTTCGATTTAAGTGAGATGTGTAGATGGCCATCATAAATGACAAATGAAGATCAGGAATTAGAATGTTCATGTCATTTTTTAATATTAATCATCTTGTCATACGTGAATCATAAAATATTATATATGTGACCTGGACAACAAAACCAGTCTTAAGGGAAACATTTTTCCAATTGAGATTTTACATCATCTGAAAGATAAATAAATAAGCTTTCTATTGATATATGGTTTGTTAGGATAGGACAATATTTGGTCAAGATATAACTACTCAAAACTTTGGAATCTGAGGGTGCAAAAAAATCACAACATTGAGAAAATCACCTTTAAAGTTGTTAATCAGCTAAGAAGAAACAGGTTTGTTTTAATGCTCTCTTTTGGCTTACCGCTGTAATGGTGTTGTGGAGAATAGATGAACCTGAAAGCTGAAATTCTGAGCTTTACATAGATACCAAACTTGAGTGGGTAATTCCAAAAGAGCGGCAGCAGCGAGTGAAGTTTGTAGACGTGTATCCGGACGATTTTGCTGCATTCACTCACAAAAATAAAGTTTTGATATATTTACGGTAAGAAATTTTCCAAATATTTTCATGGATCATGATCTTTACTTAATATCCTAATGATTTTTGTCATAAAAGAAAAATCAATCATTTTGACCCATACAATGTATTTTTGGATATTACTACAAATGTTCTCGTGCTACTTAAGACTGGTTTTGTGATCCAGAGTCACATATAGTTTTATAATAATAATAATACGATGTCTGAAATAAATCAGAGATTTTTTTGCATTGCAACACAGCGATAACTAATAAAATTAAGTATTCCAAAATTCCTTACGGTTGTCTTCCTTTCTTCATGAACACTGATTGTTTATAAAAATAAAATACAATCGACCCCTGAGTTCTCATTTGCACCAATATTTGTATGTAAACTGGTATTAATCACTCATGAATTAATGCATGGCAGCGACTCAACAAAACCTTTGTTTTCGACACACTTACTGTATTGAAACATTAAACCAGGAATGCACCATCTCTTAACTGTTAATAACAATCCTTTAGTGCACTCTTCTCTGCCTGCCTTCTCCTAACTGCATGTTTAGTTTTTTGTCTTTTTCTTTGTAAAGTATTTATTTGTGGTGTTTGGTAGTGTTGTTGTGTGTGTGTGTGTGTGTGTGTGTGTGTGTGTGTGTGTGTGTGTTTTGGAGAGTTTCCTGGTTTCCTGATTAAAATATGTTCTGTTCTCTCCTTTTTTTATTTCCCTGGTTGCTGACCCCTCCTCTTCCCACTTTAATTATTGTGTCTTGTGGTAAGTTCATAGTATTAGGGTTTATTTCTGTAGCGTTTGACTGTACATAACTGAAAAACGGATTGTAAAGGATCAGAGAGGGGCTGAGCCATCTCAGACAACCATTAACTGTTGATTGTGTGTGTTAAAATCATTTTGAACAGCTTTTTATAGACTGAAATTAATGTACAGTAGTGGCCAAAAGTAATGTCTGAAGGGGTATTTGCTCAATATTTACTTTTTTAAACCTATAGGTTTGGTAAAGGTTTTTTTTTTCTTTTTTTCGAGTAATGCTTCTTAGATATTAGTATGATATTTATGGTAAAAAATGAACTATGGATTTTTTTTACAATTACAATTTAGCAAAAGGGCAAAGTAAAGCATTTGTGTTGACTACAGTTTTATCAGGTATACATTGCACACATTGACTACAGTTATTGTAGCTAATATTTTTAATTGACTCAATACGCTTTGTGGCATGCATATTCTGTGCCAGACCCAAAAGCTGAGCTTCAGTTTACACTCCAAGCACAACTATACAACATGCAAACAATATCTTTAATACATATTTAATATGTTTGAATAAAAGGTGAAGACGTCGGTTGCCTAGTATAGACATCACTTTTGGCCACTGCTGTATATTTTTCTGTTTGTTCCTCAGAATATTTTTTTGGAATATTCTGATAATTTCAATCTCTGTTTGTGCTAGTGAAATGTTTTCACTTCAAACAGAGAATTGGCTGTATGGTTGATATGCTTTGGTTCAGCTCTTTCTTACACCTGATTTACACTTCACTTTCTGTCTGTGGAGCACTTGTATATATATACACCCAGCACTTTTTGACTTTTCATACTTCTAAGGCCTGTCCTGTCATACCAGTACTTACTAATTTTTTTTCGGCCTGACGTTCCATATTCGTTGCCTGCAGCGTTTTTTTGTTCACCCGAGGAACATACTCCAACCTAAATCTCATCTGCTTTGTTCTCTATATATACTCTCTAAAGTAACTTGTTCAGTGTTTAAGAACAGCAGGTCTTACTACTGTTTCGTGTAGCCTTGTTAATACAATCTCAGACAAAGATCTCACGCTGTTTAAAACTGCTTGCTTTAATGTCCTTAAACTTGACTTGTGGTAAACTGTTATGTACTGCATCTCTTTCATTGAAAAGTATACTAAAATGTAAAAAATATGGTTTTAAATGGATAGTTCACCCAAAAAACAAAATTCTGTCATCATTTACTCAACCTCTTGAAAATTTAAACCTGTATGACTTTCTTTCTTCTGCAGAACACAAAAGAAGGTATTTTGAAGAATGTTGGTATCCTAAAAACTATTGGTCCCCATACACTTCTGTTGTATGGACACAAAACCAGTGGAAGTCAATGGGGACCAACAGTTTTCGTTTAACAACATTCTTCAAAATATCTTCTTTTGTGTTTTGCAGAACAAATGAAGTCACACAGGTTTGAAATGACAAGAGTGTAAATAAATGTTTTGGGTGAACTATCACTTTAACATCCTCTATTTTAATTGAACATAGAACAGTAAAATAAAACTTAAGATTATTGTCATATATCAAGACTTGGTCAAATGTAGAAATGGGGAAGTATATAGTAAAAACACATGCTTAGCATTTGAGAGGTAAAAAATGTCATTGCATTGACAATGCCAGTACTTTGAGTCTACTTTTCATGTTGCCTACAATATACTGAAATATGGTAGATGATTCTAGTGTATATATCATTTTATATCAATATCTGTTAAAAAGGTCTTTGTATCTCAATAACCAGTGTTGAATAAAGGTTAATTATGCAAACACACCAGACAATGTTTACATTACTGTTTCCGTTTGATAACACTGGTAAGATGGAATCCTGTGTTTTGCGGTTTACTTGTGCTCATGTGTAACTTTATTGAAGCATACCTAAAGATTTCTGTTTTTATACTTGACTGGTAGTTATTGCAGTTTTAATGAATCACAGATTTGTAACTGTTGCAACTTTCTACCCTTTTTAGGATGGAAAGCGAATGTTTGGCACATATTTCAGAGTTGGATTTTACGGTTCCAAATTTGGTGATTTGGATGAGCAGGAGTATGTGTACAAAGAGCCAGCTATTACCAAGCTGGCAGAAATCTCACATCGCCTTGAGGTAGAAAACAGTTAAATGCATTCTAAGTGTGTGTGTGTTTGTGTGCATGAATGTCTGACTTTTTCATATTTTCCGTGTCTCGATTTGACAGAGTTTCTACGGTGAACGGTTTGGGGAGGATCAAGTGGAAGTCATTAAAGACTCAAATCCAGTCGACAAGTGTAAACTAGATCCTAATAAGGTGTGTTTTTGTCTTTACTGACATTAAATTGACATTTGGGCAATTCCACCGTTATAGATGTGACTTTTGCATTATGGATGTGACATAAACGCTCAGAGAATTGATTTGCTACCAATACAATGAACCATCTGTTTATATTTGACTAAACCTTTATTGATAAAATCTAAACATCAGAAAAATATCGGTCTGTGCATGAGTATTCTATTTTAAAAGGGAAATAAACGTGTTATGGATGGGACAAATAAGGACACTATTTTTGAGAAACTATATACTTTGTAGAATTTCTGTAAATTAAAATGCACAAACCAAAGCAATAATACCCAACAAATGAAGAAAAAATGGCTTTTTATAGAACATAAAAAACGGTATTTTAATTTTCATGTGTCCTTTCATGAGGAATATGTACCGTTACGGATGTGACAATCCTGAAAATGCCACTTACCTGGCTATGGAAAATCATGCACTAAAGAAAAAAAACTTTGAGACCTCACATGAGTATTTGAACCACCAAATGTTGACATCTGTGCTATTAGTATAGTAAAAACCTTTGGCAAAAGCATCTTTTCATGAAACTGTTGACATTTGCATGGAATTGCTTATTTATCTTCCTTGTGCTCGCTTTTAGGAACAATATAAAAGATGTGAAAACTATTTTCTCCCATACAGGCTTTCATTCAGATCACGTATGTTGAACCATATTTTGACACCTATGAAATGAAGGACCGGATCACATACTTCGATAAGAACTACAACCTGCGACGGTTTGTCTATTGCACGCCATTTACGCTGGATGGAAGGGCACATGGTGACCTGCACGAACAGTTCAAGCGAAAGACCATCCTCACTACTTCACACGCCTTCCCGTACATCAAGACCCGCATCAACATCATCCACAAAGAGGAGGTAACCTAAAACTAAAATTGTAAATCTAACATTTTATGTATTTTTGTATGGTTTTTTTTCTTTCTTTTTTTTTTAGAGTCATATGTATTACGTAAAGTAAAAACGTTGAGACTGTTCTGCTTCTTTATAATGTTCAGATCATCTCCACACCTATTGAAGTAGCCATTGAGGACATGCAGAAGAAGACACAAGAGTTGGCTTTTGCCACTCACCAGGACCCATCTGATGCCAAAATGCTGCAGATGGTTCTGCAGGGGTCTGTTGGCACCACTGTTAACCAGGTAACATGTTGGGCATTGCTATTTAATGCATACTGTAGTTAACAATTAGTGCCATTAGTATTTTCATTTTATATGTCCATTTGAAGATAGCTACATATATGTATTTCCGACCAATGCATGTGTTGTATGTGCCTCTATAGGGTCCTCTCGAGGTGGCACAAGTGTTCCTATCTGAGATCCCAAGTGATCCTAAACTCTACAGGCACCATAATAAGCTTCGACTGTGCTTTAAAGACTTCACCAAGAGGTTTGATTGATACTCTGATACTATATCGAAGTATTGTCTTAATATTAGTCAGATTATCACAATGTAATGTGTAGCCCGTTGAAAACTGTGTTTTCCTGGTAAAATCTTGCCAGATGTGAAGATGCCCTTCGCAAAAACAAGAGTCTGATTGGACCAGATCAGAAAGAATATCAGAGGGAGCTGGAGAGGAACTACCACAGGCTGAAAGAATCTCTACAGCCTCTTATTAACAGGAAGATCCCACAGCTCTACAAACCTGTGTTACAGGTCAACTCCCACAGGTCAGCCAAACATATTGATGCCAGAAGCTGCGTTAATGCTTTTAAAAGTGATTCGACTTAGCGCAAGTGCTAATGATAACCTGTAAACTGATAAAAAGGTGTAAATGTGTAAATGTTACCAATATGGAAACATCTATGCCCTTAAATTTATGCCATCCTGCATGTCTTTAAAACACACCTTACAACATGTTGTTTGCATAAGTGAACAATGACAAGAATATGCCTGCCATTGAGAAGCCAGCGCTCTCAAGCCCTCATATTTTAATAATAGGCAATTAATACTTAATGCAGAAATTTTGCCTGTACAGTTCACACAGAATTTCTTTTCTGAACAAAATTGTTATTGAATCTCAAACATTCCTGAGTGTGTCATCATCTGCTTTGGTGATTCAATGGTAATGTGTGATAGTTGTTTACTCGTAATCGATGATGATCCTAACAGGTGTTAACAAGTATTTCTCATGTTTAATCTACTGTACTACTTTGCTTTTGAACAAGCAGCAAAAGGACAGCCTGACCAGGTAGCTAAATGGTGGCACGGTTTTTGTTTTATAGGACATTTCTTATCTCCTAACATTGTTTTTCTTTTTCTTTCAGGGACTCATTTAGCAGAGTGAGCCTTCGCAAGCTAGACCTGTGAAGACGAAGGAAAATTTACAGATCAAATGCAATGCAATTTTATTTATTTGTATATATCAATCCTCCTCACAATATAAGTGTTTCTGCCATAAAGTAAAAAAAGACAAGTGTTAAAAAGTTTGGTACATCATTCCAATTTTGTATTCGTTTACACAATGGCCTGTTACACGACTATGTGAACTGAGAATGAATTTAGCTTACAATGTGTCAAATCTGTATTCAAGTTCCTGTGTGCACTTTTTTATTTAATTTTTTTACTTCATTCCAGTGCATTTTAAGTCATGGTACGACTTGCGTTTATTTAATCCTAACGGAAAGAAAGCAAAAAAAGGTTACGGATTTTTCAGCATTATGTAGTTTTCTGTATCTTTTATTTTAAATATTTTACTAAATAAATACTCTAATAGTCATGTTTGTGTGATGGTGTTAAAAATGATGCACAGAGACATTTTTATATGCTGGTGTTTTAATGTGGTAAATAAGAATCTACATAGCCAGGTATGAAATCAAATAGAAAATCTTCCTCAAATAGACAATAGTAATATTCCCAATGATTTTCAAGAATGTTTTATTGCTCAGAGTTCTATCTTACTGGCAGAAAGCCAAAAATCATCACATCATGTGTAAAAGGCAAAGAGCTTCTTTGACTGGAATGAGGTATGACTTATAGAAATTAAAAAGATAAGTAGCTTTATTCTTGTGATCATATATATATATATATATATATAGTCAATTATAATCTGTACTTTGACCAATTTACAGCATACATGTCATTCAAAATTTTATTTAATCACTACAGCATTATCTTTGCTGTGTGACAACTGTGTATCAGGTTTCCAAACTATTAATAATATCCTCCAAAAAAAAGGGTCAGAAATATTTATATTCATACTTTGAGACAAAATCTGAACACTCAAAAACAACTGGTCTTAAAAAAACAAAATCATCACTGCACAACATCATTTTGTGCTATTCAGAGTCATCTGAAAGGAATGGTTGAATATACAGAAAAATCTGTCACATGCACTACAGTAAGTGCCAAGGTGCATTTGCATGAGGAAAAGCACAAGATGAATAGAGCAAAGTACAAAAATAGTGAGACAAAAATCATACATCTATAAACAATGGCAACAAATGCGGCTTCGCTCTGCTTTTACACCGACTGACATTTGTTACACAAGCATACATCCTAACATATTTGTCTAATAATCACCAAGAATACTTTGTCCTAACAGTAAAACCACAGAACTGAATGGACCAGTGTAACGCCACAATTTCTGTCCGTATCCAATGGCCTGTTAAGACTGAGAGACTCTCTTGTAGAAGAGCAGGTATGGTGTGGAGGTGGAGCACGTCTCAGGGGAACAAGCTCGGAGAAAGTCCTCCTCTTCAAAGAGTCTTACTTCAGAGTCATCAAACAGCATCCACTTTCCCTCATAGTCCAAAAGGTTCCGCAAAGCCAAGTCAAAGCTCACCTGAGTCCCGTCGCCCATAGCATCAACTCCCTCATCCTCCGTTTCTTTCTTCACTCCAGTGTTCTGAAGGACAGTACCGGAGGCACGACTGGTCAAGCTAGAAGCCTTGTCGGAATTGGTCTGCTTGCTGTTGCTTAGCTCGTAACTGGTGATGCTCCTCTGTCCTCCCAGGAGCCCAACACCCTCTGAGCATCTCTTGCTTCCTTTGCTGGACGTCCTTGTGACGCTGGCCTGGTTTGTCACCTTTTGCCCTCTGCCAGACAAGCTGAAAGAAACCTCCCCATCGTCATAGTCCGTCTGAGGTACCTCATCTGTCTTCTGTTGTTTTGTGTCCTCTTGCTCATTTTCTTCATCCTGAGGCTGTGGCTTGAGATTGGTTTGGTGGAGATCCATCATACGGATATAAGTGGTGTAGTGGCCACTGCTGATAGTTACTCCGCTGTGCATGACCACAGCAAAGAGCTCGTACTGATGGCTCTGGTCTGGAGAATCGGGCTGAGTGCACCACTCATGCAGTGAGAGCCTAAGAGGGGTCTGCAGAGGTGTGTTCACCTTAGAAAGGCCGGCATATGGGTCCATCCTATCCAAAGTTAGAGTAAAGAATGAACTAATGGATCAATATAAAGTGTAAATATAATGGACATGTTAACATAAACAGCTTTTTTTTCAAACCCAATACAGTATACTTACTCTGAGCCATTGGCTGCAAAGCATTTCAGATGGATTGTGACAACCTCTGGGGTTTTGTCAAACAAAAGACTTCTCTCAGCTTCCGTGTAGTGATGACAGTTCTCACAAAAATATTTATCCTGACCCACAATTCGTTCCACAGAGGCAAACTGAGATATGGCCCACTTTAGAGTCTTCAGCTCAGGCTTGGGATCTGGAGAAACTGAAGAAAAAGGATGCAGTTAGAAACATCTTACATTATCACACCGGCAGCAGATTAAAGTATTTATTATCCATCTGTCCATATGCGTTTATGTATTAAGTGTACTCACTTTCAGAACTGGATTCAGAGCAGCTGGTCTCGTCCTCCTGTACAGGCACACTGATGTCTTGAAAGTCTTCCCTCCTCTCTGTGTAACACTCACATTCCAGGCACCGTGTCCGCAGCACCAGCTGACCCTGGAACATCCATTTCAGCACATCCAGGCCTGATCGCTCTGATTGAACAAGAGAAAATGTTTAACTATTAAACTAACTAAAGATTTAGTAAACTAACTATATACAACAATTACTACTTTGTTATATAAATGTAGCTTTTAATTTATGTATTTTACACATCAATTTAAATTCAATAATTACCCTCTTTCTTTTCCGGACTCGGTTTATCTTCCTGAGCCGTTTTCCCATTTTCAAGTGAACCCTTCTCCTGCCTCTCTTGGGCACTACAGTTTAACTTCTCCTTGCTCTCCTCTTTCCCTCCAACATGTGAAGTAATTCGTCCCATGCTGCGGAACTTTGAGAAGATGCTGGGCTGCTTCCCCAATGGCTTCAACCAGCCAAGCTTCCCTCTTCTTGTCCTTTTGCCTACCTCTTTAGGCGAACTGTCAACCTTCTCCTCCTCTGTCGTGCTCCCTCTCTCATTCTCTTGCTCTTTCTCCCCTTGCTCATCGGCTCCATCTTTCTGATCAGTAACAGAACTCTCTGTGGTTATGTCGCTGGAGGACTTTCGTTTTGATCGTGTCATAGGCGCGCTATCTATGCTTTTCTTGGACTTGCTCTGAGACTTTGGCTTCTTTTTGGCATTGCCCGCTTCGGTGTCACTCTTTCTCTTTCCGCTCAGCTGTCCGTCAGCGTTTCCGTCCTCCTCAGTTCCATTGCTCTCCGTGACATCTTTTTGTTCCTTTTTAATGGTGTCACAGGCTTCCTGGATGTTTGCAAGGATGCACTGCAGTACCTCTTGTGCATCATGCTGCAGGTAGCCCTCGTACATAGGATTTAGCTGCCTGCAAAGGGGAATCAAGGTTTTTGGTGTTTTAAGATATATAAAATAGTATATATCTTGTACAACTAAAAATTAAATTAAAACTAAAAACTTTTTATTAGGTCTCATTCTAGTCTGCAGCATTACCTGAGTGTGTTAAGCAGCCTTCGGGGTGGTGTTGCAAGCTCTCCGTCGCTGTATTTTTCAGAGTTAAGGAGAAAGCTGGACTGCAGCTGTTCCACAGATGAGACGAGACTGTAAAAACTGCCCAGCAACTCCATATGAGCAGGTATGTTCTCACTACAGTTCTCCTGATGACCCACAAAAAGAAAAAACAAAGATGAATCCAATTGCTGCATTTCCATTCATATCCATTTATTAAATTAGCAGATGATTCTATTTAATACGACTATGAGGAATGATACAATGCATTCAGCCATAGGAGATTACAATATACGTTTTCAGACAATAGAGAGTACAAGGAAGTATTAAGATGAAAAGTGAAAATTAAGTCCAACCTCATTTTTGACACCATCTTCTTGCTGTTTGTCTTTCAGTTTAGCCAAATCACACAAAGATCTGATCGCATCTTTAAATCCAGGGCAGTAATACAAGACCTGAAATTTACAAGAGACAAACACAGCCTGAATGTAACATGAATATGCAATTATTAAGAAATGAGTGTCGTGAATAATACATAAACGGTAGGTACGATAATGACAAGGCAGGCACATACCTGAAGGATGCTGTTCAGATAGCAGGTGTTCCCTAAATTATTAAGCCCAACAAAGGGGACAAGGCTCTCTTGCTTCTCACAATTTAGATGAGTTGGGGGGGATGACGTTAGCACAAGCTGTTCATGACTAAAAGAGGGAACAATTAGAAAACATTGCACCATTAAGGTAACTTGTGCCCTTTAATGCATTACGTACTTCGTAGCCTCTTCTGGTTCAGCGATGCTGGTTTCCTCCGCTGGGGTCTCAAAGTCCAGGGCCCGTTTGGTGTCCTTCTTCTGGAAGAACTTCAGAGAGAGTTTGCTTTTCTTCACTGGACTGCCTGCGACAGCCACACCGCCTTCACATTGCAGCTCTGGCATTTTCACTGAACAAAACATAAAAAAGACCTCAGCAAAGCGAAACAAATTAACATTTAAGCTTTCGCGCCAACCTCAACTACGAACCGCGTCTCTGCTCTGGTGCGCCACAGAAAGTATCTTACTAAAAATAATATTTATCCACCGTTTACTCAATTAGCAGAATTACTGAACTTACATTACATCTTCTCTAAACTTGATTAATCAGCATTTCATACTCGTCGTGGTTATATAAATATGTATCGCAGTATGGCTGAGTATCCGCCCAGCCCACACAAACCTGCACGCCGCCCGCTCTTTTATACAAGCTCCACTTCAGAGTTACATAATAAGCAATTCAAATACATTTGAAGGTCTTACCTATTTTGGTTTATTTCGCAAAAATGACATTTTCGCCGAAAATATATCCAAAATACGCACTTTCGTACCAAAGGTAAACAATCTGACAAGCCCGTTTACTGTAGAACTTGGCGCTTTTTCGACTAGTGTGGCTCCTCCGCTACTGCCTGAATAAAATAAAATGGTTTAATAAATTGTTTGAAATGAACGGAAAAAAAGATTAGATTAGATTTTGAAAGATTAGATTTGTTTTTTGTTTCTAACAATACGTGGTCCTTATAATTATAAATAAAAATCGTTTTTCAGGCATTAGTTTAGACTACCTATTGTGCTATGTTACCTGACCAGTTCACGTATAATGCTGTTTTGCGCCGCTCTAACATATTAGTAACATAATTAGTAACATATCATTATTAACGTTAGTAGTTTTTCTTTGGGGTATTTTGGCGTTGAGCTGAGGTTTCAGAATAGGTCGCTGGATTTGTTTCAACAGTGTACAAACAGTTCAATGGAAAGCCACAACATAGCTACAGTATGCAGTCCGTTACTGAAAGAAATTACAATGCTATTAGTATGAAATCGTTTTCTAATGTAGGCTACCACGAAATAAACAAGCAATACGAAATGCGTGAAAATATAATTTCGTAGCTAGAGTTGTTTCTTTCTAAATTTCTCTTAAAAAGTTTAGTTCCAAACTTCACCAGCAGATGGACATCAAGAGCAAAGTACGTTTAAAGTTATTTTAAAAAATCTTAATTTTAGGTAAAAATGTATAGCAGTGTATTAGGGTGAGTGTATATTTTAAATGATATATCTGGGTATCATGTGAGGTTTTTAATCAATTTTATTTTTTTCCTTTTCGTTTTGTAAGAACATTGTCTCACAAATAAAATAGGCTATGTAACATTTGTAAATATTAAAATAACGTAAACATATTTAAAGAGAATGTCATACAGCTTTTATGTACATACTGTTTATGTATGTCATTTACATTTATGCATTTGGCAGAAGTGACTTAGGCTACATTGCATTATACTATACATTTGTTTCAGAGTATGTGCAATCCCTGGGGTCGAACCCGTGACCTTGCGCGTTGCAAGCGCCATGCTCCAACCACTGAGCTACAGGAAAGCACAGCAGGACACTATTGTCAATCCCCTGCCCATTATATAAACACATCTAATCTACAGATGTGTTTGAAAGGCTCACATGGCTACATGAGGCTGATCTCACTTGTGATCAGTGGAAGAACGTCATATGAGTATGGGCTGATTTGAGTAGATGACCCAAGAATTTGAGTGTCTGGGACAACTATCCAATCCCAGTCCACATTTACTCTCACAGGCAAAACAGACCCGGATTGCACATCACGAGTCTGGAAGAAACAGACCAGAGCACTAAAAGAATGAGAGGTATGTCCTGCGCCTTTTCAGCCCCATGCTGCTGTGTGCTGTTTTTTAAATCAGCGCAGCAGTCTCCTTTAGCACACTAAGCTGTACACTGTATTCTGTCAAGATACACACAAGCCAAGATACTGGAAATGTGGCAAAACCTACATTTTAATGTCATCTCTTGATTGACTGCATTGCACAAAAGTGATGGGGAAGCTGGATGAGGTGTGTTGGCTGCTTGTGTCTATACAGTGCATCTAACCCTCTGACTGCCATTGGATGAGAGCTGAGGTAGGGGGTGTGTTCAGGCTCACAGTATAGCGCTTGTGTTATGAGAGCCTGCTGCCGTCCCCTTCCACAAACCTCAATAACAACAGTATCACAGGCTGAGTGTGTGTGTGTGTGTGTGTGTGAAGGGGAGTGAGGAGTGCCTCTACCGCTGTCGCAGCTGGTTGCGGCTGCCTCCCAGTGCTGGATTTCCTTGAAGGTCTGCCTCGCCTCTGCAGTGCCCAGGAAAAATAAGCCGTCCCTAGAGACTGAGGTAAGTGATGTGAGATACTACATTCCACATCTGACAGCTCTATTATTTAAAGTTTTACCTCTTGTTTACCTTTGCACACCTCTATACAACACACCCACCCTGTAATATCACCCTTATTTATTTATATTTTGCAACATTTTTAGCACTGTGATGTAGCCTATTATTTGCTGTTTTGCTTCAGGTAATATATCAATATTTCAGCATCTCAGATTTCGATTGGTAGTCCAGAATGGTATCTCGCTCCCTTCTTCCTTAGCCTACACACTTTTGCTCACCAGATCACTCATTGCAGACCTGGATCTTCATTATTCGGTGGATGGTTTTTAGCCCACCTGCCTACATTTACAGCATTTTTAGCACAATAAGTAAATGCTGTCTAGATAGCTGGTCCTAGATATACGCAATTTCTCCTCTCCATAGCACAGATTTACCGTCTGATTTCCCGTACTACTGTGCTGTTTCGGTTCACCCCCTGCTGGGTTGTAGTAATGTCGACCAGCTGGTGGTTGTTGTATGTCAGTCTGGCGAAGATGCGCGACAAGCGAGCAGAGAGCGATGCGTTTGATCGTGTCGTAGTGCAGCATTGCGCTCATGACGCTGCGCTGATCGGTTCGCGCGTTTGTTTTGTTGGTTTGAGTGTCGCGGGGACGATGAGATCGTGGCCGGTTTATTTTAAGTGATCCAGAGGTGGTGGATCTCAACGGGTAAGATCGCTCTGCGGTCCTGTTTGATACGTGTTTATGACTCGCCTTCAGCCTTAAAAATTGACAGCAGTTGTGCGGTTGTGATGGGCTGGGTAATGTGCGTCTATAAGCGCATAGACGTGCTATACCACACTTTGAGTAGACTAACGTGGTTTGCTTCCGGCTATTGTGAATTATGTTATGGTATACAAAGCTGATATGCAATGCATTGAACATTGTTGTTGTGTCAGCAGGGTTTAACATAGCCTACTGTATATTCACCTGTTCGTTTATTCAATGTTATCTCATTAGACTCTGGATTGTATGTCTCCGTTTGAGCTTACAGACAGTTTGATGTTCTCAGGAATGCTGAGATACAGTAAGCATGTGACGCAGAAGTTCTGAACCCTCCTTTAAAAAAAATGTGTACAGTATAATGTATTGACTGAAAATCTTCTTAGGATCTTAAAAAAATCTGAGGTCTTTTCTTAAATGTTTGAAATCACTGACGACAACAAATACAAATAGATAGAATCTTTCAGTAGAAAACAAAAATGTTATTTTAAAAAGTTTTGGAAATGCATGATTTGAACTGAACATTATAGAAAATTAGATATTAAGATGAAGAACCCAGAATGGGCACCCTCTTAATGCAGTTTAAAAACATTCAAGTGTAACTTGAAGAAGCTTGTTGATAAAAAAGATAAATAAAATAGTCCCTTTTTTCAAACTGTATGGAAGAACGACTACTTTTAAAAATGCTAAAATATAACACAGTTTGATTTACTTAGATTTTTCTTTAGCCACAGCATAATTCCAATACAGTAGATAGCCTACATTTGTGTTATTCGAGTTTATTATTATTCTAAAATGTGGAAAATATTAATATATTTGGATAAAACAAACAATAAATAAGTTGCCCTTAACTTTTGAAATCTAGAGTATATTATTTATTTTTATATGTATTTGTATAGTTTATTTTATTTAAATATTAAATATGCATATGCTACAGTATGTGGACAATTATAGTAAAATGTCTTAAAACTTTAAGTGAAAGCATTATATTTGCAGAGTGTTGTGTTTGCAAAGCATTTTCTTGAGAAATAAATAAACATGCTTTATGTCATGTGGCTCTTGTTACATCACTGACTGTAATTCCATGGCCTTCAAGTAGAGCACTGAGACAGGACCTTAGTGGAAACAGTGACATTTTAGGGAATTTTGAATCTACCAGATACGTTTTTATTCTCTTGACAGTTGATATTACAACAAAATGGTTGGATTGTGTGGGTAAAGTTTCTTCGTTTCTTGTGTTGGGCATGAGAGAGCCTGTTGTAGAGGTTATGGAATTTGGCATGATGTCTCTAGGGGGTGCGCAATCTGCGCATGTGAGGCTCTGTGGAGGCGATTCCTTGTCCATTGTTTTCTGCAGAAGGACATTTTTCACAGAACGGAGATGGAAACAATGGCTGATATAATTTGCACGTCACCCCTGCCCTTTAGATTTTTTCCTTGTATGAACATGGGTTAAAAAATAAGAGAGCTGAAATGAAAACCTTTTGACAAGTGACTTGTTTTTGAATATTGCCTGGTCAGTGAATATCATTTCCTTATTATAAACAAATGGAAACTTGCATTTGTCAGAAACCATACATTTTGTTTGTAATAATTAGTTGCAAAGGGGTACATGTACAAGTTTTCCACATGTATTTAATTTCACACATTAATTGAACGTGAATAATCTGAATGAAATTGAAGAGCTCAGCCAGTAAAATGGTAGCTGAAAGATGGTCATTATGTGGAATTGGGATTTTTTTATGTTAAGTTTAAGAGAATCTTATTTTGTCCACTTGTCTAGGGAGAACAAATGGGCTGTATCGAGCAAAGGAATGTAGATAAACCATGCTCCATATCGGCAAATCACACACTATATGCAGCATCAAATATGTGTGTACTTGCATGCTTTTGCACATCATTTCTGTTTCCAGTTCAAGCTGTGATTCATCTAAACAGCTAGAGATGTAGGCCTAATTCACATAGTTTGCTGAACTGAAGTCACCAGAAAAGCCTGAGCTTTGTTTTGTCTTTTACCTCTCATCTATTTCTTTTTAGTCTAAAGAAACAAAGATCTACACAGATGCTGAATGGAGGAGTTAAAACCATTTCTGTAGTGTCCGCTTTTACATGTTTATGTGCATATCTACTCATCAGGCCAGTTAGTCTTAATTTAAGATACATTAAGTGACTTCACAAATTTCCAATTCAGATATTGTTATGAAATTATTTTTTAAATTTTTGGTTCATATACCACACCTTTATTCATGTTTAGCTGGACTAGATATCCATGCCTTTATAGATATGATCTGTCACGTACTGCGAAATCTTAAAAAGATGTGGGCTTGTCTGTTGCCTTCTTTGAAGTCGCAAATATGCAATGACATCAGCAGTCTACAGAAGTGCATTCAGACACAGAAAAAATAAAGAATACATTTACAAGAACATTTTACATATCGTGACATTTAAGTATATTTACACATTCATATGCTGGTTAAAAACAAATCCCTGGTAAGCTAAAGTATATTATTCATTCAGAGCGTGTAGTGGCATCAGAGATGTAGATCATATGTAGAGAAGTAGTCCTTTGTTTATTAATGGAATGTGTGACACTGGGCTTTTCTATTTATTTCTTTGTCCTGCGTCTTGTCTTTGTTGTTAAAATAGCGAAAATAGACAAGACAAGTGTTCTGAAGCAAGTCAGAAAATTTGAAAAGCTCTTTTACAGATCACGTTGTCATGTTTAAACACTCTTGTCTGCCATTTTTCCATTTGCCAAGTAGATTTGTCAGTCATGCGGTGTTACATTAATATGAACAAGGAACGTCTGTTGTTGTGTTGCATTGTTTTGTCTTACAGCTGTTTTCTATTTCGCTTTCCTTTGATGTCTACACCTGCTTCTTTCATAATGCTAATGTTGACAGTTTATGCTTTTAATATAATGTATTCAGTGGAAAGTTATGTGGTAAATTTAAGTTCTTTTTTTATCAATTTAAGCATAAAGTCAGAGCAGAATGACCAAGTTTGTCTCTTTTATAAAAGTAAAAGCAATGAAACAAAGCTATGGTCTTAAAAGTCATGGAATGTGGTATTCAAGCTAATAAGGAATAATTTGGTAATGCTTTTGGTTTTTTCTATAAAATCAACTTTAATTGTATGGAGTGTAGCTTACATACTGCCATAGATGGTTTCATTGGATGCACGATATCAATTTATTTTTCAAACAAGCAGTCTAAACCTTTTCCCATTTTCTCTCAGCCCTTTAATTCTACTTCATCGCACCATCAAGTAGTTTTGAATACCTGCCTTGTACATGTACATGTGAAACAGATAGCTACTATAACTGTAGTCTGTGTTGTTGTTGTCTGCAGTCTGATATTTTGCACTGCATTGATGGTTCAGAGGTGATGAGAGTTCAGTTGCATCAGAAGATTGACTGAGAGTCGTGTTAATGCAGAGGACATCTGTACTGAAACTGATTAGACACTAATCCTAAGTGATGGGCATACACATTTACAACTGTCCAGATGGTACAAATACTTTCACAGCTTGCTGTTGGTATCCTTTAATCTTCATCATACAAAGCCAAAGCTTTGTTCTTAAAATGACTGCTCAAGAAAATGTTGAAAGCACTAATCAGAAATCAGTCATATTCTGATTATGTATATTCAGATTTATATTAATAATCCACTTTTATTGCATGGAAAACAGTTTAGAATATTGAACAAGAATATTGAACATTTATATTAATAAAAAGTCTAATTAATACTAATAAATATTGATATTAATATGAGAATATTTGAGTAGAAGTGAGTTATTTTTTCCTGATTGTCTTTGGAACAACATGCAGATAAATATGCCATTTAAGATTTCAATTTTGAAGGCATTATCTGTTTAATTTCAAGCATGATAAATGTTTCCACTTTATTGTGAAACCAGCGTTCTGTGTCCACAGACCTCCGGCAGGAAAAGCACAGTATTTTTATCTTGTTTTTACTGGTCAGAAGCCTTCTGGAGACGAGGGAAGTCTACATTAAAATACTGTTGATACTAAAGGAAGGAGGAAGATGTTTTTATGATACTCATTAATTCAACCACATCCTAGCTCTACAACTTGTGCCCTTTCTCACGATCCAACAGTACGATCCCAGTAGACAAAAATTCAAGCTGTATTTTAGGACAACAAATGTGCTTTTCATTTTGTAGTCCTACACGGATAAGTCAAAGTTTTCTGTTAATAATCACCTCGGAGAAAGTACAATATGCTTTTTGAGTGATTTTCCTCTAGTCTCAACCACCCAGTTGCCCTAGTTAGATAACAAATCTTTCCTCTCTAAAGTAAAGCCCACATCCAACCTATATCCGACACGAAGGAAAGAAATGGTGAAAATACAGACTTCAGAGAGCATCTGAATGATTTGAGAGAGACAGAGAGTGATTAAAAAAAGGATTTTAATGTGCCGCTCTGCCTCTAGCTCTGCTTTGGTTTTTTAAAAAGGTATGACAGAATTTACAATATGGAGGATTCTAGGAGTGCCAGATGCTTCCTGTTGGAGTGACCGCTAACTGAACTCCAGCTCACAAACAGGGGATGTGTTTATGTCTGTGTAGGAACAAATATACTGAATAAATTCCCAACCACTTGTTTTGGGCTAATGTTGAATTAATTCGTTCTCCCCATTTGGGATTGTGGATGTGTACTGTATTTGAAAGTGGGTGTGTACTTTCTTTGCAATGGTGGACAAATATAGATGGTTTCAAAGCAACACCATAAACAAACGTTACAGTGCATGCACGCTTTTGTGGCCCAAACTTACCTTCCAGTACACATCCGCAAAGAATAGAGTCCTTGCAGATTATGTCTGATAACAAGTAAATGACATTAGCTAGCAAGTTAAAATTATGTCTAGTCAGTAATATTTTGGGTTACAGTAGAAGAACCGTTGTTACACGACCCATTCAACAAATTGTTTATTTAATAAAACTAATATACAATCAAATTTAACAAATTGTTTGTTTTATACAATTATTTATACAATTAAATATGAATATTATCATCAATTAAACAATTAAAATAGTGGTTTATGGTTAGTCTAGCAGTATCTTAGTAATGTGAAGTAAACATCTGTGTGTCTTTCTTTTTCCGCCTATATGGTCCCCTTATGGTCAAGGGGTATTATAAAATAGATAATGAATAATGATGTTTAATGATGAATTTACTAAGTAAAATTAACCACTGTAGGCTTGTTATTCAAAACCAGATCACATTTTCTAAATAGACCACATATAGATTGATGTTGTTTTGTCTGAACCAAGATGCGTTGATTTAACAAACCATTCAGATTAGCAAAAAGTATTTTTAGTAATAATCCATTATAAGTGTGAAAATGGCCCCTCTTACGTAATACAGTCAAACAGCAAATGTTGTGTTTTGAATGCTGGTGCTTAACTGATCGACCAGCAACTCCCTAAATACCTGAAATAATCGAATACTTCTCTAAAGTTCAGCAAAGGGCAAAGATAGCAGCTACAGTTTAGAAACTAGAAGACGGGTTCTATTTAAAGCAACATGTACCGTAACTGCTAAATTAGAAACAGATGGCTTCCCATGGTTTGAACCTGCTGTTTAAGTCTCAATTTCTGACAATGCCATGGAAACATTTTGGGGCAGTTGTGGCCTAATGGTTAGAGAGTCGGACTCGTAACCAGAAGGTTGCCGGTTCGATTCTCAGTACAGGCAGGTAACAACTGACGTGTCCTTGAGCAAGGCACCTTACCCCCGTTTGCTCTCCGGGCGCTGCAGTGTTAGCTGCCCACTGCTCCCGGTGTATGTGTGTTCACGACTTGAAGTGTGTGTGTGTTCACTATTCACTGGTTGGGTTAAATGCAGAGGTCACATTTCGGGTATGGGTCACCATATCTGACAAAAAATAGGTCACTTCACATTTAAGTTCTCCTACTGAATATGGCAGGAAATTAATAGCAAGTCTGCATTTAAATGAAATCTTCCCCTAAATAGTTTTTGGTCACTAATAATCAATAACCACAAATAGCCTATCTTCTTAAAGAATTCATTCACCCTCAAGATTTTCAAAACCTGTAAAAATCTCTTGGTTCTGTTTAACACAAAGATGATGTAGGAAAATAAACAGTTCTGGGGCACCATTGACTACCATAGTAGTTTTACTTCCTACTAGTCAATAGTGCCCCAAAACTGTTTGGTTGCAACCATTCTTTCAAATGAAAATAAGAAATTTATTTTTCTTTGTTTTTAACAGAACAAAGAAATGTATACAGGTTTGGAACAACTTGTCCCTTGGCGAGGGTGAGAAAATGATTACAGAATTTTCGTTTTGGGGTGAACTATTCTTTGTATGTCATAGTAAGTGTCTTGTATCTGATGTCAGTCATAGCTCAGTGCAGTTTTTATGTTCGGAAAACACCGGCAAGATCACAGGCACACGTTTTCTATCCATTGTGCACGTTTATTCAGAATTAAAAGATTAATTTAAAGACTAAATTAGTTTAGAGTTTGTGTAACCATCTTTAGAGGGGTTTATTTTGTCCTTCAGAGATATAATGATCAGATGTTTCACCATCAGCGGAAATGGAATAGGAGCCTTGCCCACAGTTCCTTAGAGACTGGCTTGACTATATGAATGTGACCTTGAAAACCTTGTGTTATTTCCTCATAGAAAGAGCTGGAGGTGTTTTGCATTTTAAATGGCCTTCCATCTTTTCTTTTTTTCGGTGTCTTATATTTTTCCTCCAGAGTCTTGAGAGCAAAAAACCTTTCCTTTGAATTCTGAAAGCAACTGTGATTTGCGTCAAAATCACTTTACTTTGCTATCTTGTAAAGTACAATAGTGGTAGCCGGGGGACTACTTTGGTAAAAAGCAAAGACTAAAGCTTGATGTTGTCTTGTTTTCTAAAAAAAATATCACTTTTAACAAGATACATTTCCCTGAGATGTGTTGTAACATAAGTTTCCTGAGAAAACAGAGATTATTTAGTGAGGTCCATGCTCAAAACAAGAAAACAGTTTGTCAGTGGTTTTAACTGTGAGTGTTTTGCTTCTCAAGTGAATGTATCTTGTTTTAGAGTTATTTTTACTGGAAAGCAGGCCAAAAATACTAAGACTGAAAATGATCCTTTGCAGTTTGATCCACACCAGGGATAGCAGTGAATTATTGAAGCAAGGGATTGACCAATGTTGATGTTACAATCCTATCAACTGTTAACATATCAAATATTTTTCCAGATATGTTCTTTCAGCTCTTTTTTCATGAGGTTTGTTATCAAATTTCCTGGCATCTTCTGAAGATGAATACGCAGCACATGCCATTCGCTGATAACAAAGGGCACTTCAAGTTCAAGTTGCAAATGAAATGGTGCCAGGTGTTAGAGAAGATTCCACTAAAACTCTCAATCTGTTTTTCCAAGCTGTTACCTCTTAAACATTCTCATGCCTCTGATCTAAAAGATTCACTTTTGGAAGCTCCCAGTCTTTGGAAAAACGAGAATATCCAAGATGAAAAAGAGTGAACAAAAGAGAAGAAAGTAGAAAGATGGAGTGGGCAGATCAAAGAACAGCACAATGCTGCTGGTCTGCTGTAGAAGCCAAAGCTTGTGAGCAATGGGTCAAAAAAAAGAGACCCATGCTTCCCACTTTTACATTTGTAGGAATTCCAATCCTCATTTATCAAGAAGCATTCAAACATGTGTCTAACAATTCTAATGTATTAAAGAGATATCTGCACTTTCCAAAAGCAATTGGTGTCAAAAAAGAAGCAAGTAGCATTACTTTAAGACGTCAACTCTGTATTTTCTACAAAAAGGAGAACATAGTACAAACATCTGAGAGCTGTCTAAGCAGACTGCAGCTCTCCGTCAAAACATTTGTGATCTCTTGGGAGTTCTTGTGTATGCTTGTTGAAATGTAACCGGGTTCTTATTTCCCACAAGCCTAGCAGGTAAAAGACTCATATTGTGGGAACCCTCCTGCCATTATCTAGGTTGAGCAACATAACCTACTACTGTATGTTAAGCATTGAAACCTTCACATCTAATGCACGGTTTTGCTGGAATTTATGGGGTGTTGAGACTACTGTATTTCAGGTACATGCTGTTCTTTGGTACCGTACAAATGCACTCCGGAAGTAGTCAATCATTTTAATGAGTCAATGCCAAGCTTTTTAGCTGGAGCATACAGGATATCGATCAAGGTGCCCTGACATTTTCCTCCCAGATAAGACTTATGAGGATTAGGCAAGATGGCAAATAATGGCTAAAGTGTTCTTTTTTCTGTACTCATACAGTATCAACAAAACAAATCTTATATTTTTGGCATGTTATGGTCAGATTTTTGATGGTCTATACATCCAAATATGAATAGGATGATTGTCACTAAAGCCAAAGCAAATTTGTTAGTCTTACAAGAATTATTTTAGACATGAAAGAAATATAATATAATATAACTATGTTTTCAGAGGTGTATAAAGACCTTACATAATGAAGCGTTATGTATTTTAATCTGCATAAACAGCGGAATTACATAGAATTTGCTTTCTACAAAGCCCTAAACGGATAGACTGCTTTACAGAGCACGTGTCATAAATACGTTATCTCCTTCGGCAAAGAAGCGTAAACGTGACATCTTTGTTCTGTGTCAGCCACCGTAGTGCTTCGAAAAGGAGGGCCAAGCGATGGATTGAGCCGTTGGTTGCAATTCATATCCTCATTGCTAGATGCCGCTAAATTTCACAAACTGGACCTTAAAGAGAAATTTTGCTATTATATTATGTATCATACAATGTATGTTTTAATTACACTTTGATGCATTCTATGCTGCAACATAGCAAACAGCCACCGACAAAATGACTGGTACCAAAATGACATCAATTCTTCTGCCATTAAAAGCCAGAAGCACACTAGATAGTTGCAGCCTTTTGAGAATCATGATGATAACACATTTGCAAATCTAATGTGTAAGTTGTTGATAAGAAGTGTATAAAACAGGAGCTTTTAACTTATGCATTGTTGTGCCCCTTAAAGTCTATGGACCTTTTTGGTGAGTATGTGTGTGTATTTTGAATTGTAGTAATTCTTTGTCATTTCGCAAAGTGTTCTGCAAATTCCAAGTGTTAACTGGGAGCTGGGAAAGTCCTGAAAGCATCTGAAAGATACAGTAAGTCCAAATAATAAGAAAACAAATATGGCCAGGGAAATTTGAATGAAGTTTTTCAAAAATACTATGACATTGACTTTAGTTTTATTGTTAGTTACGTAAGGGTTGTTTTCTAGCCATATCTGTCAGCATATTTGCACAAGTCGTCTGTTCATATTTGTATATTTCTGTTGTATTTCCGAGTCTGTTTTCTTTGTGCCCCGGGGCTAGAGATTCTTGTTGATAGAGCTCATGTGAGCGGGTCGCACCGGGATTAGCTCGTCTGTCCTCGCATTTTTATATGAGCATTCTTGCTTGTTTGCAGCTGCTGTGTGTGTGTGTGTGTGTGTGTGTGTGTGTGTGTGTGTGTGTGTGTGTGTGTGTGTGTGTGTGTGTGTGTGTGTGTGTGTGTGTGTGTGTGTGTATAAGTGCATATATCAGTTGGCAAAAGACAGAATGATAAAATGACAGCAATAATAGGGAGCATGCTCGGCTCTCACCCTTCTGTCACCACATCACACAAGCAAATTCTAGCTGTGAGTGTTTAAAAAGAATGTGTGTGTGTTACTAGTATTTGACTACGGATTTCTTTACATATGTGTTTAGAAGTTAGTGAATGTGATTAGTCTCAGGTATGTCATATTTCTTATGAAGCCCATGTAGGTCTTGTTTCGGTTAACGTTTGGAATTCGTGGAATGTGGTAGAGTTACTAAGACATAAACAATGTATCATTCTTTCTTATATGTTAGTAACATGATGACTCTTATTATATCTGTAAAAGAGATTTTCTCTTCTACCGTATATTCTCACAAAAGAGTGGTTCACCCAAAAAGAAATGGATTTTCATAATTCTGCGTGCTGTCCCTTTATATTTACATTTATGCATTTGGCAAATGCTTTTATCCAAAGCGACTTCAATTGCATTATACATTTGTTTCTGGATATGTGCAACCCCTGGGTTCAAACCCATGACCTTGGCGTTGCTAGTGCCATGCTCTAACCACTGAGCCGTAGTAAAGCTGTAAGCCTTCAACACTTCTCTCATTTGCAGTATCTCTCCCTCTCTCTTAATGTGAGTAATGGACAGACCGAAGGAGTTTGAACGTGGCAGGGATAGAGAAAGCTGGAGAATAAAGAAAAGATTGACAGTAAGCTTTTGGTGAATGGGCCATTAAACTGCAGTATCATGTCAAGAAGTAAATCAAACAGGCAAGATGGAAAAATGACCCACACAACATATGCATTTTCCCGCACACACATACACCTCTCTATATCTGTTGACATCAAGTCACATTTCCTGCGAGCGTCTTTATCGCAGCAGAGTGACAGCCCCATCTCTCACACACATACATTATTCTGCCCTTACCCTTGTGTGTGTGGCCCAGGGCATCTCTTTTCTTCATGGTGAAGCCTTTTAACATATACTGTAGGATAGTAAATAGGGGAGACACAAGAGGCAATTGTAATGTTTTTACTTGGTATCTCACTCAACTTACAGAATATCTTTTGGTATAACATAGGGAATATCAAATTTAATGTCACATTTTTGTTATGGTAATATTAGTATTAGTATATTAGTATATCTTCAAAATATTTCCGTTTGTGTCGTGTATAGAAGAAAGAAAGTCATACAGGTTTGGAATGACACAAGGGAAAATAAATGATGAAAGACTTATTACACATACCTCGAAAATCACTTTTCATGAAAATGTCTTCTGAAGTGAAAAGATCACTGATCTTTTTCTTTTGGCAAAAAGAAAATTCTACTGAGCGTGTGCTGAGTCAGTGCCATTACTCTAGCTTGTTTGTGACTGAAATATAATGTGTTACTCTTGCCCCCGGTCTCACCTACATGGCTGAAAATCAATGGTGGACAGATGGCAGGAGAGAACATGGCGTGTATTCTGCATGATAGACTGCTGCTTATTCATGCTTCATAAAAATGATTTTGATTCTGTCAGCTCATGTCGTCTGCCAATGTGGGACATTGTTTCTGTTGACCACCTGCATTACATCAGTCTCTGCATGGCTTATAAGAAACAGTAAAAAGTACAGTAAAAATAATTTACCCATGTGGGATCCTTTAAATAGTTATGCTCTAAACACATCTTTACTGTTCAACATTAATTTATTGAGTACTCATATTTTATTAAAAAAAACCTACAAAAATCTCTAAGGGGGGCTGATAAGTCTATAACTGTTGGGGTTTGTTTGTTTAACAATGCAACATTAATCTTTTTGTAATATGTTTATTCATATAAATCATGGCAGTTAAATGTTACAATGATTCAACACTGGATGCTTTTAATTACATTTTTTATATTTCTGCTAACCAAAATGTTACAAAGACCGCATTTGTTCGCAGCATCTATTAACTCCCACTAAAACCATGCAAACTGTGCCAAAAACAATCACAATGCTTTATTTGTTGTTGTTTTTTAAATATGTGTGGAACATTTTCTAGGATTTCATATTTTTCGTATAATAAGCTATATTGTGAATACTGTTTATTTGTCATTTGAAGTGATATTTTTAGTAAAAGAATGAATTGTAAAACCGCTGAGATTACTAATTTAGGGAACATTAGAGACAAGAAAATAAAAGTAAAAACAGGGTTATAGGCTAATCCACTTAACATATGCTGAGGCCTGTGCACATACCTGGCTAAATGCCTCATTGATATTGAGGGTGGGTGCAATTTGGCCACATCCTCAGCAGCCGAGCACAAACAGCCCCCAGCAGCAGATCTGCGAAGTTCCAGAATCGACATTGTATACACAAAACAGATCTCATTTGTAAGAAACAATGTAAAGAGAATTTCTTTTCCCCTTTCTAGCCTTCTCTTTTTTCGTTTTTTCTTGTACAGTACAGCCAGCAACACTCCAGTCCCATCCCATATGATTCCTATGGAAATAATTGATACGCTCTTACTGATATTTTGCTTTGAGCACTTTAGAAACTTATAAAATAATGTAATGAATGAAAATTAAAAGAAGGTATGTTTTATAGATGAAAGCAACACAATCTCCTGGCAATTCATAACTATTTAGCATTGAGCAATGTTGCCCATTTCAAAAGAACTATAAAATGTGATTGTGATTTAAAAATATGTTTTTATTAATGATATAGATTAGTATATTTTACATGTGTGTTTGAATCACAACCATCTCACATTTCAGTGTAACCTCCAGCCTCTTTCCCGTGCTGTACTCGTGAGTAAATCTTTGCACGATACTCATGACAGGGCCGCATAGTTTTATTGTTGTGGTTTCTCTCTCTCACTCTTTCTCAGACTTTCCATTAGTCTGTGTCCTGGTTCAGACATGGCAGTTTGAACACAAACTGCCTGAGGTTCTTATCAGTCTTTCTCACACTGCACTCTTCCCCAGGAAACCCGCTCAAACTTCACTTTATCACGCGCTCCAGCTATTCTCACAAGCGCTACACTTCACCTTTCCCCTCGCGCCTCTCTTCATTTGAGATGTTACGTACAAATTGTTGCCTTTTCCTATTCGGCTGAGTCTATTTTACCTGTGGCTATGTGTTTCTCACTGCTGTCTCATGTGTAGCTCATGTGTTCCGTTTTTCATGCCCTCATTACTCCACGTCATATCTTTCTACCTTTTTTATTGTGAAAGTCTGTGCTTGTCACATGCTAGGGTTCATTTCTCACCTCCCTCTGTTTGAGGGTCTTAAGACTGCTCTTCTTAAAGGGATAGTTCACCCCAAAATCATTTACTCACCCTCATGCCATTCCAAACCTGCATGACTTTCTGCAGAACACAAAAGAAGATATTTGGGAGAATGTTGGTAAACAACACTTGCCTTTATTGACTTCCATTGTATGGTCATCAAATTATATCTTTTATTGTGTTCTTCACTGATTTTGAACTACGTGATGGTGAATAAATATTAATGGAATTTCTATTTTGGGTGAACTGTCCTTTTAAAGAGTTAACATTTTAACACTTTCAGTAAAAACATTTTGTGCACTATTTGTTAAGGCGTTAAAAACTTTGGTCACCCTCACTCCACCAGGACAGTGTTTTAAGGTTCAGCAGATGATAAACTTTGTCCTATAATCTGTAATCTAATCTCGAATGATGCTCACATAGCTCACTTCACATTGTGTGAGCATTACCATTAGTTCCTCTCATGTCTTCAGAGAGCCACATGACACAGATGCCAGTGTGCAGTGAAGCCTTAAGCAGAGAGCAGAATTTGATACAGGATTGTGGTTAAAGCCAGTGGAGGCCATTCATGGCTCTGTGCATGTTGACAGTCTAGTGAGAAGTTTTTATCTACAGGACGTTGAAATGATGCTGGTTTGTTAACAATTTTAGCTACTTATTTCAGGAGGGGTTTTTAAACTGTTGTTGTGGGTTGGACAGTGGGATAAAATGGGTTGTGCAAATGGGTTGGTGTTATTTAGTCTAATAAATGTCAAGCAATGACAATATAAATATTTTACCATTAAGTGATTTGGTATTTCATTTAAACTTATATTATATTTTATATGTGTGAAATGATTAAAAAAAGTAATCTTTCTTATGCTATGTGTCCATTTCTTATGCATGCACTACTTACTGATCGGTATGGGTGTTGTTCATAATGTGTACGATAGTGTCAACTGCACCACTAACCACCATAACTACAGTTGGGTCCAAAAGTCTGAGACATATAATGAAAAATACTGCATTTGTTCTTAATTTAATACATTTCTTTGCAATTTTAGATTACATTTTAGCATGGTAACTTAGTTCACCTGAAAATGAAAATTCTATCGTCATTTACTCACTTTCTTGTAATTTTAAACCTTTGTGACTTTCTTTCTTCTGCAAAACACAAAGGACAATATTTAGAAGAATGTTGGTAACAAAAAACCCTGCAAGTCAATGGGGACCAACACATTTTGAACACAAGTTTTCTGTTACCAACATTCTTCAAAATATCATATTTTGTGTTCTGCAGAAGAAAGAAAATCACACAGGTTTGAAATGACAAGAATTTTCATTTTTGGATGAACTATCCCTGAAAATATCATGGAAATAATAGTTTAAGATTATTCTCAGAATAAAGCTGGCCAAATATGCATCAGACAGTAAATAAAGAGTCTGTGGGTGATCTGTAGGCGTGCTGTCTGAGACTGAAATGTTAACGCTATACATGGTAAAATATGCTGTAAAATATGTGCGTTTGACATATGTTAGATCAGAAATTATATCTTGCCGCTTAACCAATCCTTGAAATAACATATAAGGCAATAAGTGTCTTAAGTTGGTGTACACAGTCCCGCGCTGTGTAAAGCTGCTTTTACAGCTAGTGTTCTGTGTTTTTGTGTGGTATTATTGTGACCTATTTTCTGAACAGTGCTGATATAGATTGTTTATGTGCTCCCTTCCCTGAAGACCCACAGGCCCTATACACTAATGAGTGTGTGCATGTTTTATATGTGCATGTGTGTGTCTGTATACTGTATATTTGACTGAGTGCCAGCTCGTGTGTTAAATGAGAGGGTCCGTTCGGGTGTGTTTACACATGTTTTCCTCCGATTGAGCCAAGACAGTCAAAGGAAAAACAGGATGTTCCTTTGACTGTCTTGGCTCAATTGATTTTAAGTTTAGTAAGCTGCTTAAAAGATCAGCCGCAACTCACAATATCCGAATACATGCCAAAAATGCTCCTCGTCCTATGGTCTCCCAGAAGATCCATTCATGTTTTTGGAAGTGCAAATGCGAGTTTGTCTCTGCTCATCAGAGCGGGTGAGAAGATGTGGGTGAAGATGTGGGTGATATTACAGAATGTGTTTGGGAACGTTCACTTTTATTTGCATCTAGATGAGACTGTAGACTAGAGTAGGAGGAGCGTTTGTTTTTTGCCAGTCTTCACTGCACATGCTGGGCACTTTTCAAGTCTGGTTTTAATCTAGGCTGTGACACTAGCCGATGACTCACTCCTTGGACTCTGGTGAAATATGGTCATGGCAGGGCCATCTCAATTTTCTGATTAGACGGACCTCTCAGCCACATCACAGAATTTAATAGCTTCCTCCTTAAGGGGCCACTTCAATTTGTTTGTGTCAAATGAAAAAGCGAAGCACAATGGCCTGGCAAGACTTGCGACATGAATACAAGCTGGCTTGTGCCAAAGACGCTCACAAGAAATATGTTATTTGGACATGGTACCGTGGTAATACTGGCAGTGTCTGCTGCTGTAGACTTTAATAAACCCTCTCAATTGCCGGTGTTCTTACATGTAAATACATAAATACCTATAATATATTAAAAATGGATCATTTAGGATCATGACATTCATGCTATCTGCTATCATCATACTACTTAGGGGAATGTATAAGAACTCAACTTTGGCATGTAGTGTATGCTCTAGTACCGTCTACAAACTAGATTATCTAAAGTGTAATATTCAGTATTATATAGTTATTAATTCAAGATTTGGATGGCGGGTTAAATGGCTTTATGGTTACATGGTCACATACACAATTTTATACTTGCATGAATACTCTATACAAAACATGTTTTGTCTCCCCAAGGATGAAAAAGATATCTATAACAAGCCTCTAGCTGATGTGTTGTGAGAAGATAAGGAGATCTGGCTTAGCATTGTTAATGGTTAACCTCCACCCATTACTAATAATTCTATAGCTTTATGGCGGGATTCACCAACGGTTTTGACATAATTTTAATGCCACAAAGCACAAGCTTGAGAGAGAGAGAGAGAGAGAGAGAGAGAGAGAGAAAGGAAAGATAACGTCAATTAAACACTTTAAGAAATAAAAAAGTTTTACTAAGGAAGTTTAAGAAGGAAAAAGGAGAGAGTTATTAAAGAGAAGAGAGAAGACCTCTGATGTTTGGGTCATTTCATCTGAATTCAGCATACAGAGCATGTGTGTCAAAAGGAGGGCAGGAGGAGTTACTGCAGGAGTGAACTGAAGCTCTGGAGTGTGAGGACTGTTTTCTTACTTTTCTGACTCATCTTTGCTGCTCTTTTTTCTCGTTTGCTCCGTTTTTCTTTTTCCTGCAGGACCAATATCTCGCTATGGCAAATTGAACACCCTGTCCGATTGTAAAGACACTGCAAAAAGATTTTCTTCATCAGTAGGTTTATTCTTGTTTTTCTGGTAAATATCTGAAATTAACTGTATCTAAAAACTGTATACTGTAGATTAACACATAAAAGACCATAAGTTGATTTAAGTTTTTATTATATATACATTTAGTCATTTTATTAGTTTATGTATATATATAGTTTATATGTGACCCTGGACAACAAAACCAGTCTTAAGGGTAAATTTTTCGAATAAATATGCTTTTTCTTTATATATAAGGTTTGTTATGATGGAATACAACTATTTAAAACTCTGGAATCTGAGGGATGTGGAGAATGTAGATGAACCTGAAAGCTGAAATTCTAAGCTTTACATAGATACCAAACTTGAGTAGGTAATTCCCAAAGATCAGCAACAGCAAGCGATTTTGCTGCATTCACTCACAAAAATAAAGTTGTGATATATTTACGGTAGGAAATTTTAAAAATATCTTCATGGAACATGATCTTTACTTAATATCCTGATGATTTTTGGCATAAAAGAAAAATCGATCATTTTGACCCATTTAATGTAATTTTGGCTATTACTACAAAGGTTCCTGTGCTACTTAAGGGTGGTTTTGTGATCCATGGTCACAAATATTTATATATAGTTTATACATTTAGTCAAAAATATTGTTGGGATAACAAACACACCCCCCCAAAAATAATAAAAAATTGCCAAATGGTCAAAAAAATTGACCTAATTTGAGATATAGTCTGTGAAAAGTCTTAATGTCTAATACATGTTTGTAAGATTTTAAGACATGTTTGCCAGTGTCAATGAGTTAACACAAATAAACTAAATTCTAGATATATTCTCTTAAAACAATTATCTTATTATATTGTTAATATATCTGTCTTGCTTAAAGGATGCTCAGATATTTTTACTGGAAAGCAAGACAAAAATACTGCTTAAGAAAATATTTTGCATTACATTACATTACATTTATTCATTTGGCAGATGCTTTTATCCAAAGCGACTTACAAGTAGGAGAGCATAAAACATTTTGTCAACACGCTAAACAGTACCGATAGTTTACCGATAGCATTGTGTCTATCCGTTTTTCTCTCTCCCTCCTCTTTCTATATAGCAGTCAAACTCATTCCTTGTAGCTCTTACACCGCTCTTGCATTGTCAGGTTGAAGTTTAAAAAAAGGAAGGGGGCGGGTGTTGCATGTTTTGGGTTGACAGGAGTGGAGCAGTGTTCACTGCTCATGCTAGGTAAGAGGAATTTCCTCCCCCCGTCACTCTCTGTATCTCCCTCTCTCTATCTCTTCCCCCATCTCTTTCTGTCTCCCTGTCGTTTTCTCTCTGCCATGATGCACACGTTCTTGCACGCTCCGGGAGGCATGTAGCACATCGACGCAGGTGAGAATCTCAGCCTGTCATAACGCTCTTGTGATTGGATGGAATAGGAATTGGATCGATTGGTTTTTAAGCAGCTCTGTTGCCATTGCTGCAGTGCAGAAATAATTATCCTCGTTTTTTCTTCACCAGTATTCCCTCTCTGGAATATAGCCAGCTCATCTCAGTTCTTGTATGTGTGTGTTACGTACTGTATGTTGTTGCAATCATATAGATTTCTGTTGCCTGAGAAGTGTTGTTTTTCCGGATGCATGCAGCAGCTATTGGGAGCGTTGTGCATTTGTTTTGCTCTGTGTGTGCATGTGTGTTTTTGAGAGTGATTGCAAAAACAGAAGAGGACCGAGTCAGTGGGTGTATTTGTATTTCTGTGATGTCCATTAGCCTGGCAGAGGTGGTGAACCTCTCGTGTTGGACTCTCACAGCTTTTGTAAGCGATTATTCAACACGGGACATGCATCTTATCTCTGTCGGAATCTGGAAGTATGCATGCTCTGTTCTGCATCCCGTGAGATGTGACTGATCCACACAGACAGAGATAGCACCTGGCTGTCACTCGCTGGAGCTCGATTACCCCTCCTCCGGTCTCATATCTGTCGCCACAACCCCTCTCTCCTCTATCATCTTCCTGAATCCATCCATCCATCCCTTCCCCCCTTTCAATTCACCGTTTTCTGTGCGTCCCTCTGAGAAAACACCCTTGAAATACATTGCAGGCTTTGCACATGCTTCACAGCCTAACGTGTGCATTTGGTTAGACAGTTTATCTCTCTATTTCTGTCTCACATCTCATAGCTATCTTAGCTCTGTACTAATAAGAACGTTGGACGCTTCTGCTCATAGCGTTACAAACAGGCTTTGACTGAATAATTTATAGACATTTGCTTCACATTCTTAATGAAAACCACATTCTCTCCCTCTTTCTCGCACGTTTTCTTCCTGTCATTTCTCTCAAATAGTCACCCAAGCAAGCATGCACACGGCTGGGGGATAAACTAGAGCTATTATTAAGTAATTCAATTAAATGCATAGGGGTGACTGGGGCTTGTTGTCACACTTTTTTCCAGGTAATATTTCTCATAGTATAATTATTTTTTTCTCCAAATACATTCAGATGTTGAACATACACACCATTATTGGCCAGAGTAAAAAGGACATTATTTATACTTTATTTAATTTATATTAATAATAATAATTTTATTGTATAACAATTGTATTAAATAAGCAATTTGTTGAATTTTATTGTATATTAACTTGATTTAATAAACAGAATTTGTTGAATGGGTCGGGAACATTTGTTGCATTTATGATAATAGTGTAGACATACTATTAACTTGCTAACTATTGTCATTTCCTTGTTATATTACTTTTGCTTGTTTTTAGAAATAATCTGCAGCGACTCTATTCTTTGTGGATGTGTACCGGAAGTTAAGTGTGGGTCACAAAAGCGTGTATGCGCAGTAACGTTTGTTCATGTTGTTGCTTTAAAACCGTCTATAGCTTTTATACTGTATGCACAAAACTGTGTTAAAAGCAATAAATAAACATTATATAGTAAATTAGACATGCCAATGTAGATTTATTATGTTTACTCAATAGCTAGAATATACAAATTTTAATAAAATGTTTTTAATACCCCAAAATAAGTAGTAGAAACCTTACAACCCCACATTTGTGTATCTAAACTTTTGACATTGAACCTTGAATCTTAGTGTCTCCCAAACGAAAAACTAGCTCTGTTATCGCTATGTGGGCGATGCATGAATACACATTCATTAGTTTTAAAGTGTTTGCATCTGTTTCCACGTGTGTATGTGAGTGTTTACACTAAAGTGGACAGCTATATAAAAACATTTTCTCTCCGGTGGTCCAACCTTCATTCCTGAGTTGGCCTCCAATCTCGGTAGGACAGATGTTGTGTGTTCTCTACCTCCTCCAGATGTCTGAAGCTTTGCAGAGCCGGTCTGTAGTTCTAGAACCTTCCATCAAATAGGGGAAGAGCAGCAGGCCTTTGCTTCCTGCCAGACAGCCCACTTGCAATCTGTTTATTGTCATTAGATGCGAGCAGTGGAAGAGACATGAGCTACTGGGAATGGGTGTGGGAGACCACTGGAACCAGAAAGGGGAAATGTTTAATATAAGCATGCCATAAATGTATGGAAAAACAATTTGTATGTGTGTGTTGTGAAACCAGAGCTCTCAGGGTTAGGTTGAATATCACTGATAACAGGCATATTAACAGTCTCTCTCTGCTTGTCCAGCTGGCATGCTTGAGAATGCCCACAGATGTTTTGTTGGCTGTTTAGCCGGTTTCTGTTGCTTTTTGTGGCTGTGGTTGGTTCGATTTCTTTTCAAGGCTTCAGCACTCTTAATGAGAGCGAGATGCTGAGCTTGTAGGCTTGCAGGTGGATTGTGTGCGTGTGTGTCTCTTTTGCCCCTAAACAGTCACGAAGAAAGCAAATGAGATTGATTTCCTTCCCTCACTTCCGCTCCTTGGGCTGCAATTTGATTAGATAGATTCAATTAAAGCTGCTGTGAATAGCTAAACAAACAGTGACTTTGCATTAATGTTCACCGACACATGGTCTGTTGGGCTATCTGTGAGCGAAAATGGATAAAAAGGTTACCAATTGTATTTGTAATAAGCATGGGGTATTTGGTGTAATCAAATAGAATTTTGTTTTCAATACAAACCACTTAACATTACTTTAGGTGCTGTGTGTAATATTTAGGAAGGTCTGTTGACAGAAATGTTTTTGGCGGTACATTACATAATGAAGCGTTATGTTTTTACCACCTTAGAATGAGCTATTTCTATCTACATACACCACGGGTCCCCTTACATGGAATTTGCCATTTTGTTTCTACAGTTATCCCTAAACGGACAAACTGCTCTACTTCGGCAAAGAAGCAAAAACGTGACGACATCTTAGTCCTGTGTCAGCCACCGTAGTGCTCTGAAAGGGAGGGGGAGCGGTGGAGTGAGCCGTTGGTTGCAATTTGCAACTTCACCGTTAGATGCCACTAAAATCTCAACATTGCTCCTTTAACTAAAAGTTAAAAGGAAAGGCTGGTGTAGGACACCACAAAAGCAATGTTCAAAAATATTTGCTTTGATTTACACTATGGCTCAAAAGTTTAGGGTCGCTCACTCATTAGATTTTAATATTTTTACAATAATATATACATTTTAGCATAACAGTAAACTAACAAATGTAAATACATGAATTATGTTGTGACTAAAACAATCCAAAATAATATAATATGTTATATTTTTGTATCTTTAAAGCTTTTTGAAGTCTCTCCCTGGGATGCTTTTTAAACATTATTGAATGAGTTCCCATCTATTCTGCACTCTTATTGGCTTTGTTTCTCACTATCCGGTCCAAGTCATCCATTTCAGAAACATGTTTTAAATAAATTGTTGATGTAATTAAGCAAATGGATATGTTGGCGCAATTATAGTTTTTATATTTTTATTTAAGCATACATCAGATCAAAAGGTTTTTAAGACCATGAAAGTTTCCCTAAACATTTAAAATTTAATGTAAAATGTTAGTATTTTTAATCCGATGTGTGCAAATGCCTAAACGTAGAAGCATCAAGCACCATGCCAGAAAATCCCGATAATTAAAAAGTTTGTTTGAAACACTAGCAAAATCTAAATTGGTTCCACAAATATCTCTCGGATGAGAGGAAGGCATGTCTTAGGGCACAAAGTGGGCCGCTGGTGCCCCCTCAAAAAAGGAATAAATAAAGGTGTTGATGCCCATGCATAAACTAATGAAGTCTTAAGCTACGTTCACTCAAATAATATCACCACTGATAAGTTTAAACTGATTCCTCCAAATAAGGCCATCAGAGGATTGTGTGGAAGTCTTCTTATTAAAGTAATTTCTCTCCAGTGACCATTGCCGTCTTTCTTGTTCTCTTCCGTTTACTTTCTCACTCATCCTCTCTCTCTCTCTCTTTCAGTATCTAATTAAATAGGCAGTGTTGTGTCCCTCTGTTCCATGTGGATAATTGACAAGGGAGCAGGTTTCCTCAGCAATTACAAGCCGCATTCCAGCCCTGCCTAATTAAGACTCAAGGACAGCCAGTGTATGTGGATCGCATTAAACATTTGTTAGGATGGGGATGCCCCTTATCCCCTGCCGTCACTGCCTTATTCCTTCCTTCCCCAGGAGGTCTTAAGAAGCCGTACATTTTCCATGCTTGCTGCAGTGTGTCGGATTCTGGGGATTCAGCTGTCAGTCAAGCTCAAACTCCTACTGTTATATGGATTTGCTTTGAGCGGAATCCTGGGGATAAATGCAAGCTGTACACTGACAAGTCTAATTAAGATGCTCAATATTTCCTTAATTACAAATGTAGCGATGAGGATTTAGCATCATAACAACACACAATGTTTTTGTAGCTTTTTTAGGTTACAATTCAGTGGCCTTTATGCCTTCACAATGTAAGGGAACTCGTAAGACCTGTTGCCCTGTTTACTATTAATAAAGACGTTTTATTTTGTCATACTCATTCATATTTAGTTGGTGGCTTGCAACTAAATATGAATCCTAAACTACACAAACATTTAGACTTCCCTAATCAGATCTAATGTGCATTAAATGAATGTCGAAATGGTCATATTTACAAGATGAGTGCATTTAAGTACATAAATCCAAGTTGTATTACTAGTTGGAATCTTTTCCAAATATCCCAGTTAGGGATGTGGCAAGAATCACAGCAGAAACAATTTTATATAAATCACAAAACATTGTAATAGTAAAAATTAACTGTACAAAATGTTGTATGCAATGAACAATTATTATATATCCACCCAACCAGAATATGTGGTTGCACACCCCCCAACTGAGCCAGCCTAATACCAGGCCTGCCCAGTTCCCAGCTGCATACTTCTTCACAACCATACACATCATGGTGTAATTACGACTTCCATGCTCGTAGGTATTAACTTCGCATTGTTATTACAAGGGCACAATGTTAGTGATTGCTCATGGCATTTGCAGTTTTGCTTCGATTACAACCCTGGGGCTTTAACTGCTATACCCCACCTTCCTATTTCTTTCACAGTGGCATTGATTTTATAACATTATACTCTAAAGTAAATGTATTGTGAAAGGAAATCACGGTAGGAACTTGATTGATGTTCTCATCACCAAATGCTGTGTTGGCACTCTGTTATTCCACTCTGCTTCAGAATGCTTAGCGCTTGAGTTCCCAACCAAACCATGGCTTAAAGCCACTTCCAAAAAAGCAACCTAGGCACTTTTCTATCCCAGCTTGTGCTTACTGAAATACATCTATCAAACAAGTAACAACTTCACGCACAAAGTTCAATGCAAACATCAACTCTGAGAAGTCTGGAGGAATGGTTTTACCAAATATGTCAGCTTGGATATTTTTATCATTACTAGTACTTTCTGTTAAGGAAATCCAGCAGCTATCCCATAATCCAGCTTTTTTTTCAAGTAGCACGTTTGAAGAAAATCCTTTTTCTAAACTGTCCAAACCCTCCTTAGTCCAAATTCCAAGCCCCTGGCCTAGATTTCAACATTGAAATCAGAGCCAGATGTCAAATCTTTCAGTAATCGTGCATAGTTAAGTTCTGCAAACATGCCTTGAAAGGTTTTACTGTGGTTCCAGTAAAGCAAAAGGTATGAGAAGTGTCTTCATTTGACCATTTATATCCCATTACATCTCAAGACCTCTAATGCATATTTTCCTATATAAATATAATGTAATTTTAAAATTGGTTAAGAAGTGAAACAAAAAGGTTATGAAGAAGTGAGAAAGAAATGGTTCTTATGGTTACCTTTGAGAAAATCCAAAAATGGTCCTTCTATTGCATCGCTGTTAAGATCGTTTTTGGCACCTATATTTATAGTTTTTGTCTTTTTGTGCATAATATTTTTTCTTTGTAAGTTACTGTGACTTCAAAATATGACAGTGCACATATTAGTTTAAACTTAAAAATTAGATCTCTAGATGTGAAGCCTATTGCTGTTTTCAGTTTGTATTAACTTGATTGTATTTTGATCAGCCGTCTTACGTAAGTCCCTGAAGAATCCTAAATCTAAAATGGCAAAAATTGTTTTCCATTGCCTACAAAACTGTGTGCCTCGGTTTCTAGCATTCCCATCTGGTGTAAATTAAATGAGATATACTGCTATGTCACTGTGGGTTTTGTGATGTTTTTAAGTGACCCTCAGTGTTCTACAGGAAGTGTGGATTGCACTTTGTATTTCTCACAAGCAATTTAATGTCACGTGATGTTTCAGCATTAGGTGACTGATATTATTCTGAAAAAGAATAAGTCAAAATGTAAATTATGTGTGTCTTTGATCTTTCCACAGGTTTACAACAAATTCCATCTATGACACTGCAAAAATAGAAATAATGGACAAGAAAAGTGGTAAGAATATCAAGGCTCATTGTAGTTATCTATTTAAAACCTGTAAATGTATTTTGCCCTCTTTAAAAACCAACATATGACAAAGCTAAAGAGTATTTGACTTTCCTGCTTTCCAAATCTTTGTGTAATGATCATCAGCTGCTTTGTTGTCTGGTCTAATTATACTCCATATGCTTCAAATACAATGTGTGCTTCAAACCAGACAATTTAAAATGTGTGATTGTGTAACTTGTGTTTCAGCAAATGGCTTTCCTTCCAAAGCCTCTGACAGCGGGGTGCAGAGAAAACAGCTGCCATATTCTGTAGAGACACCCTATGGATTTCACCTGGATCTGGACTTCCTAAAATATGTAGATGATATAGAGAAAGGAAACACAATCAAGAGGGTGCACATCCAGCGCAAAAACAGGGGCCCAAAGTACAGCACACTGCCACGCAACTTCAGCTTACCCGGGCATGGTGCTCGACCTCTAGCCAAAGACACATGGGCCAATACTTCCACTTTAGGGTCAAAACCCAAGTCACGTGTTACTGAAGTCCAGCAGCTTTTTGAGTTCCGAACCAGTGATGCCACTAGTAGTAGCAGTAGTGGGACCTCCTCTTCCAGTCAGACAAAGATTTCTGTAAGTGGTTTTCTTCCCTCCCCAAAGTCTGGGGATGATTCTCAAGTACAGACATCCACTGAAGACCCCATGGGCCTTAATGTTAGGCCTCACCTGTTAAGAGCCTCCAGCATGCCTGGCAATGTCCCACGCAGAAAAGGTTCAGACTCAACTGATGAACAGAGTTCTCAATCACAAAACGGCTCGACCGCGAAGCTTTTCAAACCTGTGGAAGGAGGCGACAGAAGAGGCAGTGTTCCCCAGGACAGAGCCAGTTTACATCAACAGATCACATGTGCATTAAAAAGGGTGCGTGAGTTAGAGGAACAGGTCAAGACCATTCCCGAGCTCAAGGCTCAATTATGTTCTCTTAGAGAAGAGAGGGAGCAGCTGCTTCAAAGGATTCAGCAACACCAGTCCAAGCAAAATAGCCCTTCACCGTTGGAGGAGACTACGGTTCCTCAGATTGAATCTCAAGACAAGACTGTTCCTCAAGTTACAACTGAGCAGGAAGATGCTCCCTTAATTTCCCTGGACACTGCTACAGTAGTACAGTCAGACAAAGCCACAGAACAACAAGCAACAGAACAAACTCTTGTGGCACAGGATGTCGTACAGCAGGAATCTGAAAAACATGAACACGTAACTGAGACAAAGTCAGAGAGGGAAGAAGTTCAGTCTCCAATGTCCGTTCCGGTGATACTCATAGACAGAGCGGAAACCCCGACTGATTCAGATGAATCAGACAGGGTTTTGCAAGAATCCACACCTCAAGAAGAAGAACTAGAAAGTCTTTCTGAAGAAGTAATTAAGCAGGAGAGTTCCTCAGAGACTTTGTTAGAAGACAAAACATCATCACTATCAGAAGGAATTTCAGAATCTGGTGCTACAGTTGAATGTACATCCACTCAAGAAGATGTAGAGAAAACAGAGACTGATGAGGAACAAAGCGTAATCATAATAGATGAAAATACAGTTGCTGAACCTGGTGAACTGAAGCTTCTCACTAATCAGGAGCTTCAAGAAAAACTGAAAACGTTGGAAGGGAGTCTAAGCAAAGCCAGATGTGAATTGGAAGAGACAAATGCCTTATTAAGAGAGCAGATGGATGAGAATAAACTTAAGGATGAGAGGATACAGGAATTGATTGACAGAGTAAAGGAGCAAAATCTTCAACTTCCTACCAAGCCACTTCCTGAACCAGTTGTCACTTGTGATGCATCAGTCTGTACAGATAGCAAAAGTGTCCTGGAGAAAGCTGTCTCAACAGAACCTCAACCAGCTGATGGTCCCAAAGAAGCAGACTCTAAATGCTCAAGCACTCAGACAAATATAGTAGTAGCACGAGACATTGAAATCTTAGCCCAAGTCACTACAGCAGAGAAAATTGTGGGGGTAGAGATTGTTATGTGTGACCGGGCAATAGAGACTGAAGTCCTGGATGATCTACAAGTTCACAGTCCTAAGGAAGTATCTGATCTGTCAGGGACGGCAGACTCAGTAGAAGACAATATCCAGGGTGATGGTGATATCCAACATAATGTGTCAAGTCCCATTGGAGATGTCGAAGTCAGTGAAAATGTGGTTGCAGAGAGTGACATTGAAGAATTTGTGATGGTAGAAAGTGCCCTGGTTGAGACAATGGCCAGTGAAAGTGAAGTCTCCAAGCTCACAGTCCCAGAGACAGAATCTGTTGACATTGCAGGCGTTCAAAGCACAGTAACGGATAAAGCTGAAGGAGAAAAAAGTGTCGGTTCGCAAACACAAGGGCAGGAATCTCAGTCTCAGAGGGCATCTGAAGCCACAGCTTCTCCTGCTGCGATCGGTCAGGTTGTTAATCGTATACAGGGTCTTTTTAATGAGCAGTGGGCCAGCCTAGGAAGTGGGGTGCAGGACCCAAAAGGAGAGAGCTCCCAGAAACCCCATGCCTCCAAAATAAGCTCCATTCAAAGCCACCTAAGAGGTTCCCTCAGTGCCCTGTCGGCGTTCTACTCACCTGTTCAGAAAGGAGGGGCTGCACGACAATCAGGTAGGATGAACTTCTGTTCCATTTAATAATTTATGTGCTCTCTAATAAGTAGGCCTATCTGGGAAATTAAAGAAAACTTTATTGTATGTTGTTGCAAAGTTTTAGTCAGCTCAGTATAAGTTTTATTTTCTACTGGTAAGCTTCTGCTACTCAGATTTGTGCTGCTTATGTGAATCGTGTGAATGATATAACCTTTTTAATAGAAAAGCTACTAAATACATGCTTACAAGCTGTAAACACGAGTTGTGGGAAATAGGCCTTAGCCTCATTAAGTTTGATGTGCAGGTTTTGAGAGTCAGTGATAATAGTCTCCAGAGCTTGAACATATGTTGCTGGACAGTGTCAGGCTGGAATTGTACCAGGTTAAGTACATATGCATCTTTTAGATTATTAGATTACAGATGCATCAGTGCTTTAGAAACTAAGTTGTTTTAGTGAAGTTGCTTCTTGTATGCCAGGTTATCTAGTAGTTCATGTTGACATGTTGTTTGACTCATATTGGAGTACTTTAATAAAATGTTGTGGTCATAAATATTGGCATAAGTTGCTATCTGTGCAACCACAGTTGTTTAACTTTACGCTCTTGAGTCCTTGTCAGGTCTTTGCTTTCTACTTTAGATAGCAATTCCACAAAATGCTATGAGTTGTGGTCACTTAAAGGGATCATTTACTCAAAATTAAAGAGCTGTACATTATACTTAGCCTCATGTTGTTCCAAACCTGTAGGACTTTCTTTCTGTAGAACACTGAAGAAGATGAACTATTTTGATTAGTAACCAAACTACACTGGACCCCATTGACTTCCATTGTATAGACACAAACCCACTCAAACCCAAGGCATTTCTCAAATTATCTTCTTCACAGAAAAACGAGTTATATGCAGGTTTTGATTTCATGATGCTTGGTTGTTTTTATATGTAACTTGTGAACATTATACATAGACCTTTATCCACTGTGTTTTATTATATAAACATTTTAATATAAACAAAACATCAAGGCCAAAGATTCTGTAGAATCACCTGTTGCCGGTAATAAAAAAACAGGGACAAATTACCTATAAGGTTGGATGGGTTGGAGGATGGATTAAACATATTAGTTCAAGTATAGTCTCTCGATTTTGATTCAAGCTTTTCTCCATGTTTCTGGTGGAATGCACATAGTCTCATGAGACTTTAGGAGCTTTTGCCAAACCGTAGAAGCTTTCCAAACTATTTGTAGTGTTCCAAACGATTCGTAGGCTCCATTGCATGTTATGCACCTCAGTTTTCTGCAACGAAAACAAACACCTAGATACCTTTTTAAATGCTTGATATTGATTTATTCCTTTTAGAAACACGTGATTGTTGAGAGTTTTTCCTGGCAGATGAGAAGGATGTTCTCTATTTTGAGGAGCATTTTGTAATTAAACATCAGTTCCTCTGAGGCTGAAACAGTTGTTTTGACAGCTTGGTGCACTGCATTATGAATGAGTGCAAGGCGAGCACAGCAGCTTCACAATTCAGCATTTGTGTGTCATATTTCTTCTGCTAAAGGAATTCAGGGAAATAATTTAGAACGAGTTGCAAACCTCTGTAAACTGAATATGCATATTGTTGAAACTGATGTATTGAAAGAAATTACCATCATGACAACAGGCACAAATTCTAATAATGGATTTATTTAGAGTATATTATATATTAGCAGAATCATGTTAGAATCAAATCTACCAGTTTAAAACAATGTTTGTTGGTGTCACTTAAATGTAGTCAGGTTATCTGTAGGTTATCTGACAAAACATTTTTTACAGTGTATGCTTTATTTTCAGGTGGGTCAGATGGACTTTATAGTTCATAGAGTTGAGTTAGGGAGGATGAACAGGTGCAAGCTTGGCTTACGATTTCACATATCTGACCATCTCCCCCACATCAGGCCTCAAATCTATCATGAAGAAGAATGACTGTCCTGACAAGCAGGGCAATGGGGGAGCCAAGAAGAACTTGAAGTTTGTTGGCGTGAATGGAGGGTATGATTTTCTTCATTTTTATGTGCACATTTTATGCATTTTTGCCGTATTTACCAGCATGCAACTAAATTCTCATTTTTAAGTGGCTGATGGTAATGCTTTATATAAAATCACCATCTGTGTTAAAAAAGGCTGAGAGAGAAGATAAGGCTATAAAAAACATCACAATTTCATGACATTTCCAAGTTTTAACTACTAGCTGAAATTCTAACTTCTGTTAAGCAGTATATTATATCTATTTTTTTTTATACTTTTTTGCCCAACAGTGTAGATAGGGTATGGGGCTTGATCTGTAAATGAAGATAAATGCTATATTATAAATGAAAATATTAATCATGTAAAATAATATATTATTAACAGTTTGTTTTCTACTTTTTTGCTGTCAACTACACAAAGGTTGGTAATCCATGTTTTAAATAATTAGATTTTAATAGGGAATTAAACAATCCCTTTAAACAATAATTCCAACTTTTAAAGGAAAACCCAAGTCCAGGCATTGCACTGTATATACAAATTCCCCTAAAATCACAATTGATGGTGTTTTATATGAAGTATTAAGGATGATTTGTTTCACCAGCATCCATGGCATCAGAAAACAGTATGCTCAGCTTATCCATCTTCATCTCTTAATCTGTTTCATCCATCTTGGTGCCCTGTTAGAAACAGGCCATGAGGTGTCTGCATTGTTTTATGTGAGTACATTAGCATGATGAGTGAGACCCAGTGAGACGACACAAAGAACAAAGTCCCCTCTCTGTGTCTCTCTCTCTCTTGCTGTCTGTCTGCCTGTCACTGTGTGGTAAATGAATTGTTTAGCTTGGCAGCAGAGATGGTTCTGTCTCAGCTGTATTTAACCACCCTTCAACAATAAGATAATTATCCTGATGGAGTTGGACAAACAGTTGCCCTTTCCATATGTCTGTATAGAAAGACAGGGGCGTTTCATTTTAACCAAGGGTGTATCAGTCAGTATAACCTTGTCCTGCAGCTTCCTAACCACTACACATTTTGGATTACTCAGAACTGAGAATTTTTCTTTTCGTCTTCATGCAGATGAACAAAAGTGAGGGAGTTAAAAATAACACGAAACCTTCTGAATAATATCTTGAAAGGAATAGTTTCATTATTCAAATGAATAATTCTGTCATCATTTACCTGTATTACTTTCTTTCTTCAGCAGAACACAAAAGAAGATATTTTGAAGAATGTTTGTAACCGAACAATGGCGGTACCCATTCACTTCTATTGTATGAACACACAACCAATGCAAGTCAATGGGCACCGCCGTTGTTTAGTTACCAACATTTTTCAAAAAGAAAGAAAGTTATACAGTTTAAATGACAAGAGGGTGAGTAAATGATGACCGAATTTTCATTTTTGGGTGAACTATCTCTTTAAGTATTTTCTCTTTCTAATGCTGGAACTCATTTTGAATCTTATGATCTTATGACACAACATGCTGAAAAAATCTTTTTATGAATTGTGACTTTTGCCAAAGTGAATAAGGTAGCGTTTGAAATGTATATTGTTGTTTTCATATCTTTGAAAATTGTGTGGGAGTGTTTTCCGATATGTTGGGTTGTGTCTATGCCTGATAGTCTGTGATTATCCGGAGGAATGCCCTGCACTCCTGTTGTTAGATGACAGCTGGTGATTTCAGAATTTACACACAGTTCTGACCCAAACCACTATAATATCATTTTACTGTGTTATTTAGTGCTGTCAGCCAAGGACAAACAGCAGTATAAAAATGCTGGATCTCTTTCACTGGCTGTTCTTTCATCTGTCAAATTTGGCATTAGATGTGCTTGTGAAATATTAATATTAAATATAATATTACTTACATTTGGAATGTGATTCATGGTTAATGGTAGCAGCCAGAGAGAAAGAAAAATCTTTTTACTGTGACAAACAACCTATCCATGGGCCCCTTGTCTTTAATCTGAAGTACTCCGAAGAGGCCCTCATGCTCAGCACGCTAATAAATGTATAGTCACCTGACCTGCAGCCATAGACCTCCATTCACCCCTTTCCTTTAGGAATTGTGGGAATGCCATTCCCTCTGCATATTCAAAAGCATCCATGAAGGAGCAGCATTCTTCAGACAGACTCACCACATAAGAACCCCTCAGAGACCCTGCAGAGGTCCCTCTCAGCTTATATAAACACTCACATTTTGCGTGTCCATTCACAACAGACTAATTACATTCATTTGCCATTAGCGGTAAGGAACAAGCTGTGTTAACTAAGCCTAAAAATGTTTACTCAACCATGCATTTCGAGATCTTTTTATAATACAACACACATACGGAGAAAATCTCTCACTGTATGTTTTGGATCACATGGGTCAGGTGGTATAGTGGTCACATTTAACTGACCTACAGGAAATCCTGATCTTTGAAAGATTGAAAAGGGGTTTGAATGAAAAGAACTGACTTAAGTTATCTGTGTCCAGCTATGAGACCACCTCCAGTGAGGACTCCAGTGGGGAGGAGGCTCGGGACGAGGGGGAGGAGGTGGATAGCTCGGAGCCTGAGGTGGCGCAGGGGGAGGAGAGTGGAACGGTCCTGGAGGAGGCTGCTGCTACTGGGGAGCAAGGTGAAGGGGTTAAGGCAGAGATGGCTGAGGGCTCTGAGGAGCCTGATGCCACTCAGACAGCCATGAGTCCCCAGGAGGAGCAGCCTGTGAGGTGAGACGGAGGGCTGTGATGAAAAGAATGGGCTGGATGACTTATAATACTGTTGTTATACTATTCATCATAGAATTTGTATGTTTGTAGGGATACCAATGATCTACAAGAATGGATCACAAAGAAGATTTTATTCAATTTAAGGTTAAAGCTGCAATCTGTTTTTTTTTTAATTAAAAATAAACCGCTATTGAGCAAGTACTTTTTGTGTAAAATTTAATGGAGAATACCAGTTTGGTCATAAGATAAATTCGTGAAGTATCCTGCAATTTTGTGTTTCATAGAGAGATGGCAAAGCTTTAATGCATTTAGTTATTTTAAGGGAAAAAACAAATAAAATTACTACATTTAATGCACAAAAAAGATACAGTCCACTGTTGTTGTTTTCAACATTTTCTTAAATGAACATTTTACTCATGAATGATATTCCACGATGTATAGATGCTATATTTAAACCCTGTTTCCTGTCCAAAAAAATGGTTTATTGAACATAAAAATGTATTCACTTTTTTATTATTTGACATCTTCCTACATTTTCGTCACATACCTGCCATAGAATAACCATTGAAGGGTAAAGTAGCGAGATTCACGTGAATTTTGTCGTAGTTTCCCATTTTCCAATCTGGTGTGAAAATCTCATTACTTCATAATATAAGCACATTAAAGTGAGCAGTGACCCTTCATGCATGTTCCCCAAAGCCAGGAGCCTCTGTTATGAATCAGACACAATCCTGTCTTTTGTTCTGCCCATCGTCTGGCTGGAAGCCACTATAAAACAAGCACTGAGTGACAGGTTTCATATGCCCAGTGACCGGTACACTTAAAAAACTGTTCCACAAGAATAAACCGAACGTGGCCATGAGGGGGAAAACTGATCATTTGTGTTGTTCAGGAAGGGGTCCAAAAACACATTGTGTAAAATACAGTGTGTAAGAATAGTATTCAAGGGACAGAACTTGCATGTGCCAGAGCCAAACACAGTGATACCGATGCTTCATGCCATTTAAACATTGGTAACAATTTTCTGGAGAGCCCAGAGAGTTAGGCCCCTCAACTAATGTTACCAAGATTATATTTCATTTGGTCTTTCAAATACAGATTTGTTTGTGAGAACCTATATCTGTATTTGTCAATAGAAGACAAAAGCATGATTTAGATTTTTTTGTTAAATGCTTCTCAATATGGAATTTTCTTAAGCTGAGAGAAAATGCAGAATAGACAGTGACCTATAAAAATGTATATGAAAATATAAGGTATGAAAATGACTATGTACTATGTTGTTGCAGTGAGTTAGTTAATGAGAACTTCATGGCTGCTTGTCATTTCCTGAAGGATCGCATGGCTGAGGTTGCTGCCCCAAATGCAGAGATGGTAAGCAGTAAAATGATTGGTAACACTTTTACAGTGTTCTTATTTTATGTTACACGCACTTTATATAGTAATAACAGTAAATTATGCGTAATTACAAGCAACTAACCCTAAAACAAACACTAAAGCTAAACCTACTATCATTTTTGTATATACTTATTTGTGAAATTAGACTGTAACAAGGATGCCTGAAATTACAGTGTAACCATATAATTTTAATGATTACCTTGATCTTAATTACCTTCAAAGTTGATGAAATATGTTAGAAGATGTGATAATGTAATTGCAATACCTCGGTTTCACTGCCAAAACAATTGACCAATCAGAATAAAATATTCCAAAGAATCACATAATAAACCAGGATATGTTTTTGATTTTGCTTTCTTTTCTATATATAGCACCTGTGCAACAATACATAAGTGATACTGTGAACTTGATCATTTCATGGGTAAACTCATTCTTCACTGCATGAATCTCAGAGGCAGGTTCTCATGGGGCTCTATCAGGAGTGGTTTCGTGTGTCCAGTCAGAAGGACTCGCAGGCAGATACAGTCACCCTGTACCTGAGGGAGGTGGGCTTCCAAACTCCCACCCTTCTGCGATATATAGTGAACCTGGCTGATGGAAATGGCAACATGGCGCTGCACTACAGTGTGTCCCATTCTAACTTCTCTGTGGTCAAACTGTTATTAGACACAGGTGAGAGACATTCCAATTCATTGCTGAACTTCAGTTAGTGTACCATAATAAGCAAATGTCAATGCTAATATCTGGAGAGCATGGCTTTTATATTTTTGTAATCCATTCTTATCAGGACTGTGTGAGGTAGATCATCAAAATAAGGCCGGCTACACTGCTATAATGTTGGCATCTCTTACTGCGGCTGAGAGCCCTGAAGACATGGAGGTGGCACAGCAGCTACTGAGAATGGGCAACATTAATGCACGAGCCGGCCAGGTACACACAGCATGACAACACAATATCCTGTACTGCAACAACACACAAACACTTACTAAAAACACCCCAAACATCATCATGCTGAATCATATCTCTTTCTTTATCTATCTCTATCTATTTTTTGTAACATTTTGTTATATGTATATGATGTGCAATATTGTTTCTTTCAAAACTTTCATTACTCCCCACCAGTCAGGGCAAACAGCACTGATGCTGGCAGTCAGTCATGGACGGACAATGATGGTGCAGGTTCTTCTGGACTGTAGTGCCGATGTGAACATACAGGACCGAGACGGTTCCACTGCCTTGATGTGTGCCTGTGAGCATGGCCATACTGAGATAGCCAAACTACTGCTGGAGAGACCAGAGTGTGACACATCAATCAAAGATAAGGTGGGACAGAGAAACAGAGATATTGAACCTTATGCCAGTGGTGCTCAACAGTGATACAGAGAAATGTCTTTTACCTGCATTAGCCACATTTTGGGGAAAGCTCTTTTACCTTTCTACTCTACATATTTGACATTTTTATTATCCACTTCAACTAAACTCAATAATTTATTACAGAATAGAAGCATTAGATTGAAGACCACATATACAGTGTCCTTAAAATATATTTTGAAAATAGATGAATCGGATTAACTGCATAACATTGGATTTATTACAAATGATTAAACCAAGTGGCGTAAGTTTTAAATACAGCTAACCTACTAATAAATTATGTTTTACAAAATAGGTTTAAATCCTTTCAAACAAGGCTTTAAAATATAAAATAAATACATAAATTAAATGTATTTAGATGGAGACGTCAAGACTAATTTCCAAATTGGCAAATAAAAGTGATTCATTCTTCTCTTCCCTTCTTTTGGTGTTCCGTCTTATTTCAATGTTTTATTTGTATCACACGTAAACAAAATGGTTACTTCTGACAAGTTTGTGCAAAATGAGTCACTCAGTTGTGTTACCAATGCAAAATTGCATATACCAATTTAATATAGTTATAATAAAAAAAGTTTTACCGGATGCATAAATGTGTTTGAGACCTTGGAGTAAAAATGCCACATTTGATGTGAATATAACACAATTTTGGGATGAATGAGGCAGGCCAGCCAGTCTGACTATTCACTTTATCTCAGAATAACCCAACACTGCCACTTGGTGGTCAAATAATTTGGACAAGTGGGTTAGTCATCTCTTCTAGTTTTTTAATTAATTGTCTACTTTGAATATTTTAATAATCTAAATACAGAATTTGTTTAATACTTGGGTTGTTGTTTGAAACCATTGCCGCATTAGCTGTGAACATGACTTTCTATATTAATCTTTGTTTATTTGATGTTTATTGACAATTTAGCTTTAAAAATCAACATTTAACTTTTTTATTGTGTCACTCCTACAGAATGGCCACACCGCTCTTTCAGTAGCCATGAAGGCTTCCAACTCTGACATAGTGGACCTTCTGAAAGCTCACACTGATCCAGCCGTAGCCACAGATCCTACAGCTCCATGAATGCAGATGCCTTGTCTTCATTTCTGTCTGGCACTGCCAGGTTCATCTTTCTACTGCCTCAAACAGACTTGCTGGCCTGGCCAACAGTCACCAGTAGAGACACAACACTTGCCAGTCATTTGCAGATTCTCTACCTTAATAATTTAGGAGTTGGAGAACCAGCCAATGAGAAATGTACTTCTGTAGGCCAGTTAAAGATGTCTTTTTTACTGGACGGGCCATGAAGGGCGAGCTTACCCAAATCTGTTCTGAAGCACAGCTACTGTAGCTATTTTCAAAATATTAACTCTGCTTGGTACATGGTTCCATGTTTAGGCTTTCTATTTGCAGGTAAGGCGACTCTATTTTTGTTAGGTGATCAAGCGTAATCTACGGATGTTATTAAAAAAGTATCAGATATACACATATTTATTTTTATTGCACTTTTCTGAAATATCTCCCCCGGGGTGTATTTAAGGCTTGTCTTGGTATAACCTGATTTGTCTTCCTAAAAATTAACTTACTTTTGTGTTACAGTAGGGCAAAGCCCTATTTATGACACATCCTAAATTTATGACACATCCTTCTGTTCTACCTTTCTCATCCCATTAAGAAAATAAAATAGGGGCGTGGAACATTTTTTAACATTAATGACAAAAATTCCAGTAAGCAGGAACTTGTCCATTTGAAATATTGTAACACTTTACAATAAGGTCATAGACCTATTTGTTAAGATAGCTAGCACATTAGCTGATATAAATTAACAATGAACAATATAGTTTTTCAGCATTTATTCGTCTTTGTTTAATGTCTGTAGTTAATGGCAAAACAAACATTATTGTTGGTTTGTTGTACATTAACTTATGTTAACAAATACAGTTTATCTCATCACCATTGCAGCATTATTCGAGATATCAAAATCTGTTTTGCAATATATATATATATATATATATATATATATATATATATATATATGAATATTTATATTAAAACATATCAGTGCTTGGGCCCTAATAAATTTAGTATTTTTCATTGCTAGTTCATGTTAGCTAATGCTTTTACCAATGTTAACAAATACAAGTTTCCTGCTCTAACCTGCTGCAATATTAACTCTTACTCCGGTAAAGTGATAGTTCACCCAAAAATAAAATTTTCAGACCTATATGACTTTCTTTCCTCCGTAAAACACACAAGAAAAGCTATTTTGAATAAACTTGGTAACCAAAAAGAATGCGGCACCAGTTTTTCTTCAAAATATCTTTGTTTGTGTTCGGCAGAAGAAAGAAAGTCATACATGTTTGAAATAGCAAAAGGGTGAGTAAATGATGACAGAATTTTTGTTTTTGGGTGAACTATCACTTTAAATCCTCCCATTATGCATACGGTCAAACAAAGATTTACAAATGGGAGTTTAAGCAGCACATGATAATGGACTAGGCTATACTAGGCCACATGTACATTGTACCTGCTTTAAGTTAAGGCGTCAAACGTTGTAATGAATAGATGTTTAATGACAAATAATTTACTGAGCTGGAGAAAGTATAAATCTATATATGTATACTGTGGGAGGTGCTGTGAACTAATAATCTGAAATGTAATGACTATTTATTTCAATTTCTATATTTTTGAGTATATACAAGTATATGCATGTAAGTATTGACTTAATAAAAACATGCATTTTGTATTTGCTGCTGTGTGGTTTGAACATTTTTTACCCGAAACATTTTAACAAGGGTAACACAAAGGAAAACACTCTTAACACACTTAAATACTAAGTGTTTTATCCCCACCCAAACATAATATTAAAATGGCATCTATGAGCATGTAGTGATCAGTCTAACATTAATGTTTTTAATGACTCACTGGTCAAACTAGATTTGCTCCATTTGTATGTTCTTGTCTATATAAATCCGATCTTGTAGCGCTACACACTTCTTTTGTAAGTTGGTTGTTGACTCTTCCTGATCATGTTGCTGCTGTTGGGACTTTGCTTCACCTCTTCACTCCTTCACTCAGGTAATGGTCCATAATTACAGAAAAGTATTATTAGGAAATGAATTAAATCTCAAAGTTTTTATTTGTTTTATGTTGTGATGAACAGTTCAAATGCTGCAGTGTTTGAGAGATTCAGGCCCTCAGAGCTCATCTTTAGTGACCTGTGCTGATAACCAATATTGTGCTGTTTCAAGGACCAATTCAGGTTAGTTGTAGACTGCTCAATTTGACAAGTTATATTATTCAATTTTCTATCATAAATTATAAGTCTTTAGCCATATAATATGACATCAATCTTTTTTTGTCTTTCTGTTAGTTTTAGTTGGTATTTCAATTATTCAGCGATCTTGCGTACCAGCGGAGGTGTGCCATTATTTAGAAACCACTACATCATTCAATGTGGGGTATTATAATATGACTGTTTTATGCTGCAACACAGATGGCTGCAACAATGGCAATCTGCCTGTTAAGATTAACCTTATACATTGATTATATACACCTAATATTATGTAATATTACACATCTAATATAATATATCATAACATAACGCATATTATGTATATAATGAATGTAATGTTTGTTACAAATAGAAAATACAAATACAAAAATATATTAAAATACATTATACTTTAATGTGCATTAAAGTAATTCAAGTACATAATAATTTAATTTTACTTTCTAGAACATGAGCCCCAAATGGGTTAAAATGCGAGACATGCACCAGCCCAATAGATGATAAGTGCAACACACTCCTGTCATGTGTTGGAATCCAGGACTGCTGCATAAAAGGTGCAATGACTTGAGATTTAAGATTTTAAATCAGTTTCTATAAATGGATAAAATAAAAAATATAAGAAAAGTTATAAAAACAAAGAATGAAAAGTATGTAAATAAAACTTGACAATAATTAGCCAAATAATCCTGATAAAAATATGCATTCATTTTTCGTTTGCATCAGATTTATCATCGTACACTGGAACTTTCATTTTGGACAAATACCACTGGAAGGGCTGTGCCTCCAAAAATCTTTGTGGACGCTTAGACCCCAATGCTAGTACCAATGCTAGTATCTCCAACACAAACACTACCCCTAACACTAAACCTTCATCAAACACTAACACTAAACCTTCACCCAACACCAACACTACCCCTTACAATATACCTACCTCCAACCCAAACACTACCCCTAACACTGAACCTTCACCCAACACTACCCCTAACACTGAACCTTCATCAAACCCTAACACTAATCCTTCACCCAACACCAACACTACCCCTTACAATATACCTACCTCCAACCCAAACACTACCCCTAACACTGAACCTTCACTCAACACCAACACTACCCCTAAAACTAAACCTTCATCCAACACAAACACTACCCCTAACACTGAACCTTCACCCAACACCAACACTACCCCTAAAACTAAACCTTCATCCAACACAAACACTACCCCTAAAACTAAACCTTCATCCAACACCAACAAAAGTACATCTTGGCTGAGAGACCACAACTTCAGTATTCTCCTGATTACTTTAACTAGTGTCATTTTCATTTAACACTTAATATGTTTTTATTGTAATAGGATAACTCTGTGTTCATTTCTAGTTAATATTGTAAATTACACTGATGTCACAGAAAATTGTAATATTCTAATATTGTTGTAAGATATTATAAGATTAAATTTGCTCAATGCGTGAATAATGTTTCATTTTTTATGTTCCCCCAATATTTAAAATATTAATTTCTATATTGCCATTTTGTGGCTGCTTTTTATTTGAAGTGTCAAATTTGAAGTGTCAATGCTTTTGTTAAAACATATTGTTCTTTGTCAAATTACAGTCCTGTAATGTAAATTTTTTTTACAGAGTTTTACTGTTTTGCTTGACAGATTTTTTTAAGTATTTTTGAAATACTGACAAGAAACGTAAAAGTTACAGAAAAAGACTGCACATGTACAAGAAAATGTATTTCTGGTGCCCCGGCTGCCAGAAAATTTCAGTTTTTTAAACAAGATTAAAAAAAAGGTCAAATTAAGAAAAATGGGGCAAACTATTTATTATATACCCTTATATTCTGTAATTTTACAGAATCTTTTTTTTACGGTATATTTCTGTCCTGGTATATTTACGGTATATTTCTGTCAGCTAACAGAATTTTGTTTACAGTGTAAGATTATATATTGTTCTATGTTAATAATGAGATATTCCTGTAGCTCAGCTGGTTGACTCAAGGAAATGAATCTCAGATTTTATTTTGACCAACTTCCCTTTCTGCTGCTTCATTAGGTCATACCATTTTTTTATACAAAACTAGTCAAATCTGTTAATAACCCTCTCCTATGCATAAAAGTAAACGTTCTGCTAAATATTTTGCAGAACAAACATAAGTTTACATAAACCCATACGTACTTCAACATTATATGTTTCTTAGGATTCTTCCTCACCATGTATTCATCTGCTCGGGTAAAATAACATATTTAATATCTAATATTGCATTATTAAATACATATGTTCATTCATGTTAATCTGTCTTATATCTTATATTTGGTGTGTGTGTGTGTAGTAGGTTTTAATTATACAATGTTTGGAACTTTGCAATTGATTTGCTTAATGTTTTATAAATCTCACAGACATCTAATATCATCGCAGCTTTTCATGTATAAAGCTCTAATGTAACTGAATGTGTTTAGAGGTGAACAGAAAGTGTTAAAAAGGGTCCAGATTTACCAAAGTAAACCCAAATCACTTGAATAGTGACTTTCCAGAGCACTATATTGTTTTTTTTAATACTACAAAATATCAATAATATTAAAACAAACTTGAATCTCTATGACATTATATTAAAAATCTACTTGTCTCATCAGCTTATATTCTTTAAACCATGCATAAATAGAAAATATTTCAGTTCAAGGGTTTATGGGTACATTTGGCCAGGTTAACCCAGGTCACGTAACCGACTCCACAGGAGACACAAAATAATAATCCACTGAAAAAGAACAACATTAGTGAGTATACAATAGAGCCTTGAACATCAGATTTGACAGAACAATACAATGACGAGACTAGACAAAGGAGAAAAGAAACTGGAGCCCCTTCAAAAGCCCCTTTTCCTGTCCCAAAATGATGACTCCTGTGCACAAGTGATTGGTGTTTGGTGATGAGTTCTTTGCTCAAAGTCTGCATTTAAAATGACACCAAAAGGTGTTCAGCTGGGTTCAGGACTTGGCTTCATGCAGACCAGTCAAATTCTTCCACACTAACTGAATCAATTATTTCTTTCTGAACCTTGTCTCATACACATATTGTCATGATGGGATAGAAAAGGCCCCTTTCCAAACTGTTGCTATTAAATTAGAAGAACACAGTTCCATCGAATATCATGATATGCTGCATCATTAAGATTTGTACTCATGGAAATTACTAAAGTCATCAAACCTGTTTATTAGATAGAGTGACCCAATACTTTTGGCAATATAGTGTATATGTGTATTAGATTAGATTCCGATTAGATTCAACTTTATTGTCATTACACATGTACAAGTACAAGGCAACGAAATGTAGTTTAGGTCTAACCAGAAGTGCAATAAGCAAGTGCAGGATATACAGTTGTGCATAAATACAGAATAAAGCAAAAATTATGAAGAAATGGGTATGTGTGTGTGTGTGTGTGTGTGTGTGTGTGTGTGTGTGTATATATATATATACATATATATAATATAAAATATATAGACAATTATTGACCCTTTACCGGCACAGCACTGAAGGCATCTTGTCATCTGTTTCTATGCACACACAGAACTTGAGAGTTTTGTTTCAAGTGTTGCGGATGGCTTAGGTTCAATAAATACATACGATTCCCTGAGGAGGAGCTCTGCACTTCTGAGGCACTTGCTATTTGTGCTCATGCGCAGTAGTTGAAGCGACCTTAAAAAAGTGAGGTTTTTAGGGCAATTTGACCTTATTTATGGTACAGTTGATTGTTGGTTTAATTGTTGGTTGCCAGTAAGTCATGGCAACATGTTTTACATTACTTTAATTCATCAAAATAAGCAATTTTACTTTTTAATAGGTTACAGCAATTCATCACTATAGTTAAGTTAAATGAACAGCCAATTTGATTCTTAAAAACACTTATAAATTAAGGCAAATTGACAAACTGTCAGGATGCAGTTACTGCAGAGGACTCAGTGTCTTAAACTAAGGCACAATCCAGTTCTGTATTTACATTTACTGTATGATGCACAGTGTACAAGTTGAACAAGAACAGATTCATCATTCTCTTCTGTTCTTCTTATGTGCGCAATAAAGGCATTCCTATTCTATATAAATGTTTATTAACACCTAAATATCCTGGAAGTATATTTGTGTTTACTGTAAAAATTGTCCATGGTAATAAGTGTAATGTTTGTTTTATGATTCACTGGTTAAACTTTACTCCACTCCTCTGTTTATTTTCTTCTAGCCTATAAATGGTAATTGTGCTACTGTACACTTCACTGTTGTAATTGTTGCTCATCATGTGGCTGCTATTGGGATTCTGTTTTATCGCTTTCCTCATTCACTCAGGTATGAGTTTGATGATTCATATTTGAAGACGATTGTTGGGTAATATTGGTTAATAAAGTTTTTGGTTATTTTATTTTTTATAAACAGGAGAAATGCTGCAGTGTTTAAGTAGTATTAATGATCGGAACCTATCTTTAGCAATCTGTCCTTCTAACTTTTCTTGTGGTGTTATCTGGACCAGTTCAGGTTAGTTGTAGACTGCACCTACAACTCATTCTCATAACAAAATAATACTGAATATATGAATATAATCTTCAAAACAAATGCTACATTTGTTGTCTTACTGACATCAAATTTTGTGCCGTTTAGGCAATTTTTCAACTTTTTGGCGGAGTTGTCTAGTCGATGAAATTATCTGTAATACAACGACTACATCCTTTAATGTGGGGTATGATAATGTTGGTCTTTCATGCTGCAACACTGATGGCTGTAACAATGGTCCGCCTGGTGAGAGTAACTCTATACAAATATTTATTAATGCTATACCAAAACATTATAATAACAATTGTATTCAGTACATAATATACATTATAATTTAACTTGCATATTCTACTTTCTAGAATACAACAATACCCCGAATGGACTGAAGTGTGACTCATGCAGCAACTGGACAGATACCGAGTGCAACACACAACTATCCTGTGTGGGAATACAAGAGTGCTGCTTTAATATGACAGGTACAGTATATTGACATTTAGGTTGTAAGAATGGTGTTGTATAAAAAGCAACAAATGAAAGCACTCTGAGTATTATTTGCTATAAGATGGAGCTTAATAAAAAATAAGTATTTTTGTTTCATCAGAGTTCACAAATTGGGGAAATTTCACATACAAGGGCTGTGCTTCAAAACATTTTAATGGATTCTCAACAAAAGCCACAATTTCACTCAACTGCTACAATAAAGGGAAACCAAATCTAATCCCTAACACTACCATTACCACTAACACTACCATTACCACTACCATTACCACTAACACTAACACTAACATTACCACTAACACTAATCTTACCACTAACACTACCATTACCACTAACACTACCATTACCACTAACACTAATCTTACCACCAACACTACCATTACCACTACCATTACCACTACCACTACCACTACCATTACCACTAACACTACCATTACCACTAACACTAATCTTACCACTAACACTAATCTTACCACTAACACTACCATTACCACTACCACTAACATTACCACTAACACTAATCTTACCACTAACACTAACACTAATCTTACCACTAACACTAACACTAATCTTACCACTAACACTAACATGACTAACATGATCCTTACCACTATCACTAAACCTACCTCCACCCAGGGCAACAAAAGTACATCTTGGCTGAGAGACCACAACTTCAGTATTCTCCTGATTACTTTAATTAGTGTCATTTTCATTTAACACTTAACATGTTTTTATTGTAATAGGATAACTCTGTGTTCATTTCTAGTTAAGCTACACTGATGTCAAGGAAAATAAAATAAAAATCCATATTGTTGTAAGATATTATAAGATTAAAGTTGCTCAATGCGTGAACAATGTTTCATTTTTTATGTTTCCCCAATATTTAAAATATTCATTTCTTTATTGCCATTTTGTGGCTGCTTTTTATAATATTACACTGTGTGACCCTCAAATGTCGATACTATTATAAAAGCATCCAAATACAGAATGATAAATAACTAAATAACTAAATAAATGCATGTGACCTTAAAAAAGTTTTGTTAAAAGTTTTGATTGTCTGAATCTTCTAAAAATGGTAACGAGAGGATAAAGGTGATGTTTTTGTTACAGTGCTTATTAAAGCTGATCATGCATTCAGAAAACAAATATTACATTTGTAATACTGTAGATTATCAATAATCAATTTATTTTCTTACAAAAGCTAAATACAAATTTGAAGTGTCAATGCTTTTGTTAAAACATATTGTTTGTTGTCAAATTACAGTCTGTAATGTCACAAAGGTATATTGTAAAAAAAGAAATTTTACTGTTTTGCTTGACAGATTTTTAAAGTATTTTTGAAATACTGTCAAGAAACTTAAAAGTTACAGAAAAAGACTGCACATGTACAAGAAAATGTATTTCTCGTGCCCCGGCTGCCAGAAAATGTCTTTTTTTAAACAAGATTTAAAAAAAATAAGGTCAAAAACTGTCAAATTAAGAAAAATGAGGAAAACTATTTATTATTATCCTTATATCCTGTAATTTTACAGAAAAAATATTTTACGGTATATTTCTGTCCTGGTATATTTACCATATATTTCTGTCAGCTAACAAAATTTTGTTTACAGTGTAAGATTATATATTGTTCTATGTTAATAATGAGATATTCCTGTAGCTCAGCTGGTTGACTCAAGGAAATGAATCTCAGATTTTATTTTGACCAACTTCCCTTTCTGCTGCTTCATTAGGTCATACCATTTTTTTATACAAAACTAGTCAAATCTGTTAATAACCCTCTCCTATGCATAAAAGTAAACGTTCTGCTAAATATTTTGCATAACAAACATAAGTTTACATAAACCCATACTTACTTCAACATTATATGTTTCTTAGGATTCTTCCTCACCATGTATTCATCTGCTCGGGTAAAATAACATATTTAATATCTAATATTGCATTATTAAATACATATGTTCATTCATGTTAATCTGTCTTATATCTTATATTTGGTGTGTGTGTGTGTAGTAGGTTTTAATTATACAATGTTTGGAACTTTGCAATTGATTTGCTTAATGTTTTATAAATCTCACAGACATCTAATATCATTGCAGCTTTTCATGTATAAAGCTCTAATGTAACTGAATGTGTTTAGAGGTGAACAGAAAGTGTTAAAAAGGGTCCAGATTTACCAAAGTAAACCCAAATCACTTGAATAGTGACTTTCCAGAGCACTATATTGTTTTTTTTAATACTACAAAATATCAATAATATTAATAAAACAAACTTGAATCTCTATGACATTATATTAACAATCTACTTGTCTCATCAGTTTATATTCTTTAAACCATGCATAAATAGAAAATATTTCAGTTCAAGGGTTTATGGGTACATTTGGCCAGGTTAACCCAGGTCACGTAACCGACTCCACAGGAGACATAAAAGAATAATCCACTGAAAAATAACAACATTAGTGAGTATACAATAGAACCTTGAACTTCGTGAACATAACCGGCAACATCATATTAGAACCCAAGCATATATATTACAAAACACATCTCGAATGATGTTGCTGGCTATGTTCACGAACAACCCTAACTAACAAGAACAGTTGTGCTGGAGTTAACTACGTACATTAACAAAGATTAATAAACACTGAAAAACAATATTGCTAGTCAATGCTAGGTAATGCAGTAACTAAAAAATAGACCTACAACCTTATTGTAAAGTGTCACCAGAAACATTAATAGACAAGTTCCTGCTTGCTGGATTTTTGGTCATTAAAGCTATAATGTTCTACGCCTCTATTTCATAGGAAGAGAAGGGTAGGACAAAAGGATGTGTCATAAATTAATAACATGTAGATGCTGAGAAATGGCTTTGCCCTACTGTGACTAAAAAACTCATTTCTAGGAAGAATTCTCAGGCTATACCAAGACAAGCCTTAGATACACCCCAGGGGAGATATTATAGAAAAGTGCAATACAAATAAATATGTGTATATCTGATACTTTTTTAATAACGTGCATAATGTGCAAATACACATTTCATATAATATTAACTCCATTAAGTTTAAGCAGCACATGATAATGGACTAGGCTATACTAGGCCACATGTACATTGTACCTGCTTTAAGTTAAGGCGTCAAACGTTGTAATGAATAGATGTTTAATGACAAATAATTTACTGAGCTGGAGAAAGTATAAATCTATATATGTATGCTGTGGGAGATGCTGTGAACTAATAATCTGAAATGTAATGACTATTTATTTCAATTTCTATATTTTTGAGTATATACAAGTATATGCATGTAAGTATTGACTTAAAAAAACATGCATTTCATATTTGCTGCTGTGTGGTTTGAACATTTTTTACCCGAAACATTTTAACAAGGGTAACACAAAGAAAAACACTCTTAACACACTTAAATACTAAGTGTTTTATCCCCACCCAAACATAATATCAAAAGTGCATCTATGAGCATGTAGTGATCAGTCTAACATTAATGTTTTTAATGACTCACTGGTCAAACTAGATTTGCTCCATTTGTATGTTCTTGTCTATATAAATCCGATCTTGTAGCGCTACACACTTCTTTTGTAAGTTGGTTGTTGACTCTTCCTGATCATGTTGCTGCTGTTGGGACTTTGCTTCACCTCTTCACTCCTTCACTCAGGTAATGGTCCATAATTACAGAAAAGTATTATTAGGAAATGAATTAAATCTCAAAGTTTTTATTTGTTTTATGTTGTGATGAACAGTTCAAATGCTGCAGTGTTTGAGAGATTCAGGCCCTCAGAGCTCATCTTTAGTGACCTGTGCTGATAACCAATATTGTGCTGTTTTAAGGACCAATTCAGGTTAGTTGTAGACTGCTCAATTTATATTGATTAAAATTATATTATTCAGTATTCTTTCATATATAAGTCTTCAGCAATATAATATGACATCAATCTGTTTTAAACAATACTTATTGTCTTTCTGTCATTTTAGTTGGTATTTCACTTATTCAGCGGTCTTGCGTACCAGCGGAGGTGTGCCATTATTTAGGAACCACTTCATCATTTAATGTTGGGTATTATAATATGACTGTTTCATGCTGCAACACAGATGGCTGCAACAATGGCAATCTGTCTGGTAATATTAATCCTATACTCACTTATTTACACCTATTATTATAAAATAATATCAGATCACAACATTTGTATACAAAATGTTTGTTGCAACTATAAAACACCAAAAATACATTATAGCTTAATGTGAACATTCTAGAACACTATGCTGTCCCAAATGAGGTGAAATGTGAGTCATGCAACAGCCCAACAGATGATAAGTGCAACACACTCCTGTCATGTGTGGGAATCCAGGACTGCTGCTTAAAAGGTGCACTGACTTAAATCAATAGTTTTTGTGGTACATTGTAAATGTACATATATGGAAAATATTTATAAGAAAGAATGAAGTTCGAAAATGATATATATATAAAGTTTGACCCTAACCAGCTTTATAATGCTGATGAGAATATGCATTTAATTTTTTTCTCAGATTTTTCAGATTTCCCATCATACACTGTACCTGCCAATATGGGCAAATACCACTGGAAGGGCTGTGCCTCAAAAAACGTTTGTGCACGCAGTCTTGGGAACTTGGGCAACAAAAGCACAGTCCACAACTTCAGTCTTTTACTGTTAAGTCTTAGTGTCATTTTTTTGAAGTAGATAGTCAAGTGTTATGATCTTATTGAATCATCTCATAAACCTTTTAAATGTATTGTATATTGAGAAACTTTCCACTATGACAATGTAGTTCATGGTCCTATAAGGAATAGAAAATAGAAAATGTATTTTGTTGTATCAATGGTCTAAACATCGAACACTGATTGTAAGACATTACATGATTAAAAAAGTCAAGGTGTAAGAAATGTTTCAGATTTTTCTGTCAAAACAAAATGATGATTTTGTACATTTACAGTTATGTCAGAATGCTAAAATGTTGTCTGTGTTTCTTGTATTTGTTAAAATAACTTATTTTGCTTATTTAATACATTAATGATGTTCACAGGTGTTCCTGTGGCTTAGTGGTAAACATTGCGTTAGATTAGTTTAAATCTCAGGTAACACACAAACTAAGAATGTGGTATAGCAGCAACAACATAAACATGTGTTATGTGGCCCAAACTTCACTTCAGGTTAACCTCTGCAAAGAATTAATAACTGTTGAATAGTTTCAATACAATTAATATACAATAAAATATTAGTATAAATTATTAAATAAAGTAAATTTTTATAATTGAGGGTTTGTAATACTAGTAGTACTAGAATGTGATTACGGTTATATTTAACTATGTTTATTATAAGAAACACAGCAATGGTTAAATAACAATTATAATGTTATTCCTGTTCTGTGACGCCACACTGACAATCTAGTGGTTAAACAAATCATATTATCCATAATAATGCGAGATTTATGATGACATTAAAAAGTAAGAACAAGTAGTTTTGGAATATTTGTGGTTGAAATTATGAAAAGGGGTGGGCTTGTGCAAACACCCAAAACCGATTATAAAGACATTACAATTAACATAAGTTACCCGGCTGCCTTAAAAATGTTCATTAATTCAACTTAAAAATATTAGCTGACATAAGAATTTGGCATCAATTTTACACAATAACTAATAATATTTTGTTAAGTTTACAAATAATTTTAAGGCAGCCAGGTAACTTACAGTATGTTTTAAAGTAGAAACAACAAATCAGTTTTTACAGTGTGGAACTGGTGTGTTTTCAGTTGAAAATTGTCGTGGACATGTTTACACTCTTTTTGGGTGATTAAAGACCAATTGCGCTACTATATTCTGGATCATTTGCAGGGGCATGTTTGGAAGATCAGCCAGTAGGGCATTGCAATGGTCCAGTCTTGGATTACTGAAGTATATGACAAGAGCTTGGACTAGAAACAGATGTACTGTAATAGGTGTTATTATATTATATATGTTATTGTGTTCTAAAAAAGCAACTCCCCCATTCACTCACATTCACTCTGCCCTTCAGACTGGGCACAGGTTATGGTCAAAACTACGTAAAATGTTAACATTCGCAATGTAATTCATGATTTGTATTAGGCCAAACTGACAACTTGAGTATAAAAAGATTATTGTATCAAAATGATATAACCTCTTGTTGCCCTGTCATGGGTAAAATACCAAACATTACAAAAACATGCAGGTCCATCTTGGACCTTCCTCATATTTGTATATTGGTAGCCTAATGCCAGGTGTGTGCATAATAACAAACGAACATCTGCCTTTTCTGCTTTACAGCTATACAGATGTGTAACAACTACTTTTAGATTTTAACTATGCATTAAATAATATAAATGAACTTAGTGTAGCTACAAAAGAAAGGTTGTAGAACAAACAATATGCTGCAGGAATGGCACACTACCAGTTTCATTCATCAGTCAGGTCCTCAGGCTATGTAGAGGATTTTTTATGACTTCCTCATTGTTTCAAGCGTGCACTGTTTTCTTTCACAAATTAAGATGCGCTGCAGACACAAATGTATGTATTTATATTAATGTGACTGTTTAAGTAGTGATAGTATAAGTAGTGATGCTTGAGTCATAGAGCACAAGAACAAGATGAACAAAAATATTTCTATTTCAGTGCTTATTAAAGCTGATCATGCATTAAAAACAAATATTGTAATACATTATCAATAATTTGTTTCTTTGTATGTGGTACAAGAAAAGCTAAATAAAGAGTTATCAATGTTTTTTGTTAAAGTCAAGATACAGTCTTGTCATGTCACAAATTGTTTTATGTTGATCATGAGATGTTCCCATAGCTCAGCTGGTAGAAACTGATATAAATCTAAGATTTTATTTGTACCGCAGATTGTATTTGTAACTTCCTTTTCTGTTGCTTCTTTACTGGATATTATGTTTGTGAAGTTTTTTTTAATCAAAACTTGTCAAACCCGTTAATAACTCTTTCCCGTGTATAAAAGGAAGTGTTTTGCAGGATGTTTTGCAGAAAAGCCATAAGTTTGCTTTACATCCATAAAATTGCTTCAACATGAAATTTGTCTTAGGACTCTTCTTCACCTCTGCATTCCTCTATTCAGGTACTACACCATATTTTATAAATTATATTGTATTGCAGAATATATGTTTTACATATGTTCAGTAAGTGTTAATCTGTTTTATATTTGCCTTTCTAAGGAACAGTTCACATGCTGCAGTGTCTAACATGTGACAATATATTCTGTGAGAACCCATCTCTAACCAACTGCTTTTCAAATGAATCTTGTGCCACTGCACACACTGCTGAAACTTCTTCAGGTTTGTTTCGAACAAGAATATTTTTATTGACTTGAATTGAATTTGCAATACATCTATTCGTTTTTTATACTTGCTCTTGCATTGCATTATAGAGCCAACTTAAGAACAATGTAGAGAGAGGAATATGCCGTGTCAATATTGACATTTTCAACTATGTTTACCGTATGAACGTGTGTTTGTGTGTTTTTGTATTAGGTTTTAATTATACAATGGTCCAGAGATTATGCCTATTGAATGAAGAGTGTGCTTACTTTAATGCAAATGGTACAACGTTCACTTTATCATTTGGTTTTGGAGGAACAAGTTTCACTTTATCGGTTTCCTGCTGCAACACTGATGGCTGTAACAAGGCAAAAGTTGATGGTAAAGTAACAAACAGTGTTTGGACCTTTGCGAGTGATTTGCTTAATGTTTAATAAATCTCACTGACATCTGTGCTGTGAGCAAACCATAATAATTGAGTTTAATAATAAATATAAA